>JAPSGF010000003.1:29684886-29772302 GCA_035772895.1 Perdix hodgsoniae | reverse complement strand
CTTCCTTCCTTCCTTCCTTCCTTCCTTCCTTCCTTCCTTCCTCAATTCAAGTTTTACTGTTATTCTATTTTTTTTTATTATTTTTATTATTTTACTTTCAAATGCAGTCAGCTGCCTCCTTTCTTACATGTGCTTCATGTTTTCTGCCTGTCATTTCATGTTGCACACAAGTCCGGTCAGCCATAATTCCTTAACAAAGATATATGTGCTAATGTAAAGCTAGAAGGTGTTTGCTTTGCTGGAGGCTTTCAGACAAGTTGCAGAAGACAATTTATTGCTGAAGAATAGAGAGTGGAATATATATATATGCAGCTGAAATAAGCCTTCAAAAAGAAACAAGAATTGATGAGTTTGTCAAATTTTGTGGTGAACATTAGTAGTACTCAGAATATTGGACATCTCTGCCACAAAAAGAAAGGAGAAATGTGGATATATTTTGCCCTTGTTGTCTTCACATTTTTACCTCATGTTTCAGTGTTCTCTCTTTCCCTTCCTGAGTCAAACTTATGAAATGTGCACATTCGTTTTGTTTTTTATGTCTTTCCAGCAAGAAACATTCTGATAACAATTTTTTTGCTTATGATTTGTTAGCAAGATTAGACGTCTGTTAAATATGTTAAAAGGCCAGAGGCCAAACACATTATTTTCTTTGAAAACTGTAAGGAACATTTGCCAGTGTATGTAAAAACTTCCTGTTCAATCTTCTGTCATTTTTAGAGCAACCTTCAATCATTTTAAAATATTTGATTTAGTGTTACAATTCAGGGTTATATTCCCTTGCAGAATAATATATGGAGGGCAGGCTTGCGGAGCTCAAAGTTAGGAAAATGGTCTTTTCAGTGGTAAACTGACTGAATTCATTTTTAAAGACAAAATTGCTGATGCAATTTCACCATCTTTTTTTAAGACGAGACTAGGCTTCATGTAAATGCCAAAAAAACGAAAGCTGGAGAGAGTTGAACTAAATTTGTTCTCTTGATTTCACTTTTTTGGTCTAATAAAGAGGCAAATAATGTCTGAGTCTTCGATATCGGTATTGTTACTAATGTAGTTGAAATGTAAGTACTTAACTGCAAAGACTGCATGTTGAGTGACGGGTTTCAGGTGAGCCATTATTTCCCTGAAGAAACAGTTTCTTTTTGATCAGTGGATTCATAAATTTACCTTTAAAACAATTTAGTCAGTACCTTCGACCAGAGAGCAGTGAAGTAGGGAGATAAAATACTCCAGAAAAATTATGTGGTGGGTAGGAGAGAGTACTTTATGTATTTACCTTATTTAAATACAGACATTTACATACTAGAAAGACTCAAAGAAAAAGCTTTGGTTAGTTGCTTTATTTAATAAAAGAACTTGCCATGAAATAAGGCAGCAAAATGAAAAACAGGATGTTATTTTAACATGTGTGTGCCAGTGTGACATTGTCACAGGTTGACATGTGTTGTGGAGCCTAAACTAAACTTTTTACAATTTATTTGAAATAGCTAAATACTATTTTGTAATCTTTCTGTCACATTTTAGGTGTGGTTATTAATCATTTATCATGTTTTTGCAAACATCTATGGTATTTCTTAGACAGAAAATATATCATTTTAATTGCTTGTTAATGTTTGACAAACACTACAGAAAATTTATTTTCTGATAAATAATTCACAGTTTCTCCTCTATATGTTACCACATATGTGGAAATTTTTCTCAACTCGATGCAAAAAATATGTTTCCTGGTGCTTATTAACACCTCCAAAAAAGTCTTACAGTTTTTTTAACTTTTGTAATTGCAATCTGTCCATAGAGTTTCTCCAGTACATGTGCAATTGGCTAGAAGAGACACTAATTACAAAACAAGTGCTATGGTTAAACATAGGCTATTACATTCCATCTGTAAATACTGAACGAACTGTGTGTTTTATATTTGGAGCTCTCCGTTGTTTGTTGAAGTGTCATTTGTGGAATTAATGCCTTACATGTCTTCTCTCAAAACTGAACTAAATCTGCACACCAAATAAGCTTTCCATCATCATTAGTGTCATAACACATAGATTCTCTACGTTTTGGACCAAATTCAGGACAGATATTTGTATGGGTAAACAACAGTAATTACTTTGCCAGCGTAGGTCTCTTACATACAAAATAGGACATTGAAGGAGCCCTAGTAAGTTACAGTCAAAAATTAGAAGATAAATAACTGGGGAATCCCGAGGAAACTGAAATCAGTCTTGCTGTGAGTTTACATTGTGTGATCATAGTCTCCATTTTATTCTGTGGTACTGAGTTATCTATTAATGTGTAGAGTGGATAGTAATCACTATGCAGCTGCTCAGTATTTTGTCCACATTTTTATCCGCATTTATGCGCATTTATCCGCATTCAGCGTGTGGTTCTAGGTCTGACATTGCACACTGTTAAAACCCTGCTCTGAAAATATAAACTACTCTGTATTTTGCTGTTATACTCATCATTGCGGTACATGAAGGATGTCCAGGTTTTCATGTCTTCGTGTCTTGCCTTTTTTCTTTCTGCAATAGAAAGAACATTATTTATTCTCCATCTTACAGATAGGTGAGAAGGTGAGATATGGTCGCCCAAGCAATATTCAACTCTTGATTATTCCAGTTTAAACCTCTAGGAAGTAGCTTTATGTTAGGAAAAGATGGCAAAAGTGTAATTTCCTAAGTGTTAAAGAAGGATGTAACTGTCACAAATTGGCTTGTCTCTTTTTCTGTATTTTCCCCTTACTTTCTTTTTCCCTTCATGTCTCTGTTTCCATTTTGATTCCTCCTCATCTGTGCCTTCCTCTTTGGCCCTGTCCCCCCATTCACTGCTAAATGCCCATGTGCTTCCAGTTTATACCATTTTGCATGCTTTATCCCAGATATTTTCTGAGCTCCTTATCCAATCTCAGAATTTCCCCATGTACTGAAATACTCTTCATGTCCGCTAGCTTAGTGAATTCTGATTTTCCTTATGTTGGGCCATTCCTTTCTTGTAGTATCTCATAACATCCGCTGTGTCCTTCGGACTTGTGCGATACTTTGCTGTCTCCTTTCTCCATTGGTTATCTCTTTCTGTATTCTTCTCAACAGCGCAGTTCTAACCTGTCCCAGTTCTTCACTGGGCTGCCAGCCACAGTGTAACTTACCTCTGCTATTAGTTTCATGTTTTCTCTGCGGTCAGACCAGACCACTGCCTCCTCTACCTGCCTGCACCATCTTGTCAGTCCATCATTCTGCGTCTACTGTAAAACACAGTTAAATTATAAGTGCAAGTTACAGGGTTGGAACACACACGGTGGGTGTTTCAGGGTTTTTGCACTTCAGTAACTATGCTTATAGTACATTTTTTGATCTTATATTTTGATTCAGTTTGGATTAGTTTTTAAGTGAGTCAGTCTCAAATGTCACTGAGCCATCTTGTCTGACATTTTATAAGATTAAGCAGGCACTGAGCATGTTGGTGGTTTTTAGATAGTGCAGTGTAGTCTGAAACGATGATGGAAAATAAAAGATAAGATTACTAAGACAAAGTGACGGTTGAGTTAGCCAGCAGTTATGCTCCTGATAGGCATTTTGGTATCTCAGCCAAGACCTTTGGGTTTGGTTGGGAAATGAGAAAGCTGGATTTTGCAGATGTATTAAAATTTAGTTTGGGATTTCGCAGTAGATTTCTCCAATTTTAACATAGAGCATTTTTAGGGATTAGAATTAATTGTGACTTAATAAACAAAAAGTCAGCAGTTTACAAGAAAAAGATGTTACTTTGAAAGTATTTTTCATGTTTCTCCAGGATTATTGGGGAAATACACTTGAAAATAAACAAACATACATCATTTTAAAACTCCAATTTTATTACATGTAAATGGAACACAAACTTCAGTATATCTGAGCTTCATTCTAATCTATAAACCATGAATTTTGGCAGGGTTGAAATTTGGCTAAAGTCAGTTCTTCCAATCCTACTTTTAAGTTCTTTCCAAAGTATGTATGTTTTTTCCTTTGTTCATTGCAGTTTTTTTTAAGCAATGCGCCTGCTCAGGGGGGCTGATAAGAACAGTCTTAAAATGCATTTTTATCTTAACCAGACCTAACTACCTTTTATCCAGCACTAGTGGGAATTATTCAGTTATTCTGATGCTATGAAAAAAACTGAATTTTGCATTAAAACACTGTGAAAGCCTATTCTGACCATATAAAGTGTATATGACTTTTTTAAAGGCCATAGAAACATACAACTTCGGTTCCTATCAATGCTAAGAATATGGGGTTTTCTATTTAAGTTTAGGAATAAAACACAAAGTGTACAGTTTTCTAATCTTGAAATACTCAAACTTATGTAATGTTTTATTTGTTTGACAAACAGGTACATACAAAGTTCCACTGCAGGCAAGCCCATGCTACAGGCACTGACACTTCCTGCTTGACATTCTCTTATGATGGTACTGCTCTTGCTAGCCGCGGAGGTAAGTGGTCAAAAGAAACCTTTGAGGTATTGAACTTAATCTTAACGTAATGCAGTAAGCAAGCCACTTAAGTTGTATCATTTCTAAATGTAATTATTCATAGTGGAAGTAAGATAGTGAAATTAGATACTGAAGATAGAAACCTGAAGTGTTTTGCAGTTGGCTTATTTTTCTTTAATATGCCATACAATAAATACTGTCTTTCGGAAAGTCCAATGTAGAGCAGTTAGGAAATATCATAACATTTTTTTGGTTTCTGTTGTATAGTTTCTCATCTTCTTGCCTAGCATTAGTAATACACCAAAAAGGAAATTATTAGCTTAATTAAAAATAAAATACAACAGATTATATTGCTTAGTTCTTTCTGGTAAGGTTATTACTTCTCTAGTAAGAGTGTGTGTGTTGCAGAGTTAATAATTCTTCGAGCTTTTTAGTACAGTTTGCTTTAATGATTTAATTGGATTTTTTTTGTAGTTTATATTATAAGCATCAAAAATATAACTTGATAACTTGAGGTAAGTGGCCAAGATATACTCGAAAGGAAAAAAAAATAATCTATTGGATAGGGAAAAGAAAAACAACTTGTTTTTTAAATTTCAGTTAGAACTGTTACAGAAGTTTTGAGAAGGCAATGATATATATGAAGATACATTTCTCCATTATTTTGGACGCACTGGATGGGGCAGTATCTAGCTAAAACAACTTTTCATCTGGAGATTTGTCTACCCAGTGTTTTGCTGGCAGGTGCAAGCATGCAATCCAAGCTGTCTGGATGGAAACCAGCTGTAACCAGAAGCTGTGTGCATGCATTAGCATGGCCTCAAGGCCAAATAAACAAGCCTAGGAAGAAGCAGTGTATGTTAATGTAAGATCAGTATTGTGCCTAACATATGTACATGACATCTGGTCAGTTTGGTATGCAGACAGAGTGAGATTACATATACAAATTACCGTCATAGAGGTATCCACTACTGCAGACTCTTTGAAGAAGGAGCTGTGATTCTAGTCTGGGGTGAAATCTACAATTGCGTTGTATCCTTTTCCCTTTCCCTGCCCCTTATGAGTTGAGCAGCATTGGTGACTTTTACAGTGGTGTGCAGCTGCTAGTGGATAGTATTTTCACTGTGTACATTCTGTCATGTTTCTAAGATTCCACACATTTATATTTCCTGGATCACATATTTCAGAGTAAAGTGGTCTTGTTAGCCCTTGATAGTCCTTGGCTTACTAGAGCATGTTACTGTCACTTGGATTGTTTATTAATTGTTGGTCAGCCTCTTGGTATTTCATAAAGGGTTGGCATAAAAACACAGCGTGGTTCGTACTGAACTGAACATGTGCAATGTGAGAACCTTCTCCTCTTCAGAAAGTGGGTAAACCATTGGTCTATCTGTTCTGGGCTAAGTAAAATGCTACTTCTGCCTGCCAGTGGTGTAGCCCTCACAAAATCCAGTAAGACATAGTTTACTTGAAATGATGTAAAGAGGAACATTTGTGTGCCCTTTAAATATCCACAGCAAATCAAGAGTGCTAATGTTAGGAATATTCAGTAGTGCTATCTTGAAACCTTCATTTATGTAAATTCACATATGTTTTGCATTTATGAATGAAGAGATACCAGAAATGACCCTTGCACATTTTAATTGCTTGTGCTGCTTGTTTGCTTTTCTTCATCTGTCTCTAGATTTTGCATTACGTTGAACAGACTTCTACTTAAGCTCTACCTGACTGTAGTAAAAATTGTATCAGATTTTCATAGTTGTACAGAAATTTGGCCCCTTAGTATGCTTGCAAGTACTACCTTTGTCCAGTGCTTTTTTGTTTTGTTTTCTTTTTAATTTCCGTATGATATGCTGCAAAACAAGGAAGTTTCTTACCTTATTTTGACCAACTTCTTCGGTTAGTGCTCTAATGTGAGTATTACTTTGGATCTGTACCAATAAAAGCAGATGTGGATCCAGCATTCATAGATTAACACACCTGCCAAGTGCTGAGGATCAAAGGGAGGACTGTTGTTTGGGGAATGGGGACTCTCATTGAAAACCCGATTGATTCTCCTGCATCTAATGTAAGTTCTGTGTTTCGGGTGTAAGAGAGATGAGGCAGAGCTCAGCTGCAAGCACAAGGGAAAATGAAAAAAAATAGACATGCTTATGAGAGTTCCCAGTGTTATTCTTGTTGGGATTTGGTAGCAAGTTGATGGAAACTTAAGAAAGTGATATTTTTGCACACTGGTTACCATGAAAGTATGTTTTTTATATAAATATGAAAAAAAATACTACTTGGGAATGTTTTCTTCATTCAGTAGGTGAACATTAGTATTTGGGGTCCTTTTATAATATACATTTTTATCTCCTGGTCTGTACAGAATCCGCTATTGTTATAATATGAAACAATGACTTTATTAATTTCATGAACCTCATGATAGCTATATGTTGGTTGGTTTGTCTGTAAACTTATGTAGAAAAATAATTTTATGCATAGAGAGGATGATAAGAGAGGTTTTGGTGATGTTGATACCGATGTTGGTGAGAGCTGTTACAGCTGTAAGTGCAGAGCTCCTGATTTGTGACTTTTCTAATTCTCTGTCTTAGCATTCTAAGATCAGGCATGATCCTGACTGCAGTGCCTCAGAAGGCTGTTCTTTAACTTTTGTAGCTCCTTTTGCTAAACCAATGCAGAAAGCAGAAGTCTATACTTTGCTGTGTAAGGTATTTCTCCCTGCATATGCTATGAGCCTTAGCAAAAGGGCTCTGAGTTTATAAACATGATACATTCTCATACTCCATTATGGTAAGCCTTTTTTTTTTTTGCTATATTTTCTTTTTTAAAATCTCAGTGCTTATGTTTTGCTATTCTCTAAAATGATCTTTGTGAATGGCACTGAGTGCGCCCACAGCAAGTTTGCAGATGACAGCAAGCTGAGCGGTGCAGTCAATCCATTGGAGGGAAGGGAAGCCATCCAGAAGGACCTGGAGAGGCTGGAGAAGTGGGCCCATGAAAACCTAATGAGATTCAGCAAGGCCAAATGCAGGATGCCTGCATTTACCTGGGCAATCCCACGTGTTTATACAAACCAGGCAAAGAACCCCCTGAAAGCAGCCCTGCAGAGAAGGATTTAGGGTCTTGGTTGATGACAAGCTGGACATGAGCCATCAGTGTGTGCATGCAGCCTGGAAGGGCAGCTGTCTTCTGGGCTGCATTAAAAGAGGGGTGACCAGCAGGGACAGGGAGGTGATTGTCCCCCTCTACTCAGCTCTTGTGAGGCCCCATCTGCAGTACTGTGTCCAGATCTGGGGTTCCCAGCACAAGAAAGACACAGATCTTGGAGCGGGTCCAGAGGAGGGCTGCTAAGATGATCAGAGGGCTGGAGCATCTCTCCTCTGAGGAAAGGTTGGGGGAACTGGGCTTGTTTAGCTTGGACAAGAGAAGGCTCCAGTGGAGACCTCATTGTGGCCTTCCAGTACTTGAAAGGAGCTTTTAAACAAGGAAAACAACTGTTTATGAAGGTGGATAGTGATAGGACAAGGGAGAATGGTTTTAAACAGAGAAAGGGAAGATTTAGGTTAGATATTAGGAGGAAGTTTTTCACACAGAGTGGTGAGGCACTGGAACAGGTTGCCCAAGGAGGCTGTGGATGCCCCATCACTGGAGGCATTCAAGGCCAGGCTGGATGTGGCTCTGGGCAGCCTGGTCTGGTGGTTGGTGACCTTGCGACCCTGCACATAACAGTGGAGTTGAAACTAGGTGATCATTGTGGTCCTTTTCAACCCAGGCCATTCTATGATTCTATTTTTTTGGCACTGAATTTTGCTTTCAAGTCAAGATTCCCTCTTAAAATAGGATCTTCTTGAAGGCTGTTGCTGCCTTTAAACTTCTCAGGTTTCTGGCAGGTCTTTACATTGGCAAAAGCTTTTGCTTCTTTTGGGTCTGTTTGCATCCATTTACTTGGTCAGTATCTTCTGGAGAAAATAAATAAATAAAGATAAAATCTTTGAAGTCCTAGTGCATTGGCCTTAATTTGACAAAAAGCAGTTTGCAAAATGCCTGGCTTGGCTCATTACAGATTCTTTTTCTAGGACTTAATTATTATGCCCATGGTATTTATCAAGAGAAATGGTGTCTGACCTGATCATATTGAACTACAACCTGGTTATTGGTATCCTTCTTATTAAAATGACAAAGAATAGTTTGAAATACTGTTTAATAAGGCTATAAAATTTATAAAAAAAAATTTCTGCCAAGCTGTGGAGTAGTCTGCCATGAAGAAAAATATTGAATTATCTAAGAATGAATTATTTTGAATGCTTTGCACTGAAATGCGCAACTTCCAAGTTTGTTTATATGTTTTTGTTTAAGAGTAACTGTTTTGGCTGTGTAAGAAGTAGCTAAAAATAGATTGGTTTTACTGCAGCTCTAAAAGAAATCCATGAAGCACCGATGGAAAAAAAATCCTTGGAGTTGTGAAATATTAATGTGTATACTTTTTTAGTGACGGTGATTTCAGCTCCTAATGCAAATTAAATCCAAATAAATTAAATGACCATATTTGCAGAACAGAAAAAAATAATTTAAACATTAATTTGTGAAATTTGAATATCTTGTATTATTCTTAAAGGTGGTTAGAGATTCAAAGCATTGGCCAAGTTTTCTAATTTCTCCCTTTCACAACTATTTTCGCTCTCTTTAAGACAACGTTGATTTGTTATCATCTAAAGTTGCTTCATTCTTTCTGAATCAACCAGCAGAGTACACTTTTTGTTAGTAAGAGATCTGTATCTAAATGTCTGACAACATCTCCTGCTAAAGCCTGGCAGGACTACAGCTTGAAGATTGTGTCAAGGGTCATGCCACTGTGAACAGAACAGTCTTGATTGGTAGCCTTAGATCTGTCCGTGGCCAGGACATTTGCATGTCAGCCAACTTTTTGGTTTGCAAACTTTTATAAAGTGCTGGCTCTTTAGATATCTGTACACCAGTATCTTGATGATGTGTTCTTTTGTTGAGGGTGGGAGGGGGAAAGGGAAGGTTCATGTTACAAAACCAAATGCTTTGAAGTGCTTGGGCTGGAGTATGCTATGATATTCCCAAAATAGAGAGTCACCATTTTTTCTTTCTCGTCATATTTAGTTTCCCAATGAAAAGAAATACACTCTGCTCTAGACATCATTTATTTAAGTTGTCCACTTCTTAAAAATATTTTGTAGTTAGAAGTTATTCTAGTCTTAATATAAACATACATGATGTACGAGGCCACACATTACTGCTTTCCCTGTGAAGGAGACTGCTGGCCTTGATTTCTTCTGTTGTGGAAAGTCAGATTTATTTATTTATTTGTGTTTGCATTTTATTTCCAAGGCCTACTTTGAGTTCTTAATCTCAAAGCCTGGGAATCCCTAGAATAGTCCTAAACAAATAATACTAACACTAATACTACTAATGAAACTATATTATAGATTATATATATACAATTATATTAGTAGTAGTAGTATATAATACAATATAATAATAATAATTATTATTATATTATTATCCCAAAAGGGATTGTGCTTAGTAAGAAAGCGTGTCCTTGCCACTCACCTACTTGCCACTTAGATTATGAAGAGTGTATGACTTTTCTAAAATTATTCTTAGGGTATTTTTAGGGGAAATAGTTGTTTGAAAGTTCTTCTTTTCACCCCTGAAAGCTGTGATGACAAATAAAGAAGATTCCTAGGTGTCTGTCTGAGATGGCTCAGGGCTCAAATTCTCATGCTTGAAATACATATCCCAGAAGGATGATCAGCAGAGATGTTGATCTCTACAAGAATAACTAACTTTTTTTATTTTTTCATGCTCACTTTGTTAATATGTCATAACTTTTGGGAACAGAATAAACACTGACTTTTACGGGTGTGCAGAATCGCACCGTGTTTATCAAACACAGATGAGAATGGCTGTAAATGTTTTACTATAACCTCAGCTTTGGCTTTTATGGCCAAAGGTGTTGTAGAGGGGTGTGAAAAGGTTTAATTATAGTAACCTTGGGCTCACTTCCTTCCTACCCCTTCCCCAAGGACTTCTGGCTGATTGCAGTCCCTGTTTGCCAACAACTGAAGTTGTAGTGTGTTGCTCTTTGTGGGCTAAAAAAGCGGGAGGGCTCCATTGCCTTCAGTTCTTTTCTCTTCATTGTTTTTACTGCCGCTAAGGCACAAAATCCTACCAAAAAGATTCCCATTTTGAATGCTTCAACCATATAATTGTTTGCTAAATTCCTTATTGCTAACTCTTGTCTCTCTTGTTTCACAGGAGATGATACTTTAAAGATATGGGATATTAGACAATTTAAAAAGCCTCTTCATTCAGCTGAAAGACTGTCTAGCTTTTTTCCAATGTAAGTACTCTTAAGTTATTCCAGTTAGCAGAAACAGTGGTAGTTGCGTTATGGAGGAGAGGATATTGAATGTGTATTAAGAAATGAGTTGTTCTGAACTCATATGACAAATGGATTTTTCTCATTTCTCAATAGGTCTGGAACTGTAGAGAAAAAAGCCTGCACAGAGAGAACTGTGTAGTAATGTTCTTGGCTATTTTAGGATTTAACAACTGCTTTCAAATATCTCCTATTTCTTCTGATAATTTGTAGCTAGCTATGCTTATTTTATGCAGTTTTGTAGTCTCATATAACTTATGCCTAATTAGATTAGAAACTTATCAGAAAGAGGCCAGTTCATTGCTTTGTGTTTGTGTAATGAGATATATCAAGTGAGTCTCATTCCTATTTGGTCTATGATTAATAAAAAGAAAAAGCTAGATTGAAAAGCAGACATAACATAAAGGTGCATGGTATTAATGCAGGTTATGATGTTAGAAGTGCTGTTTACTCTGCTCTTTGGTACTAAAATAGTGTATTATACAGAATATTGCTAAGTATCAAATTTGATGTTTTTGTTGGTATTAGCTGTATTTCTACACCTGTAGCACAGTCAAATCCAACTCTGCTGAAAATTTAAACTTTTAGAAAAAGTTCTTGGAAAGGAAGATTAGGGACAGGTCAAACTTGAAGTCACAACCACTCACTGTATTTTGTAGCACAGAGGAAAAATTTTAAAACATTTTTTTAGCAACTATATAAATAAAACTGCTGTGCAGCATTAAAGAATGTATCATCAGTGAAAACAAAGTTCAAGACTGATTTAATTTCTCACTGAATGATGATAACTAGATTTGAAAGGATTATTTTGTTTCTTTTCTACATGGCTCACACAGCTTATGAGAGAAAGAGGAGTTTTGTTTGGGGACAGACTATGTTTGTTTGGGGCATTTTTTTTGCCAGTTTTACACACCCTGTCCACAGTTGTAATTATAAATATGAACTGTGCTCGACAATTATAGTAATATATGTACTTTGTATTTGATGTATTTGTCTTTGATGTACTATGTCTTTATAAGCTTTGTGTTAAAAGGAGTAAAAAATGGGATTATTTTTAAGGAATGGGATTTATAAATTAACTGTACAGTAATTACTGGCTTGCTGAGTGTGGCGGTGTATTTTTTTTTAACAGGACAGATTGCTGTTTCAGCCCGGATGATAAAATACTTGTCACAGGGACCTCTGTTAAGAAAGGTGGTGGCAGTGGGAAGCTTTTCTTCTTTGATCGGGGGACGTTTCAGAAGTTGTATGAGATAGAAGTTACTGATGCGGTATTTGTTTTAATTTTTTTCTATCCACTATTCAAAGTAAGAATGAAATCTTATTCATTTGATTTTTCCTCGTATACAGGTAGTAACCTGCTACCACTGCTGTAATTTATTCCTATTCAATATTTGCAAGAATTATGACCATAAGTAGAGTGCTATTTTCCCTTTTATTTCAGTTAAATAAATAAATAGAATGTTAGAACAAGACCTTTGATCAGTAGGAGACTTCTGCTTTGGTGTTACCACTGTATTGCGCAAAGGTTAGTGTGAACTTCTTTGGACCTGTGAAGTGGAGCACAAATTTTGGCTTTTGCATTTATGCTGTTCATTCCACCATTCATCATGACAAAATGCCATTTAATGATATACTCCTGCTTTTCCCTGAAAATAGACTACTGCAGAATGTATTTCAGTCAGCAGATGTATTTCCTTGTATAGAAGGAAGAAGCTTGATATCACAGTTGAAAAAAGTCCGCAGTAGTGTAAATAAGTAACCCTATTAAAAACAATCAGGAGTGCAAGACATTCAGACAGAATTGCTGTTGCTTAAGTATTGCTGTTGCATTCCCGTTAATTGTTGTGGTCTATTAACTGGCCACATCTTTTTTGTACTGTACTGTTTCAGGATATTTTTCTCTCCTATTCCTTTCTTAACTCACTTTTTGAGCACAGTAGTCTTTTTCTAGTGCAACAAAACTGCTTGTGCTGACATTCATTAGGCAGAATTTAAGTTAATATTTACTTTTCAAATCTAATTTTCTCCTCTGAATTGCTTCTAAAGTAAAACTGCTAATGGTGAATGTATTATGTCCATCATTTCTGTGGCAGCAGTCTTGAAAATGTAAGAGTGCAGAATTCATGTTAAAGCGAAAAGAACATGGTTTTCTGGAGAGGAAAAAGACTTTTTTATTTTAGAAAAATACATTTTAGATATAGGTTTTATATGCACAGCAACTTTCATTTAGTACTAAAGTATTCCTCCGAAGTTAACATAAAGTAGCTTTTAAATCCTCCTCCTGTGGAACATACTGATCCTCAGCTTGTTCAGATTTCTGTTGAATATTGTTTTTTCTGATACCAATATCAGAACCAAGCATTCATAACCATTTTCTGGGACAAAATGTGAATTCCTCCTTACTCCCCCTGAAGCTCCCTGACAGATCAAAGGAAACAAACTTTGTAAGATAAAAGTGTGGGGGGAAGGTTCTTAGGAGAGCTGTTCTTTTCTGGGGCGTAAGAAACAAAATAACTTAGCAGTTCCATTCACAGTGATGGCATCTTCATTTGCTGGTGAGGAAGTTGATAACAGAGGACAGAAACTTCCACTGAGATTTAAGATTTCACGAATGAGAAGCTACCTAATTTGAATGCAACTGTCATTGAATAACTTTGTTTTACAGAAAAACTGTTCTTCAATTCTTTGAAATAGATCTGCTCACTTCCTCAGGTAGATAATACAACAAGAGTGTCCAAGTGAGATTGTTTTGCTGCTGACTTTTCTCAGAATCTGGAGATACGGTTCTGTTGCTTAAAAATGTGGGAGGAACAAAAGAGTTGAGAATTAGCAGTAGGAAGTTGTTGGAAAAACAAAATTAGGCGTCCATATGTGACTTCAGTCGGGCCACTCAGACAGTGAAAATTTAAGTATGTGTACAAATCTCAGCAAGTTCACAGTTTTTGTACTGTAAGTTTCTATAGGTGTTTATATTTATATAGTACTTTTTAAAACAGTAATAAATTATTTTTGCCTATGGAGTTTTAGTGCTGCTGTTTTTCTTCATCTGTAGTTATAAAATTTAAGTGTCATTTTCCTACTTGGAATATAAAGGATCAAATGAAAATAGTGGAAATAATAGATGAAGAATTCATTCTCATAAATGCTGATTTTACAATGTAGTTTTCAGTGAGCCAGCACTAATAGTACATCTACAATCACTGTCCAGCTTCCAACTTCAACTCTACACATGTAAGAAAAACATAGTTAAACATTTTGATGTGAGTCTAAAAGAAGAAAAATTACTATAAGTAGTGTTTTAAAATCAAAGCAGTATATTTTTTCAAAATTTTTCTATTTTTTATATCCTTTGACTTTTTTCTAGAGTTTTTGCTTTTCCTTCTCAATTGCAGTGTTAGATGAATTACAAATGAGTAAAGGCATGCTAAAAGCAAACAAAGTTTCAAGATGCAGGCTTTTGTACTTTATAAGCAGCAAAAGCCATTTATTGAAATGATCCTTCAAGTCAATATATATAAATTGATGAATTGATAAGATTAGTATCTATAAATTGATAGGTTTGTATCTTGTGTGTAGGTTATCAAAGCATTTTTTTTCAGCAGCTTAGTAATTAATGACTCTGTTTGTATTGACTGATTTCTTGGTTCTCCTTATATGTCTTCAGAAATGCAGGTACAACAGTTAGTGATATTAAGGATAAGTGTATACTGCTGCCTGAGACTTTTAAACTAAATATCAAGCATATTTATCTTCAGTATGTTATGTATCGCTTAAATATGTAATTGCACTATTTTTTTTGCTTTTTTAAGTCTTTACGTATCTGAAATTGCATTATGCCATTGTGTGTAGGAAAAGAGCACAAGTACACCAGTAACCCGTCTCTACAAAGAGCTCACTTTCATGAAAGTGACTTCAAATGGAGTTACTTCAAATTGCTGGAGAAGGGCATCATTAGTCATTTATCTCAAGTATTCACTGAAAATTATAAGACTTTTGGCAGTAATTGTTTGCCAGCTTACTGATCGAATGGATTTAAATCAGAGTAACAAAAAATACACTGCTAAGGGAAAACATGAACAGTTAACATGTAGCTTTTCTGTTTCTTTCACGAGGCATTTTTTTAAGTAAGTCTTTAGTAATCTTGGAAAATGGAAAACAGTTAAGAACAGTAAACATTATCTTAAACCTCTGTGGTAAACAGCCAGTGCAATTGGCCTGTGAATGAACCTAGGAAGTAATGGGAAAATATTTAATGGGAATGTTTGACCAAAGCTGTGTGACATTCCTTTCCATCATACCACACAAACCTTTTTTTCACCTTTTCTTTCAAGTTTTCATGGGAAAAACCATTACTGCTTCAGAGCTGCTGGAGTGAAACCTTGTGGTTTCGCTAATGCACTAGGAGTCTGATTATTCTCTTCTTATGGCTGGAAATAGAATACTACTTAAATCTCAATATCATGCATAAAGATTGGTGGTTTTTTGGTCACCATTTGTAGCTAAACTAACTACTACATTGTCCAAATACTGAATGCTGCCCTGCAACATAAGCATTAGGGGCTTCTCTAGAACTAGTAATGGTTCTTGAAGAAAAACTAAGTACTGTTAGGTAAATGTCAGATGTGGTGCAGGCCATGAGCTTTGTCTCCAGCCAGTAGCAGTATGCCTGCATGATACGTGCAGAAGGCAGATACACAGCATTGCTTTTCTCGACTTATCCCTTCTGGCTCCAGTGATCTGTGACTTGGAGCAATCTGGACACAGGCACGAATTCTGTGGTTAACAGCTTTCAGTGGAGTTCTCTCGGATGTTATCAGGGAGTGAAACAATCGTGTTACAGGATAATGGCAGGTTTGTTTACGTGCTGCTGATTAAATCAAAACTCTGGGGTCAGAAGGGCCTCTGATGCTCCCTCTCTGATGCAGTACTTCACCCTTACTCTAGTTCGGTCTCTAGTGAAGTGATTGGAAATGATGAGGAGAGTAACCGTAGTTGAGCTTGCTAAAATACAGAGGATTTATTTCTTCGCTTTTGTTAATACATTTTTGAAAACGAATCTTTGTCCTGCTATGGACAAAATACAAGTCTTCATCGTCCTATGCGTGTGCTACTTTTTTGTAGATTCTCTGTCACAGTTTATGTTATTGTGATACAATAGAGAGGAAGTAGTTATTTTGCCATCACCTCAAATAGCCCCAAGAAAACATTTATATAAAAATATTTATAGGTTAATAGTAAGTCAGGTTTCATCATTCAGGATCTATGTAATGGACTCTTTTTGGAATGGAAGGGAGGTTTTATTGTCAGGCACAAATCAAGGAGGATTTATTCCTAATTCTTAGGTCAATTTATGCAAGTATGAGATCTTCATGAGAATTAGTTATAAATACCTACTGTATGGGAAACAGTGTTGACTACATATTTCCCCCCCATGTTACATTAATTTAATATAGCTGTGAACACTCACTTGAATCACTCTCACGTCTGTCATTCATTTATCTGATTTAAGCATATCGACCAGTAATTATTCTTATTAGAGGCAAGATTGATTTTGGCAGCACTAGGGCAGTCTTTTTCGCCATACAGAAAGGAGATGAAGTACACTCAATTAGCGACAGCCAAGAATAGGCACTAAAAAAATATGTTGTACAATTATGGGAATTAATATTTTTGAATAATTCCGTAAAGATGCTGAGGTTATGTATACTAGAATAAGATGTGCAAGCTTTTAGAATATCCATCAGGTTTTTGTAGATATGCAGCAGTCCAAAATCATATATTTATCTTGTTTGGGGAATCATATTTCTGTTAGAAGAATTCTTCAATATTTTCTTAGCTTTTCAAAGTAAGTAGAAGTTAAGTTATAACTTCTGAAAATCTCTCTAAGGGATGTTTCAGGAAGGTCTTGTGAGACAAGCTATAAATAAACCTTCATTTTAAATTAAAGAATGAAAAGGAAAAAAAAGAAAAAGAAATATGAAACTTCCAGCACCCTTTATGCAGAGTTGATATAGGATTGCAGTATTCCTTTCATTGACCTCAAGTGATATCATTTACTGTTTATAAGGCAATGTAGTATGAGAAAGGGCTTTTCCACTGCAGTCCAGTTGATGAAGATTTAAACCTTTTTAATAAAAGGAAAATAAATTATTTTAACTTTGGGGAGATATCAGCATGGTATGTCTTGTTTTTTTAACTTATTTCTTCTGTTTGGAAGGAGGATATAAATTTCAGAATAAAGAAGTAAATGCAATATTTAAGGTCTGGTTAATTTTTGTGGCAATTAAAGTAAAAACTATCTATTATAAGATATGAATAATGAATGACAAATAAATGGGAAGGTGTTTTCTTTTTTAATGGGGTAGCTTGACAGTTTTTATTCCCTGCTTTCATATATGTAAGGACAGTGTAGTCCTTTCCTCCTGTATCCTGCAGCAGCACTTACTTTATTTTAGGGGAGGTGTCACTAGAGATTTGAGGTGTATGAGAAAGATGAACTGCACGGCTTTCCTCACTGTAACAGTGGGGGTTGTACATGAGAGCTGTCTGCCTTAGCTCTGCAATACACTGTTGTGAAAATGTGACCATAATTCTCACAGAGCAAGTGTTTGAAAATGTTCAGCCTTGCAATTACAAGAAAAGCAGTTTACGGCTCTGATTATGTCTCTTTCTCTGTTCATCTATTAATAATCATTACTTAGTTATTCATTTCACTTCTAAGAATGTTTTATAGACGTGCATTGAAAGATGCATGATACAGCATTACTATCCATGTGTTTTACATTGGGATCCTGTTTTAAATTATTAGCCTCTGAAAATGCTATTTGGACTTTTCAGGTTTCTACATAGAAAATAGTAAATTTTATCAATTTCTGATCCCTTTTCTATTGAATGTTTCCACACGTTTTCTCGGTCATGTTTCATAAGGGAAAATCATTGGTATTGTTTCCTCTACTACTATATTCACATGAGTATTTTAAATCTAATGATAGCAGGTCACTGCATTCTAGATATTCCATAACTTTCCACCTTATTTATTATACTTGGCTCTTTTCCTTGGGTGAACTCCAGTGGAATCTCAAATCCAAAGATTTTTGCAATTGTGACTTAAAGTATATTTTTTATACAATATTAGAATGTTTCTGTTGTGTGAGCAGCTTTTGTTTTTTTCAAAGTCTGCATAGTTTGTATAGGTACCATCCTTTGCTCAAAAGAAGAAAGATGGAAGTAAACTGATAGCATTCTTTGCCCATCTTTGCTGACATCTGGAAATGGCTTAGTAGTCAATATTATTTATTTATTAAGTTAGTTGAAAATGTGGCAGTTTTGTAAGATGTTTTTCCATCCTCTGGTCTGTGAGTGCACCCAGAATGCTGACCAGCCTTGCCCAGACAGAACAGTATGGCAAGCCACAAGTTGTAAGACACTCACAAAACAAGATTACATAGTCAGCAGTGGGAATTAATATCTCGGATATTATGGCTCTTAAGAAGAATTTTTGTTGTTCTTAGAGGGGAGGAGACAGCTATTGTAGCTGATGTTTCATGCATACCTTCTGCAGAGACATCAGAGGAACTATAGAATGAAAAAGAAAGCTGTTACTTCATTACTGGCTTCTGTAAGTTGTGGTACTAATCATTGTTACTAATGATCCTTGATTATTATGTAGAAATGATGGTATTTCTGCAAGTAAGATTCAGATTAAAATATTGAGTTTGATTTTTCATCTGCTTATTTATTTATTTATTTATTTCCCTTAAATTCCAGTTGTGTAGAATTGGAGAGAAAATATGTTCTTGTAGAGTTGGTGAAAAATGCACTGAAACAGGCCCGTAAGAGCCTATTTCTGAACTTGGTAGAATATGAGAGGGAGGAAATAAATGCTTCCTTTTGAATCTTTCAGATCACAGAATCACAGAATGGCCAGGGTTGGAAGAGACCTCAAGGATCATGAATCTCCAACCCCCTGCCACATGCAGGGCCACCAACCTCCACATTTAATGCTAGACCAGGCTGCCCATGGCCCCATCCCATCTGGCCTTGAACACCTCCAGGGATGGGGCATCCACAACCTCTCTGGGCAGCCTGTTCCAGCACCTCACCACTCTCATAGTAAAGAACTTCCCCCTGACATCTAACCTAAATCTCCCCTCCCTCAACTTAAAACCATTTCCCCTTGTCCTGCCGTTATCTACCCTTTTAAAGAGTTGATTCCCCTCCTGTTTGTAGGCTCCCTAATTTAAGTATTGAAAGGCTGCAATGAGGTCACCCCAGATCTTGAAGACAGGCAGGAATTACTCTGCTGCTTCTAGTTTATAATGCTAATGGGTCTATCCTGCAGCATCTTTTTATTTATTATATTCTGAGACCTTTATCTCTCTCTCTTCATTGTCTTATATGTTCTTTCAAAAATATATTTTATAAGCTCTTAAACAGAGCTTTTCAGTCCATGAAAATGGTGGGTGACTAAAGACATGTCTGAGAAGATTTTTATGAGTAGAGTAGGATGGATTCATATCTTCATTGTAAAATGGAAGAACTTGAAAGTCACTGCATTAATGTCTTTCCTAAATGCAGAAGCAGTTTAAACTTGGTTGATAGTCAAAGAGAAATGGGGGAAAAATTGTTGAAGGATTCTTTGTTAGTGGAAGGCTGTCTTTAGCTGTTTCAAACATTTTAATGTTTAAAATTTGAACCTGATGAGGTTCAACATGGCAAAGTGCAGAGTTTTGCACTTGGGCTGGTGGAATCCCAAGCATCCCTATAGACTGGAAGGAGAGGTCCTTGAGAGCAGCCCTGTGGAGAAGGACCTGGGGGTCTTGGTAGACAAAAAACTTAACATGAGCCAGCAGTGTGCCCTTGTGGCTCAGAAGGCAAATGGGACCCTGGGCTCCATCAGAAGAGGGGTGGCCAGCAGGGACAGGGAGGTGATTGTTCCCCTCTACTCTGCTCTTGTGAGGCCCCATCTGGAATACTGCGTCTAGGTCTGGAGCCCCCAGTACAAGAAAGACAGGGAGCTGTTGGAGAGGGTCCAGAGGAGGGCCACAAAGATGATCAGGGGACTGGAGCACCTCCCCTATGAGGACAGGCTGAGGGAGCTGGGCTTGTTCAGCCTGGAGAAAAGAAGGCTGGTGGGGTGCCCTCATTGCAGCCTTTCAGTACCTAAAGGGAGCCTACAAACAGGAGGGGAATCAACTCTTTGAAAGGGTGAGTGACAGCAGGACAAGGGGAAATGGTTTTAAGCTGAGGGAAGGGAGATTTAGGTTGGACGTCAGGGGGAAATTCTTTACGGAGAGAGTGGTGAGGTGCTGAAACAGGCTGCCCAGAGAGGTTGTGGATGCCCCGTCCCTGGAGGTGTTCAAGGCCAGATTGGATGGGGCCCTGGGCAGCCTGGTCTAGCATTAGGTGGAATGGTTGGTGGCCCTGCGTGTGGCAGGGGGGTTGGAGATTCATGATCCTTGAGGTCCCTTCCAACCCTGGCAATTCTGTGTAATTCTCTGTAAAATAATTTGAAATGTAATCATTATTGTTTTTTAAGAAAAAAAAAGCAATAGTAAGAAGCCAGTAAGGCTTACTACACAGTATTATGTATGTCTTAAACTCCCCCGTGTTTAAAAGATATTGCACTGCACAAGCAGTTCTTCATCCGGAATATGTAACTCTTTTTAACAAGATTAAAGAAAATAGATCTTCTAAATAAACTAATTGCCTGCATTTGCAGACTGGACTTCCTTCCTTCCTTCATTAGTGTTAGAACTTGTAAAAATACAATTAAAACAAATGCAGATGTTCAATCAGAAAAGCCCAATTTGTCTGCTGTTATAGTGCCCTACGCGGACAGAGTCCACGAGCACAGTCAGAATGTCAGTTTACACATTCAGTATCTACCCTGCTGACATGCCTCTTATCTGACTGTCTGGACAGCCAAGTGCAGCAAATCTGAACAGCACTGTTCAAACAGGACCTGTCACATACCGTCATGGTATGTGGTCATGGCCACTGAAGCAGAGCTTGCATGTAAGAAAGAAATTTTGTTAAAGTTTTGTTAAAGTTTTTCTTTTGCTAACTCAAAATATTTTCTTAGAGCAGCACCTCTTGCTATCATTATTGCATAGCTTCAAAACAGATTCTGCAGGAATTGTTTAATAGGTTTATAGGTTTGGACAGGGAGAAGCAGCAAGGGGAACTGTGTTTCTGTATTACCCTCATTCAATTTTTAAGTGTCTACGGAGCTAGAACTGAACTTTCAAACTTTCAAAAGATTCTGAAGATTTGTTGACAAGTTTTAGAAGTTTCTGTCTGCTGTTTCATTCTGTATAGGGAATATTTAATTTGGCTTCCAGAATCCTTTATCCTTGAAGTGGGGAGTTTTGTGTAAGTAGCACAACATACTGTAATACAGATTCTCATTGTGTTGCTCCATTTAGTTTTCTGTTTTTCTTATATAGTTATTTTGGCCCTTGTAGGCTGCAGGGGATTCACCTGACCAAATATAGATGTCTACAGCTGATCTAGTCACCCTCGGCTCCCTTTCTAATAAGCAGAGAAAATAAACACATCCAGACTGTGATTTATCTCATACTAAAATAGATACCTAAAATAGGTTAGATGAAGGCCACTGTAAAATGCTGATTTATCTGCATTAACTGAAAAGTGAGGCAGTAAGGCACAGACATTTAGAGTAGACCTATAAAGTTGTAGATATCTGAAGTCCAGTGAGATAAGTCCCACTTAACAACTTCACTTCCCTCTGCTGGTGTTGATTCTCTCTTACTAAACTTTTCACCTCACTTGTTCTGATCTTCTCAATTGCAAAGTCAGACAGTGGGCTACTTCTGCATTCGTGTTGATTTAAGGATTTACAACCTTAGGCAATATATATTGAGAAAATCCTGCCACTCCATGGAAGAACTATGATAGGTGAGATTCAAATGTAAGCTCTCCTAATAGTACCTGATTTTCAAACATAACTTCCAAAACATCAGCATGTTCACCTTATGATTACAGAACATTATCTGAATTTGAACAGACTTTTTTTTGATCAGTGAAAATACCATCGAACTGACAGTACATTCTTCAACTGTTGAAATGTGTGAAAGTCTAGAATTAGTATGTTCTCTTTCCTGTTTGCAATTAATCTCTAATTGACAGTATCTTTTTTTCCAGTGGTAAATTACCAGCATGTGGCAAATAGCTTGTGAGGAAATCGTTTTTGCTTTTTTCAGCTTACAAGCGGGATGTTGACTGCACACTGACCACAGAGATAGTGTTATCAGCTGTATGTTAGCATCATTCAGCAAAGATTTCTGCCCTCTGAGTATAGTTTCTATTGTGAAAATAAATACATCTTCTCCACTTACCAGTTTGGTTAGTACTTTCATTCAGACAGTTTTCTTGTAGTTAGCTGCCATGAAAACAGACAGGAATTCAGTTGACTTAGGCTATAAGTGTGATAGCTGCAGTTTTTGTGGTGCTGCCATAGAGGAATGAAAGACTGTATCTGAAGTGAAGAGACAGAAAAATTGAACAGGTTTATTCCAATAGTGCATTACTAATGTAGAAGCACTTTTTTCTTCCTCTGCCCAGCTTGGCAGAAGAAACCATGCCAATGAACATAAGTAAGCTGGTACATTATTATGGATTATCATGAAATGCACTTCACATAAAATGCTCAGTTTTGAGCACAAATGTGTGGTATTTAACCTTAAAACTTAACTGTCTTTAGGGAAAAGAGATTGATTCCAAAGAAAACAGTTCCTGACTGACAGGCAGTAAGACCTCCTTATAGAGGGAAAAGAAATTAATATCATTGTAAAATATGACCCCATCTAAATTTACTTTAAATTTTGCAGTAGCAAGGAAAGAATATAGCTCCACTGAGCTGAGTGCTGCAGAAGTGTATAATGATTCCTATTTATGCCAAAAATAGGCCTTTGGAATGTTTTGGAAAATGATGAAACTTGATACTATGCCAGTCTTGCAACAAATGATGACCTCTGTACTCCAGTTATCAGTGCACGCACAGGCATACAAATGGTGTCTGTTTAATAAAATTCTAATAGCAAAAGATTGCCTAATATCTTGGTGTTTATTTACATATTTCTTTACAGTTACATTTTGTTGTTTGCTGGTTAAATTTTCAGCTGAAATGCAAAAAATTAAGAAGTCTGTACTTTGTACAGCATCAACTTACAGACATGTAAAATGTTAGTAGGAATGAAAGAAGACAGCGATAGAGGGAATCCTTAATTTTCTCTAGCTATCTTGCAGGAAAGTGAAGGAGGATAGGGATGAATAGTACTGTCAAGAGACAATCTTTGTACATGCTGTCCTTATTCTGTTGTGTAACAGGCAACCTTAGGTTTTCATAGGTTCAAACCATACTGGTGAGGTTAAGTGACTGCCTCCACTCTTGAATATGACAAAAAAATATTTGCAGGTGTTAGAATTAATGTTCCTGTAAAGGCCGTACATACTCTGTAATAGTGGGAACTACTGAGACTGGCTTTGCTTTTTTTTTTTTTTTTTTCCTTGATATACTTTGTGTTTATGTATGTTTTCCATAGTTCCTTTTTGCTTTACAATAGGAAGTTGAGGTATATATTAAATACTTCAGGGTTACAGAAAATATGGCATGAATCTTTTGTTCTTACACAAGAACTGTTCTGCCAGTTCTGCACACTGAAGAAACTGCTCATAATCACACAAAAGCCAGGACTGCTGGGATGGGGCTGTGTAGCTGGGGAGAAGTGAGACTGACCTGTTAACGCTTGGCTTGACAGTCTCATGAAACCTTTCCCTCATGTTGATGACCAGCTTGGCAAGCCTTGCTCCAGCTGTATCTGACTTGAGTGCCCCCAGCCAATTGCTTCACTTTCCTGTTTGTCCAGAGGACAGAAGGAGTGTCAGCATAGACTGCTTCCACTCTGGTTTGGATGGCTGTGGGAGCAGGAAACTCTGATCTCCAGAGGATATTTTCTGACCTTCACTAAGGAGAAATAGCATGGCAGCCTTCTGGCAGCTGAGGTGTGGGAAAGCTTCTGTTACTGGGTGGAAAGAGGAACCATCAAGGAGCTAATGCAGGAACAGGAGGCCTCAGCAGGTGCTGAGATCTTAAATCGCAGAAAAGAGTAGGCAGTGCTCATTCCATCCTTGGTCTGTTTTGTCCATGCTGTAAAACTGAATGTTTTTACTTGAAGTGTGGGCCAGGAACTGAATTTTGTCATCACTGCTGCAATCTTGAACTGTCTTTATAACCAAAGATCCAGGAGAATTCTTTCAGACCTTGACATCAGTCTGCAGTTTTATTACCTTACCAGCCTCGTGGTTTCATCGTAGTGGTAAATTTTCCATTCCTATGCAACAAATCATTTTAATCTTTTCTTGCTGACCTTGTAAAATGCCCTCTCTGCATTGTTTACCCCTGTAGGGGTGTTAGCCCAAGTGTTCTGGACAGTTTCATTTGAGGCAATTAGCTCTTGCTTGCTGAAAAATCTGTTTCAGTTATTCTTCACTTTGCCTATTAAACACAGGAGTCTATTTCTAGGCCAGAATAAATGTTCCATTCTGTGTTACAAATAATTCTGTTTCAGGCTGCAGCACTGCATTTAGAGGCCAGGTCTGTCAAAGCACAGGGACATGCGTAGTATCAGCAGTGCCATTTGAATAGTTGCCTACTGAACTAGGCATAATGGAAAATAACCCAACAGAAATATTATGTGATGTAGTTTACTGTTTACCTGCACCAGCAGCTCTGTTTGTGCAACAGAAAGAGAAGCACACAAGTAGAAGGTGAAAACAGTCTGTAAGGGTCTATTTATAAGCCCCACATGAACTGGGACTGCAGCTGTTTAGAAGAAATGCAAATAGAATGGAAAACTAGGGAGAAAGCACCTTTGCCTGCCACCTTTGTACTTTCAAGTTTTATGGTTAAAGATTACTACGTACTATTAAACTCTTACATTATTACAGGTAAATTTTCTATCACTGGTGCTAATTTTCAAACAATATGAAATTTGAAGCTTTAGTTTAAAATAAAGTTGAAAGTATTGCTTAGGCAATTCATTTTTTCTATTTAACGTAATGAGATAGCTGCTTTGAAAAAATTTACCACTAGTTTCAAGGACTAGCTAGGTATGGCTAGTTTTAGGCTGTTGTTTAAGAAAGAAAATGTGTTGATCTAAAATGGAAAAAAAATATATCATTAAAATTCCATCGATTTTTTTAAAATTCTTTTCAGTCAGTCATTATTACAAGATAATCTATTATCTGAAAATAATGACAAAGGCCTCCTATCAATAAAACCCAGTGAATCTGTCCTAAATTCTTTCTCAATATTCTGTTCACATTTTTAATATTTTCCCCGCCTAACTTCATAGCATTTTTTTTCACAATCTTTTTCCAGTATTTCCCAGTAGAGTCATAGAATCACCAATGTTGGAACCAATGCAGACTTCTGAACTTATGTATGCAGTAGATATTGTCAAAGTCTTTTTGGATTGATTTCACTTGAAGATCTTGATATTTTGAATACAGTAGAACAACCAAACAGATTTCGAATCATTGCTACTAATTATATTTTGCAAGTGATGTATATATAAGTGCTGTATTTTAAGATAGATGAGTCTTACGATTAAACAGCTGGACAGCTCAGTCTGTGGTTAAAATCACTTTGAGGACTTCTATGTCAGGCTTGCAGGACTTTATGTTTCACAGATATGCTATTCAATACCTTCAGCGTTTACAGAAATCTCTTTTTTCAGATGTTGATGATGTTTGCATAACAACACATTCTGCATTGTCCTTATTTGTTATAGTAAGACAGTATTTTTCATTTGCAGAGTTGAGAGATGATCTCAAATTTTATGGTTTTTGGAACCTGCATAGCTTTGTCCTTGTTCAGACTTTTAAGTATTTTAAGAAACAGGTTAAGTCTTTTAGTGTTGAATCTGGAATTTAACGTAGTTAACTGAAGTTATTATTGTTGGTATTTCGTGAGCCTTGAAAGTGGCATCCATTGAATTTTTATAAGCTGGTACTAGTAATTAGTAATTTATAGTAGCTGGTACTAGTAATCAGTAGTCTTTTGTTCTACTTTTTCAAAGCACTGTCAGGCAGATTAATGTGCTCCTGTTTTACTTCTCTGAAAAAGCATGAATGAAGCCAGCTTGGTTAGTACAGTTAGAGCTTGCTTTTAACTGCTCATGTCATTACTTCTGTCTTGAGCTCTTTTCTAAGGGGAAGCAATTAAAACTGTAGTACCATCTTGTTCATTTTGATATCCATTGTGTGATGTAACTTTAAAATGATACAAACTGTTCTTAAAAAGTCATTGCTTAAATTGAAATAAGGATTCAAGATAAATTCTCTTTCCATGTCAGACAAGCAGAAACTAGCAAGAAGCTGCTGGGTATTTGTACCAGGTAAAAAAACATTACCAGTAGGTCAAGGGAGGCAGTTACTGCCCTCTGCTCAGCTCTGGTGACACACATTGTAGTACTGGGTATTGTTTTGAGCTCCCTAGTACAAAAGAGATACAAATACATTAAAGTGAGTTCAGCAAAGAACTGCAGAGATTATTAGATGCTTGCAGTATCTGAAAACAGAAAGGCTGAGAGCGAGAGAATTGTCCATTCTAAAGAAGAGGACAGGAAGAGAATCTTATTCATAAGTACTTATGGGGAAAATGAAGCAGATTGTTTTCAGTGGTGCCCAGTGGTGGGACAAGAGGCAATAGGCACAAAATGAATTAAAACAAATTCCAGTTAAGCATAAGACAATGCGTATTTTTGCTGTCATGGAGATGGTCAGGATTGGAACAAGTTGCCCAGAGAGGTTATGGAGTCTTCATCCTGAAATATGTAGAATCGAACTGTGGATAATGTCCATAGCTACCTGTGAGTATGCTCATAAGTAGCATGCTCAGAGTAGAGAAGGTAAATTAGGTTATCTCCAGAGGTGTCCTTCAGCCTCATCAACCATTCCTTGGAGTGTGTGCATGTACTGGACAGGCCAAGGAAACACTTGTTTTCTAAGTATGAGCACAATTATTTGCCTACAGAGCTGGAACTTTCTTTGACCCAAAATTTGATTATTTGCATTTCCCATGATAAAGATGTCTACCCAATTCTTCTGTGTAAACATGGTGAGAAAGTTAGACATATTGATGGAGAAATGCTATGTTTGAGATTCAGTGATTTATGCACAGTGAAGATTCTCCTTTGCTCCTTGCTCTCAGTGCTAAAACCTGGCTTACAAAGACCCCTTTGATGTATAGTTGTTCAGATTTTTTACGTCTGTAGGATTATGTGATTGGAAAGATTATTAGGGTTCAGTTTAGGAACTCATTATTTTGTTCTTCTTAAAGTATTGCCAATTTCTAAAATAATCTGAAAATCTCTGTAAGTAGTTTTCATTATTTCTAATAAAGTAGGTTTATATGCCAGTGGCTTAATAAAATTACTTGCATGTTCAGAGCTCATATTTGTTTAGTTTTTAACAAATTAATTCTGGAGACATTTTACAGATTCAGGAGATTTATAGTGCTGCATTTTATGGCAGTTTCTTCTGCCTGGTCTGGAGCACGTGCCTTGCTGGTTTTAAGTGTGCTGTGGATGTTTGACAAGTTAGAAACTTAGCAATCCCCATCAGCGCTTAGCCACACTGTCTCAGGCTTTGTTTTTGTTGGCTGATATCCAGTACCATGCTATAAAATACATTTACTTGACAGAAGAAAGTGGAGAACCACATTAACTACAAAGTTTTAAAAGGCTGGCTAAACACATGTAATAAATATTAATAAAAGAAAAGGCCACCCACCTTTGACCTTCAAAACTTGTTATTAGCTTTGTATGTTTTAGAATTACCGTAACATTTTGAGTAATAGCATTACATAACAGTATGAAATAGTCTCTTACTTAAATAAAGCAACTTATTAAGAACTCTGTATTGATTATTTTGCTATCTTGTTACAAGAATTGTGGAGATACTGCATTGCCAGAATTTTTCTTTATCTTTCAGTTATCTGTAAAAAACATTGTCGCCATTTACTTGCTCAAAATAGATAAACCAGATTTATTTGTACTTTAAAGTGAATGGGAAGGTATAGCATTGTATGTGTTTGTATGTAATTAGGTAGGATATTTTGTAGAGGAACTATTGTAAAGAATGATTATGCAGACTTTTTTCTCAACTTTTTTCTTTTAGACAAGTGCGGCAAGGAGAAAAACAGTTTTTTAGAAGTCATCTTTCAACTTATAGTAGAATGAAGATCATGTTGGCTGAATGGGCTTCACATTTTCATTTTAGTATTTTTTGTCAAATGCTTTGTAACATTCAAAAAGAGGGAATGGGGGGATATGGACCAAACTAGACATAAGAAGGAATATGCAATGTCAAGAGCAATTCACCATTCAGGAGAGATTCAAAAGAGCTGCTACGTAACCATTGTCTTCTAGGTTAAATGTTTATCCCCTCCCCAGATAAAGGGCTGTATTTTACTTGCAATCCTAATTATGGTTTAGCTTTTTTAGTGTTATTTCTTTTTGTAGTACGTTAGTGGTTCCCATTTTTTTGAATTACATGTGCTATAGTATCACAGAATTGCAGGGGTTGGAAGGGACCTCAAGAGATCATTGAGTCCAACCCCCATGCTAAAGAAGGTACTCTGCAATAGGTCTCTCAGGTAGGTATGCAGACGAGTCTTGAGTATCTCCCTAGAAGGAAACTCCAAAGCCTCTCTGGGCAGCCTATTCCAGTGCTGCCTCACCCCTACCCAGTGAGGTAAAAGTTCTTCCACATATTTGTATGGAACTTCATGTATTCAAGTTATAGACCATTAGTCCTTGTCCTGTCATTGCACACCATCGAAAAGAACCTGACCTCATCCATTTGTCTTCCACCTCTCTTTAGTTATTGGTAAATATTAGTCAGATCCGCCCTCAGTCTCTTTCCCAGACTGTACAGACCCAAGTCACTCAGCCTTCCCTCATATAGAAAATGCTCCAGGCCTTTATCATCTCTGTGGTCCTCCACTGGAGTCCTTCTAGAAGATCCCTGTCTTTTTTGAACTGGGGAGCACAGAACTGGACACAATGTTCTACATGTCGTTTCACTAGGGCAGAGTAGAGGAGAAAGATCACCTCCCTTGACCTTCTAGTCATGACATTTTTAGTGCACCCCAGGATTGTGCAAAAGTAAAATTTAAAAAACAGAGGTATTTTAATGATAAGTGCATGCAGATTGTTGAATATTGAACTATTAACTCACTTTGAGTGGAGTCTTTTTTTCTTCTTTAATTTGTAGAAGTTGACATGGAAAGTTTATGGGAAAAATGACTAGAAAAATCAGCTTTATTTAGTGAAATACTAATATAGAATCACAGGATCATGGAATCCTTAGAGTTGGAAGGGACCTTTAAAAGTCACCTAGTCCAGCTCCCCTGCACTGAACATGATGATGCATCCTGCTAGCTTTGGATGCATTTATGGATGAAAAAATATTATGAAGGCATCAGTCTTGGACAGTATCTCTTTCAGCTCTTACTGAGCTTACTTAACTCTTGAAAATAGTTAATGTGTTGGTTTTTTTTTTCTCTTTCAACTAGATGCACATGCTTTTTTTGTTAGTGTTAAGATGTTTTGTGAATTGTGACCACTTAAGTCAGGCTGGTCTTGCAGACTTCCTGTGTTGATTGAGTATAGTGATCAGTCACATGGAGAACCATGCAGTATTTATAAAGCAACAGTACTTTTAATATCTGAAAATGAGTTTCTGTGCAGATCAGAAGGATGTCAGAGCTGTGAGACATAGGCTTCAAATAGCAAGTTTTTCTGGGTGTTCTAGAATTAAAAAGAATCAAAAGTGAAAATCAGTCACTCTGCAGTCTGCGGTCAGTGAGTGAGAGGGTGGAAGAATTAAGAATTATAAAGAAAAATGCAAGTGTCACGACAGCCTACACTGCTACATCTGAAGCACTTCATTGTTCTCTTTCAAATCCCCCTTCAATTTCTTATTTCCTTTATGCTCACAAAGACTGTGGAGCAGTAAGCCTGTGGAAACCACTGGTTTTCTCATTGCCACTCATTTGTACTTCCTTCCAGCCTACATCCATATGTTGTCACTCCTTTTACATTGTGTTCAGTTCTGGAGAAGAGCTTCTATTCATTCATGTATTCAAGTTTGTTTGTACTACAATGCAGGATCAGCTATTTGAACGTATGAGTATCAATGCTAAAATCTAAGTGAATGACTGGCAATTAATATGTTGCTTTATTTCAGAGTGTTGTACGTTGCCTTTGGCATCCAAAGCTGAACCAGATCATGGTTGGTACAGGCAATGGACTGGCTAAGGTGTACTATGATCCTGTTAAAAGTCAGAGGTATGTAATAGTGATTAACAGTTGAGAACTTCTTATTCCCTTGGTTTTAGCCTGATTCTGTGAGGAAATGATAAAAAAATATTTAGTAGTGTTTGTTTTGCAGAGTTTTACTTATTTATTTACAGTAAAGAGGAAAAAAGAAAAAAAAAAATTTTTTTTAAAGTCGCTCATTTTTCTCCAGAATCTTAGTGATGCTGTATGGTAATAATTCTACTTGAACTTACAAACACACGCATTTTGAAATGGTGTGAAATCTGCTGTAAGAATAACCAGCCTTTCATTTCACAAAATCGTAGGACCATGTAGATTGGAAAAGACCTCTAAAATCATCAGGTCTAACCATCAGCTCATCACCACCATGTTGATTAAACCACATCCCTGAGTGTCACATCTTCAAGTTTCTAGAACACCTCTAGGGATTGTGACTCCACCACTTCCCTAAGTAACCTGTTCCAAAGCAGTATCATTCTTTGAGATGAAAAATTTTTCCTGCTATCCAACCTAAAACTCCCCTGGTGCAACTTGAGACATTACCTCAAGTTGAGCAGTTGAAGGCTGCTGATATGGTGTTATTGAAAGGCTGCTTACTGTGATTAGTCTTTTTGATGTCATATTTCATTTCATTTTTGCAATAAAAGTGTTGTTCAGAAGTATTAGCCTAAACTTCAGAGTATGTGAAGTAGTGGTTGAAGGCCTAATTTGAAACCTCATCTCCACCAGCCCCTCCTGTCACATGTGGATTTTGCCTGCATCTAATGAAAGGTGGTAGTGATTAATCAGAAGGTGATTTGTCAGTCTAGAATGAATAGAAGAGGATTTAACTAGTCTATAAATACTTCAGCAATTACCTTGCTTTTACCATCTGGGTTGGCTGGAGAACTTCCTTCCTTATCAGCGGGGGAAAAATGTGTGTTTCATATATTCTGAGTGGTATGACTATTGTTACAGTAAAGAGTTTAGTTCCCTTATATGCCCTCATCTTTGTATCACTAGCACACAGAAACATTCTCTGTTGCAGTTCAAAATTCCAAGATACTTACAATGACCTGGACTCTTGAGTATGTAGTTAAATTCTTGTATGTAAGATCGGCAGAAAGAAGTGTTATTTTCTGTTTCTGATCAATTTAGAGGAGAGAAGGAAATTACGTAATCACTGTTTGGACCTCTCTACAGACAATGTTTGTCCCAGATGTAGCCCCAAGTCTCTTGTACACACACTACAAAAATCTGAGCTCAATTTTGTACCTTTTTGATTCCTGGTAGATAACAGTAATAAGAAAAGTATCACCAGTTTAAATTAGTCTTGTTGCAATCAGACTTGTGCAGGTATTCCGACTGTAGTGTAACAAACACCTCTAATAAGATAACTACTACCTGTGCTACTTAGGAAAGGAACAAGGAACAAATCATTGTCTCTGTTTGGAAAGGGGCACTTTCTGTGTGTGTTCTTTAAGTAGTATGGACAAATGACATGTGATAGGAGACTTCTCTTCTTACTTCCACATGTCATGTAAACTTATCTGAATCAGAAACTACGTCTTTTTATCCTCCTCACATCTTCATGGACATACCAAGGTATACACAGTTATGAATATTCAAAGTGCCATATGATTTAGTGGGGAATATGTTGTAAGAATATTTTGAATAGTGAATAATATTCAATATAATAATATGTTGAATAAGTGAATATGTTGTGCTTGAATAAAAAATGGTTTATGTTTGATAGAAACAGACCAACTATGCTGCTCTCTGTTTTTTTCCAGGGGAGCAAAATTATGCGTGGTCAAAACAAAAAGGAAAGAGAGACAAGCAGAGACTCTTACACAAGATTACATTATAACACGTAAGGAATTTATGCATCTTCTTATCTGAGCATCCTTAACTCTTTCTCAGGTACCATTTTATTTGCAGATGATTTAGGATTTAGTTTTGTATTTTTCCTTATTAAAAACCTGCAGTCATTCCTTAATCTTTGGGTGCTTCACACAAATTTATTTATAGCCCTGCAAATCTGGAAAGGTATGTATCTGGAATGACCTGTAAAGATGGTGGTTGTATTCTTGGTTATGGTGCATTTGAAAAGACAACTGCCTTAAAAAGTTGGAATGACCTTTTATAAGGATTTTGTATTAAAAAAAAAAAAAAAGGACTTAAGGGACTTAAGATCCAAGATTATTTTCATCCTTTTTTTGGATCTTCAATTTTACATAAATTCCTGAGTACGCCTTTTGCCACTTGGTAACATGAACAAGTGCCAGTGGCAAAATCATAGCTGTGAGGGATTGCTCTTAAGCAAATTCTTATTGATCTTGCAAGATTGGGAACTTGCCTAGTAGTATATGGGTTTTTAAATAGTTAAAATGTCTTTCCAGCGTAAGGAGTTATACTTCTTTAATATGACTCACTGATAGCCTTAAAAATTGTTACTGTTACTGTGAAAATTTTAATGACCTGCTTTTTCCCAAGGGCAAATTTTACTAGGGGATTAGGAGTCTGAGCGATTTTGACCCTCCCCACTAGCACCACACTTTGCAGTGTTTCCTCAACTGAAGTGACAGCAGTCCCATGATTCTGTTATCCTACTTCTTCTATTCTCATGGTGTTTGGATCCAGCTGTACTTACCGGTAGTCTTGGTCTTAGAAATAGCTAAAACCACTGTTATTGAACAGTTTGCAGCAAAATAAACAATATTTAGAATGAGAAAGTATGTGGAGTCTTGGTGACCAGGCCCACACCAAAGGATTTTGGTTCTTGATTCCCGTTTCAGATACTTTCCAGCCATAGCTGTCTCCTACTTACTTCACTGCTGCAGGTGTGCAGCTCCAGTTCTTGGGCTGCCATGGGTAAAGTAACAGCTCACTAAGATTGTAGGTCTCCTCTGAGTGCCATTCTCACTTGATTCTTAGTACAGCCTTGATTATATCAACACTGTCCTCTAAAAATTGTGTGTGTGCTGTTGTTAAAGTTTATATTGTGAAGAGTGTTATATTTTCCTTTAAATTCTGCTTAAAATTCAATAGAAATTGTGAATCTTCCACATCATTGTGAACTCATGTAAGGATATTTTCATATAAAACAAAGTAGTAAAAATACTTGTGAGCAGGTAGTGAACTGGTTGTACGAATTTGCTTTTTATGTATTTTGAAATTTGCTGTATATTTGTGAAACTTTTCAGAGGTTATATGTGTTTCTTCTGAGCTTACAGGTGGAACTGGGAAGAACTGGCAATCTCAGAAATACTTTCCAAAGTGAACTAACTGCATTTTCCTCCTTGTGGTTTTTTTGTTTGTTTATTTTTAATTGTAGCTGCTTCTTAATCTCAGAATCGCCTATAATACCTGTTTAAAAAGCAAAAATGTTTTTGGGGAATTGTATATTACTTTTAAAATGTAGGAATATGCAGCTTGAGTTTCCCTTGGACAGACTTGACTTCTCAGATGCCATATGCAAACCAATCAAATTCATTGTTTTGAAATGCCAGTAACAATTTGCTGTTATCCATCATGAAATCTGTAAAAAAAAAAAAACCCTAAAGATTATTCCCAAAGTTCTACTTCTGTTTCGTATGACTGACTTTTCATTGTCTAATAAATTTAGCAGGCTTCTGGAAGTAAACTGGAAAAGAGGGACCTAACAATCTGATAGGTCTCTGGATGCTGCTTTCCTTTTTATATTATTAAGATATATTATTAAGATATAGAGCTTATTTCCCTACATTTGAGATTTTGTTTATTTAGTCTTTATCTTTGAGTCTTTTGACCCCAACTCAGTTTCCCACATTTTGGGAAACACCAGCTATCTGCACCCTGGAGTGTGAAAGCTAAGTCTCACCATGAGAAAACTATGTCCCTTGACATGGTGTTCCTCTTCTGCTGTTGAATGTAGTTTTTCTGAGCATACTGAAATAGCACATATGAAAACTACAGTAATGGAAGATGTTGCAGTTTTCTGAAGAAAGAGAATTTTTAAAATCATGATAATTCATCTAAACTCTCAGGTATTCTTCCAACCTTGATTAGTGCTGTAAATTAAGAAAAAAAAATGAACATGACTTTGTATGCAGAAACATCATGGTTCATCGAGGGGATTCCTTTTTTTTCTCAGATCCAAAAGTGCATCTAGAGTTTTCATGCTGCTGGATTACTGGAAATGTGTAGAAAAATTGAAAGTTCAGAAAAAAAGGGAACCAAATGATCACAATGCTGATGTTGCAAACTGAATGTCAGAGGAATAAATCATGTATACATAAATGATGCTATCAGTGTTTGACATGAAATACTGGTGCCTGAAGGCACCATGGAAATTTGGCTACTTCATTGTTTGAAAAATTCAAAATTTGAAGTGAAAAAGCCTTCCAGAATGCAACTCATTGCTTGGGAGACTGCTTCTGCCGCCTTTCATGTTGTACGGGCAGATCACAGTCTTCACCATCTTAATAAGATGGTAAAAAGATAATGGAATTTCTAACATTTTTTGTTCTTCAAACTTTGACTTTTCAGCTCATGCACTTCCAATGTTCCGTGAACCACGACAGCGAAGCACCAGGAAGCAGCTGGAGAAGGATAGGCTCGACCCAATGAAATCTCACAAACCAGAACCTCCAGTAGCAGGACCAGGTAATCTACACAAAGTCACTTCATACTGTCCTATGCCAAAGAGGCTGTCTTGTTTGAGTTCTGAGTTTCTTGTGAGATCATGTAGCATTTGCAGGACAACTTGAGGATCAGGCCTAGCCAGTATGGGTTCATGAAAGGCAGGTCCTGCTTAACCAATCTGATCTCCTTTTGTTATCAAGTGACCCATCTGGTAGAGGAGGCAAAGGCTGTTGATGTAGTCTACCCAGACTTCAGCAAGGCCTTTGACACTGTCTCCCACAGTATTCTGCTGCAGAAGCTGGCAGCCCGTGGCTTGGATAGGTACACTCTTGGCTGAGTAAGGAACTGGCTGGAGGGCCGGGCCCAGAGAGTGGTGTTGAATGGAGCTAAATCCAGCTGGATTCCACCAGTCACGAGCGATGTTCCTTAGGGGTCAGTGCTGAGGCCTGTGCTCTTCAGTATCTTTATTGATGACCTGGATGAGGGCATTGAGTGCACCGGCAGTAAATTTGCAGATGACACCAAGTTGACAGGAAGTGTTGATCTGCCTGGGGGTAGTGAGGCCCTACGGAGGGATCTGGACAGGTTGGATAGCTGGACTGAGGCCATTGGGATGAGCTTCAACAAGACCAAGTGCTGGATCCTCCACCAGGCAGAGCTACAGGCATGAGAAGAGAGGAAATGGACCTGGGAGTATTGATTGATGCTCAGCTGAACATCAGCCAGCAGTGTGCCCAGGTGGCCAAGAAGACCAATGGCATCTTGGCTAGTATCAGAAATAGTGTTGCTAGCAGGAGCGAAGAAGTGATCATCCCTCTGTACTCAACTACACCTTGACTAGTGTGTTCAGTTTGAGGCCCCTCACTACAAGAAAGGCATAGAGGCCCTGGAGCATGTTCAGAGAAGGGCAGTGAAGCTGATAGGAAGTCTGGAGTGCAAGTCTTGAGAAGAGCAGCTGCGAACACTGGGATTATTTAGTCTGGAGGAGGCTCAGGGGAGACCTTATCCCTCTCTACAGCTACCTGAGAGGATGTTACGGTAAAGTGGGTGTCGGCTTCTTCTGCATAACTAGCAATTCGAATAGAGGGAATAGTGTCAAGTTGCAGCAGAGGAGATTCAGGTTGGATGTTAGGAAAAACTTCTTATCCAAAAGAGTGGTCAGGCACTGGAACAGGCTCTTCAGGGAGGTAATGGAGTTGCCATCCCTGGTGGTGTTTAAGAAACATTTAGGTGTTATAATAAGGGACATTGTTTAGTGGTGAAGTGTTTATAGGTGGATGATCGGACTGGATATTCTTGAGGGCACGTCTTTTCCAATCTTGCTGATTCTATGAATCAATAATTCTGTGATTCTAAGCTTGTTTGGATTTGAATTCAAACATTTCTAGTGAGAGATTGCTGTATGGGTGGGTAGTGTCCAGTACTGTAAGACATTGCTCTTTGATTGGAGCACTTACCTAAAATAAATTAATAATCACAATTACTTACTTTGTGTAATAACTAAAACATTTAAGTGAACATAGTTCTGAATTAAGCTCCTTCTGTAATCTTACCTAGCTTCTTCATATCAGATCACTGTTGCAGACATTATATGTTTATCTACTTCTTGAATGTTTTTCTATAAAATATTAATTTCTCTTTTTTTATTGGTATAGGCCGTGGTGGCCGTGTTGGAACTCATGGAGGTACCTTGTCGTCGTACATAGTCAAGAATATTGCATTGGATAAGACAGATGATAGCAATCCTCGAGAGGCTATTTTACGTCATGCAAAAGAAGCAGAGGAGAATCCTTACTGGGTTGCTCCAGCATATGCTAAGTAAGGAAGCAATTAAAAGTACAAGTAATATTTCTGGAGGCCAGTGGGACTTTGATAAAAATGGAAGACACATTTTTAACAGTATACTTTGCCTTTTCTGGCTTATTGCCATTAATAGGTAGACCAAGACTATATCATGCTCTTACATGCAAGTAAGAGCTTCCATGAGTTTAAATTACTAAAATTTGATATTTCCATTTTTTAAATTTGCCTGTCAGTGCTAGGAAATAATTTTAAAGCTTTCTGAATTCACAAGTCTTCTACAAGTAAACATCAGAAACTGATTTTAAAAGATAATATGCCTTTTGGAAAGTTACTGTCCCACTAACAGAGCCCGGCATGGTGGTTTCCAGTCTGCTCTCTGGCCCTAACAGACCTTCAGAAATATTTGCTTAGTGGTATGACAGTGTATTTTAAACACTTTCTTATATATCATTGATTACTTGGATTTTTCACGCATTGGGACCTGCTTACTGCTTGGATTAACTTGGTTTTAGAGATACAGAAGTATTAAAAATCACACTGAGAATTGCACTCAAATTAAACTGTATATATGGGGGTGGTACTTGTCCACTTTACACTGAAAACTGCAATATTCTTCCTTAGTGATTTTGATCAAATATTTATTTTCTAAGAATTAGTACAATTCAAACCATTAAAAACTAAAATTTTGATAGTATAAAAATATTCAGTAAATAAATGCATTTGATACTAAGGAGCAGGAAATGCCACTTAAAAATTACAAATATTTTAACATTTTGTTATTGTCACTGCTGTTGGTGTTTTTTTGGTTTTTTTTTGCACAAAGTAATCTGCCTAGTATAAGTAGTATCTTCAAAATTAATAGGGAAGGGTTGTGAAAAGATGAAATAGGCTTCACAAAACAGGCAGAGTGAGTAACAGATTGGATTTTTTTTTATTAGCAGCCCATTGTTTTATCTCCTAGGCAGTATTTTCATTTGTACTTTACTTACTGTACTTTCCTTAATACTTTTATAGCTCCTTAATGAAAAAATATCACATCTTCCCAGATACTGGGAATTTAATAATGTAATATCTTTGTAGCAGACACTTATTTCCTAATTTGACCCTTAATACCTTTTCCAAAGGAGTTTGAGAACATTAGTACCCACTCTGGCTTTGACTAAATAATTAAGTATGGTGTTGCTCTGAGGTATATCAAATCAGTGCATTCTATAGTACCATCCTTGTATGAAGTCAAAGAAAGAAATGTTTGAAAGGCTAATTGTGTAACAGTTGTAATGCCAACTGTTGATTTTTAATTGCTTGAGGGTTCATGTTTCCTAGGGATGAAATTTACTTTGAATGTGTGGGTACCTGTTTTTATTTAGAATGTGCAACTATTTGTTCTCAGCGGTAGACACAATCACTCATTCCATCAGGTAGATACCTCATTGTATTTCTGGCTAAGCAACTTCATTGATTTTATATTGAGTTTCACCTCCGACACCTGCAACATAGTAGACATGAAAGTTTTAAAACATAGCTGTATTACAGAAGGATTACTGTGTCAGGTGGGTGGATCTCATTATGGTTTCTTGTTAAAAGATGTAGCTGCAGGGGAAGAAGAGAGCTGGCTGAGAAATAGGGAGGATGCAAGTCCAGACTGCTATTAACTTACACACCAGAAGGTGATACGTATGTGGGGGACTTGGGCTGCAGCCAGCAGCATGCTGCCTTGACAGTTTTGTCAGTTGATAAATCTCATGCCAAGGAAATTGCTGCTATCCTTGCCTCAGAATCTTGACTTCAAGATGTACCCCATGCAAAGAGCTTTTAAAATCTTCATTCTTATTATTCTTTGTAATTACTATTTATTATTATTTATTTATATACAGTTATGACAACGAAATGCAAAAAGTTTACAATTGTTTTATGTTCTTAACTTCCAGAAATGGAGCTCTCTGTTAGCAGCTGCAGACCGATGGCAGTCATAGATTCATTAGCTGCTTACATGCATGCATGCATAATACAGAGGGCTACATTATAATACATCTTAATATGTGACTTCATAGGTAGTGCACATTTACCTAGCATAAAGCATTTTACAGACCTTCTTAACAGATACGTATTTTATTGAAGTACAAGTAATTGATCTAAATTATAACAAAATACGTATTGTTTTCCCCAGAGACCCCGGTAAAGTCAGGGTTCATAATAGTAAGCAGTATAAAAAATCAGAGAAACTGCCTCCTTTATTTAGGACTTGTGCTTCTTTTATAGCACAGGATACATTTGAGAGTTACGAAAGGTGATATTCTGATGTGTATTTAAAATGATGTGCCTTGGGACCTTGGAAACACACAATCAGTGTGTTTCATTAATTCAGCGGTGTTTATTCTTTTCACTACTTTATTTCTTTGGTATCGTTTTTTCCACATTTCTGTGTTAACTTCAATTTAAATGTGGTGTAAAAATATTCACCTCAGATAGCTCTTGTTTGATAAGGCTTTTGTTTTTCTTGTCTCATAGGTGGTTATTTGCCTACAGTCTTCAATTTTCCTTCTTAGGAAGATGTCTAAGGAATAGATATTTGTTTTCTTTAGAGGTTGCCACAAAGTAATATTAGTCAAAGAAGACAAGAAACATTCGTTTCTTACTGATAAGTTTTTATAGCTGTCTGATTGTGATGCCTGAGTTGAGAGTTCTTGTGGTCCAAATTGTAAGTGATTATGTCGTTCACATCCAGATAACATTTTAAGCCAATTAATTTCTTTAATTGTGTTTTCGCTTCAGAAAATGTGTTTAATACCTATGGCATAACTTTTGCTGTTAGTGTATACATTGTATGTAAAAAAATTCCTTCTTTTTAAAGGTGCCTAATCTGTTCTTGAAGCAAAATACTTGCATTATTTATCACTTGAATTTATTTTCAAGCTTGTTATTAGGCATGGCCTTTCTGTTTGTCTTATAATTTGAGCCAGAAAAGGAGAGAAAAAACATGAATGGCAAAAGAGTTGGTGAAAATGCTGCTGAGAGAATAATGCCAGGGAATAATAGTAAGTACAAATGGAATCAGAAGATGACATATCACAGAAGGCCAATTTCAATAAAGTGTCAAAAGAGATGAGAACAACAGCAGGAAAAGTCTGGATGGAACAATTAAAAAAAAATGAGTAAAACGATAAATAAATAAATAAACAAATAAACTAAAATTAAAAAAAAAAAAAACAGATTTTTTGGGAAAAAGCTTGTTTGAGATCTTGGCATGAGTTTTTCCATTGGATTGAATGGAAAGGAAGGACAGATTGAAGATTTCAACTAGAGAACTACAGGAAAAAAACTTGAGGCATCAGTTGTAAATGTTTGAAAATTACATTCTTTGTGAGCTGTTTGTTTTAACACAGCTGTACAGAGATACTGCAAGGACTTCAGATGTCCCTCTGAAGGATCAGTATAAATTACTAAGCATTGTAGCTGAGGGGCTAATCAGGCCCAGATGTATCTTTCTTCTGTACTGTAGGGAAGATCAGGATGAAATTTCCCTCTGCATCAACATAGACCAGAGTTCTTAGAAACCATCTTACATTACAAAGTTGTTGCTCCTATTTGGCTGTCTTTGTCATTGCTGCTTGCTACAGGCAAAAGGGAACAGTCTAACTGCACTGTATTTTCTGTTTTTTCCCTAAATAGCGTTATGAGTGTGTGAAGTGTTAGTCATATTGTGGATAATGTATCCTTAACTGAAAAAGCAGGGCTGAGCAGAATGTTTTAGAACAGTGATTTTGCTGACACATTGGTATGTTTAAGCTAAATCATTTTTGGAGTTTGTTAACCTCCAAGAGGGAGAAGAGTCTGACTACTTCTTGAGGTAAAGAATACAAAGGTGCCCAATGCTTGAAGGCTCTTGCCTGTCTGAAAGTAGCCTTTTGATGTGATTCTGTTTTCCAAGCATGCTTGAAAGTCTTTAAAGTCTTTGTTTCAGTGCAAAATAAACTCTAATTTTAAAAGGTACTGTGACAGAAGTAACATGCTGTGATATGCAATTGTCTTTTCCAGCTGGTTTAGCTGTAGCAGTATTTTTTTTAACTGCAACTTTGTGAATCACAGATGTCAATGAGCTACTTTTACAGCATCTGTAAAAAGCAGCTAAGTAAGACAACACATAACCAGAGGGATTGTAATGACTCTAGAGAGGTCTGTGTGAACACTGGACTTTTTTCTTTTTTTTTAAGTTTCTGCCTAGCTGAACACATTGCAGTAAACAGTGAAGTAAAGAGGAGTCTAGGAAGTCTACAGAAAATCATACTAACAAATCTAGTAAGAATGGTCTTTGTTGTCCTGTTGTTGATTGCAGCCTTTTCATGTAGTGGACAATAGGAATGTCTTTATCAGTGTATGAGATACTAGTTTCTTCAGACAGTCATGTGGAATTACATGATCATACAATAATGTAGGTAGGAAGGGACCTCTGGAAATCATTTAGTCCAACCTCCTGCTTAAAGCTTTCTCACTTAGATTAGGTTATTCAGGTCCAGTTAGATCAGGTTTCTCAAGAATGTACACAGTTGAGATTGAATATCCTCATGGATGGAGATTCAGCAACCTTTCTGGGCAGTTTGTTCCAGCATTTGACCACCCTCATAGTAAAAGAAAATAAAATTACTTGTATCTAACTAATATTTTCCATGTTCCACATGTTCTGCTGTCCCTTGTCTTAGAGCTGCAGCTTCAAGAAGATTCCATCTTCTCTGTAGCCTCTCATGATGTTGCGATGTAGTTGTAGGTAACAGTGGCATACCTTTTTCAGCCTTCTGTGCTAAGGCTGAAGACACACTTCGCTCAGATTCTTCTCATGTATGGTATATTCCAATCCCGTAACTGTCTTAGTAGTATATTTCCATTGTAACCAGTCTGAAGGCCACCACTGTCTCTTATACTATAAAGCCCATATGTAGCTATACAAATTCAGATGTCATTTCACAAATGCTGAATAAAGAGGAATTTTATGGAATCTCTTATGACTATCTCTGTTAAGATAGGGACGGTATGCTTTGCTAAATCTGTGCTGGCTGTTCCTTATCACCCTATTGGCCTTTTTGCACCTAGAAATGGCTTCCATGAGGATTTGTTTCCTAGCTTTCTCAGGGTGAAAGGTTAAGTAGACTGACTTGTAGTTCACCCAAAACTTCCTTGCCTGTTATGAAATTGAATAACTTGCTCTACTGAGTCATCAAGACCCTGTTCTGGTGACTATGACTTCTTGAAGATGAAGGGACATGGTAGAATCTCCATCAAAGGAGGTTTTTAGAATGTGATAGGACTGGCTGCTAAATAATCTCATCTAGGCTTGCTTTTCCCAGAAAATGTTGAACCTGATGTTTTGAGGTCCTTTCGAACCTAGGCTGTTCTGTGTTTGATTTTGTAGCTCTCAGGGACAAAGATAAATAAAATTGATAAGAGAGTTGACGGAGAAGAAGAACACAGCTTTCCAAAATATTATCTAGTTCCCAAATGAAAACATTTTGAAGTAGTAAACCTGTTTTGATAATTTTTATATAAATGTCATGCAGCAAACTCCTATACGCTGGCAATCCCCAGTGCAATTAGTAAGCAAAACAATGTGTGTTTAAATTAAATAGTCACTATTGATAATTGTGTAAGAAGGAGTGTTTTCCGTGCTTACACCTTTAAATCAGGCAGGTATTATAAGTATCCCAGTTGCTGCTGTAAAATTTGTGGAGGTTGAACAGCTTACACTGCAGCTGAGCCATTTCATGCTAATTTTTAAAAATGAGATAGCAAGCAGAGTTGATTTCCTCCGTATGTATTTTCTTGAGACGGTTACTGCTGGATTATGCTACAGTCTCCCCCCTTGGCCACATTTTTATTGGATTCTAAGTATCTTACTGATGTTTCCTGACATCTGTAACTATTCACAGTGCCTCTTCCATCACAGAAATTGCATAGCTTCTGATGTTCATTTTACAAGTTGTGTAATTCTTCTTGAGTGGAAGTTTCTGATAAAAATTGTGAGTGTTGAAATTTCATGGTCAGAAATGATTGATTTGCATTTGATTAATTGTGTCTTACTAACAGACATCTCAGTTCTGGTACCTTTATGTACCTAAGTTTGGGTACCTTTCTTTTGATTGTTGTGATAAAAGGAAGGAACACTTCTAAATGTGCTAAATAAGCTATCATCAACAGGTTTTGAAAAAATGGGAGAGACAGAAGATTCCATACATTCTGTTTCTTTAGCAGGCAATGGAATCCATTATTTGTGCCAAGGAAGCCTTCATCCCCGTTGGCTGTTTTGGAATCAATGGTGATTAAAAAAAAAATCCTCTTTCAGTGATTGGTTAAGAACAATTTATGTAACTATTTTCTGTTGAGAGTTTACTTACATTTCTGTTTTCCATGGAGAGCAGAATGACTCATGTAACTAGTCTCGATCTTCATCAGCATTCAAAGTCTGCTAATATGTAATGAGGCATGCAGCCTGCACCAGGGGACTGTGTACTAATTGAGAGTTCCTCTATAGGACCATCTCTGTAACATCCTTGGCCTTTTGGCTAAGATCAAGTGGAGTATAGTATCCTTTGGAAGACAGAGAAGGAGACAGGCCAATAGAAAGATTCCATACAGAAAATCATCTTTGACTAGTACTTATCTTATGCTGTGTATTTAACAACTGAAGAGTCCTGTTCTTTATTGGCCAGTGTCTTGCTATTACTCTTCAAAGTCAGTTGAATTATGCCTGTTGTGTCAATAAGGCAGACACAGTTATGGTGAGCTTCGTGCATTTTGTTGAATGTGCCAAATAGCAACTGTTGTAACAATAGTTATTGCTTCACATCCTCAGACTGCTGTGAAAACATTAGTTCGTACACTAGTGAGCTGATGACTGCCTTGAAAGTGTTGTGTATTTTTGTCATGTAGTTGATGTAATGAGAAGTTGAGCACAACAAACTTCAGAAATCTATTAGTCTCAGCTAGACATTAATTGTACTAAGAATTAGGTTGGAAGTGGGTGCCATGCAGTAAGTAAAGTGTAAAACACGGGAACTGAATGTCCAAACAGTTTTTCGAAATGCTGCTTGATACTATGTTCATTTTAAAGGTAATTAATAATTATTTTTACAATGTGTGTTATTTAAAGTGAAGGTAAACATTGGAGGCATAGATACCATCAGGCTTGACTGTAGGATACACTGTGTTCTCATATGAAGATCATTAGTTTTATTATGTTACAGTAGTGCTGGATAAAGTCTCTAGAGGAGAAGCTGCTTTTTTCATGCACAAACTAAGCCAGAAACCATGCTGTTAAGTTTTTGCTCACTGGTTCCTGTAATACTACAGTGTATCGAAATGGAGGTCTCTTTTTCTGAATAATGGGATGAGACCTGAAGCTTTGTTTTTCTAGATTGTGTTAAATTGACTTGTTCTTCTCATCTATCATAATTTTACATATGGAACACACAGATAATGATTATGAGCTGATGAGAACATACTTGCAGAAGATAGGTGCTTATTACCTTGCTCTCCATACTTTACCCAGGAGCTGTGCCTTCAGCCCTTCTTAGAAAATCAGTTAATGGGTTTGCTTTTTCATTTTTTTTTGAGAATGAAAATCAGCCAACTCTAGGATTTTTTTTTTAAGGATGTCATTTGTGTTGAATGTATGTCTAATACAGTTTCTGATAAGTAATTGTAGTCTGACTTAATATTTTCTTCTAATAATATTCTTCTTAATATTTTCTAGAACACAGCCAAAAACAGTTTTTGCAGAAGTGGAACCAGAAGATGATGAAACAGACAAGCCAGAATGGAAAAAACGTAAAATTTGAGGAATTTTGTGTAAAGAATAATAAAGAAGCATTTGAAATAAACTGTAGCATTTATTTCTTTGTTTTGTGTAGTGGAAATTTGAAAGCATAAATTACTTCACTTTGAAAGTCTTGCTGCAGTGTGAAAGGAATTGTATTACAATGGATTGTCATATCAAACCTGAATTCTGTAATAAAGAATGAAGTGTATGGTGCAGAGGAGAACTCTTCCCAATTTCTTATTCAATGTTTTGATTTAAGTAAAAAATATTCCTCTTTATAATTTTTAATAGAACTGTAGTGACTTCCTTATTTTGCCAAGTGCTTTTTTTTATTACAAACTTTACTAATGCTGTGTCACAACAGTGTTCAATGATTTTAAATATATAAATAAAATATACTTTTTATTTTTACTAGTAAGGTCTAATGTGACCACAAATAAACCAAACTTGCATTTTTATTCCTCATTTTTCACATTTATTAATGTGAAATAATCCACTAGAAAATGTTTCTGGTGTTTATTCTTACATAAATTGCATCCCTGATACGTATGTATAGTGTCCCACGCTAGTGCTTTGTATGGCTTTCATTTTTCAAAAATGTGAAATAGGAATGGGCAACCATATGTTATGCTTCAATAAAAACACTGTAAGTTTGTTGCCTAGCTGATTTTTTTCAGGTCCTCCTATCTCTATTAGTTTGTATTGATTAATACAGGATAGAGCTGAGCTGTGTTTTTATGGTGAGCTTTTTGAATATTAATGTATACAGATGGAGAGGTAGTTATTGTTGTATGCCTGAATTACGTATACCTTAGCTCACACTCTCTGAAAACTGATGCTATCCTTTATAAAGTGTAGGGGTTTTTTAAATGCGTGTTCAACATAAACATAGAATTGCTGAATGTGAAGGACAGCTTTAGAACTAATGTGCTAATCCAGGACCTGGATTAGTTTTAGATGTTTATGCAGTAATATACAATACAGTAAGTATTGTGATTACAATAGTATGGAAAATAACAACTACTCTGCATTTCTACTAAGACACAGAGCAGTAGACATCACAGAGAATCAAGCTTTCTTGATTATGAATAGATTCTGAAAGCACAATTTAAGGCTATATTTAGCAAGCACTTTATCACCTTCCTAACATTGTCAGTAGAGCTTAGATATCTTTAAAAAAAGCATTGTTCTGCACCATGATTTCATTGTATGGTTTTCAAGCTTATCTTTTTCTTGTATTATTTTTATGCATTAGAGAAAAGTAAGCTTGACCTCAAAGAGTATCATGAGCAGTGGTAACATTCGCAAAAGGAAATATTTTTACTGCTTTCACTTGGTGCGGTGTTTTGATAATAGTGGAAGCACATTAGATAATCCACAACTTGTCCCTTGTAAAAAATGTTTCAGTTCATATCTATCTAGAATAGCAAATAAATGCTTAGTTTACAGCTACAGATGTGATATGCAGAATGATGGGCTTAATACCTGGGTAAGCGTTAAATGGAGGAGGAAAAACAAGTGCCAGATGAAGAGCAGCTGTTAGAGCTGCTAAAGGCCTTCCTGTGCAATGTCCCCCTCAGCAGTTAAGCAACATGGTTTCACTCAATTTTAAATGTATTATTAAAATCTACTTTAAATCTTTTTATTTTCATACATGTGATATACTAGAAGGTAAAATATTATCAATTTATTTTTAATAAAATGTTGAATAAGATTTGTAAATGTTTGTAAGATTATGTCTGTGGTTTTAGGATGAGTACTAACGGTTTAGCATTTATCTTGTTAGAAGTTATTTACTGAGGCGGTGTGGCTTAATAAGGAGCAATGCTGGAAGGAGAGGTGGATGAGGAAAAATGCTGTAACAACTCTTTGAGCTTGAGGGGAACTTCTCCTTTAATGTTATTTATTCAGATCAGCTATATCTTGTTTCCTAATTCTTAGAAGAATGAGTCCTGCAAATGATGTCTGTTTAGAAGTGTGTTTAGAAGTTTTAAAACTAACTGTACTTATTCCTGTACTTTAATTCCTGGCTTGGTTTGTTTCCCATAGTCCTTATATGGCATCTCTGCAGCATATTCACCAACAAAACAAATGTTAAGGCATTTTTTAAAGCAGTTTTTCATATTGAACAGTTCAGTGATAATCTGGTGGGGAAGGAGATAGGAACAGTCTAGCTTGGTATATATATACTATACTTGGTATAACAAGCAGTGACTTGGTATAATAAGCTGTCCAAGGGAAAATATTAACATGATTAAATATTAGTACTGAAAGATGCAATTCTACATGTGAAGTGGAACATGAAACACTACTTGTATTTATTTTTATGAACCTAATTTTCTTTACCCAAGACTTAGGTCTCAGTCACTGCCAAGTTGTTATCTTGTTCTCCTCTGTGTCCATAATGAGTGTTAATGTAGCCAGAGACTAGATGGACTTTGGTTTTAATATTTCTGAAACAAGGGCTTTGTTTCCTTGCCTTTTTTCTTGCTTTCATAGTTGATGTCCTTACAGAGGTGCCTTCTCCAAACCTGAATATCTCTCTTCATATTCTGGGCAGCTTCTATATGTTTTCTTACAGCATTTCCTACTCTTCTATTATTCGTGCCAATGACTCATCCAGTACTCCTTGCCTGTCCATAGGGCAGGGATTTTTCTGTCTGGATCATTGCAACCCACCAAGTGAGCAGCCCAGATTCACATTCCATGTTTGTATTGTTGCTGTTGCTATCGAGGTCTCACACTCTCTCTCATATTGCTTACATGTCTTATTTTTAACACTATTGCAACAGTCAGGTGATTGCCAAGACTGAAGTTGAGTGCTAGCACTTTCTCTTCCTGTCTGCCACTACTTTGTTGTTGCTTGAATTCTTTTCTGCTCAGGTACTTCCTATGACCTATTATTTACTGAAGACTGTACTTGTTTCTCTCTTTGTGTGTGTGTCTGTGTGTGTGATAGTGAGAACTGTGAATTTATGCCCAAAGGTCTCCAGCTCTTTGCTTTTGTTTACATGTCCAGTTTGGTGTTTCTTGTCATGCCTGCTTCTCTCTGTTAGGGCTGTAGAAGAGCATTTCTTATGGAAAGAAAAACCATGAATCTTTAACCTATCAGTTTGATCTTTGCTGAACCCTGAGGAGTGTTTTGCAATGAGTGGCATTATTGAGAATTGCCATCCTCTTGGCTGGATCTTTGTCCATTTGTTTCTTTGACCTCTGATGACTTTGTGTGTATCCAACTTGAGACATCTGTAGCTCTCTGTTTAATACTGAATCATTTGAAATTTTATGTCTTTATTGTGGCCTGTTGGTCACAACTGTATTGCAAAATCCCTCTCATGTTTCTTGGTCATGTTAAATGCCCAAGTATCTTCTCCAGGCCTGTCTCTCAGCAGTGGGAACTTACTGAAAGCCACACAGTTAGAGCCATTAAAAATGAACAGACTAGAACTTTGTGAGGTTCTGTTCTCTGTTGTTGATCCCCAAGGTCTCATCTGTTGCGCCAATTCATGAATGTAAATGGAAACATGTAAATGAAGAGTTAGGGAGTGGTACAGCAAAGATGTCCAGCTTGCCTGGCACTGAAGCATGGAATCATCTTATTACATCAGTTTTTAAATTTGGAAAGATTTTAGATAATTTAAATGCAATTTAAAATATAATTTTGTGTACAATATGTGCTTCCTCTGTCTTCTGTGACACAGTAACTAACAGCTTCATAGAGTCTGGACAGTCTGAAATACAAGATATTTCCCTGTCTGTAGCAAATCATTTTAGTTGCAATGCACTTTGGTTGTAAAGGCTTCCCATCCTACATGGAGAGGTACTGGGGCATGCTGGCAGTCTCACACTTGGCAGCAGTGTCCTATACTAAGGTCATCTTGTTAGAATCTCCATAATCTATGTATTACTTCAGGGGCTTGGCACTTTTTTATTTTCTAATGGCTGATAGTCAAGCAGCATGTTCATCTCACTCTGAGAGATTAGCCAGAGGAAGATTGATGCAGGTAGCATAGCCAGTGTCTTTTTAGTTGTTGTTTTAACCTTAGGTGTAACATGGTATTTCTGCAGGACTATTATATGTCACAACTAGTACTTCAGACTTTTCTTAGTCTTTCAAAGATGTAATCCAGTAGGTGGGTGTTGGCCTTCTCTTGCTGTGTCAGGGAATGATAGATGCAATAGATAAATACCTGCGATAGACAAACACAACTAGATGGGTCCTTGAGAGGTTATGTGACCATCTTTGACTCAAGACCAGTTCTGACAAGTTTATTGGATCAGCTCTATAAACATTCTCATAGTAGAAATTCTGCAATCTCCATAAACAAGCTGCTCCAATACTTCATTTTTCTTAACAGCGCAAAATTTTCATAAACAGCTTGTTCCACTATTTTCCATCCCATTTCTAGCAGCCATGGAAGTCAGGGCATGATCTTCTCTTTAGCAGCAGCTTTTTATTGTATTTGAGTTTTACTGTCTTCTCCTATCTCCTCTTATTTTTGTAGCTTTCCTTTAATGTGCCTGTTTTCTGACATCCCATTTCCTTGCTTTTCTCTGCCTTGTTCATTTGTCCACATGCTTCTTGAAGTGTATTGCTCACAACATATTCAGTATTTCAGATGAAGCTACTTTTTTAGAACAGCTGAGTAAACAGGAAAAATGTTTGCATGTCTCATTACATATTCCTCTGCAGCTTGACATTACTGATTTGTGTTCAGTTCATAATCCTCCCCCAGCCTCTAGAACCTCTTCTGCAGGGTTGCTGTCCAGCCAGTCTAGCATCTACGTATGATTCTTAAGTACTGCATTTAGTCCTTTGTACAAAGTTTAATTGCATTTTCTCAGAATATATCTCCATATTGTTAAGTTTGTTTTGAATTTTCTCTTGATTCCCAAGTGTCTGCAGCTTTTTTACAGCTTCCAGTTGTCAGGGGAATATAATTAATGTATTCTCTCCTCATTCAGCTGAAGAACTGAAATTGCTGGTTAGTGGCAGATCCATAAGATTTCCCATAGGTATGAGAAGGAAATGTTTTTTCTTAATAATGCTTTTCTTCAGTAATTTTCCTAAGGGTTCATAAGCTTCTAATAAATCTGCTCAGAAATATTTGGAAAAATAGCTGACTTTCCTAGAAAATTCCCTCAGTGTCCTTTGCTTTAAGGATTTCTTTATTGGCTCTGTCCCTTTGTGTCCAGCCGGAATCCTTCTGACATGAGCAGTGTTTGATGTGGGAGACCTCAACACATCCTTGTGCTCAGCATTTCAGTATTCCACATTCTGAACATATTTCCAGCATGTTCCAGTTAGGTGCTTTGTTCTTGAATTCTCACTTCCTTTAATTTTCCTTCTCTAATTAAAAATAAGATCTGCTGTAGTCTTATATGGTCTATGAATTAGTAGCAGGGCTAACCATACACCTATGAGTGTACATCTGCTGATTTACCACTCTATGACTGAATTACAAAATTCTCTGCCGAAAGCGGTGATACTGTCTTAACATCTGTTGATGCCTTTCCAGTGGTGTTTGCGTTGCCCGTGCATTGAGTTCCCTAAATATGATTTTCAAGCATAATTGAAGCAGCAGTGTTTCTTGTATGGCTTTCCTCTTCACCATCGGTTCTACCATTGGCCTCCAGAAATTTTTACTTAAAATAATTTTTGTCTTATTTTTCCAGCCCAATACTAATACTTGTTAAGATAACAGGAATTACATAGTGGCTGACTTTACATTCCCTCTAGAATCAAATACTGTGGCTTAAGAATGTAGATGAGTACATAATGCTTAGCTTGGAGGTCAGCCAAGTCTACCTCTCCATCCATTCATTTATTCCTTGCTTTCTAAGCTTCATTACAGATATGTTGTGGGAGACACTGTCACACTGTCAAACACCTTACTGAAGTCAAGGTACTCAACATCCACTGTTCCCCCCACATCTAAACTGGTCATGACATCATAGAAGGTTACCAGGTTGGTAAAGCGTGATTTCTCCTTAGTTAATCTACTGACTACTTCTGATAAACTTCTTTTCCAATTGCTTGGAGACGACATTCAGAACTTTGTAGCTTTGTAACTGGTAGGTGGTAATCACAAATGGTTATTCTATGTTCAATTAGCTATTTATGATGCAGGAATTACGATGCAATATAGCAAAGTACAGGCACGAGTTGATGGCGGAGGCTATGTGGACACAGGCTACACCCACCAGTAGTTGTTGGTATAGCAAAGGGAAAAATGTCAAATGTCTAACATACAAAACAGGTCATATAAAGTGAACATGGCAGTAACAGAACTGTAGAGAAACAAAGGAAAAGAAAGGGGTTAATGTGTCTTGCAAAATGTAAAAAATAATCCTATGTATACTGTAGAGTGAAGCAGCAATACTGATCTCCTGGGAAAGAGCTAGGGGTGCTTACAGTTTCCTGCAACACAATATCTCCTCCATTGCCCCTCAGACTGTAGATATGATCTTGAGCATCATAAGAGGGACAGCAAATGAGTGAGAGGGACACCTACTAGGAAGTGTGCCTATCACAATTTTAACTGTACTTCTATGAGATTTTTTCCTGTAACAATACTCTTAATTTTTCTGGCATCCTTCTTTGGCACACGTAAAACTGTAGGCATTAGTACAGCCTTCCTCTGCTGGTTGGGTGTATATTTTTCTTTTCAGTTTGCTTCCTTTGTTACTTGGTGGCATCTCTAGTGCAGAGCACTCTAAGTTCACAGTGTTTATGCAAGAAAAGGGCTCCCACAGTAGGCATAAGGCTTGGAGTTTCACATATGACTCTAATAAAAGCTAAAAAACAAACCTCTGATTTTCTAACGCTACGACTTGTGGCATCAGCAAGGTTGCTGCTCTGTGATGAAATTCATGTGTAGCTTGCAACTGGCTCTTCAACTGAAATTACCTGACTAAGCAGAGGCGAACATCAGGAATCTTCCAAATAAAGGGGTCAGCATCTTCGAAACAGCCTGTGCAAGCAGTGTTATCAACAGTGACTCTGTCACAGCTTTTTCCAGTAAGATCACCTTGGTTATTCAAATGATAATGTAATGTGTATTATAATGTAAATATGTATTCTAATGAAGTCACTGAGTTGTTGACTAGTAAAAATATAAATTTATTGTGATAACATTTTAGAGAAAATACAAAGCTTCCAGCTCACTAGTATAATATGTGCTGCTGTAGTTTATTGATTTGGGTGTATCATCCTGCAAATTTGTAACAAGTAAGTGTCTCTAGCCATGCCTCCATTGCTTAAGTCATCACAGAATTGGGTCAAAGCTGTCATTGTTGTAAAGACACAGAGAAATATGATTCAGTCCTCAAAGGCACAATGTAGCAATCAATGGAAAACCAGTGGCATCCACAGACTAAGCAACTAAGTACCAATGATTCAGCAGTTTTTCAGGATAATGACATATCATGCAAACACAATGTGAAATCTTGCAGAAGATTTGCAGAAGACTGAGAAACAGGTCTTGATGAATGGTAGGGTACAGAGATGAGTGGGAGGGGGTTGGTGGGATGCTGCAGGAATGAGGAGTTTACATCCGGTTTTATTTAACATTTTAAACTAACCCCTTTGAGATCATTAAACAGTGTGCTAATGAAATTAGCAGATGATGTGGATGAATACTGCAAACACCACTGAAAAAGGAGAGGCAGGAAATAACGAAAGGAGTCACCCTGACAAATGCAAGATAATACATCTGTAAAACATAGTAATTCAAAACACAGATTATTTTTTCCTATGTAATAGGAGGGCTCTCAGTTATACCCGAGTTGGTGGAAGGCAATTTGTGTTTCTCCATTTCCTCTGATACGGCAGCGAAAAAATTAATGTGGAGCGTATGCCAAAATGATTGCTCCAAAGTGAGGAGCGTGAGTGGCACCCAGACTGGGACTGTTTGTTGCACACTGTGCCTGGCTGTCACTAATGAGGACAAAAGTGATTGGGATAGTTCTTATCTGAAAATCTGCTAGGAAAACAAAGCATGGACGAGTCATCTTTTGTTAGCAGCAGATGCTGATCATAGAACCGTAGAAGGGCTTGAGTTAGAAGGAATCTTAAAGCCCATCTAGTTCCATCCCTGTGCCGTGGACTGACTGCTCCCCAGCTCAGGCTGCCCAGGGCCCCATCCAACCCAGCCTTGAGCATTCCCAGGGATGAGGCACCTCAGCTCTCTGGGCAGCAATGCCAGTGCCTCACCACCCTCTGAGTAAAAAATTTCCTCCTAATACCCAAGTAAATGCTTCCTCTTTTGTTTTAAAGCCATTCCTGCTTGGCCTGTCACTATCAGTCTGCAGACACAGAATGTCTACTGCAAGTTAAAGAGCTGCTTTCTGCTTACAGTTCTGCAAACTTAGCTTTACTCCTGGAAAGACAGCTCTGTCTAAAAAGAACCACAGGCTCTGATGTACTCATGATCGTTGCTCTTCACATCCTTAAAATTTCAAGGGAAGTTTCAGGAAGATGAGAGACTTTTCATCTCTTTCTTCCATCCTCTAGTTAGGAAACTTTTGTACTGGAAACTTTTCACTGTGTGAAAACATCTTTATTTAATTTTTTATTTTTATTTTTATTTTTATTTTTATTTTTATTTTTATTTTTATTTTTATTTTGCACATAAGCTGCTACATAGAGGTTTCAAGGAAATATATGACTGTGAAAAAAATAATTCTGATACTGAACTTTCCAGACCTTTATGAAAAGTCTTTATGCGATGAGATGGAAAGTTCTTCCTCATTCATTGATTTGCCAAACCATCTTTGCTTAGCCCCTGGATCTCTGCTGCTTGTTGGAGCTGGTGCCAAGGCAGCACCAGCATAGCCCCATTGCATGGGAAGTTATGCCTGCTTCATCAAAACACAGTGTCTGCTGTGTTCTTGAATGCAAAGACTTGCCTCAAAGTTGTTCTGACATTCTCCTGTGTTATACTGAGAAAAGAAGGGGAAGAAGAGAAAACAGGAGGGAAGAGAAAAAAGGGGAATGGAAAAGAGGAAAGGGAAAGGGAAAGGGAAAGGGAAAGGGAAAGGGAAAGGGAAAGGGAAAGGGAAAGGGAAAGGGAAAGGAAAAGGGAAAGGGAAAGGGAAAGGGAAAGGGAAAGGAAAAGGGAAAGGGAAAGGAAAAGGAAAAGGAAAAGGAAAAGGAAAAGGAAAAGGAAAAGGAAAAATAAAAGGAAAAATAAAAGGAAAAATAAAAGGAAAAATAAAAGGAAAAATAAAAGGAAAAATAAAAGGAAAAATAAAAGGGAAGGGGGAGGAGAAGAGAGGGAAAGGAAAAGAATAGAAAATCTGATAATTCAAACTATGTCTTTCTTGCAGACTGATAAGTCACACACTAAAGTAACAGGTCTGCTTTGTCTTTTTTGTGACAAATATTAGCATACACATGTATGAATACACATGTATTGCTTCTTTTATTGACTTGATCTTTGAATTTTGCCTGGGAGTTGCATGCTGCATATCTCAAGCAGTTCAGTGCCTTAACTGTGTGGATGAGCAGTTATTGTGGTGAACATGTACACTGATTATGTGTCAGTACCTTAGGTGATATTTAGAGGCCAAGGAAGAACAAAATGTGGGTCTAGCTATTGAGAGTGAGAGCTGAAAAGGGTAAAAGTGGAAGAACCTCTGTTAAGTATTTTAATCTGAGAGACGTGACTCTCTGTCACCTCAGCTGAGTTACAGAACACTGATGTATACCTCTGCAAGATGGAGCAAGGCCCTGGAGCTCCCCACAGAATTACAACATGAAAACAAAGGGGAAAAAAGAAAAGAGAAAGGCTGACTGATACACTGATATAGCACTGAAAAGTACCTCCTCGGTAAAACTGGTGAATTTGGAGCCTGAGACACCCATTTGTAATTCATCTTGCAGGGCAGTTTTTGGGAAACCTTCCCTCAAGCAGTGGGGCTGGTGGATGGGTTCCCCATGCTCTTGATGGGCGAAGCTGAGTGTCCATGTGAGATGCCTGTGTACCTCACTCTGTAGTCATGAAGAAATAAATGACTAAATTTTCAAGGTTCCATAACGCTTTCTAAACATCTGTAATACTTCTAAGCATAAAATCATCCTGTAATACAAGGAAGGTTGCAGAAGAAGGTTTTCAGTGAAGATGATAGCTGTTGCACTCCCAAATGTAAAGAGAGATTTTGTTCCTCATAAGGTGACAACCTTTTTGTTTGAGACCCTATAAAATGTCCATTTGTAGGATTCTTTTGTTAATTTTTTACTAGCTTTTAACTTCATGTTTACACTTAAGAATAAAAAAAGGAAAGCTTTATGTCTGGAAGTGAGATAAGTATCAAAGAGGTACATATCCTGTCTGCTTCTTCTGTCCTGCATACTGCCCTCCTCTCGTCTATGACTGAGCTTTAAATGGTTTTGTAAGCTGTTAAATGTTTTTTCTTTGGAAGAAATAGAGGTAATCCAATCAAATCCTACCATGTATCCCTTCATTGCTTCCTGCCTTTCCTCTTCGCTGTTCTACAAGAATCCTTGTCCACGTCTGGAATGTTTAGGTTCTTTTGTAATTCTCTTTAGGATCTTCTCAGAACAGAGATGGTATCTGCTCTGAGAGTCTAAATGGGAAAAACATCTACTGCTATGGGATTGAAGAAACAGGAATACAAGATGAAGGGAGTTAATCAAAGTCAGATTAGTGGCAGATCATGAATACAGTTCAACTATTTCAGCATCCCTTTGGTGTCCTTACTGAGCTGTGCAGCTGGGAAGTCTGTTAACACAACTTTCTGAATGAAGGAAATACTCCTATCTCATGGTTGTAAACCAACTTCTGTGGTTTCGTCTTAGAGCTGCAGAGCTGTGTAACTGCATCGTCAGCTGTTTGCTTGTCACAGCAATCTGCACACCACAGAGGGTGGGCACATTGCGCTGCAGCTCCAGGTGAAACTGCTCCCTGGAGCTGCATCCAGAGCTGCACGCTCACTAATGCACCTTGTTCTTGTCCAGTGGCATCGCAGCTCTGCTCCATCCTGGTGCTCAGATCTGCATGCAGCAGGACTGAGGGACCTGGTTCTCTGCCACCCTAGCTCTCTGTTGGTACTGCTCATTACAGAACAGATAGTCCTTTTAAATTAAAATCTTGGAATATAAAACGTAGGGCCCTCTGCCTTCAAGAATGAATGCGGGGGTGGCAATCCTGCAGGGTCCCTGTTGCTATTGCCTTGCTATAGCAATGCCTTGCTGTTTCCCTTGTGCCTGTACATGCCTGGGAGGGCAGCAGCTCGGCTGGGCTGCCTCCCATCCCCAGGCACGATCAGCATTCTCACTGTGTCACTCAGCATTCCTGGATGGCTGGGCTTTGGTTTCGTTTCTAATCTATAGGTTAAGTGGAATTTTTCACTGGGAGTTTTACAGTCCATTACTGTTCAAATAAATTTCATTGTTCATTGCCACAATACCATTAGGAATAGGGTGGACGTTTCTGGGGGGAAGCTGCACCCCGCAAGCTGTACACATTCAATTCCAGCACCACGTGGTCTGTGTAACTCCTGCCAACATGATCAGGAGTGTGCCATGAGCACAGGGCAAAACAGAGCCCAGGAGCCAGCACCTCTGCTAATGGGAATGAGTGCTAAGGGGCTACACTGACTTCAGCCAGGGGAGGATGTTGCCTCAGGTTTTAGTGTGTTTGTTTTTCCAGAAATTGTCACAAAGACACTGATTTTGTTTTAACCAGGCAGGAAGCTGGGCTGGAGTTCTGTCTGCAGGCTGTAGCACTGCAAAGTGGAAGATGTGAATCTCTGCCAGCATAATGTGAGCATATCTCCGAGGTGAGCTTGTTGACTCCACGAGCGACCAGGACTAATTGCCAACTCTGCCAGCTGCACAGTGATGAAGGAGAGTGTGCAGGGAGGGTAAGCCAAATGTCCAGCATGGGGATGGGGATTATAAAGGCTGGGGATCACAAAAGAGGAGCTGGGTTTTCAACTCCTTCTGCATCCTCCTTAATAACATCCCTAGGTTCAAGCCTTGCAGATAGTGTCTTTTCTTTAGTCCACCAAACGCTTTTCAATAAATTCCTGCAGGCACAGGGACTTTTGAGTAATACATAGAGATTCAGCTTTAAACGATTTAGATGAAAGACACCATAGGCATAACCAGGTATTTAAAGACAGGCTTCTCACTGCCAGAGCACGCTTATGTAAAGAAACCAGACAAGAGGCTTGAGAAAGGCTAGGCAGACCACGTGGGATTGTGAGGCTGGCTTTGTGTTGGAGTGCAGTGCTGAGTGCGTGGGGTGCATGGAGCACCTGCCTGGAGCCTGCCTGCACACTGCATATGGGGTTGCCCAGAACAGGAGCCGTGCTCTTTTCCTTCTTTCTAAAACGTGGAGAATCCATCTCAGGAACATTGCATTGTTACAGCCAGCAGTTTTAAGCCACATATTTATCTTTAATCTGGAATTTGCATCTGCAAATGTCACTGAGTGTGTCTGTGTTCGCGTGGTCGGGAATGGCCTATAATGCTTTTGCTGAAGCACGTATCAAAATAAGCCCTTCTCCCCAAATATTTCTACTTAAAAAGTGCACTTGTCGATACTTTCTCAAAATGTAAGAATCAGACTCTTTTAACAAACCAGGTGCCTTTACTTGAGCACAAGATAGTTTGGAGCTTGAATTAAGGCTTTTATCACCTTACTGGTTTCTTAGGACTTAATTGCAGCTATTAAAAGAACCCAAGGCCCTGTGCCAGTATGTGAGAGCTGTGAGCACTGTTACAGCTCTGATGGCCAGCTAATGATGTGTCAAGATGATCAGGGAAGGCAGAAGCCTTCAACATATTTTGAAAAGAGGGTTTGGTGGAGGAAAAATAACACCTTGAGATTTGCACAAGGAAACAATTTTAAATGAAGAAAATAAAATAACCTTGAAAAAAGCATCTGGATATTTGACAGTTATTCAGAGCTTATAATACACTGTGGTACTGTATGTTGTTCACTCATCAGCTAAAATTAGGTGGTTATGTAAGGAGACCACGGTGTGTATCTGAATAGTTACTGTATTGGGTTAATGATGTCACTCATCTTTATTGAGTCATTAGCTATTCTATGGGTTGGCCGGGGACAGTGTGAATTCAGTAGCCATGAAATCATAGCCAAGTTAAACTTTAGTGAAGTAAACACAACAGAGCTTTTACAAGGGAAAGCAAAACAGCTGCCAGCCAAAGGTCTGCTGCCCAGATTAGGCCCAGGTGATGCTGCTGCCAACTGTTATTCCATGCAAAGTTTCAGGAAAGTGCCCTATTGCTCTTAGACTGCAGGCAACGGAGATGCTAGAATGGATCTGTTGGTTTGGAGATCAGATCTGTTGAATTTAGCATTTTGAAATCTGTCACATTTGCACTGAGGTCCTGTAGTAAAGACAAGTCATGAATTTTCTTGAGTTGTGTCAATAAATACATGTACGCAAAAGGTCAAAGAGGAACTAAATTATTATCCACACATAACAGCGTTCCTTAGCTTTCAAACCAGATATAGTCCATATTGAAGATCCAATCATTCTTCTAATAAGTTTTTTATTTGCTCACTTACACGATGCTATCTTCTTCACTCTTAGCAGTGATATGAAGGCCATACCTTTCTCCACCTGGTATGCTGAGGCTTTTCCTTGAGCAGCCGCCAGTTTTGTATTGGAAGCACAGAGGAGGACATGAAGGAGGGGCCTGGATGCGCAGACAAAGGTTGTGTTCCTCAAGCTGAGCGCAGCCATGCAGCTCGGAGCCATTGGCTGCTGCTTGTGCTCAGGATTCCAGTGCCCAGAACTGGAACATCACTGCTCAGGTGAACACTGGGCCCTACCAGCACATCCACAGCAGGTGCTGCTTCAGGCTGAACAACATCACTTCATGCCAACGACCTCGAGGGCTGGTACCACAGGCTTTGATGGACAGACCTTCTCAAAAGAGGAAGCCCGGAGCAGAATCAAAGGAAAGCCTTGCTGATTTTCAGAGGGCTCCCAGCCCTGCAGCATCACCAGCCCTTTAAATGCCGGAAATGAACACGGTGGGTAACTTGGTCCCCATGCTGGGCCTTGCTGCTTCCCTTTGAGGTCTGTGCTGATCATGGGTGCAGCTTTGCTCCTCTCAACAAAAAGCAAAAGCTGTACTTGGGAACTTGCTCTTATCCTGGGCACCTTCTCTCCTCTTTGAAGTGACAGTTCCCATGCACTTCCTCTCAAGGTCTCCAGGCCCCCACGCTCACTTTCTACTCATTTTTTACCCATTTCTTTTGTAATCCAGAAGGCTGCTTGCTTCAGGAGAGCTTGCCTGAGATCGCACTGTACCCATTTGTTTGCAATGAATGAGAGGCATTTTTCATTTTCCCTGTATTATTATTGCCAGATATTATGTGTACACTTTACAGCCATCTTGCAGAGGGATCTGGCAAGTCTGCAGAGCTGATGTGCATGGTGTCAGCAGCTGAAAAGTGCTGCTTGCTGCCAGGCTCCTGCTGGGTTCAGGAAATGTGTAGTTATTGCTCTCTCTAAGTTCTCAAAAAGATGGCTTTCTCTAGTTGGACAGAAGTAGTGATACTGCAGCCCTGCTCCAAGTATCTTTCTGCCTGTGGAGTGGTTTCAGCAGCTTTGGGCAGTGTGGGGAGCCTGGAGCAAGCAATGCTTCTGGGAAATGGTCATACATTTATCCTACTTTTACAAAGTGCATGACAATGAGATTAAAGCTGTACAACAAAACAGTGTTAGGACTGTGTTTTTTTTTTCTAATTATATTCATAGAGTCATAGAATCATTAATGTGGGAAAGACCTCAGAGATCATCTAGCCAGCCCATCCCCACCGTGCCCACTAACAGTGTCCCTCGGTGCCACAGCTCCATGTTCCTTGAACAGCTCCAGGGACAGTGACTCCATCACCTCCCTGCACAGCCTGTGCCAATGCATCATCATTCTTTCTCAGAATAAGTTTTTCCTAACATCTAACCTGAGCCTCCCTTGGTGCAACTTGAGGCCATTCCCTTTTATCCTATCGCCTGGGAGAAGAGGCCAACCCCCACTTCATTACAGCCTTCCTTCTGGTAGTTGTATGGAGTGATAAGAACTTCTCTGAGATTCCTCTTCTCAAGACTGAACAATCCCAGTTCCATAAGCTGCTCCTGATTAGACTTGTTTTTCAGACCCTTCTAAGTTTTGTTGCCCTTCTTTAGATGTGCACAGTGATGATGTGAAGTCTTTGTCTTCAGCAGGATTGTACTGTCATGGTGTGCTGACAGCAGTAGCTTTTTTCTGCTTTATTTCATCTAGCTCCAGAAAGTATGAATATGCGTGCCAATTAGCATCCATTAAATGGCTGATCACAGGCGAACCCTACCTACTAGTGGACCAACATAGAACTAAAAGATGGCATTTTTTACTAGTAGAAGTGACTCCAAACCCTTTATGTATTTCAACATTACATCAGAAGATATCACAGCATGGCCACCACAAGGCCAGGCATAGAATCATAGAATCATCAGCCATGCAAGTCACTGACATGAAGAAATACGAATTCAGCAGACAGGGCTTGTTCTGGAGGTGTCTGTAAGCAGTGGTGAAGGTACACTGCCTGTATCATACTCAGAAGCTGATCTGTGTCCACAGGTAGTGTTCCTGAGGTGCTGCCAGAGGGTCATAGGCCAGCTGCTGGCTACCCAGGAAGTGCCCATGGCCTCCAGTGTTCTGGATGTGGTGTGTGGGCAGAAGATATGGTTGAAAGTCTCTTCCTAAACCTGCTGGGATATTTCAGTGCAGCAGTGCCAGAGTGCTCTTCCTCTGCTTTGCCACTAATACTGATGTGTGGCACAGCTCCAGGAGAACGGGGCTGCAGTTCCCTGCCACCATGGCAATTGGAAGTCAGCTTTTCCTGTGGAGAAGCAAGTTACCAAGCCTGAAAACTGTAAGAAAATCAGTCAGTCTTCTTCTTTTTAAGATATATAAGCATGTCTCTCAGTGCCATGGAGCAGAGCTGGAGAAGAGCAGTTCCTGGGGCCTGAAGGTTGGTGACACCATCACACACAGTGAGCTCTCAGTGCTGTGTATGGCTTGTATATGGGGATGGATGTAAAGATCAGCACATCAGTTGGGCCATTTCCAGTGTGTAAGAAATTATAAAGTCAAAGCACTAAAAAAGTGAAAAAGAGGCTCTGTTTAAAAAAAAAACAAAAACGCACACTATTTCTTGGGAAAAAAAACCCAGCCATAAATGTCATCAACAGCCTAGAGAAAAGAAAGGCAATAGTACCAAATGATGAGTGGGACTAAGGGGGATGTGTGTTACAGAAAGCAGGTCTCTCTTTCATAAGGAACAACGTTTGACAGTTTGAGAAGAGCTGACAATAAAACACATGATTAAATGAGCGCCAGAGAGCAGACTTAGCCATAAAACTATACATTTAGTGGCTGTCCCAGCTAAGCCATAGAAGTATTTATTGAGTTATAACACTGGAAGAGATGAATAAACATGACTGAGACCATGTGGGCTCAGAGGGATTACCTTTGTTTTTAAGAGAGGCTTTACCATATTTGCTCAAAAATCTTCACATGGTGTAATTTTAAAGTACACTTCTGTACCTATAGTTAGACAGTGTCAAAGAAGATAAAGGAGATTTATGATTTATTACAAGGTGGGTAAACCAAACCAATACAGGAGACTTTCAAAGAACTTTCTTGTCCTGGATGCAATAGGATCACTATTTCCAGGTTCTCTGATTCCCTCTGATTCTGGGCTCTCCTGCTGTTTTCTATTTGTCCTTCAGGAGATGCAGATGTGGAAAAAAAATTAAGCTTTTCATTACTTTACCTTATGCAAACAAACGAACAAACAAACCAAACCAAATACAAACAAACAAACATCACTGATGTTACACAGGAAAAATCTATGAGAAGGGAGATAACTGTTTGCATTAAGCATAGCCACTATCACATCTATTTCAAAAGAATAGTCAAAAATTTAATGGGATCGACTGGGATAAAGCTATTTCCCCAGAGCAGCTAGCCAAAGAGATATCAGAAGGTAGAGGTGCTTCAGTGGTTCATAAGAACTCATAATGTAGAGGCTCACAGTCAAATATAAATTGCAGAACTCCTACTGAAACATATGCTGATTGTTCTATAATAACCACATATTACCAACACTGAGAAATCAGCCTAATGTATTACCAAGAGTTTCTTAATAGGCTGATGGAACGGATTCCAATTTTTTGGAGTTATTTTTTAGGTATTCCAAATTTTGTTCCACCAGTTGTCAGAACTGGTTTTCATACTCCTTGCAAAAATTCCTTGTTATCACTGACTTGCTGTAGGTTTTTAAATGAGATTCCCACTTGCAGCTGAAATGAAACCAGATATCCCTGATAGGAAAAGGTTTGCTGTTAACGGAATTTGAACTCTAGTATAAACATCAGAAAATACTGCTGCGGGACATTCTCCAGATCTACCCAAACATCTGCCCCTTAGGTCATCTCTACTACCTCACAGTGGTAGGCACCCAGTTCAGATGGGGTCATCAAGAACTTTCTTTCTGGGGTACATTTCTGCATTTGCCCTCTTGTTACCTGGCCTGGCAGAAATACTTCCACTGGTCATCACAGTTAGGAGAGATGGCCTGTGCCACATTTCTTTGGTCCCTAAACCCACTGTTTGCAGCAGTATTTGGCTACTGTTGCCTGGCCTTGGCTACGGCCATATCCTTTCTTCCAGTCACTGCTGTTTTCAGGAAGAGCCATCTCTTTGCTGATGATCTGTTTTGATTCAAGGCAGTCCTCTTGGTAGCTCACAGAAGATCCCTTTAGTTAATTTTCTGTGGGCAACAAGATGCAAGATTCATCCTTGTGTAATATAGTTGCCTCAAACCTGGAGACTTGAACTCTTCATATGTGCAGATCTCTGGGCACTGAGTGTTGTGCAGCAGTTGCCCTGGGGCAACACCTTCTCCTCCCTAGCTACTGCATACAATAGTTTCACAGCAGTAATCTTGTTTCAGCTGCTGGAGGGTATTGTATAGCAACTGACACAACTGGAGTTAGGTTCAGACTTGATATTTGGCAAAATGTTAGGTGTTAAATGAAAGAGATTCCCAAAAGTATTAAAAAAGCTCTCTCTGAAGTCATGCACCTGATGACTTCCCCATCCGGCACCTGAAAGGAATTATTGGAAAAAGAATGGGAAACAGGAAAGAAAATATCAGTGTGCCTTTGTGAATATCCAGGGTTTGCCACTGTGCAGAATCTTGATGGGAGCATCCCCTCCCTCCCCCCAGGAGGTACATGGACAAATTGCAAGAGGGAAGGTAGGAGGGCTCCTTGGACTGGAGACAAGACACAGGAATGGGCGGGAAACCAGAGAAAAAGAGCTTTGACATCAGCAGGGAAGAGTTTGCTCACATTGCACAGAATTAAATTGCCCCGAAGGATAAATTCACCGAAGAAGATATTGGGTGTCTTCCCAGTGAAAGATGGATCTATGGAGAGCTGTTAGGCATTGATAAACATCTGGCTCAGGATGTTTCTGACCTGCACATTTTTGGAAGCAGGGTGGGCTTTCCAGGGAACAAAGGGCTCTGAATCCACATTTTTGTTCTGTTCTTTCCTTTCCTAGCTGAGTGACACAGCTAGAGATTGGGTACTAGGAGATCCCAGCCTTGTCCTGGGTGTACAACCACCCAACCGTCTGGTCTGCAGGAAAGGAACCTCTGCATCTTTTGATATATGGAGTTTTCTAAAGTTGAACTCTAAATTGTGGGGTTTTTGCTTTTGTTTGTTTGTTTATCTGTTTGTTTTTTAAGGAAAAAAATCAGGTCGACATTAAAACCACTATTAAAAATAATACCAAATTCTAACAAGGGTGCCTGTTTACCCATGCTGCATCTCAGATGGGAATGATTTCAACCTGAAATAAGGGAATATTTCAACATGTTTACAGCACCTGCGGGGCCAGAGATTAATGTGGGAGAGATGAGACAGCAAAGGAAGAGAAAGCTGTGTGAAAGCAGCAATGAAGAGGGAATTAGCAGCGCTGCAAGAACACAGTGAAAGACTTGAAGCTGTGGAAATCCCAGTGTGCGTGAAACAAGTTGAGAAAAATTAGTAAACCAAACCGGAAGGAACGGAAACAAAAATATTAGGAGTATTATATCCAGATACAATCTTGTATCACAATGTGAATGATGCCAGCAAATGCAACAGCTTTGATGCACTTATTTACATTCCTGTGAAACACAAGTAATTCTGTGTCAGCCAAGGAAGCAGCTCTGAGACAGTTGTCAGTGGCTTTAGCCCTCCCAGAGCACTCAGGGATGAGGTGCACAGCCCAGCTGCAAAGCAGAAGAGTTTCCACACTGGTGAGGGAGAAGGGAATGAAATGCTGCAGTTATCAGTGAAAAATCAAGTGATGACACCTTGAGAGCTGGATGTGGTGCAGGGTCAGGAGAGTTCCTGGGCTGGGCTCTGTTCAGCTCTAGATTTCTTGATCTGGCTGCTGTTGTGGCTATTCTGTGAGCTGGTGGTATTAATACTGCTGGAATATACGGTTTGTTTAGCTATCTTTATTGACCCGTGCATATACATACTATATAATTTATGGTACCGTTAGTAGTTCAGTCCTGCAGCGTTTGCTGTAGAAAATCTCCAGTGAAGCCAGTGAGAGATTTTGCTAGGGTGAGGAGTGCAGGCCTGTCCTCTGCTTAGCCTTTTCTCTTTCCATTGCAACACAATTAACCTTTTCATCAGAAGAGGACTGTTCCAAATAAGCAAACCTCTCAGTGTGTACTACTGAGCCATCTGAAGCTGTCTCTTGCCCTGGAACAAAACATCTTTGTTCCAGCCACACATGACATTTGAAGACCTATTTATACAATGTGTCAGCTCCATTTGTTTTCTTCATCCTGATATTTTCCTCTGTGTTTTTGCCTAGCCATCCAGACTGCAAGGATTGAGGTTGTTGCTAGCTCCCTCCTGCCCTGCCTTTGGCCTGTCTCCCCTTTTGTGGACAGAGGTGAAACAATCCAGAATCAAACAGAGCTTTGCCTAGCTCATCCTGTCTGCACCTGACATCAGTGCTACTGGGCATCTTGGGTAGAGAGCACTGAGAGCTTGCAGAAGAACTGGATATGACTGCAGTTTCTCTCATACCGTCCTGCCCATGGGTGGCTTATGGAGACAGTGTTCCTTCTGCTGCAGGGACCAAGTTGTATTGTTCATACGTGTCACCCTCCAAAGTACCTGCATTTCCCATTTGGTTCATGTATGTCCAAAACTTGTGGCCTTAGTGATGGAGTTTGGGCCTGCGTGCGGTAAATGGAGAATTGGTGCAGCCCTGATATAAACAGTTTCTAACTCAAGACCTTTCTCCTCTCTGCAGAACAGAACAGAGGTAGTGCTTTCCGTGCTTTAAAAGCAGCAAAATAACATCTCTCCTGGAGCTGGCACTACGTAGTGACAAGTGATAGCTTAAGTCCTTTTTGCAGTTCTTTACACAGTCTGCTGGCTGAAGGTTTCAGGCTGCTTCAATGCATGCAGGATGCCAGGGAAATACAGCATTCCCTTACATAAAGGGAAGGGAGGCTGGCAGCACCAACATGGGTGAGCTTGGGGATGCAATGGCAAAATCTCATCTGCACTCACTGGTATTATCCCCACTGGAAAGGAGGAAGGAGAATGAAACAGCTCCATACAAGCAAGCCTGCTCCTGCCAGCTATTGCACAGCCTGTTAAAGACTTTGATGAGGCGGAGCAGGACTTTATGGCTCACCTGGTGCTTCCCTATCCTCATGGGAGGAGATGGGAGTTTTGGGCTACAAGGTCAGAGATTCATCATCAGAGCATCTTGCCATTGTGTTTGACACTCCCTCCAGCTCTGGCAAACGCATGATCTCCACAAAACATGAAGCTGCAGGTCGTTTTCATGTCAAATGCCTCGTGTCAGCAAACAGCCCTTGTGCCCTGTAGGCAGGGTTTTGCTGCAAGGCACAGAGGCATGCAAGGAGCAATGCTCCTAATTCCTGCTTGAAGTGCCATTGCAATGCTTGTGAGCTTGGCTTTACATTCCAGCGTCTGGGCTGGAGCTGCGTGCACAGCTCCACTCAGCACAAATGAAACCAAGGCGTCCACATGCTGTGCATTAAGCAAGCGTTTGATCTGCAGTGAGCCCTGGAAGCCTCCTGCTCACTGGCTTGCTGCTTGGATACTCCCTCTCCTCAGCAGTTTTGAGGACTGCATAGAGCCTGGTGTCAAAACCTGAAACTGCATGTGTTTATTGACTCTTTGATGGGAACTACAGCACTTAAACAGTTGAGAAAGTGTTGCTGGCCACAGCCACAAAACCGTTCCTCATCTTTTCCATGATGGTGGCGGAAAAGTAAAATTCAAGTGGTATTTTCCTATTTAAAGAAGGAAAAATGACTGCCAAAGCGGATGGAACTTAGTCCAACTGATGCAATGACTAGGTTAGAAAAGCAAAATGTGTATTTCCCGAGTGCAGGAACTGCAGCTGTGCATTGCCAAGGCCATCACAAAGATACCACAACCTGGTGTAGGCAAAGGAGAACATGGATAACACCGCTTCAAGCCTGACACCCTATATTATTATGCCATATGTCTTGGAGTCACAGCAGTCAAATCACCCACCAGTGCTATGTTTTACTATGAATCATAGAATTATTTGAATTGGAAGGGACCTTTAAAGATTATCTAGTCCAACTGCCCTGCAATGAACAAGGATGTCCACAGCTAGATCAGGTGCTCAGAACCTGGCCCAGTCCGACCTTGAATGTCTCAAGGGACGAGGCATACAGCATAACTTAGGGTAACCCATTCCAGAAGCTACAAACTCCTCTGACCCACACTAAAAGTGAATACTCCTTAGCAGAAAGAACTCTGTTTCTCCACTGCTGCCCTACACAGGCTAGGGACTTGCAGTACTGTAACCTGGAAGTGGTACAATGGGGAAGAAGTGCAAGCAACAACCAAGTAACAATAGAAATGAGTTTATTTTGTAAAAAGTTATAAAATGAATATTGTACAAAAATAAAGTCTGTAGAGAACTTTGGTTGATTAACACAAATGACTGAGACATAAATCGCAGGTGAAGTAAAAAACTCCAGAGAAGCACACTCCTGTTTTCAATAAGGTCTAAAAAAAAAACCAAAAAAAAAAAAAATCACAAACTTTACCCTTTTGTATTTTGAAAGTAGTGATTTGCTGCTCAGAAAAGTGTTGAGCAACAGAGCTGTGCAGGCCCCGAACACTGCATCCAGCTCTGTGCCAGCAGCGAGCGCCCCTTGGCTCACAGGTGCTTCTGGCAGCATCTCAGCTGTGCCCTGCCCTGCACGGGGTGAGGTGTCCCCATGGCCTTGCAAAAGGAGCCCGCAAGTGGGCTCTGCGCAGCCAACCTCAGCCCGAGGAAGCAGTGGCAGTCGGTGCTGAGTTTCATCTTGTACGCGTGGTACAAATTTCTAGGTGTGTTCTGGACTTTTCTGACCGCTAGACCCTTCTTTTGGGGTGCTCCGAGGTGTCCCCGTGGCCTTGCAAAAGCCCACAGGTGGGCTCTGCACGGCCGACCTCAGCCCAGGGAAGCAGCAGCGGTCGGTGCTGTTTTGCTTCATACACACGGTACAACTTTCTAGGTGTGTTCTGGACTTTTTTGACCACTAGACCCTTCCTTTGTGGTGCTCCGAGGGGCCCAGGGCAAAACAAGTGAGGAGAGCCATTGCATGTGTGAAATAAAAGGTTGGACCATCATTTCTGCTTTTCAATAGGGATTTTTTTTTCTTTCTGTTGCTTGTTCTTTTTTTGCGGGAGTTGATGCTTCACCGATCGTCAGGTATGTCTAGAGACCTGCACTGCAGCTCCTTCAGGAAAATAGTCTCCAGAACGGGAGAGCGGCAGGTAAGAACGCCCTTGCTGTACAGCCTCCCTCGCTGTAAGGAAACTCAGACTGCTCTGCTGTGTGGGTATGATCCTGTAATATTTCAGCAAATTATACAAAACTCTTTGGTTATTTAACACAATCGTTTATCTGAAGGCTACATTAAATCCAGGGCTAACTAGTAAGAGGGATTTAACCTTTTCTACATGGAAATATGGAAGGAAAAGCTTAAATAACTACAAGAAATTATAAGGCTAAATGTGATTAATTTCCATTTGTCAATAGTTATATGAGGTCAGTTGGCAAAAAGTGTGAGAAAAAAATTGTGGCTACATTTTAAATATGACTAGAATTAGTTTGTCTAACAAATGGCTAATGCTGAGCCAAGTGCTGTGACCCTCACTCATGTGGAGCTGTGTTCGCTCCTGCACAGATATGACCACGATCATCTCCAGAAGTATTACTGACCATGAGGAAGGGCTGCAGACTTTGGCACTACATTTTGTGAACATAATCAGGTTTTTGTTTAAAAGCAAAAAAGGTAAAGTAAGTGATTTTTTGCATTCAAGTTAACACCTTCAACAGCATGGACCGTTGTTCCCAACTTATTTGTCTCTCCATATCTTCCAAGCACCTTCTACTTTGGCACCTTTGAAAAAAAACTTTAATAAATAAGGAAAGGAGACTCATTACTGAACTGTAATAAATAACAATAACTTAATCTTAATAAATATCTTCTGTATATTTATGTCTCTGAACGGATGCATTGCATCAAGTAGTCTCTGCTCACTCACAATGACCAAATATAAACGTAGCTACGCAAGTGACATTAGTCCTTTGTAAACCAAAAGAAACACATTTTGTGTATGCCAGGCTTATTTCACTTACTATAATAGGAAGAAGTGCTTAAAAACTCAATTTGTTTTCATAGGTAGCAGAATAATGAAATCCTACACTTATTCTGAAGAAACGTGAGATGGAAATAACCAAACTTAACCAGTAAGTGGAACCGATTTGCTTTGTACTGGCAGTGATCCTACAGAACTTGAGCCTGGGAATTTCGACTTTTGCCTGATACCATCTTACATAGGATGTTAACCTTATTACAGTTTAGAAGTTGTCTTAAGTGCTGAAGAACCAACCTTCAGTGACCAACAGCACAACGTGTCTTTGGGTAGAGCTGAGGACACAGGCTCAGCTTCCTGGTGCAAGTGGGGATGACCCCACAGCAATGCAGTACTGCAGGGCTGTGTTTTTAAGCACGTTCCTCATGGATGCAAGTCTCACTGGTGGTGGACCGTGTTAAGTGGGAAAGGGAGTGTGTATGCCATCCAGCTGCTGGCATCCCCACCTAAACTTTTATTTACTTTCCTGTAGGACTTCAAAAACCTCCATCTCTTAGGCCATCTCGCACCCCTAGGCTTCCACGCTCCTCGTTCCGCATTCTTGGTCCTTTTTTTTTTTTCTGTTCTGAGCAGACACATCCCCGGGAACCTTGGTCCCTCTCTTTTCATCATCACAGGAATGCAAAACTGGAGCCGCCTCCAGTGCACAAGAGTCAGACACATCCACACCTTTTTGCGGAATGTTTTTTCAGTATATGGTAAACCAGGTTATCATCCAAAAAGGACAGGTCATCGTCAAAGGCTGTGGGTCTGCAGCAAGCTTGCCTCACTTTGTCATTGACTAGTTTTTTCTTTCTGGTTAAGTTTTTCAAAATTTTGTCATATGTGGTCTCAACTGCATCACAAGATCCACTGCAATACCGGAAGATGAGCTCTTCTTTGGTTTCATATCCCAAATCCAAGTCAGTCACGTTTAAATGTATTTCTGTTAAGACGCATCCCCGATTTTTGCCCTTTTGGTTCCTCCTTCCCTTTTTGCTGGAATTCTCTACGTTTGTGGCTGCACTTTGCCGGTTCCTCTCCCGCCTAGAAAAAATTGGAGTCTGTTTATCTGGCGATCTCCTCAGTCTCTTAATAGTGGCTTGAATAAAGTCCACTACCTCATCGAACTGATCTGGGTAATCCTCTGGCATATTAGCTGTTTGAGGAAGAGAGAAAATGTTTTGTAACATGTCAGCTGTCACAAAGTTTGTGGTTCAAAAACACAAGACACATGCAAGCTGCCCTGCCCATTACTTCAGACACTAAACACACTAAAACCAGTGCAATCAGAAATCATAACTGAAACTAATTTGGGGAAAATAAATGAGATTTGTATGTATCTCTGTAGGTGCCTGCTTATGCTTGGTAGCACTCCAGCAAATCTTTCAGTATTGAATGAACCCTGTTAAAAATGAGAGGAAGAAAAGCATATCATGATGCAAGTGTTAGTTAATGGGTGCATAAAGCTAGGTTAGGGAGGTTACACAGGCTCTTCCTAGCAAAGCAGAAAAGGGATGAGGTTTCTTTGATGCAGTTTTGTGACTGTAATTGTTAAGTTTCGCCTTTTCACATCATCATTGGTTTGTATTGTCGAAGCTACCTATCAATAAGGTTTTTGAGCAGGACAGAACGAGGAGTTTCCCAGGGTGCCAGGCTGAGCCGTTATTCCTGGCTAAATGCCTACTTCAGGGGATAATTATTGTCAGAGTTTTTGAAAACGATCTCCTAGAACTATTCTGCATCACAAGACACTTATAAGACTGGGTAAAAATAGGTCAGAATAGAAGTATTATGTTAATTTTCAAGGTAAATTTTATTAATGCATTTTCTTCTTTGAAAGTTAAAATAGCTATTGCATTTTTCACTTGATATGTACTTTATCAGAGCTAAGTTATTCAACTAAATTAAATGTTAAAGTCAATGAAATATTTTGACATTGATAGAATGAACCTGTCGAAGGAAGGTGAAATTGGATGTGTTCTTCTGAAATGTTCTAAGAATTCTGTTTTTCATCATGATTTGAAATAACATCACATTTTGAAATCTTTACGCTTCCCATGGACTAAATCCCTCGGTGGAATTTGCTTTGGTGAAAACAGTCACTTAATGACAGGTCAAGCTGTCCATGTCCAGATGCCTGTATCTTACATTATTATTAACTGCATATGAAATACGTAAATAACATTGCAGTACTGAGATTGTTTTTCTCATTCATTGTGCCAAAAATTGAGTCTTTGAGGACTCACTTCCTTTGCAGGAAGACCTAAGAGGATGCTTCCTTCTGCAAGTAATTTGTAAGTGTCCACCTGCACAGCAGACTGGTGTTATGTACCCAGCCCTATATAGAAAGGGGCTCCATCTCCAAAGGACCCCTAGGAATCTGCAAATACTGGGAAAAGTGATGCAGTGTGCCTGGTTAGCCTTTGATGCCTGCATTAAGCCACCATGGCTCTCACTCAGATAGGTACTGAAATAGAAAAAGATCCATGGCAACAGATAAGTGTCTTGATGGGAGACTGGGCAGTAGAAGTCCTTGAATCACATGTGATTGGGGGATCGATACTTTTATTAAGAGAGACAAAAGTCGCCCAGACCAGTGGGGATTTCCCAGTGACATGGGATGGCTGCTACCTATACAGTTATAGAGGACCTGAACAAGGCAGGATCCTGCACCAAGCCCCATATTCCTGTCCACTGATGGTAAGTGCATCTTTCTGGCTCTCCTTTGGCTTTACTTCTCTATCATGAACCAAAACAACCACTATGAGTCCTTCCTCCTGGCTGGGCAAGTAGCACTGGATGCCCCACTTATTCTGGTGCAGGATAGGATGGTCTGTCTACATAGAAGAATACTGCCCTACTAAGCAACGTCTGGGTCAAGGTTGGATATGTTCCATAAAAACAGGAAGAGATGGACCTCATACTCAGTCAATCAAGAAGACCCACTTGGATCTGTCCCAGCATCCACTGCTGAAGTACAGGCTTTGCCCTGGCATAGATATGGATGGAAAGGAATTTGGTACTTGCTCTTGTTCATGGAGGACTGGATGGTTTCTAGGCTTCTATTGCAGAAACTAGCCTTCTTTGTTTACAGCCCCACGTGACTCTGTGGAGTCAGCTCTAGCTGTGTCATTCTCTATTCTCATCTTCCTTGTAGCAACAGTGTGATACAACAAGACACTGGCTGTAGAGACCAACTTCCAACAATCTAGAAAGCATACCAGGGTTCAGCAAAACCCATGCAGTGGACAACCATCAAGAAGAAGATGGAGAATTGCTACAGGGAAACAACCTATGCCTGGAGACTCTTGCTGATACCTTCAGCTTCATACTTACCTACTAGCACAGCATAGGAAGTAAGTTTTCCCCTACCCAAGGATGTAAAAGAAAAACTCTGAATTACCTGAAGTAATAACAACCCAAATAGACATAATGCTTTTATGCTTGCAGTTCAGCTGCAAAAATGTCACCCACACATGTTACAGGAGGTGACAGTACAGGAGTCTACTTGAATTACTAATACTAATCTGACAGCTAGAGTGTCCAAGCATTATCCTGCTCAAACCAATGAAGTATGCCCTAGAGAGCAGATAAAGAGGGAAAAGGCCCATGCAGTGGACTGCATTCCCGTTTGAAGCCCATATTGATATCCATCCTGGTTCATGTGACATCATTATCCCAAATGCATAAATGGAGCTTTCTGTGCTGGAAAGAAGCCTGTGATACTAAGATGGAGTAAACATACTGTGGAGCAGACATAAAACACTGCTAATGCAGGCATGGAATGCTAAAACAGAAAAAGGTGGAAGCAGAGGGGAAAAACTAGATCAACTAAACAAGACAACAGGGTATTAACTAGAGGAGCCTATCTACACGTGTGGACTTGCTGCAACTAGAACCTAGGGTAACTAGCAGTATGACTGACTCCACTAATCTCACTGGGGCTTTAAAACAAACCACACAGGAAGGACTCCAAGCTGTAATCTGGGATGAAGCATATATGGGCAATACAGCTAAGGAAGCTGGAGATCCTTGCTCAGCTCATCCCCACTTGCAACATCAGGCCACTTAGGAGACTCACTGGGAGAGCTGCCAGCACTATGAGTGTGATGAATGCCAATTTTCTGTCTCCAGGGTGGATTTCCTCTTCAGCACAGGGAATTGGAAAATATCCCAAGCAGATATCCAAATCATTACAGAGGAGTGCAGTGACCCTCTGTAATTTGGAGATTACATCACTGGAGGAAACACAAAGCACACAGGTGATACTTGGGAATATTCCGGGACTTTTGAGAGGGTGGTCACACAGTCCCATGAGGAAGTGTCCTGGACCTATCAGTCCCTAGATGGTGGGTGCCTACTCACCTACAACTGCCCATGTCGTTACGAGACTATGTATGTACATAATTTTTAACACAATGGTAGCTGTGTTACTGTGCTACTGAGTGAATCGTTGCAAGTTTTCATGAGCAATAATACTCCTCAACCCAAACTAGTCATTATCAGCGCACCTTCTGACACCTTTTAACTGGACTTCAGATATGACCCAAGTTTCCTCATGTAGTTTAGTACTACTTGAGGAACAACTCCAGTCCCTGCAGTCAGTCAGACTCTGGTTGGCACAGCTAAATAAAGTCCATCAAGGCTGAGCTTCAGCACACTCAAAGCAAGGCCCTGAGCTGTTGGTACAGGATCAAGTGCAGCCGGACCCAGCAACAAGTAAATCATGAATCCAAACCATGGGATGTACCCAGATTGGCTTGGAGCTAGTCATCCATTATGAGCAGCTTGCAGGGTTTTGAAGGAAAACTTGAGAACCAGGACAGACATTTTATGACTTAATAGGTATATCCTGTTGTCCAGTAAGCAAGGGTGAAAAACAGAGGACATGGAATGAATGCTCCATTAAACACGTGAAGTAGAACCCTGGGCAATCAAGCAGAAGTACCAGCATTAACACAAGATGTGATGGGTTGAAACAAGGCACTAAAGGTAAATGTGAAGGAAGTTATCACCAGATATCACACACGAATAAGCAATAACCACTGACCAAAGATGAAAGACCATAAAAGGCTAACAGGCAGCAGGGGAGGTGGAGAAGATGGACAATAGGACCACCCTAGCCTAGCCTCCCTGCATCACAGCCACCACGTGATGGGCACTTGTTTAGTCTCTGCACTAAGTGCTGCTGGGGAGTTAGAGGATGCTAAGCTGTGTGGTCAGGGAACACCAGAACAAGGACAAGGGCTGCTGTGGCATCCAGTGCTGGATTGTGATCTGAATAAAGACTCTTGATTCATCCATGATCTGTTTAATTAGTTATCCCTCTGTTGCAAACACTGCTTGAAAGCCATTTATAGTCTCAGAATGAAGATAAACAGCCTGCCAGTTTTGCTCTCTAACAAACAGCACTGTATGGATCACGCTGGCTTGAATCCACACTAAGAAGGGCTTTCTGTCAGGATTTCACATCCGTGGGAAAAGGAAATTACCATGCCACCACAGTTGGCATGTGTGTGTGTGTGCGATATTTACACATACACACTTACAAATATGTGTAATTACACACACACATATTTTTTCAAAACAAACTAATTTACTGACAACACTTCCCTTCTGGTGGAAAAGCTGGGAGAACAAACATGACAGATGCTTGTCAAACTGTACAAAGTACCAGCAGAAAATGCTCAGATACTACAGCAACAAAAGCAGCCAAATCCCTTCTGAGCACCAGTCCCTGGTCCCTGGCCCCAAGGCATGAAGGAATCAGGATTTAAAAATAAGCAGCCATCTAGGATAGGATAGGATAGCTCACAACAGCATGTGCTCAGCATATGTTAATGAAGGCTCCTTCAAGGAAAGACCGTAAATCCTGAAAAGTAACATCCATCCTTGGGAGACACAGGGCCTCTGTGCATCTTGCTCACGATGTGGGATAAGGGTTCACCGATCCCAGTGGGACATTACAACAGGGCTGAGCCCCCATCACTGACATATGCTGCCATGAACACTCAGAGGATGCAAAGTCATCAGGTTCTTTTTGGGGTTTACACTACAATTTCCAGATTGCTGAACTTGCAGAATATCACCTGGCTGAGAATCTCCTTCCCATGATATAAAACCTCTCACCCCATTCTTTCCTCTCTTGACCCTTCCACATTCCTGGCATACAATGTTTTTGCATCTGCCTAGACTCTGCTCAGCACCCTGCCAGTGGGAGCAAGGGGCATACAGTGGTGCTCCAGTGGGAGCTGTGGAGAGTACACATGATCTGCTCCTGCTCATAGAGTCACAGAACGGTTTGAGTTTGAAGGGACCTTAAAAATCATCGGGTTCCAACCCCCTGCCACGAGCAGGGAAATGACCCATTAGATTAGGCTGCCCATGGCACCATCCAACCTGGACTTGAACACTTCCAGAAATGAGGCACCCATATCTCACTCTCCTACAGCTCCCTTCCTCTCCCACTCTTTCAGTGCCAAGCAAAGAACTGATCACTCAAGTAGGAACTGGCCTCCAGCGGCATTCGCATCCTGAGTGTGTTTTCTAGTGCCAGTGTGTCCACAGCAGGGGCTACAGATGGCAGCCCTCAAGCTGCTTTGCTTCTGGGCAGCTTCATGTCCAGCTGAACCAGGGCTACTGATCTGCCAGTAGTTTCTCAAAGGATCAGAGAATGAATAAGAAAATGGAGGAAAGAAGAAATATCATAGGACTGGTGAATACACACATCCAGAAAAGTGACCAGGCTGAAAGTAGAGTTGGTAACACCAAATGCCCCAAATTCCAGGCTTCTAACAAGAATAAAGAAATGTGATCCATTTTATAAAGATATTTAGAAACCACGAGTATCTACATCTTCTGATTGCTGTCTGCAAACCCTCTGCTTGCCTTCTGAACCTGCAGAGCACATTCAGATCAACATTTTAACTCATTTTTGGGTTAGAAACTTTTCTGTTTGAATGCAAACAAAAAATCCTGCCTCACTGCTACTCTCCAGAACCTGAGGCTTTGACCTGCCTGTCCCCACAGTCCCCATCCCCTGGACACAGCAAGAGCTGGCAACAGATGCAGGCTCCTCCAGCAAATATCTCCAGGGCTCCCCACCAGCCCCTGCAGAAAGCCACTCTGGAGCCGTGCTTTGCGTGCACAGGGAAACGTGCCTTCCTCTGGGCATCTTCTCTGCTGCATCTCCCCAGAGCCTGCTGTTGCATTTCCAGTTAATTAGAGACACCATGTGCCAGCAGGACAGGGATCTGGTGCCTGCGTTTTTGAGAACACTGAACAGTGGTCAGACAGATTTCTACCTAAAATAGCTCTAAATGAATACCCAGAGCGTGCTCACTGCGTTCTGAAGAAAACTGCTTCCATTAAGGAAAAACGGGCATTTATTTCTGTCTGTTCAAATGGGATCAAAATTACATTTTGTAAAACTATTCCTTTTATTTCACCAGCAACAATTTCATTTTAAAGCCAAATATTCCCCTGCAGTGGTAGTAACGCAGCATGGTAGAGCAAGAAACCCTGAGTTTGTACCTGACCACAAATTGGTTTCAGTGGGAACAGATGGACCTTCAGCTTTTGAGAAAAAATTCCAGTTACTCATTTTGGTGCCTGGTCATGGATTTAAAAGGCTAACTACAGCCTCTAAAAACCATGCTGTCTATTTTCTTTTACAAGAAAGGCATAAATTCTATTAATTGCAAAATAATGATTAATACAAGTAAATTTACTTTTTATTTTCATTTTTTAAATATATCTACTTTTTAGAAATGTATCTCCAAGTTTAAGATTGAAGTTATTGGAAACTCTACTTCATGGAATAGATTTCTGTAGACACCGCAGGAAAATGTAAGAGCATCACAGCAATATCAGCTGCCGTTCTGCATATCCCGAGTTAAAGCGACGTAATAAAAATAACATAAGGTATACTAAAAATGATAAAATTAGACTTTTGTTTTATACTGTAGCTTCTATGCACGCATTTGTGGGATACTGTGGGTACCACATCAAAACATCACGTTAAACATTTAATAAAATTACCAGGATAATATTTCACTTAAATATAGCTGTCTTTCAACTACGGAGGTTCAAACAACATTCAAGCATTCAGCATCCAGTTTCAAGTAAGATTTCAAAGTTCAATGGATTTAATCCAGCTCATTATAATGATAAGTGTTATTTAGAAAAACCCAGATGCAGATCTGTGTTAGGATCAAATGGCCCCTTTTCAAAAACAGTTCTGGTACTTTCATCTGGGCCCTGAACTTAAGTATTTTAATGTCCTTTCTTTCCTCTAAAGTTATAATCATAGAGATGTTTCTTCCAAGATCACTTGCTGGTGGGAAATATATGCATGTAATGTAGCCCTAATTGTAACTGCAATGAATCACTCCTGTTTTTTTTCACTGCTTTTGAAAACTTTTCAAGTTAAAGAGAGTAGATTTAGGTATGATACAGGGAAAAAGCCTTTTACAGTGTGGGTGGTGAAGCAATAGAACAGGTTGCCCAGAGAAATGGTGGATGCCTCATCCCAGGAGACTTTCAAGGCCAGGCTGGACCAGGCTCTGAGCACCTGACTGAGTTGTAGGTGTCCCTGTTCACTGCAGGGGAGTTGGACTACAGGACCTTTAAAGGTCCCTTCCAACTCAAACAATTCTATGATTCTATGAAGATGACTCTGGTATAGCATTTATTCATGATTTTTTTCTTATGCTTAGCTTGTTTGGCAGTAATATTTTCAGGTACTTCTTATAGTAGGTGGACAAGCTCTACTACAACACAGAATCTCTCCATCTCATACCAGAAAGGTCTACTTTAGGAGACCCTGGAGCAACCTGTTTGTGAAGGTGCGACCTCAGAGATGATAAAATTACTCATGTTATTATCATTTTGCTTCATAAAGAAAGTGTGAAATATTATGGGGACAAGACATTTATTTTATTGAAAATGAAGTACTTTTTCACAGAATCATAGAATCATAGAAAACACAAAGCTTCTTGTGCAGGCTTCAAATCAAAGGCAGCTGATAAAATTGGTTATAGTGAAAGGTGTTCACAATTTAAACAAAACATCTTAAAAATACTTTTTAGGAATGTCTTTGCTTTCATGCCTTGCATGAAAATCTGCAAGGTTAAGAATGAAACTGAAACCAGTTGGTGTATCCATTAGGAAACACCGGCATCACAGACACCAGGGGCAGCTCATCTCTAAATGTTTAATACAGTTCTGGTTCGCTACGCCACTGCCTGCCTTGCCAACTCCCAGGAAACAAGCATCCCTGCTCTTATGCAGAAAGCTCTCAGAAATGTGCCTCTCACTGGTGTCACTTGTCTCTAATTAAGGCAAAGTGCTAAGTAACCTGGCTAAGTCACCTGGAGGATGATGCTGAGGCCATGCACACCAGTCAGATACAATAACGCAGAACTGGAAATAGGCTCGGGCTTCAACTACCTGCTATGCTTGTCCTTAGCAGAGTGGCCAAGCACACAAGAGTGTTTGTAGCTCCCCAGCCACTTCCATGCCACTTCCCATACGTTAGTCATAACTGAAATCTGCAGACTACTTCATATTTCCACACTGTCAGGCTTAATGCCTCTCTTTCCATCCTGTGCCTGCTTTCTCACAAGTATGAGATGCTGACTTTTCCCAGGGAACCTCACTCTGTGGTTTGCAACAGAAGACAAGGCAGTAATAACAAGACCATTATAATTGCTGCCAGTAGGGCAATGGCTTGGTCACAACAAAAGGAAAAATCAAGGTTAGATGAACTGGATGAAGGAAAGGAAGCAGTCTTGTGAGCTGTCGTGTCCGCAACAGCTTCTTGTTCATATGGTCAAGGTGTGAGTCATTTCCGAAGTACTGCCTGACTCGGGTTGGGCACTCACCCTCACCAATCTTGGGGTTGTGAAAGGGGTGCTGCATCTTGCAACCAGTCAGGATGTGATCTCACCTCTGACTGAAAGCCCTGAACAGCCAGCCATAAAGTACTGAGCAGCAGAGAGTTTTTCTGCAATTGCTCCCAAGGTTTTGATACAGACCTTGGCCCAGTATTAATGCACAGGGGCTATATGGACACTGAAGCACACAAGACACTCTCTGTGTGAAGTTACAGCATGAACAGCATAGAAGGGAAAAAAGGAAGCAAAGTGAACAGCCTCTTCCTGAAGACAGTGATGGAGACCGAGCCAAGTCTGGATGCAGCACACAACTGCCCTGCTGTCCACTGTGTCTTCTTATGAAAGCCATGTAAGCCTCCACATCTGTATCAAAATGAAGAAATCTACAGATTACCCAGTACAGATACCAGTTGGTTTATGCTAAATGCTTTGTTCTCTTCCATCCCTGAGAGGGCATTAAGCAAGTATGTTACTGGGACCTGAAACCTGTGAACTGTACTAACAACTAACCCACCTAACAGACAAAGCACAGAAACGTCAATGGAGGAAATACTATTGGTAACAAGAATAAACTCTCTTTAGCATTCCTGGTGCAGAAGTGATCCAGGTCAGCCCTCACACAGCACCTCATGTTGGTCATACAGCTCTCTGAACATGAACAGCATAACTGAAATAACAGCAAAGCACCACTTCAATGACAGTTCAACACAACTCCGATCAAGCAACTGCTCCTGGGCTGCTCTTGTGCTGGATCTCTCAGCTTTAGGGGTGTGCCGAGGAACAAACAAAGGCAGCAATGCAGCAGAAAGAGGCCCCACTCCAGTCTCTAACCTGGATCAGTAAAGCAGAGTCCTGAGTGCAAAGCCATGACTGATGATGCTGCTGGGACAATCTCTGCTGCTATCTGATTTTGATCTGACCTATAAATACATGTTTACTTCCTCTATTTCAACATTTTTTTTTGCAGCAGGTATGATATGGAGAGTTTTAACATCACAGTTCTGAAAATGTTCTTATTATAGCAACCAGTTCACTGCGCTCGGGCAAAAGCTCTGCCACAGGGCAATCATGCCAGGATGTGTGCAGCACAGCTTGTCAGATGGTGTCAGTAGCTGTTCAGACACAGATGGGCTCTGCCCTCTCCTAAAACTGCACTGGATACATGCATCCCTGTCAGAATTTCTGTAATTGCTGGTTTTGTCAACGGAGTGTTGTACATTTGGGATGGGAGCAGAGGTGGTCCAGACATTTTCATACATCTTGTTTCTTGAAGGACATACAACCATCTTGTCTCTGTAATATTGCCTTGCCCAGATGCAGGAAAACAAGTATTCTGAAACCAATGCTTGATTCTTTTTGGTCCTTCTCCTGTTCATTAATCACTAAGGTGTATACAAGTCCCACCAAATTTGAAGAAATGCACCCTCAGTTTTCAGTCCTGTACCAGTAAGTATAGACTATGGCAAAAGCTACTAAGTCACACAATGTGACTTTATCCCTCAAAAAGGAATGCTGATGTTTGAAATGTCTTAACACAACTCATTTTCTGTCTCAAAGATAGACATATTTGTGTCTTAATGCTTTATTTGCACCTATCTCAAATATATCTTTTTTACTTTATTTTCTTTCTTCTCTTTGTAAGCAGGATTGGATTGCCAGGAATCACTGAAGGCTCTTTGGTTCCACTTAGCAAATAGTACTTGTTCAGAAACTACAGCTGTTTTGTCAAAAATGACCATCCTGTGGTGGTCCATTTTACCAACGCTAATAGTATCAGTATCAGTGGCTTATTTAGATATCTGATGATCTTGAACATTGTTATGCTGCAATATTTAGTATTCCTCATTTATTACCTGTCATTAGTTTATTTCCAGGGAAGTAGAAGAATCCTTAACAAGTGTTGTTCTGTAAGGTTTGGCCTGTGTGCTCAAGTTTTTAAGACACAGTTATGTGGTGGTGTGTGTGGGATGAAGACTGGATATTTGCACTAGGTATTTGCCCTATTTGCAGTTACAGAGGATGGGACTCCATGACCCCAGTGACTTTACTTGGTTTCTGTAATTTTATATATTTTAAACCTGCGTTATGCAGGAACACTGTAATTTACAAAGACAACACAAGCTATCATTTTCAGGATCCTGTTCTGGTGGATAAATAATTCCTCTCCTAGCAATCCATTAACAGCCATTACAGAACTGAAGGAGATTTCTAAAGCATATTTATGAGGCCTACAAAAGGTGACCAAGAAATGCATGTAAGGTGTGTTATCTAGCAGCCTACATCTGCAAAACATCTAAAAGAATCCACACTTCCACTGGAAAATGTTTGAGGCCCCTAAAATGAAAAGGACTGAAGACATAAAACTTTAAACAAAGGATAACTGTTAAAATGAGAATAAAACCAGATTCTCTTGCAATTCAATCATTTTCTCCTTACATCTCAGAACACCCTTCACGGGAACATATTCAGTAGACATACCTGAGACTGCAGAGACAACAGATTCTAGGGCTGTGCGAATCTGGACTTACCCAGATATGCCTTGTTCTTTCTATTCTAGAATTTTGCCTATGAAAAGAAGATGTCTTTGAATGCCTGTGATTTCTAAATGGCTAGAAAACCCGGGTGTGCCCACGCAAACAAAGTTCACTATATATATGCTGGCCCAGTGACATACGCACACTCGATCTGAGAGTGGATGGATGCACCGGCTGTACTGCATACATGCAGATCAAATGACAAGTGCGGCACCTGCTCATCTTCTCCGATGCATTGCATTTACTGTGCATGGGCAGGTTACCTCTGTGGCCTGTGGGTGTCTTACACTAAAGCACATCTGCTGCACTTCAAAGTGTTTTGGGCAGGAAAACCTGCACAGAAACATGGGAGTTCTGGTTTATAACACAAAATATATCTAATAAATACTGTAGGGAAGGTCATGCATTCATATGGGAGTATAATTTAATACTGTTTTTTCCCCAAAAAGGGCCCTATAATATCAGTGTTCATCCTAGATACCTTCCATACTAGTTGACGAAGTTCCAGCTAAATGCAGAACCTTAATATTAAATACCTGAGCAGGGATACAAAGAATGTTTAACAGAGGTAAAGCACACGTATAACGTGGTGTATATGCCGTAACATGACAAAGGAGCTCCAACAACAATTCACCGTCCTGTGGCCAACAAGCAACTCAGCCACTGTAACTTAGAGAAACATTTTTCCCTTTTATTAGAAAGTGATATTTCTCATTTAGCTTTATGTGTGTACTGTTAGCTCTTACTAAAGATGCCCATCTGATCAAAAGAGTTCTTGCCATGTCCTACATACTGGGATACTTCTGTCCTCACACGTGCTGATTATGGCTATAGAGGACAAGCAGTTAGAAAATGTATTTGTTGGAACCACATGTAAATCAAACCAAGTATTTTTACAGTAATTTTGTTTCTATTTGTTCTGTTCACAGTTACGACTTAATCTAATTACGATCTTCTACCTGCAGACTGTAGCAGGATGAAAACAAAGAAAGGAAGGGTTTTCTAACTCTACAAAATCCACAAGCACTCTTCCCGTGAAATTAGCTGTCCCATGAGCACTGATGCCTACAACACCTACAAATGCTGGAGTCATCTCAGGTGCCCTATAGATACAGAGGCTACTCTCACCCCAGTGTCCAGTACAATAAAAAATGCAGAACACTACAATGCCAGCACTCTGCCATATCTAATTACTGCCCTGAACAACAAAGGTCAGCACATTACACCTGATCAGCCTGGGAGGCTAGGACCTCGCATGTAGGCTGGAATGAAGATGGGTTTCAGGCCTACCTGAAACATGGGGTAGCATCTGGTGACCTCAGAACACTGTGTAGAGAAAGCAGACCCATCAAATGGAAACATATAAATGTGCTGAATGTCTATGAAAAAAGATCTGAACTCCAGCAAGGCATATGGCTTGCTGGAGTCAAGCCAGAAGTGAGGCTTGATCTCACAACCCCACCAACCATGTCTGAAGGTGGCAATCAGAGACGTGAACCTCTCCCCACCTAGCCTGAACTGGGGTCACTTTAGGGGAGAACCCTAGAACTGGGGTCACTTCAGTATGCTCCAACTCAAGCACATGTGGCACCCCAGGCAGGTGAGCCAACACGGGTGATGATGGGACTCCCAGCACCCCATGAGCTGCCTGCAGAGGTACTGAGCCATCAGCCCAAGAGACACAAAGTGCAGCAGGACAACCTGCAGGCCTGCCAGCAGGCCACACACATGCCTGATGCTTGCAATAGAAACCACAAGGTCCATGTGGTACAGGTGCAGCCCCTTTCATATATGTTTTACCTCTCCCTTGTGTAGGAGGGTGTGTGTCACCAAACGGTGAGCTGAGAGAAACCAGTGCACCCAAAGGCCCCTGCTGTGGTTATCCAACATGGCAGCTGTGGCAGAAAGGCCGCCGTGTATCTGGGTGGGATCGGCCTCATGGGCTCTGTGCTAGCAGCCTGCTCCCAGACACCACAGGCTTTTAAGTCAACTAAAGCAGCGTGAAAGTGATTCAAAGTATTTCACCACATTCTTACAGGCACCTCTCTCCCCTGACTCACCCAACTTGGCAGCAGAGCTGAGAAGAGTCTCCAGCGCTTGGCCGTGGGTGCTGTACTGCTGCTGTGCCAAAATCACAGAAACTCCCTTTTTTCCTCCCGACTTCTGCCGCAAATAGCAGTGCCGGTATTTTCCCCTCGCAGCCGTGCTATTGATTCGTGAGCCTTGCAGCTGAGAGGCAGAGGTCACGCTATCAGCCTTTTCTGAAAGACAGTAACCTGGGATCCCTCTCTGCTCCGCAGAGCCCACCATGCCCTGCAGGAGAGGTTTTAGGAATAGGCTGCCACAGCCCAGGTGAACACAGCTCGCCTTTCTTTCCACTTGTTTAACGACTCTACAGAAAAAAAGTAGGAAACGATGACAAGATTTGGATTGCTACCCGTCCCCTCGAGCTGCTGGCGAGAAACCAGCTCACAAGGAACCACATTCCCAGAAGTAACTTTTAAGATAAAAGCGGCATTGTATAAATACTTCCTCCTTGGAAAGACAGAGCACTAATGCTCTTCAGCCTGTGCTGCCTCTCCCCTAATGCTCTCCTCAGCAGAGAGCCGGCACTGCAGTAAGCCTGTGCTGAGGTGTCCCTGCCTGCGGTGGGATGGCTCAGTGCCCTGGTGTCTCCTCCACCATGGCTCAGCGGCAGAGGACAGAGCTGAGACAGGAGGAGGTGGCAGCCTCAGTGGGGAGAAAGTAGGATCACGGAGAAGAAGCAGAGACTGAGAGGGTAAGGATGCAGATGTATGCGTGGGGAGACACAGATCAGGAGCTGGATGTCAGAGGGCAGATGCAAAGCGGAGTTGTGGCAAGCAATTCTCTATTCGGCGCCTCCATGCTGCCTGAGCCTGGCTGCTCCCGGGCAAAGCAGTGCGAGGCTTTGGCCGGGGCTGCTGTGGCCACAGGGAAGGACGTGCCTCCCGATAAGGAGATAAAAATGAATCCTGATTACAGGATTCCCTCTGCATCCTCCAATGAGCTAAACGAAGAGGGCTGAGCAAGGGCAAAGGGAGCAACCTCTGAGACGTGTCCCAGCCTTTGCTAAGCGAACACCCTTACGATCCATGTGAGTATTCTGCCACTTCTTATTGAGTCATATTAACTCCCACTTTAAAAAGCTGGTGGTGTTAGCCTAACACTCACACACCACTGCGAAAATCCTCTATCTGCTATTGTAGGAGACCTATTATTAGTGAGACATTATTATTATCTGTCATTTGGACTGTAAGCTGTCTTACTGTGAGCTGGTTCATGTGGATTGTTCTGCACGGAGCTCCCAACCCTTCCCCCCCCAACTACTCTACTGTAAATTTCCGTGTGGACACACTAATTTGGGGATAAAGATCCAAGGAGGATTTAATGAAACTCAGCAGCATTCCAGGATGTGCATAGAGCCTCACACTGTGGCGCCCTGTCTCCACCAGGACCATTGCCCGCTGCAGACAGTGAATAATTGCATTGGCAGGGCAGAGCACCGTGAGCAGGCTGAGGCAGTGTGGAGAGAGCTTCAGTGCCTGCGTCGCACAGCGCATGTACCCGATTCCGATTCTCCCGCCAGCTCCTCTGCTCACTACTAACCTCCTTGCTGCTCTATGCCTTCCAACCAAAGGGATATTAGCACTGCCAAGAAAGCAGGGACAGAAAGGGGGTGGGGTGGGGTGGGGGGGCAATGCAGTTGCCAACCTGGAGCTTTTGAGGATGATCTGGTTTGGAGCTGCTGGAGCCAGGCCAGAACTGGCTGGGGGAGACGTGAGGGCAAAAAGGTGGGGGACAGTCCTTTCCTCACCCTGATGCCTGGGCAAAGGGGAGCAGGTTTAGCAAGACAGACAGTGGTGGCTACAAAGGGGAATGTTTCTTACAGTCACTGTGCACAGCATAGGGAGGCGGCAGGCTGATGGGGGAGAGATCGTCTTCAGGCCCCTCTACCACTGAAGGGGGCCCCTCGGGAGGCATCTTACCGGCGGGCAGGGGTGAGGTGGAGACCGTGTTGAGCAGCACCACGCAGACAGCCACAACATCCCATAACTTCATCTTAGATCTCCTTCCAACACGGGCCCCTGACAGGAAGGAGAAGGTAGGGTTAGCTCCCAGGTGCTGTTCTCCTCCAGCCCTGACCCTTCCTTGCAGCCCTGCAGGCAGCAGGGGACAATAACCCTGTGCTCTCTTTTTCCCCGAGACATCTCCAGATTCTCCTGTCCCTATCATCTCCCAGAGCCGCCATCTCACCAAGAGGGAGAGGGAGTATGGGATGGCCACCGGCTTCTCTTTGCCCAAGGGATGGGAGGGTGTGAGTGTGTCCCCGTGCTGGCAGCGAAGTCACTTTGTGCTCATTCTCCCTCAACACCTGGGCAGTGCCAGGGCACCTGTCCCCTGGCTGGATCAGGTTGGTCTGGGCTTCAAGGTTGTGCAGCTTTGCTGTGGGATGGACAGTACACCCTTCCTCTTTCCCTCTTCTCTCATTTCTTTACCTTTCCTTTCCTTTTCCCCTTCCCTTTTTCTCTTTCCCCTTTCTTCTTCCCTTCCACCTTTTTCTTTCTTCCCTCCAGACTTCTTTTATGTCTCTTTCCCTTTTCCTTTTTTGCTTTCTTTTTCCTTTCCTTCCCCACCTTACTCCTTTCTCTATCCTTTTCCCTATCCCTCTTTCTTTTCCCTTTCCTTGTTTCCTTTTCATTTCCATTTCCTCTTCCATGTTTTCCTCTTTTCTCTTTCTCTTCCTGTTTCCCTATTTTCTTTTTCCTTTCCTCTTATTTTCCTCATTCCCCTTTCCTTTTTTGTCTCCTCTCCCTTTCATCCTTCTGTTTCCTCCTCTTTCTCATCTTCCTTTGCCTTTCCCCCTTTCTTTCTTCTTTCCATCTCTTTTCTCTCTTCCCTTCTTCCTTCCCCTCCTTTCTGCATGCCTGTCCTTACACATCCCGATACCCACCGCTCGAGGATTACAGCTGCTCCCAGCCCGCTTCTGCCCGGCGGCAGCGGGCGGAGAATTGCGGGGCGCCCGCCGGGGCACGCAGCCCGGCCCGGGAGGGTGCAGACCCGCAGAAGAGACGCGCAGCTCCCACAGCCCAGAACTCGGAGCCCGCTACCCCCGCCGGTCGCGGCGCGGATCACGTCCAGGCGCCGGCGCTGCGCTCGCACCCCGCCGTGTCTGGGGCCCTGTGCTCCCGACCAGCCCCCGCGGCCACAGCCCCCGCCTCACTCTCACCTCCGAGCTGGTCTCGTCGGACCCGAGACGGACATCAACGCCGGGGCGCCGAGCGGCCGGACGGGCGATGCATGTGGGCCAGGTCGGGGTCCGACCGCCGGGACCGTCTTCGCGAGGAGGCGTGGAGAAAAGGGACAAGGTCGCAAGTCTAGGTGGAGGCAGAGGGCAGCCGCCAGCAGAAGCCCCGGCGGCTACTCCCGCTGCTGCCGCAGGTGCTGTGGCCGCGGCTCCGCAGGGGTCTGCGCCCACTCCAGCCCCAGAGCCGCGTTCAGCAGCGGCGGGAGCGGCCCGAGCCGCGGGGAGCGCCGCCTGGCAGCGGGAGCTGGCTCTGGGTGCTGCTGTTGGGACCCTGCCTGGAAATCTGAGAAAGACACTCCATCAACAACTGCGGGGAGTCAGATGAAGACATCAGGGCTCCTGTAACGCCAGCTGGTCCAGCACCGCGGGGAGCCGCGCACCGCTCGGACACGCACGCAGCGGCAGGAAGGAAAAAAAAAAAAAAAAAAAAAAAGGGGGGGGGGGGGGGGGGGAGAAGGCAGCTGAGGAGGGGAGGGAAAAATAAAATAAAATCACACCACCCCCCTCAGCCTGCTGGGAGAATCAGAGGCCGGCGCTGAGATCTGCAGAGCCGGTAGCAGCAGCGGCGGCGAGGCTTCGTCCTCCAGATCGGGGGTCCCGTCGCGGCGAAAGCTTAGATCCAAGCGGGGAGCAGCGGGAGGCCGGGCCGGTACCGAGAAGCGCCCGCCGCGGCTGTGCCTGGGCGCGCCCGGCTCCCGGGGTGCCGCGGGGCTCTGCGGGCGGGGACGCGGGGCTCGGCGAGGCGCTGGGAGCTCCGCACCCGCGGGCGGAGGGATCGCGGAGCCGGACGCGCGGACGCCGGGGTTTGCCAGGGCGACTCTGCGCCGCAGATGGATTTATAGGGCCCTTTGGCAGTGACGCGCCCTCCGCTGATTCGCTTTCAGACCCAAACATACACGCTGGCCCCCCGCACCGGACCCCGCGGAGCCTCCAAATATCTCCCGGCTGAAGTCACCGGCCCGACATACCGTGCGCTGCGCGGCCGCCGGAGCAGCGCCCCGGCACCCGCTGGCTCCGCGGCGGCGGTGCCGGGCCGGGGTAACCCAACACCGGCACGGCCCCCCCGGCTCCGCCGCCCCCGCGGAGCTCCGCACCGTCCGCAGGTGCCGGTGGTGCGGGGTCCCTGGCGCCCCCAGCGCTGCTGCGCGGCGCTGCGCGGCCGTTGCGCGCCCTGCGCAAGAGAGTCGGACTCTCTGGAGGCGCTGCAAAGTGGCCGTAAACAGTCTCGGCTTACAGCCGTGCGCCGTGTATTTATGACTCACCCAGTTGTCCGGAGGTATGAGGTCCTCATGTCGCCGGTGCTATGAAATTAACGCGGCGGGCGGCTGGGGAGAGCACAGGGCTTGTAAGCCAGCCAATAAACCGCTCCGTCTGCATTGGGCATTGGGCTTTTCTTTCTTTCTTTCTTTCTTTCTTTCTTTCTTTCTTTCTT
>JAPSGF010000003.1:29647314-29684786 GCA_035772895.1 Perdix hodgsoniae | reverse complement strand
AAGCAGGGGGAAGCTGGCGCCGGGCACGGCCGTGCAGGAGCTGCCACCGCAGCCCGGCTGCGGATGTCTTTCCGGCTTTCGTCACCTGGATGTGCAGAGTGCTCATGATTGTGCGTTCACACGTGTACGCTCGGGCTCGTCTCACTCTCCCGGGAAAGGCGAGCAGCCCCCGGCAGCCCCGCCGGTGACCGTGCCCACCCACACTCCGAGGTGAGGGCGGCTGCTGTGGCGGGGACGGTCACGGCGGCGGTCAGGGGTCCGGCAGGGAGGGAGGGTGGCACGTCCGGGCACCATCACTACGTTCCATCCCGTGTGCCGCTCCTGGGCCACTTCTTTCCTTTCTCTTCCATTTCCCATTCTCTTTCATTCCCTTCCCCTCCCATCCTTCTGTCTGTCACAGCAGGAAGATGGAGACTCTGTCCTGCCTGCCCGGGACTTTCTGGTCACTGGGAAATAGAAGGAGATCCCAAGGTGTGAAGGGTGTATAAGTGCTGTCAAGGCTTGCTTGATTTTCTCATGGGGGTGAAGGCACAGATGCCCCAGGTGTAGTGGTGACCTCAGGCCAGGGTTTGGTTGAAATGGAAGCAAGGTTTGTTCTCTGTAAGTAGTGAAGGATTTTGAATCATATCTGTTGAAAATGTGGAGAGATTTGTTAATATCATCTGCATGGGCTGTCAGGACAAATATTTCTGAGAGTGGCTTGTTCTAAATTTCAACTGGACGACAAGATGAAGAGATGAATGCCATCCTGCATTGAGCAACATAGCTTTTCCATCAATGCAGTCAGCATGTTAAGGTGGAATTTCAAAACTATCTTCTGCTCTGTCTGTGATGGAGGAAGTAGCATTCCTTGGGAATGTACTTCATCCCTACAGGAAAAACAGATTTGCTGCACAAACAATATCTCAATGGGTTATGTTATTATATTTTTAAAAAAATGCAAGCTATTTATTTTCATAACCATGCAATTTTGGGAAAGATTGGTTTGCACAATAGATTTCTTTTAAGGTAACAGAGTAAAATACTGCTGAGTATGTTATCTCCTATGTTGGTATCACACATCAGCAATGAAAAACTAGAATTCACGCTGACTTTTTATTTTATTTTATTTTTTTTAATATAAATATATATATATAGGCAATCCAGCAGTAGTCACCTCGAGAAAAAGTTCCTGCTTGTGGTCATCAGTGAATTGGTGGAACGTGAGAGAGCAACGTGTTAAAAGAAATGGTATATTTGGAATCCATACAATACAGACACAGGCATCTGATAAATGCATCTGTTTATACGTAGGTGCGTGCCAGAAGGGGCCAGCAGAAGGCACTGCAGGAAGCAGTGGTGAGTCTGGCTCAGCAGCACCACTCTGGGTGCTCTCACTGCTACGAGTTGGTGAGCAGCTGTGGGACCACAGATGCTGTGTGCATCTGTATCCACATCCGCATGCAGGGTGCCCCTTACACAGTGACCCATTTGTGCAGTGCCCTACACACACAGTGCCCCATGCACACAGTGCCCCCTGCACACAGTGCCTCTCGCAGGTCCCAGTCTGAACAGGAAGGTTTGGGGAATGGATGCAGCCCTCCTGTTAGGGGTTGCACAGGGAAACATTGAAATCAGTGTCTTGCATTGAGAGGGTAGTGACACACTGGAACAGGTTGCCCAAGGAGGCTGTGGATGCCCCATCCCTGGAGGCATTCAAAGCCAGGCTGGATGTGGCTCTGGGCAGCCTGGTCTGGTGGTTGGTGACCCTGCACATAGCAGGGGGGTTGAAACTAGATGATCTTTGTGGTCCTTTTCAACCCAGGCCATTCTGTGATTCTATGAGTTTGACAGAGAGAGGTAAACTGAACAGTTTCTACATGCAACAAATGAAATGAGGTCAACGTGATACTCCTTTGTGTGGGTTTTGTCAGTGCAAAGTCACTGATTTCCTAAAAACAACATCAGGTGATGAAGCCAAGACACTGTGTATCTGCAGTACTGCAGGAGTTTATTTTCCTTACTATTAAAAGCCGCTGAAAGCCGGGTTATAACATGCACATTATTTAACTCATGTGAGCCACGGTGAAAGGTAATGTTATGCAGATGTCCTCGCTGCACTGATAGGGTGGTTGGAATAGATGGGGAGTGACCCTGCTGGCTGTTAATCACAGCAGCTATTTACCTGCTGCCCTGCACTGCGCCGCCAGTCCTGGGGCAGGGGAAGTGTTTCTGAAAGCTCAGTGTGCTGGAAACTAATGCAGCTGCCAGACAGCATCCACAGTTCTATTACAAGCTGATACATAAAAGCTATAAAACCTTGAGAATTGATTATGTTTTTGCACAGAGATCATGAATTTTTAAGCAGAACTGTTGAACAGGAGCAGGGTTTTTTTGTGTGTGTGTGAAGAAAAAGGAATGGCTGCTGCCAGAATAATAATAATTAAAAAAAAAAAAAAAAAAAGAATAAGATGACCCATTCAGACCTAAATAAAGTGTGTCTTTACATTGTAAAGGTTGCCTCTTTTAAAACAATCTAAAAAGCTGCCTGACATTATGCAGTATGGTCTCATTTTTTGTTTATATGTGTCAGTGTGATGTATAGATCTCTTAAGATGTCAAGCGCTCCAAATTGTAATTTCCAAGTTACCTTTGAAATATGACACATGATTTCGCAGTCATGGTGTGACTGCTCAGGCAATGAGCAGTCATTCCTTTGGCTCTGGGAGAAGAGAAGCTTGCATTGCTCCTCTTCAACCCGCCCAAGGAGCAGGATATCACTGAATCACAGAATCGTAAAAGAGTGTGGGTTGTCGGAGACCTTACAGCCCATCCAGTTCCATCCCCCTGTGAACTGGCTGCCCCCCACCAGCTCAGGCTTCCCAGGGCCCTATCCTGCATGGCACTGAATAGCTCCAGGGATGGAATATCCACAGCTCTCTGGGCAGCAGTGCAGGGCCTCACTGCCCTCTGAGTAATGAATTTCCTGTTAGCATCTAAGCTAAGCTGCCCCTCTCTAAGTTAAAAGTAGAGAGATGCCTCTGGGTTGCAGCAGCCTAGTCCTGCATAATGCCAAAGCACCTTTACGACCACTGCCACAAAAGGCAGCTTTAGGCATTTATTCCATTTCTTAAGGATGAAGGTTTGCAGAGATGTGGGTATTTTTGGGCACCGGCGTGTTTATTCTGTTGCACACTTGCATCCAGTGCTGGACCTGCTCCCATGGTGCGTTTGTTAAGGTGACCCAATGGACAGAAAATTAATTACCTTAATTTAGGTAAGAACCAGAGGGAAGATGTGGTGGCACAGACATCTCCTGGGCAGCATCAGCCTGTCTGTGTCCCTGAGAATACATTTAGGTGCCTAGCCTGTACAGAATACCTGCATTTCTCAAGTGACCTAGTTAATGCTGGCCTAATTGCTGTGTTTATGGGAGGTACTGAGAGCTGGTGCCAAGGTATGTACTTTAGCCTGCAGCTGAGTGCAGCCGTTTGACCACATTTGTCCCACTGCCTCCTAGTTCCTGTGCCCTCAGGACTGCCCTGGCATGTCCTTCCATCCCAATGGTATGGATGGCTGCGTCTGGCAGCATCACTGGCCTGTATTTGTGTTCCCAGGAGAGGAGCAGCTGATGTGTCTCCACATGATGGAAAGGAGTCCTGAGCAGAGGCTTGGCCCAAGGAGAAGAGGTCTGGTGTCTGAAACTGGTCTGAGACCTGGCAAATAGAGCTTATGAGCAACCTTTAACTTTCTTGTCTTTTTGCTAGATATTGTTGTAGTTGCTTGCTTCTGGAGTTTAGCTTCTGTGTTTATAGGTGAGGTCCTACATTTATTACTGGGAGTAGGGAACACCATAGGCAAATTGTGTTCAGTGACTCCTCTGGGCAGAATCTCGTGCCCACATTCCTCCCATACTTCAGGTTCCTTTATCCATTAGGAGGTACTTTTTTTAGGGAGACACCAGTGCAAAGATTTTCTGCTAACACCCTTCACGCCATAGTTGTGGGGTGGAAGGCCCCACACAGTATCCCAAACTCAGAGCACACTGTAGCTGCACAGTTCAAAGAGGAGCCCAATAACAAGGTGTTTAAAACTTGCTAATTAAATGTAATTGTAAACAGCTGTCACATACTGCTACTGTTTTAATTGGCATTCATCACAGCTGCATCTGTACTGTGCTTCTACTGGGATCCTGGTGTGTCTGCTTTAATCTCAGAATGTGTCACCTTCTAAGAGATTAGGAGATCACAAAAGCACGAGGGCAACATATTTGTCAGGGTTGAAGGTCGCTAATCTGTGCCGAAAGCAGCCAAGAAGATCAAGCTGTGCACAGGGATAACTGGAATGAACAGTTAGGTTTTGTGGAACCAGTGAGATTTTCCATCTGGGTTCTTCCTTCCTCTGTCTCTCTCTCCCCCTCTTCCTTTCTCCCCCAATGATTCTTTCCATATTTCTGAATTTGTATTCCAGCGCCAGATGTCAGTGCGAGACACAAGGAAGGTCATTCAGAAGTATTCATTAGCTTGTTAAACTTCACTTCTGCCAGGCTACGTTTGTCAGAAAAATAATCAAACTTTACAAGATCCGTAGCAGAAGCCTTGCTCTTCCAGCTGAACATCTCTTCCATCCTGTTACTAAGGATGGGAAGATGCATCTCTGTAGCTTGAATGACTGCAGACAGAAAGCTTGGCTGCTTTCTTATGCCAGACTTGGAGCTGTAATTGTATTGTCCTTGTAAACCACTGGAATGTCAGATAGCAGTGGTTATCCCCATCCTGGGCGGTGAGGCAGATGTTTCTGGTAGGGTGAGAAGAGAACTGTAGTAATTGGGATCAGTTACAACAGCAATCAGGCTGTAAATCTGCTTGTTGCTTACGCGTGTTTCATCATGTCACAGATAATTGAATGGTGTTCTTACTCCTTCTTGTGAGTGAGGAATTATGGTAATGTTTGCTTTAAGAGAACTGTGTAAAACAGTTATAACCTGTGCTGTTGGTTTTTAATAGTGGCTTATGTTTGAAAACTCTGGTATCAATGGAAACTGAAACACTGATTTGGTTGCTGTGCTAGGAAAGAGACATTAATTAATGTACTTTCACAGAGCAGAAGACTTACAGTGACATGATTACATGCAAACAGACCCCGTGCAAAATGGGTGTATCAGTGATTAATAGGGCTGTGAACTTCCTCACCTGAGAATCATTCTCAGCCGTTACAAAAAAGTTCTGAAAAGTCAGAGCTGCAATCTGGAACAAAAATGCGGACTGACATATTTTATTTATACCAGGTTGCTTTTAAAGTCACTCAGTAGGAGCCAGTCATTTTTGCTTTGATTTCTGTGAAGTCTTCGCGTGAATCATGGCTAGACCTCTGTCTCCTTCAGCAAGGAGTGCAGGGCATGCACTGTGCTCTTGCCCACAGCTCTAAGCTCTGTGCAGTCAGTAAGGCTCTGAAGTGAGGTGGTGTCTATGATCTTCAAGGAAGTTCCACTGAAGACTACGTTCAGCATCTCAATTCAGCAAGGAGGTGAGTGCTGACTGTGAGCCAGGGATGATTAGCATACTTAGACACATGCGAGATTCTTGCTGAATTGGTTCCTGGATCTCTAAATGTCTCAGAATGGAGTTATATTTACATCACTTCTGTGCAGGCAAAGTGAAAGAAAATAGACAGTATTAATCAGCAAACTAAATCAAGTGCAGCCATTTAAGGAGGTAGAGGTGAGAAAACAAGTGAATCCATGAAAGAATCCCACGTTCCCAGGAGTTTGATTGGTTGCTTTTAGGTTGGAAAGAATTGTCAGAAATGTTACAGTTTGTAGTGCACCTTCTAAAAAAAAAAACAAATAAGTTAAAGTTCATATTGTATGTCTTGGGACAGTATGGCGCAACAAGGCTTTACAGATAAGTGGGGGTAGATTCTCTATAAAGGTTTCCAGCTGTCTGCCATGCTAGGTCCATGAGAGTCAATACAAAGTCGATACTGAGAACTCTCTCTGTTGTTTCTGCTCTGGCAATATTTCCACTGGCTTCAGTGTGATGATTTCCCGACAAACTGATTGCTTCCAGAGTTGGTGCGGTGCTGTGAGATGTGGGACAGGTCCAGCAGGATCGAGCATGAGCAATTTCCTATGAAGATTTACTGTTGTCTTAGATCATGTCACTCTAGCTGCTGCTGCCTTTCCACTCAGATCCTTTCCCGGCATCTCTCTTTCAATAAAATACCCCACCTGACCTCTCCAAACCACCCTGCCAGACTTCAGGGAACTTCTGTTTTACCCAAGGGTCTGGAAAATTAGGAATAGAAACATGGAGGCTTTATTTATTTATTATTTTTCCCTGCGGAGTTTTTAAGGTTGTATGATTATTAGCCGAGGTCCCAGATAATTCAGTTTTCTGGAAATGGGTAAAAGAAGAGTTTCCCTTCCTTCACAGCCTTCCTTCATTATGTTCCCTTTGCACTTCTTGTCTGGGATGCTCAGAAAGGAGGGTGAAACTGGCAGATCTCCTCAGGAAGAGCGTGTGATACCTTGGTGGGAGCTGTCAGAGGCTGCTGGTTCAAGGAATCCTTTACTTTGTCTTGATTTGTTTACATCCAGATTCACATTTTTAGAGGGAAGATGAATCCATGTTGCAAAATGCTGCTTTTGTCTGTTTAGAAAAGATACCACTGCCTTTTGCTGTGGGGAGGGAGTCAGATTTCAGCCCCATACAATATGTGGGGAAAAATCCAGAGAGGCTTTTGCCGAGGTAGCTTTTATCATGAATTTAGTTCCTCCAAAGCATCAACAGATTCCTTAATTCAGAGACATTCCCAAGACACCAAAATTCTTGTTCTTGAAATCAAAGAGTTTTTGGCTTGGATAACACAGATTGCAGAAAGAAGCCCAGGTCTCACTTAAAATCGCAGTAGCATTTGGCCCCTTTGAGGCTCCCTCTCACCACCTGTCTGTCTGTTTGTGCAGCCCCAGGATGGCCACAGCAGCTCCTTCCTCTCTGTTCAGCCACCACCAGTGTCTGCTGTTCTGAGTGACCACCACACCAATTTCCACCCACCCCTTTGTAGCGGATCCTCTTGAGGATCTCAAAACGTTTGTGATGCTCTGTCTCGCAGTATTTGACCTTTGGTGATGCACTATTTGCACATGGCCCCAGCACCCTGCTCTGGGTGTCCGTGCTTGAGCGTGGGTTGGACCACATGGACCCAGAGGTCCTTCCCACCTCAGCCCCTCTGTGATGTTGTCAGCTCCAATCAGGGCTGCAAGGGCTGTCCCTGGGAGCTGGCAGCTACTAGGAGCTCACCGTGGTCATGTAGCACCGATCCCCTCTGCTCACATCTCTGCTGAAAATATAAGAGGAAGCAGTCATTGTAAAATAAAGTAATAATAATGAAATAACACTGAATCCTCTGAGTGCTTCATTTAATCTCTATTCTCTTCATGGAAATTACATCAATCCTTATCACACTCCCCAGTATGTGCTGAAGAGGCTACAGTTTTAGGTTTTCTGTGGTGCTGTGATGGGGGTGGCATTTTTTAGTCTTTTTTTTTTTTTTTTTTTTTTTTTTTAAACAAGGAGAAACAGCAAGGGAATGGAAGTGAAATGGAAACACAGACCTTAATACTGATGCTTCTGGACCTTCTGAGCTCTTGACTTTGCCTTATTTGGGAAGATCCTTCTGGAAAAGGCAGTGATGCTGCCTCCCACCCAATTCGAAGCAACCCAGGTGTCCACACAATGTCTGCTTTGACACAGGGTTTTGCAAGAGCTGATGGGGACATGGGCCTTGGCAGAGGCAACCAAGTCCTGAGCAACAGCTCTGTGACTTCCACCAGCGTTGGAAGGAACCAGTAGTGGCCTGGCTCACAGAGGAGGCATCTTGCTGTGTGTGTATGCTACATGTGCATAAGCATCATACAGATACCTCTAACTCCCTGGAGCACAATGGACAGTGGGGACTTTGAGCTGTGGCGAGCTCTCCTTGTCAGAAGCTTGCAGGCAGCTTTTCACAGAAGAAGAAAGGAGAAACTCACATTTTGACCCGATGACTTGCTCCCCAGGAGTGAGAAAACTGAGCACAGGTGCAGGAGCATTGCATATAGCAGGAAATAATTTAGAATCACCAGGTTTAATGAATTATTGTGAAACTGATGATGTTTCAAAAGGCAGCTGCTAGGACAGGTGCTGTGAGCTGCCACCTCTCAGGTGAGGTTCCCATGGATAGTTTCAGGTTGGCAGACCCAGGGCAGAGGAGTGCCTGCAGTTACATCTCAGTTGCTTGCTGTACAGACACCAGAGCCAAAATGAGCTCTGCCTAAGCTCCCTGCCTGCTCCCTGTGTGCCTGCAGCTTGTGCTGGCGGGGAAATGGGAAGCACATGGGAGCAGCCCACCCCTTGGCTCCATCACAGAGAGATCGGTTTTCTGCAAGAATTGAAGTTACCTTGGTACAAGGGATTTTTGCAAACTGTAATACAAACCATGTGAGGGGTTTCTTGCCAATCTCAGCTGTGCAGAGAGAATGACTGCAAAGATAATAGTGTGAAACTGCTGTTGGGTTTTTGTAGGTGATCTGAAAGGTTGATTACTAGATGAATTTTCACTGTCATATGTGGTCACTAATGATATTAAACCTTACTGTGAAACACAGTGAGAAGCATCTGTGCTCCTGTTGCTGTATTACTCAGCAAGAGGCCTAAACTCAAACTTCTGCTGGGTGAATTTGCTCTATAATGAAACCTTTGTAAACTGGAAAATTAGAGAGCATCTGAGGGCTTGTTCTGTGCTCTGAGGAGCCTGGGTGCAGAGTGTAGAGGGGGGTCACTGGAACTAGATGATCTCTGAGGTCCCTTGTAACCCAAGCCATTCTATGTGGGGAGGTGATTGGTTTCATACCCTGCCTGTGAGCTCTGGAGACTTGCAGCCCTTAGTTGTGGGCTACTGCTCTTCTGCCAGCCCCAGGTGGACCTTGGCTTTGCCTTTGGTTATATAATTTCTGCTCCTAGATGTTCTGCTCCTAATCTGTTTGTGCTTCACCCAAGAGGACTTTGTTGATGTGTTTGGTTGTTATTCATAAGCCTTCGTGTCAAGTTTTGGTACTATTATTCTTTCTTGTCAGGACTTGAGAACCTAGACCTCTACACTTGTTCCATCTCCAATACCTGCCTCAGATCTGCACTCTTTTTCTCCTGTCCTGTGTGTTTGGTCTTGTTTGTAAAGCTCCTTTATCACAGAAGTATAGCTGTGGGACAAAAACAATATTCAAGTTCCCTTCCCACCCTGGGATTAATTTTGACTTCTTTTAAACTATCTTAGGAATATCAGCACTCTGCCTCATGGACCTATGTTTTTTCCACCTGTATATCTGTTGTCTGTACATTTTTTAGCAAAACTGAATGAACTTCCTTACAAAGGAGCTGTATTTAGTTTGACCAGGACAAGAAGGTGGATTTGACTTGTATTCATTAACTGGTAATTCTTACAAGTTAAACAGGAATTACATTTCCTGGCTGCTGCAGTAGGATACTTTAGTACTGGGTGCAAAAGCATGATGATATAACGTAAATATCACAGCAAGTAAAATAACTCTTCTATTTCAGTTACAGTTTTCTCACAGCTGATGACAAAAAGCTATTTTTAGACTGATTTTAAGGGAAGTTTTCCCAAGCTGGAGACAAGTTAGTGAAAAGCTGTTTATCTTGTCAGTGTCAAGATAACTGACAATAAACTCAATAAACTCAGTATTTATAACCACTTCTAACTGTGATGTCTCTCTGCTGGCTTCCTGTATGCAAAAACTGACACATTCTTTTTGCACGTGCTTCCAGAACTGCGCCAGCTGCTATCAAATACTATCCTGCTTCTCTGCTGATGCTCAGTTTCAATGCTTCATTAGGGAAAAATCTGCTACCCACTGTTTCTGTGAAGCCCTGAACTTGGACCTGAACATTTTCTCTCTAGCCACACCTCCCATCCTCCAAAGGGACAATGCCTGCTTGTTGTACCAGTTCTCAAATTCTTGCAGACCATGCAGAAACTGCTTCTTCACTGCCTGAAGATGTCCAAGATACTGCTGTCCTTTAAATAAAAACTGAAAGCTTCTGCCCCACAATGCTCTCATCTGGCTGCTACACTGTCCTGTGTATCACTGGGACAGCATCCTGGCCCAGACCCTCTGTGTGTTGATAGCTCCCTCTCTGAGCCTTTTGGGGGCTGAGCTGGCTTTGCAGGGCAGAGTTGCATGCATGCAAGGCTACACCAGTCCCTGGTGTTCAAAAACCAAAGGTTGCTTATGGCCTGGGGTGTTTTGAGAAACCTCTCTATTAAAGGAAAAGAGTGTATCATTCTTGGGCACAGGTGACAAGGAAAGCAGCCCAGCAGCTTAGTTAAAATAGCTTTTCTATTTCTAAGGACAATTTCTGGGTGCTTGTCTTAGGGATGGTAAAATCCTGAAAACTTTTCAGGGCAGCATTTGTGTTCTGATTTTCTTGATAATGGGGTGGTAACTATGGTGCTTGTAAGTTCTGGAAGCATCACTGCTCTGTTATAAACCTAGTGGGTAAAGTACATTCCTCTGCACAAGATGTATTTTTAAGCACTTAACGTTTACTTGTTAAGTACAAAACCTGATGTAAACTGACCTTTAATTCTCAACTAAGTTCAAACTATTAGAAACTCAACAGTTACTTTTCAGGTGATGATAATAATTGCCAAATATTCTATACTGTGGAAGCCTGGCTAATGCAGGATAGATTTTAAGAGGAGAGGTATAGGGCTGTTCCCAACCCAGTGAGTTTGTTTATTCCTTCTGCAATGAGATCAAAACAGTTTTAGTAACACTGTCAGCACACTACTGCTGCTGTTGACAGTGGGAATAAACAGCCCTGAGGGGCATGAGATGGGCTCTGTGCCCCCCTGCCGTGGGATCACTCGACTCCTCCATGCTGATGTGCATGGGAGAGCCCACAGTGGGCCAGACACAAGCTGTGTGAAGACAGGGGAGATGAACTAGTTGTTATCAGGGTGCTGTCTGCTTGTATGGATTTAGCATAAAAATTCTGGGGGCTTGTTAAGAAGAAACTCACTAGGCTTTGGAAATTAACATTCAAACTTTGAGTGCTGGCCATGGAAGGTGTGCTAGAGAAGCTGTGAACTGTAGCTCTTGTTAACCATGGGTTCATAATCTATTTTTTTCTTTTCCTTTTTTTTTTTTTGGAAGTCTGTCTAAAACTGGGATGGCTGAGATTATTTTGTATGAGCAGAAAGAGGTGGGTTTGAAATATGACACCACTGGTAATTGTAATATTCTAATCAACCTTTTTATGTTGTGATGAAAATGTGCAAAAAGGATGGAGAAATGAGAAGTAAAAAGGAGCTCTATTTAGATATGAGCGATATTCACATCTGCATTTTGATCAACTCCATATACTTGAAAGAACCCGTCTGTGAACAACCAGTGACATGTATTAATGACAGTAGATGCTGAAAAGAGACAGCTCTGCATGCAGAGAACAATTATTTCAGAGATGTGACAAACCTTTTCCTCTTCCAAGTTTACCAGAGGTCCAATCATCACTCAGTGTATGCAGATGTTGAGTTACTGGGACCAACATTTTTGCTGAACTTGATCAGGTGTGGCATTTCTGGCATACAGTTACTTGTGGAGTTATTTTTTAGTAACTTACTTTCATCTGCCACTATCTCGAGGAGTAGGTCCTTATCTGCAGACAAACTCTGGGGTGTTAAGACATCACAGCACTTGTGCACACAGTGGCTGATATGCTGCTTGGTTTGCTCCCCATGTCAGAGGAAGCTGGTGCTTGAAAACGTTTGTCTCTTAATTGAATGCAGGCATAACTTGCATCTTGTTTTTTCAAATGTTCCCATGGAAGGGAAAAGTTATTTTTTTCACTTTCTCATTTTTGGTGCTTTTAACTTGCAGAAGAACTGACTGCAGAGTTTTGGAACGTAGCCCAGATGTTGCGGATGGGTATATAGAGGAAAGTTGGGGGATATGCAGGCAGAGAGAACACCACAGCTGCAAATGCTGTGCTGGAACACAGCTGTAGTCAGTGACATGGCTGGAAGGGGAGAAGGGAGACGGTGGAGAGGGTGAAGGGATGCGTGAGCAGTGCAGCTGGGGTGTGTGTGCATTGGGACTGGAGCGCAGGACAGAGGACGTCCAGCCTGTGGGACATACTTTTGAGGCTCATGGATCCTTTCTGATGTAATTTCAGATATTTGTGGGTGTTCTTCCTCCTGAGGTAATGTATTTGGATGGAAAGATAAACTCTTGAGTGCTTCCTATGGGACCCTGGGAGATGTCCTCCCCTCTGCTCTGGGCAGAGCAAGGGGACACTGGTAACTGCTCCAATTTGGGCTTCCTCTTCTGGAATTCCCAGCCTTGATGCTGCTGAGAGCCTGTAATAGTTCCTAAGAGAGAGAAGTGTCTGGGGCAGCCTGTTGATGGTCAGGTTTAAGCGCTCTGGGAAGCAGAAAGTATGGTTTTCACCATGGGGTGGCCTGTGAAATGAAGCTCTGCTGTGATCTTGGCCAAGGTTGCAACATCTCTGTCCGTACCAGAGCACATTCATCTAAACTCTGCTCTTCCTTTGTGTAAACTATTCCCTCTGGAGCAGCCTGCACTGCTGCAGCTACACGTTTGCTTTCACAGACCCCAGACTGTCAAGCAACCTCACACAAGCATGCGTTGAGCTCATGTGATTGAGCTACATGTGTTTACTTTGTTATAGGTCAACCACTTGAGCCTACCCTCAAGATGAACTTAATGTTTGCGGAGGAAAGGCAGCAGCTATGTAATGCTGGAGCAGGCTGAAAACAGAATCTATGCCTTTGAACAATAGTGAAAATGCTGGCTGGCTGACCTGGTTGTATTACTGTATATTGATGTGCGGACCTATAGGAAAAGTTACTGCAGTCTCCTGCAGAGCTTGGTGAGAATGTAGAAACCTAATAGATGAGGTGGGTATCCAATGAAGTGTTAATTTCCCGTAAAACTGGAAACGAGATCTTTACAAAGAAGAATAAATCTGGTAAATACAATGGGAAGAAACCAAAACACAGCTGTATGTAACAAGGTATTTTTGGCCTACTGTGCATATTCAAGCCGCATGCTCTGAACCATTTTACCTGCAGTTGTTGAGCATCACTGAACCAGGGCAGAGCTGGAGGCACATCAGCCTGGCTGGGGTTACAAATAAAACTTGCAGTAAGTCTAAATTACAATTATGCTGAATTTAAGATTTTTTTTTTTTTTTAAGTACAATGTGGGACTTGTGAATATGAATTACAGAGTAGTACAGAGAAAACTTTAATACAGACTCTTGTCTCCTTAACACAAATCCATTTGTTCTAAAATTTTGCCATTTTAACTGAAGGAGAGAGGCTTAACTAAAGGAGAGAGGCTTATTTAAACACAATTTATGTTCTCTTTCATCTCCTAATTCTTTAAATGGAAAAGCTGAAATGAGATAACACATTGACTAGCTTTCTCATAACTAAAAATCACAACATTTACTACTGCAAACAGATGCTCAATCTCTTTCTATAAAAAAAAGAAAAAACACGAAAGATAAACACTGCTCTCTCTGGTAGCTTTTCCTATTTCCATTCTAGATCTGTAAGGAAGAAAATGAGGGTCTGAGAAACAAATGCCAAAGTCTGAAGAGAGCCTACTGAAACAATTCTGAAGGATGAGTGCTGAGGAAAAAGCCCGCTTCTCCTAGGTCCTAGGGGAGGAACATCTGGTGTACAAGGTTAGGAACAGACATCTCTGTGTTTTCAAGGCAAGCTGCTTCATGGATTCCCCACCCTTTGCAAGTCCATAGCTCTTTGTAGCTATTTCCTAATCCCCATCCCCATGCAGAGAATCACCGTGGGAGTACGTGCTGGGATTCCCAGTGCCTGTGGGAACCTGGCCCTGGAGCTCTCGGGAGCCCCTGCTGCAAGATGCAGGGATAAGACCCGCATTGTGCCGCGAAGCTCTGGATGGTGGAGCGCAGCCGATGTGTGACTCTCAGTGGATGCGGGCACACACAGATAATAGAGCGTTTCAGCTGCCTCTGGGGAGCATCTGTTGTGATCTGCCAGAAGATTCTTTCTGTGGTTTAAACTTTGGCATATGAGGAACGCCAATACTTTATATACACAAAATGTCAGTTATGTGCCCTCAGGCAGCAAGCTAAAAATGATATTACCCTGATGATGGATATGGGTCAAGATAACTTCAGCTACAGTAAGTTTCTTGAATTAAACTCTACTGATGGTGTGCCAATCAGCTAAAGTAAAAATTGAAGGGTGTTGCTGGTTTTCCACTAATTTAAAAGTGCTTTGAATAACTCAATGGGGAGGGAAACAACTTTCTTGCAGGAACCATCATCCAGTGCATGTGTAGCTCGTGGCTGTAGTGCTCCACATAATGCTGTGGGATGAATGAGCTGCTGCCCAGGCTCTGCTGACCCAGAGCCCGGCCATGGTCCCACTGTTTTTAGTGCCATTTGATTGTGCAGCGTTACTGCATTCACTGCCAACAGTGACCCTAAGATAAAAGTGCCTTGTGCCTGCAACAGAATTGATGCTGCCTGTGGGGTGGAATCATGTGAAACAATAAACTGTCAGGCAAGGGTCATGGCGCAAACAATGCTACTGCCAACATAGCTCTCTCTGGGGCAGACAGAGCCAATGGAGGACAAAAGTCTCTGTAGCAGAAGCCAGTTGACAGCCATATGCATCTTATCCACAAGATGAAATCACTGTGCTGCAGAGAATTGCTGATGATAAACAGCAAAAGAAGTGCTAAATATGAAATGCCCAGTTCATGTAGTAAGGCCACTTTATAAGCCTGGGAAACACATGAGTAGTTGTGAGAGGAGAGAGACAGTAACAAATTATGGCCAATGTTTGGCTGTGTTAGTTTGTAAAAGGGACTGGGTGACCAAAGAAGTTTGCTGCTTTTGAAGCTTCTTATGCAATTAGAACTAGTTAAGAAAATCTGATGGCACTTCAGTAAAATCTTCAAGTTATTAATTGAGATTTATACTGGAGTTTGAGATTTCTTCTGTAAACAGAAGCTTTGTGGGATAGGGAGCTGAAGTTCTATAGCTGGGAAAGATCACCGAACATCAGCCTTGTGGAAAGGTTCATCTCTGGCTTTAGTCAAATCATTTGCAGCCGGGTGGTGAAGTCCAAAGTGAGTGAAGAAATAGAAACTGTGGGCCAGATTTGTATCTTACTCATACCAATGTAAATCCAGTCAAATTCTCCTCAAATCAGTGGAGTTATTTCAGTCTTATACAGGCTTAGCCAATATCAGAATCTGATCCTTGCATTTTGGGTTACTGGAATTCACTAAGTAAATAATGTGGAAAGTTGGGTAGATTCTTATCATAGAATGAAAACATATTCTAGTAATAATTACATCAGTTATACCTGGAAGAAAAAGGAGGAGACGGTAGTAAAGTGCAAAGCTAATGCAAGAATTTGTAAAACTGTGTTGGAGACAAAAGACAGCTCCATGCTATCTCAGTGACATAAACAGATTCCTTAAAAGTGCAGCCAAGTGTAGCTTGGGAAGCAAAGACACAGTTAAGACCTGTGTGATCCTATTAAGTCTTTTCTCATGCTGTCCCCACTCTGGACACTGTATATTTGGAAGCATGGCATTGCTGAAGATTTTATTACCTCATGCTCTCTAGCTGCTGACTGTTGTGTTGTTTCTTAGGGCTGGATGCCTGCAAAGATCCTCCATGGAGCAGGGCTTGTATCTACTTCTGCCTGGTAGCTAGCCATAAAGAAATGCAAGATCTCAGGCTGACATAAGCAATGCAGTCAACAGGGGTTGCTGGGAAACCAGTGCCAGCTGCAGTTCTGCCCCATAACTATTAAATGTGAATGTACAACAAATGCAGTTTTTGGATAATTCTTGAAAAAGATCTCAAAGTGTGGTTTTCTTCTACAGATTTATATGAAATTATCTGCCTGCTTCTCTTTTCACTAAAAATAACTTTTCTCCTGTTTGTCACTCATCTGTGAATCGAGAAAATGATATAAATATACAGAACTGTATGTTCTAATATATGCTGAGTGAAAGGTCTAAAATTATATCCTCCAATAGTAAGTTATATTTTGGCTGTGTATGTAGTAGTGTAGGAAGTATTTGCGTAACATTTTATTTAATTTGTGCAAAAAGACGTAAGTAAGATGGTATTACCAAGAAAGCATGTGCTTCTTGGTTTCGTGAAAGAGTCCTTCCTGTGTGGGCAGACAGGAACTCTCTGGCACACTGACAGGTGAGCAGGGTGTGTTTTTCCCTCTCCTCTAAATAACAAAGTATGTAAAATTTAATCTGGCCAGAGTTGATGGTTTCACACCGTGGGATCAATACTGCAGCCTTCCTGTGAGGTCTCATGTTCTGAAATCCTCCAGAGCAGAGTGTTTGCCTCTGTCTGCGTGTGCTTTGCGGAGTATGTAAGTGAGGAGCAGGACCCAGAAAAATTAGTGCTGATTGATGTGGTGGTAGTTTTACTGATGTTTTTCCAGCACCGATTACCACAGAAAATGAATCTTTTCTGAATCATTTCCCTCTGTATACAAAATTCAACTGAATGAAGTAAGAATTGGACAAGAGGGACGTTAGCACGCTGCACAACCTTTGAAGACTTATTTCACTTTTCGGAAATAATCTGCATATAGTAGTGAAACTTGAGACCAACTCAAAACACTCGTAATAATCACAGTGCCCCATCAAATCCTGTGTGTGGAGGGGAGCTCATTTTAAATGAGGAAAGCTATTCAGAACTTCAATTTGGAAAACTTTGAGCAAGCTTGAGAGACAGGTTTCATTCACCAAAGGATTAGCAGTTTTACTAACGTAGGATACTGTCTGTTTTGTCTTTGAGATGGTAAATTTGCTTTCAGATTTAAGAAGTGATAGAAAATCCTGGTGTTGTTTGGCTGTGTGGGACTGATATAGAGATCCAGTGTTACAAGACAGGCTGTGTGCACCTTTCAGTGGAGCTGTAGATGGTTGAGGAACCGACCAACTGATTTTAGCATCTGTTTTCCACTTGGTGCTCACTCTTGCCAAACTATTTTTCCTATGAAACAGACCTAATGAGGTGAATGACATTCAGCCTTAAAAATTCTTTCACAATTGCTATTGTTTCTGAAAGTCAGGCAGTGATACCACTTACAAATACACAGGGTAGCAGAACTTATTTCATGGTCTGAAGATGAAAAGGTTCCCTATAGCAAACATAGCCAGGAATATTTGGAGGAGTCCCTGGGAAAGGATATGAATCACAGCTTGGATGGCAATGGCACACAAATGGGGCAGGACAAATGAAGTCAATGTATGCAGGAGATGAGATGCAACTAAGAGGGGAATAATCATTTCCTCAAGGTAACCTAATGGCTGGATAGGCAAACGTGAAACTGGAGTGGCTCTTTAGCCAGTGTAGAGCTCGTCTAAAGTATCACTGAAAACTCCTCTCTTACTTTTTCATCTTGGTTTCTGAACATTAAGATTTTTCCAGGACACGTTTTTCAGATGTGTTAGGAAATGACCATGAGTACAAAATGTGAAATAGGAAATAAGGTGGTTTGTTCACCCCCGCATTTAATAATTACTGTTGTTACACACTTGGTTTTCTAGATCTGTTTCATGGAAGAGAAAAAATAAATGCACAAATGATGAGAATTTGTTTTTAAACCTTCTTGGCAAGCCTGGGATCAGGTAATGGAAGCAATTGTCCATTCTCTGTTGCCTTATGCTAGACAGGTGAACAGTCTGGGTGGACAATGGTAGACTGCAAGGACCCGGCCTGTTCAAGTCCATTCTTGCTGCTGTATCTCTGTGTCTTGTTCCCTTTCAGTGGACTTTCTGACTCTTTGTGACTTTTTAGAAATTCATCCAGAAGTTTAATAGTATGAAAAGTATGCTCTGATCACTGAACTGCAGAGAGGAAGGCTTAGAGATGGTCTCACATGTTCCCTGTCACTGTTTTTGCTTTTTGTCATAATCATAGGTACACTTCTAAGGAAATAACTGGCTCAGCAGCATAGGCTGAACTGCTTGGATTTGTTCTCATTGTTGAAATCCATGCTTGGATTCTGACAACCCCTGAAGAAGTGCTGTGTGGAGGACAGCTGAGGGTCCAACAGTAGGATGAAGGCCAGAACTTTTGGAGTAGTAAATCTTCTGAGGAAGCCTGGCAAAGCTATAAATTCATGTGGAAACTCCACCAAAGGGCAAGGATCAAATTTAAATTTCCAGAGCCTAAATCTCAGATGGAAGTCTTTGTGTTTGATTTTGTGAAAGACTGGAGAAATAAAGCTGTTAAGTGTGTGTGTGTATGCACTCACAACTGGAAGTGCAAGCATCTACACATTTTCCTCAAAGACTGCCTCACTGAAGGCTGTAATTTCTGCTGGAAGGAAGAGGGAAACAGATTAGCCTCCATACAACACAAACCTATGGAGAAAATCTCTGGTCTTGAGATTATGATCTAGACATAAACAATAATTTGGTTCCAGCATTAAAATATGCACCAAAATGAAATTTGGTTTTATTATTTTTGCTGCGGGCAAAATTTGTTCCTATGATCTGTAACTACCTAATTTCCTACCTCTTTAACTCTCTGTTTAAGAATTTGCAAAGATTTATTTCCTGTCATCTCAGTTTGACAATCTGACCAAAACGGCCATTTAACTTGTGTTCCTGCTAATTTGTCTATTTGCTGTGATTTTAACCTCAGTTTCAATAGTTTTTAAGTCTCATTTAGATTAATAATTTTAATAGCCTTTTAGTCTTCATAGCACTGTAACTGAAAGCTCACTAAGAATTACCTCTACTTTGTGGCTAATGAACAGGATAATGAGCCCGATTAAAATGATTAATACTCAGGGGAAACAGCAATGCTAAAGAATATGACTGAAAAGAAAAATAGAAAAAATAGAAGATTCTCCTCCTTCCTTCAAGGCTCTTTAACTGTTAAAGCTATGTATGAAATTGGCAATCACATGCCGTCGGTAATATTAAGAACAGAGCTCTGCCTTCTTGGGTGTATATTGTATGCATCTCCTTTGTAAGGATGTATGTGTTTCTTGCTAGGTAAGGCTAGACATATGCAAGGAGCTACTAGGCTGGAAATTACAAGTGTAATTCCTTCCTATCTATCTCCTACCTGAGCACTGGTGGTTGCCGAATTAGTTTAACACACTTCAGAGCAGTCTGCACCAGTGGAGCAATGTATCTCCTCTATATTTTCTCCTCCTCTGTATTTTCCTCAAAATCGCTGCATCATTAATCTTCACCAACTACTGTCAGTTCAGCTGTGTCCTTGCTGTCTTCTTATATTCCTTCACCTCTCCTTCCTCCTGCTGGAAAGTTTGTTATAAACTGATATCTATTCCATGTTATAGTATCCAATAACTTTCAAAATGTGTCTGAATTCACAGGTTCCATTATTTTTTTCCAAATTATTTACTTGAGGAGAAATGAGATCTATGAAATATCATACTTTATCAGGGTTTAATTTATTCATTTGTTTATTTTTGAACTAGGTATTTTTGCATGTTTGTTAGGAAAGGATAAAATCAGAGAAAGAACCAGGGTTACAATCCTGGTCTTTAAGATAATATTCCCCTTCCACCTTCAGTACATTGCTGTTATATATCCTGGACTTATACAGAAAATATATCTTGAAGATGATGATCAGTACCTTAGACTTGATCTGATTTATAGCATGGTCTTAATATTCTTCTAACAGCCTGTGCTACTTCAGTGTTTGGATTGCTCAGTGCTTCTTAAGAGCTGGAGATGCCATTTGAAAGTATTGGAAAGTTCTGATATCTAGCCAGCATAGAGCCATGGTTGCTACTGTCAGAGGACACAGCAAATGAAGCACATAGTAGTCAACTATTGGTAAATCTTCAGGCAAAGACAATACTTCTATGTCTGCAAATGATTCAAGGTAGATAAAACTACCCTCAAACACTTTCTGAATTCAGAGAATCATAGGATGGTTTGGGCTAGAAGAGGCCTTAAAGACCATCTAGATCCAAACACTCTGCCAAGGCAGGGACACCCTTCACAAGATCAGGCTGCCCAGAGCCTCATCTAACCTGTTCTTGAACATATCCAGGAAAAGGACATCCACAGATTCTCTTGGGAACCTATTCCAGTCCTTCATTGTCCTCATATTGAAGATTTTTGTCATTTTATATGAAGTAAATCTACCTTAACTTAGTTTCAAGCCACTAACCCATGTTCTATCACAGTATATCCTTGTAAAGAATCCATCTCCATCTTTCTTCAGGTTTTCCTTTGAGTTCTAGAAGAATAGTAAGAAGTTCACTTGGAAACTCCGCTTTTCCAGTCTGAGCAATTCCAGCTCTCTCAGTCTTCACAGGAGAGGTGTTTAGCCACTCTGATTATCATCCAGGTAGGGTCTCATGAGAATAGATTTGAACAGGACAATCACTTTCTTTGACTTGCTATTAATACTCCTTTCGATGCAGATGAGGATAAATTTGGCTTTCTGGACTGCAAATGCACATTTCCAGCTCATGTTGAGCTTCTTATCAATCAACACCTCCAAGCTCTTGTGCTCAGTGCTGCTCTCTAGCCACTTGTAGCTCTGCCTTTTTCTGTGCTTAGGATTGCTCTCTGATCCATATGCAGGATGCAGGACTTGGCACTGTTGAACTTCATGTAGTTTGTACTGGACCACCTCTTAAGCTTGTCAAGCTCCTTCTGTATGGCAGCCCTTCTCTCCAGTGTGTCATCCACACCACTCAGTTTGGTGTCATCAGCAAACCTACTGTGGGTGCACTCAATCCCACTGTCATTGTTACCAACAAAGATGTTAAATAATGCTGGTCTCAATCCAATCTCCTGAGGAACACCACTCACTGCTGGTCTCCGCTTGGACATAGAGCCATTGACCACAATGCTTGCGCAGCCATCCAGTCAATTCCTTATCTACTATGTGGTCCATCTGCCACATGCATCCTCTCCAATTCAGAGATAAGGATGTCATGTGGGACAGTATTCAAATGCTTCGCACAAGTCCAGGAAGTGTCATTTACTCTTCTATGATTTGACATTTACCTTATCACCAATACTGTAACTCTGTCACAGAAGGCCACTAACACTAAATTTCCTAGGTACTTACTGAAGTCATGTTATGTGTCACCAGTACCTTTGTTTTCCATATGCCTTAGAACATTTTCTATGAGCATCTGCTCCATGATCGTGCTAGGCACAGAGGTGACAGTAACTGTCCTTTAGTTCCTCAAATCTTCCTTTTTATCCCCGTTTTGGAAAATGAGAGTTATGTTTCCCCTTTTCCAGTCACTGGGAACTACACTGGACTGCCACAGTTTTCCAGTTATAATGAAAAATGACTTCAAAGTTAATCCACCATTTTTATCAGGCGGTATCTCATCATGTCCCAAGAACTTGTGTACTTTCAAGATTCTTTAGATGCTCTTAAACCTAATTCTGCAAAGGGTGGTTCTTCATTCTCCCAGTCCCTGAATTTGCCTTCTGCAACTTTGGTGATTTGGCTAGAACTAGAACAAGTTACAGCAATTCTTCATTTTTAAGCTAGTTTTGAACCATGAACCAGACAGCTGTGATGATAGCAGGTGGTAATATTTGGTACTGACACTGGATACTGACTGTAAAGTTCAGCCTATATACTGAATTTATCAACCAATGCTGTATAATACAACTAGCTTTGGAGAAAACAGACAACACTGACTCAAGGGAAGTGTCACGAGGACACACTTTTTTCCATTATTATTTACTGAATTATTTGTGTCTTTCCTATTGGGAAAGACGGAAACTAACTTAGCATATTTCTCAGGACTTTCACCACTTGTATAAATCAAACCACAGTACCACATCAGCAGCTACAGGGAAAGCACGAAGAAGAATCAGCAGAGTAAGGAAGATGAATGTATTTCTGCCTTTATCACACCTGTTAAAGTGGCATGAACTTTGTGTTCTGACTTGAGCCAAGACTGAGGCAACTTACAATGTAGATGTCTGCTTTTCTCTCTAAGTTTTCTCCAGAATGGTGAATTTCAGGCTGGGAATATAGGTAGGTGGTATGGGTGCATGGTCTTTAAAGGAAGAAGAACTGAGTCTTTTGAATGATGCCCAGGCTATCTTGGTCTGAGATTTCACCAATTGCTCATGACTCTTCTCACAAGCCAGGAAGGGTATGGGTTATATTCACAAGTCTTGGTTTAAGACTCATGGATATGCAGTAGATCTGACATAAGCTGCTCTGCCATGCCTCAGATTTCATAATCAGAGGATGGCTGGATTCCTGACAGGCTACTCTAAGTAGGAATTTCGGGTTCCAGTTTACGCCGGACGTGTCAGAGACGCGCTGGCACTTTTAGCTGCTCTTTTTATGACTGTCTCACATTAGGATTTCTTATCCAGTTATTGTGTTTTGTAAGTGATCTATACAGCACAGGATTAACTTTAATACCCACTAGAGTAATTATCAAAGCATGTGGTATCCTGATGACACACTTACAGCTTCACATGAACTAGTAGATATTCTGCTAACTGGAAGCCAAAAAGTTGAAATCCTCAGACAGTCAGCTGGAAAGAAACCCCATCTCTTCTTTTCAAGCACTTGCATAATTTTCAAGTTTGAATAATGTCTTGTTGGGGAAAGCTTGGAGGCATCAGAGTTGGGGGTTACAGCAATGCAGCAATCAACATGAGCTCTATCTTGAATCTCCTGAGCAGGTGGCAGGGTTTGGTGCTGCTCTCAAAGAACTCAAATTTGAGGTGGGACTAGGAGCCGGTAACATCTCAGGGTAACTGAATCAAGTGAAATAATTCTTCAGGTCCACAGAGCTGCTGTCACTGACAGGCACAAGGGAAGAACAGTCCTACAAAGGAGAGGGAGTAGGATGCAGCCACAGAGAACTAGGTAGGCCTGTGCTGTAATGGGGACAATGCTTTGTCATGGTGGCAGGGTGTACTTGAGACACTAGTACCAGCAGGAGATTCCGGATGAGGAACACAGATATATGTGTTGCAGAAGCCCGCCTGCAATGCACATATGTTGGTGGGAGGGAGGTGCATAAACATGTTCTCTGTGTGCTCTCTGGTGTACCCCTTTCTGCCACACGCTGTCCGATATTTTGTACTGTGCTCTGCAGAGAGAAGAAGAGGCATTTTGTAGTCTTTCAGTAGCCTTTCAGAAGACAAATAAAAATAGAGACATTGAGCTCTTCTGAACACAGGTCTGCCTGGGAATAGGAAGACAGAAAATTTCTTTTTCCTAGATCTCCCTTATATGTGGTGGTGAGTGACTTGGTTATGCTGCATTGTGGCTTGTGCATCCGAACCTGTTTCTTAGTTGGAAAATGTCCCAAATGGTGTCCTACGAGGGCATGGCATATAGCTGGCAGGCACAATCACGCTTTCCTACGAGTTTGGCTAAATGTTTGACAGTAATGGTGATTGATGGTGTGTAAGTAATGCTAAGGGTTGACAGTGGGGCAAGGTCCAAAACAGTTTGGAAACCATTGTCTTGGAATGTGTACTGAAAAATGAGGACTGTGATTTATCATTTCCTTCAGTGAAAAACATTTTAGGCAATTCTGACATGAAACAGTTAGTTCTATCAGATACTGGTGCAGATAATCTACTGTTTGCTATCATCTCTCTCTTCAGCAGATGGTAAAGGCCAGGTACTAAATAAGAAAAGGCAGGGGGAAGTTTTAAGCTGACGCAATGCAGCATCATGTAATAAATAGCATTTCATTATTCTGTGGTAATTATATATTAAAATGAGATCTCTCACAGGGAGTGGATGACTCTTCCATCTGTCTACTGGGTTATTCCCCTCAAGTTTGCAGCAACTTGTTCTGCCACTTTCATGAGCACTTTCATTACCACCGAACTTGAAGAGCAGTTTCCTTCCTATGTTGTTATTCATGAGGATAATGGCTGACAGTTATCCATTTGCTGCTCTTCTTGCAGGTTTTCTTTAGGAAAAAAAAAAAGTGTTGTTTTGTTCCAAACCAGTTTTGAAATAGGAAGGCAAAAATGAACTTTATGAAACAACAGATCAGAGATATCAGGTCTTTGCCAGAAAATATCTAAAAAATGAGCACATGAAGGAAGAATGTAAGCTGGTAATGAATAATCAGAACTATTTTTCAGTTGAGGGATTGATTAAAAGTCTGCTGAAGTTTCTCAATGTTTTTACGTCTCAAGGATGTAAAAAGAGATTTGGCCTTTCACTACCCTCCTTCTTTGCAGGGATCAGACTAGAAGGAGGGTACGGATGTTCTAAGGCATGGATACACAGTTCTTCTGACATACTGCAAAACTCTCGGGCAGCTCTTTGAATACAACTCCCAGAACTGCAGCAAGGCAAACCAGGTTTTAATACTCTTATCTGCTTTATCATGTTGGACCAGTTAAGAACATACAGCTGAATCGTGAAGTATATTGCTAAGTCACCAGCGCATACTACAAGTTTGTGTGATCTTGTGAAATGGAGAGTTAGCCAATCAAGGAAGGAAGGAAAAGACTGGACAATTCTATACAAAGCTAAGAGTGTCAGCAGCTCAAAAGTGAGGAAAATTCACTGTGTTTATATGATATTTTAAACCACTGAAATCAGTCAAATAGGGCAAAATGATATAAAATTTTATCTGATAAAGGCTGAGAATAGCAGATTCAATCCTGATGTATACTGACTGATGTTACTCTTTCTAGCTAAAAAAACACCAAAACAAACAACAACAGAATAACCCAACAACAGAAAAACACACATCACCACTGACAGAAGAACTTCATCTTGGCTCTGAAGAGAAACAGAAATGAAATAGTCTGCTTGAAGTTTCTCAGCATCTGTTTTTTTTGTTGTTGTTGTTGCTTTTTTTCCTTTTTTTTTTTTTCTTTTTTACATGGGAACAATTAAGAAGCACTCTAAAAATAGAGCTTAAACATTTTGCAGTGTTTTTTGTGATTTACCTACCAGACATTCTTATTTTGGAATTTGTAGAGGCAAATTCTGTTTATCTCAATAAATTGCAAGCAGATTGACTTGGTTTCATATGTATTTTCATTTCACTGTATGCTAATCTGCATTTTAAACATGTTACTCTTTAGAAAGGACTTTTTAATCCTTCTCTTCTTGTGTTTCAGAACCAAGTCTTTTTTTTTTTTTTAGTTGTGCAGTATTAACATTGCATACGAATGTTTGACTCATTTGGGAAAAACTTGGTGTACTAAGAATGTACTTATCAGATGTAATGCAGATCTTGATCAAATAAATATTTTTTCCTTGTATACTAATTTAGTTTTGTTAATATAAAATACACAGTTTTATTACACACAGTTCTCCTCTAGCTGCCTATATCTATGGGCAGACTTGGTAACCACTTCCATGGATTTCCTGTAATTTCGGGATGGAACATTTCAATTTTGTGAAATATCACAGTTACTGGATTATTTTGTGTGGCTTAACTAAATCATGAAAGAGAATAAAAGAACTGCGAATTATGTACTGATTAAGAAAACACAGGATCCTGTAACTTCCAGTAAAACTTCTTTCATTTGTCTCAAAATATTGGCAAAACACATGAGCTGTAATTGCAATTTCCTCTGAGTAGTAGTTAGTTTAGGCACAGAAGTCTACGTTTGGAGTAGCTAGCAATACTAGCTCTGCAAGGAATTCCTATCTGGCCACAGTCCTCATGCCCCGCCAATCTCCTCATAGGTTTTATAGGTATAAATAGAGATACCCTGGCATATCTTTCTTCCTGCCTGTCCAAGCTTCCAGAAGGGATGACTCCTACTGTGCTTTGTTGCTATAGAAAGGTCTGGCTCATGGTTTGGCATGCTCAAAAGACTGTTAAAACGACTATCAGTCTCCCTTTCTAAATAAGAAGGAAGAGAACCAATAGCACTGATGGACAAGGTCCCAGGATTACAAGTGACTTTGGCTGGGAGTCCTACATGAGATCCAAACACTGGATGATATGTGCTCTTTTCTTCAGTGCTGTTACTGGTAGTCTTTTTCTTGCCCTGTTACTGAGTATGGGCAAAATCACCGCATTTCTGTAAAGTTAGTAATACCACAGGATGATAATATTTAAAACTGTCAGTGGAAATTCAGAGCAAAACCACTTTTCCTTAGACGTCTACTTGAACTTCTGCATGTTACTCTTAAGAGATGTTTTTCTGTTCTATAATTCTCTGCCACCTTTCCATGCTGTGCTATAAAGTTAGCATTCAGTAAGGAGTTTAATAAAAATAAGATGAAGATGTTTGCAGAAAATAAATCCGTTCTGCAGCATGTAGGGATTCTTTCAAACTCTCTCTTTACAGATCTTTTTGCATTATTTTTAACTTTTTTTCTGTCTTATCTTTTCAATTTCTCCTTTTCTTCCTGGCAAAGATAATCTTCTTCAGCTCTTACAAGTGGGCAATTTCTGATGAACCACTGAAAATGTATATTTTCAATGAGAAGGAATAGTACTCTTAGTATCAAACTCAATGACAGTCTTGCAGTATAAAGTTCTGGGAGATCTACTATGTCTATTTCTTGTACCCTATTTAGCACAGATGAATATTATGGGTTTTCAGTCTTATTCCCTTCATCCCTACATGAAAAATTTACCTCCGTAACACAGAGTTTGAAAGGGCTCTTTTGACCAGGGAAGGTTCTAACCTCCTAGAAGCCATTAACAGGTTATGTTGTGTATTCATTAAACCCTTCAGTAGTGTGTTAAGCAGAATGCAGATGGTGAAAGGAAGAGCTCTTGTCATTTGTCAGTCCAGAAGATCATTGAGGATTAGTCCTTAACTTTTAAAAGGTTTAGGATAGAAGTAGGAGAGAGAAAATCAGGCAGCAGCTGGACAGGGAGGAGGGAGATAAGCCACAGATGCAACACTTTGCCATTTTCTTGGTGGACAACACTGAAGAAGTAAATTTTAAGAAAAAGTTTGAAGAGGGACTGTGAAGCAGCTTTGTGATTGCTTGCAGGAACCTCTGCCTGAGCATGTGGACCAGTAGAGGGAATGAGTGGAAAAGGTACCTTTTTGAAAATTTAGCAGCAGATTATGGCACTCTGAAGGAGGCCAGCTGAAAGGGCTGATCTTTGTGTTTCATTTGATCTCTCAGTATGGGGTGGGAGTTGCAGAGCAAGATGAGGTTGGCTGTGACTAGTCTTGGATGCGTAGATATGAAGTTGATGGTGATCACACAGAAATGTGCAGGTGATGTAATCTATAAAGATTACAGGAAAGAAGCAGCAGAAGACTTGCCAACAATTGTGGCTATCTCCCATTTACTTACTTATATATATACTTTTTCTTTTCTGTATATCTGAAAGTAATAAATGCAATAGTAGGAAATGATGGGGATTTGATGGGGATTTTTTTTTAAAACCAAGAATGCATTCATGATAATTTCATTAGTATTTTTGATAGGTACAGGGCTTAGTGCTTTCTTGTTTTGGCAGCTTGTTTATCACATATGTTATCTCATTGATGTCATTTTCCATGTTGCAGCTTCCTCATGTGGGAATGATAGGGTAACGATGGTTTCTTGACATTTCCTATCTCCTTTCAGTACTACAGCTGCAGTTCAGATCATCAGCAGCCAGACTATAACAGCCTTTTTTCTACCACTCTAACATGGACAATACGAAAAAAAATCTGTAACTGATAACTGATAAAAGTTATTTTGTAATCTGGCTTGATTCTTAATCATTCAGCATGAATAGCCCTGAATTAAACAATACTCATAAAAATTGAGAAAGCTGAAAACATCACCACAAGTGAAACTGAAAATGAAAGGGGAAATCACCTTTATAATGCACCGACAACACTATTTAATAAACTGTTCAACTTAACTATCCTGTTTACTTTTACCAGATCTGAGTGCTCCTGGGAGCATATAGGTATCCAGACAAAGCTCATGGTGGGTCAGTGAAGGGATTCCAGATAACTATAACTAAATCATTGCAGATTCTCAGCAGTTTGGCGACCCCTGCGAGGGAGTTCTTTGCGTTGCCCACAGTAAAGCTGCTGACTGGATAGTTGCCAGTTTACTACTGTGCATGGGAATGTCTTTTTTATATTTAATGCTGTTTGATAAATATATATTCTGTTGTTGCCATAATAAAATGCTGCAGAAGTCCCAGTTGTAGGATCTGCTTAATACAGTCTGTCCTGTGTCACCTGCTGTGCTTGCCTGATGGATGCCATGCTTCCATTCAGGACTTCTCCCTCATAAATACAAATGTGTGAACAGAAAAGCTTTTCCAAATGCTCTTATTTACAGTCCTGGAAAATGGACTGAGATCAACACACAAGGTCATGAAGTGTCTAGGGAGGACTGTAGTGCTTATTTCCAGAGACATCACAGTGGCATAGTTTCTTACTCGCTCACGATCTGCATGTGACATTGTCATTTACAGTGCATTCTCTGATCTATGGAATTGCTGGTTAGCAATTCAAGGTATGTGCCTTTTATGGGTCTGGGTTGTTCATGTGCTTTGTAGAAGCACTGCTTTTAATTGGCTTGAAACAACAGAACATTTGGTAGTTTTTACATTTCATAAATGTACATATGCCTGAAAGAGTTGGCTAATTGTGTGGTTGAACAGAATGACAAGAATGAATGTTCTCCCAGCATGGGCTATTCCACTGAAGCAAATATAGCAAAAACCTAAGGGTCTGAGTTTTGTGGCTTTACAGGGAGAAATCTTAACCAGAAAAATAATCATACTGATTCCAATGGAAATAGCAAGACCCATGACAGGATTATTCTTAAAAGAGTAGCAGAATCAGACCTGAAGTGTATACCTACTGTTTTTCACCAAGAGTTGTTATCTAAAACAGCCACGAGAAAAAGTGAACAAGCAAACATAGCACTTACCAGACTGAAAATGAAAATAAGTTGGATTTATGCCTAAATTTAAATTCAGGTGTGTCAGTCAACGGTATCTGAGATAAGAGGCTGTCTTCTTGCAGGATTTAACCTCCAAGGTTTAAAGGAGCTATGCTGACCATAGCCATGGCCATGGTTATGTCTCCACATGGCAGATGCTATGTGAAAACCTGCACTGGGTCATACACATAATACATCAATTTTTGATTAAACGTAAGTGATTCACAGATTATACAAAATAGATGTTTTCATAATTCCTGAAGTTGGAAGAATTTCTTAATTGAATCTTACTGGAGTCACCATTCCACCAAACACAGTTTTAACAGTTATTGTGTATTAAGCCAAACAGCCATGTGATATGGATCCATGGTCATTCTGCTGCCCCTGGTAGATCTCTGCTTTTCCTTCATCTGAGGCTGATCCTTCTCAATGCCTCTAGAGGTGTGAGGAATGGTTAGTTAGTCAGACTATCGCCCATTCTTTAACAATCATAATCCCTTTCTGCTGGAGGAATTTATTTGTATTTGCCTGGATCTCAGACAGATACTGATTTTTTTGCTAGTTGGACAAACTGTCTGTAAAACGGCATGAAAGACATTGTGAAGAAAACAACCTGCTACCATTCTCTCATGCTCCAATATTTCAGAGTAATGCTTCCTTGTCTTGTCTCGTGTTCAGTGCTACTTTCCTCTATGTTATGTGCATTCCTGTTGCTTAGTATCATTTGTTTTTATATTGGTCTTTCTAGGAGAGGCTGTGGAGAGATCAGACCCAATCTGGCTTTCTCTGAAGTCTGAGAAAATATTGGCCTTGAACCAGCAAAGCACTTACAGTCTGATAATACTCCTATAAAATTCAATGGCAAGACTCCCACTCACTTCAACAGTGCAGCCCAAAGCGCTGGGATTACTCAGTTGCTTAAAGTTATACATATGCCAGTGTTTTGCTGTTTGGAGCGCTAACCAATAAAAGCAGTACAGAAAACCTAGATTTCCAAGGAAAGGCCACTACATATAGATTATCAAATATCTGTTCTTCCAATACTAAAAATGAGAATGGCAGCAAACTTTGTGTCCATTCAACATTGCTACTAGGCACAAAGACCCAGTCTTTTGATCCACCTTGGGAAAAGTTCCAAGCTGCAGTAGTGTTATTGAATGGTTTCGATATCCATCACAAGTGAATTGTGACATATTTCAGGAGCTGAATACTAGCGTAAGCTGAAAAATACTTTCTTGAACCTGAAATTCAAAATGGAGTTGAGTTTTGTGAAGAAGAGAAATCACTGGAGATGCACAAAGCTCCAGATCTGCAGAACAGCAACGAAGTCCCATCTGCTTTACCTGACTATATTCAGCTCCTTTGGCTCTGGTGGCATTGAAGTCTGTAGAGAAAAGTAAATTTAGCATTATTTCCTATTATTTTGTGTTTTCTTCCTTCCTTCTATTCCACAGAGCAGATGCTTGCTCAGTCTTTTTATCAAAGTGTCAGCCTAGACTTGCACTCTACTACACCTCATGGGGAAGGCTGTGTAGAAATGCAGACTTTGCCATTGAAGGGTTTGGTTCAAGAGCTACTAAACTTTATTGAAACATGCTAGATTTTGGATATATTCAGATCAATGTCATTTAAACAAAAATGTAGTATATCACAGATAGACATTGGTTGTTTCAATAACTTCTCGTTGTAACTCAGTTTGATAACATATTCATAGTTAGAAATATTATGCCAACTGGTGCTGGTGGAAGCTTTGCTGCTGAATTCCTGTAAGCCATGATTTTACCCACAGTATATAAGGCTTTTTGGTAAGGTGACTTCTAGATATTCTCATTTCCAAATATCTTACACCACAGCATAACCAGACTTCTTAACAAACTCTGTATTAAATGTCCTTTTTAAAATTGGCTAGTGAATAAAAATGAATGCATACATAATTGTCTAGTTTCCATGCACATTTACAATAGCAAATTGAAATTTTGAACATTGCATATCAGTATGGTACCTCACATTATATGAGGTTTTTTATATATATGTGGAGCATAACCTTATGTATATATTATATATATGTGGAGCATAACCTTATGCTCCACATAAGGTTAACGGCTGCAGCTACCAGCCAAAGAGATGTCCTTGACTACAGGCAGCATAAAACCATGCCTGAGATTGTCAAAAAACAGTGCTTCAAGGAAAGCACAAGATGTTCTGATAGTCATCAGATCTCTTTTAGCAACTGTTCCACTTTGCATTCTGCCAACAGAAAAAGTGCATTTGTAAAATAGAAGTGAAGATGACCAGCATAAAGAAATACTCCTAATCCCTAATATATGGGCTGCCAAAAATAAAAAGTCTACTAATATCAGTGAAGAAAAAAGTTGCAGGATTGATGAAATTTGTTTACATAAAAACAGCACTACAAATCTGCACATATACCTTTCAGTTTCAATGGAAAAGCTGATCTGTCACCTCGAGTACTGTGTCCAGATGTGGAGTCCTCAGTCCAGGACAGACTGTTGGAGTTGGAGTGTGTCCACAGGTGGGCCACAAAATTGATCCAAGGGATTCATTCTCACCCTGTGAAGACAGGCTGGGAGAGATGGGCTGTGCAGCCTGCAGAAGAGAAAGCTTTGAAGAGTCCTAATGGCAGCTTCTCTGTATCTAAAGGGTAACTATAAGAAAGAAGGGGTCAGGCTCTTTTGCAGGTTCTGTTGTGAGAAGACAAGGGGAAATTGTTTCAAACTAAAAGAGGGGAAACTGACATTGGATGTAAGGAAGAAGTTTTTTACAGTAAGTGTGGTGAAGCACTGGAAAAGGTTGCCCAGAGTGTCTCCCACTCCTGGAGACATTCAAGGTCAGACTGGATCAGGCTCTGAGCTCCCTGATTCCTTCTCATTGCAGGGAAGCTGGACTAGGCAATATTTAAGGGGACCTCACAACTCAAATGCTCCTATAATTCTATGACATATTAGCTTCACAGAGGCTAGCACCACACTGATTTCTTGATACCCAAGTAGCAGTTTCTTAAAGCATCTGCTCAGACTGAGAGGTGAGTATGCAATACTGTGCTGTTTGACCATGTTCACTCAGATCAGTTTTGGTACTGGGCGTAGCCTGTTAATATGAAATTCAATGGACTCTTGATGCATTTGTTCCATTCTGTTTGCAATTACGATATGTAAACAATGTGTTACTAATACAGAGAGGCAAGCACCACACAGTATTGTTAATACCGTATTTATTATTTGCAGTATAAATCGATAAAATAACACCTCAGCCTAGAACAATGGTTTTAAACCTCTTCTTCCTAGAGCTCTGGGGAGCACGTGCTGCAGCTGAGAGCTCCGCAACTGCAGGCTTTTTTCTGGAGACTAAATTACTGCTTAGGAAGAGTACTAAGAGAGAACTTTGTGCTGCATGCATGAGAAATGCTACCTCTCCCAGAAGCCTCTCTATCAAAACTACAGATGTTGTAGCAATAAACCTATGTTGAAAAACATTTTCAATATTGTATTTGTTAATATGTTGTAAAACCAAATCGATTCTACTAAAACAAATACATATTAATGAAGTGTTCAGGAAAGCCGAGACCAAAGCAAAAAGCTTGTAAGGACAGGCTGCGGGTTTTAAGGCACCAGCTTCTCTGCATGGTCCTCCTTTGTATCTCCGTGTCTGCTGAGGGATAAATATCTCATGGGATACAAGGGACTTCCCCATCACAGAGACTGCATTCTTTAAGGCAAAGAAAACCCTGTACATAAATTATCTGTGCTAATATACTGTTCATCCCACACTCCCCATGACACCCATAATCACCCAGCAGGACTCAAGTGAACATGAGCCACCCTTGTTAAAATCAGCATGTTCAGTCGCTTTGCACCGTCTCAGTATTGACACTCACCCCATCATGCTGCATGACAGTGAACAGCTGACAGAATAAATCACGGATCCTGGACATGACAAGAACTCACTTGACCTTACTTGACTTGACCTATAATATCTTGTTGGCGTGGGAGGAGGGCAGCCTTTCTCTAGTAAAGTAATCGTATCCTCACTAATTTTTCTTCGTCCTATTCAGAGCATGCTGCTGTGTGTGCATGGAGTGAGGGGATTTGTGAGGGAGGAAATACCTTTTCCTTCTTGAAGATTATTCTAGGAAACCGCAATATAAATCTTTATTCAGTGGAGAAGTATTTGTCCTGTGAAAAATGTTAATAGAAAAAAATGGTGTATAAACTGAATCAGAGGGAGAGTGAGAAAGCTTCAGTGCTTAATCCTTGAATCTGCTAATTGTTTCGCATAGGAGAAGGTGGGGAAGTGTAAATTTAAATGACAACATTTTACAGATTATCACAAAGTCATAAACCTTATGTGCTAATCAGAAAATAATAACAATAGCCTGCTGCAGCAAGAGTAGAAAACAAGATGCATTTCTCAAACGTATAGTCTGGCTCTTGCATGAACTGTAAACCCAATTCAATCAGCTGTGTGTATGGGGGTGGAAGTGTTTAAAACCTAAAGACACATGAGGTCTTTGCTTCCCTGTGCCAGAATGGAGGTTATTGGGAGTCTTCTTGGTGAGCTAGGTATCTATTTCTGCATCTTCAACAGCCAGATATCAAATAGATGAAAGGGATGCTAATGAACTTTGCTCAGAAAGTATTATGGTAGATGAAAATAAAACAGTATAAGTAAGTGTATTAAAAATTCATTTGCATTTTCCACCAATGTTTTGCTTTCTTTTAAGTAAAGTTACTGCAACTGCAATAATCACGTCAACTTATAGTGAATAATAATTTGCATGAGGAGACATCTTCACTGTGCTAGATCCTGATGATGCTAAGCCCTGTGAAAACCAAGACCTTACAATAATGCAAAATATATTTCAGTTTAGGTACTATGATTTTTAAAGACCCATTCAGACAGAGAAATTGTAATTTCATTTCTTGCTCTATATACATTGCCCTATAAACAAAAACTAAAACAAAAACAAACAAAAAACCCTCCTTATTTTAATGGAAACTCCTGCAATTTCTGCATGAATTTAGTAATAATGTAACCTAAAAAAAAAAACATTTTCCCATCCCAACATCCAATCAATTATTTAATAATACATATTGTTAATTCTTGGCTAGAAATCTCTTACTGAGGTTCACAGCCAGCTAGACTTAGCTTTCAGATGTTTAAGAGCTGCTGGAACTCAGAAGTTTTATACATAAAAATTTGGCATGGACTCCTACCTTTGTTTCTAAGATTTGTATGCTTAGATCTTACATAAAACCAGGGGAATAGATTTTTTCTTTGTATTATGATGTATTTATATTTACCATTTTGCTCTTTAGCTATCTTGTCTACATGTATGAATGTAATATTTAAGTCACATAGACACCATTTTCTGAAAATAAGATGCAGTGTCAAAGTATTTTGACACAAGATTAGTTTTCACTTGTCTGAAGTGAGTCACAACTGTGCAAGAGCGATTTCAGTTTACTGAGATAAACTAGCCAAGAAATCCTTAGAAATTCATGCCTACTTGTGAAGAATTAACTCCTTAGACTTATTCAGGGAGAGAGAAATACTGTGGTTTTGAAAAGGGTTATTTTCTCACACAACACTGCCTGTCGCCTTTGCTAAAACATCCAGGGGTTTCAATATTCATTAAATAGATTGTATCAAGGTAACCGGGAGAACTTAACATTGCAGGGTTCTGTTTGTCTTTCAACTACTAATTCATGCCAAACTAATGCTTTTTATTAATTTCTTTTGTCCCGAGGAATTAAAATTTTATCCCAGTGTACCACCATGGTACTGCAGTGAGGAAAAGGATGGGCTCTTACTGAGTTTTTCATTGGCATGACTTTACCAGCTCTACTGAAGTTATACTTGTTTACACGCACTGAAAACTTGGCTCAGTGCCTGGATGTGCAATAAAAGTGATCTACCTGCTCCTGCTTTTCCAGATAGAGACATCCTGTGCATATCTTGGCTTTCTTACTTCATTCCATTTAAGTCAGAGGAGGTCTCCAGATAAGGAAAGGCTGGCAGGTATGAATAGCACAGAGCATTTAACTGATGCAACTTTAGCAGGAGGCTGCAATGAAAAGGAGTACTCGGAAATTTTTTTGTGACGGCAGAGGGATTAAATGATGTCTAAAAGTTACCCTGTTGCTCAAGTCTAGATGCAAAAGTCTTTAGTTGTAATCATTTCATTTACTCAACTTTTTGCAAGCATGTTTTATAGAGCATACTTTGAGGCTTATGCCATTTTGTGGAAAATTGAAGACAGTTGTCTCCTGGAAAGAGCATTTCTCTTTCCAAGTGTAGTGCCACATGACAGTGGCATGCAGCCCTCTCTAGATGGCATTTCTGCCTAAAAGCTTCTTGTGTCTGTGTCCCATCTGTCCAACAGCCTATTTTTCTAGCATGCTCTAAAATTTTCAGGGATTTATTAGCATTTTCTGTGTAGGTTTGTGTTATAAATCAAATCAGAATATATTCCTTTTCAAGCTTCTCCCTGGGAAGTAAGAGTTGTTACTTGCAATTGGTGCAGTACTGGGAGGTATGTGCTCCTTCACATACTCCCCTTTACTACATGTCAGGGAACGTGTTTTGCTAAATTCCATTTCCATGCAATTTAGTTTGGAATGATGTGTTTGAGTTTTCTGTGGAGCTTCTTGAATTACTTGTTTATAGCAATGTTGCAGGGTGTAAATCAAAATTCATTTTCCAGATTTTTTTTCCAGTGAACAAAGCTTAGATGCAAAAAAAGTTCTCTAAGTACTGCAATTCCATGTTTTAAAAGATTACTCTTATTTTGAATGATTCAATTCTTATGGGAATTCTTATTTTCTTCCAAGTAATTTGATTCTCAGTATTTTCCTTCTGAGTCTAAATATAATTACCTGTTATATTATACCAACTTCAACTGATTTTACGTTAGGGAATTTGGATGCAGGTGCTCAAAGCAAACAGAAAAAACAGAAATATGATGTCACCATAGATGCATGTTAGAGTTACATTCCAGAGCAGTATTGTCCATATCTGTGGACTTCAATTCTGATAGACGCAAAATTAATATTTTTTGAAATGAACATCATGTTGTTTTATTGTTTATTCTGAGTTCAGGGACAATTGACCAAAATTAATTTCACTGCTAAAAGAAATATTTTTCACAAGAAATGATATGTTTTAAGGACATATTTAACAGCAGACCTCATTGGTAAAAGTGTTTTTTTTTTTTAAACTCAGAGTTATGACAGGTTAGCTTTTACTCAGTCTTGTTTTGTGTAATAATACATATTCCTGTGTAAAAAGCAATGGCAGTTACTTTATAGGTGTGTTTGTTGTGAATGTACAATCAAATTCTACAGTTAGCAAGAGGCAAAGCACAAAGGACATGAAGTGTTTTGGTGGATTGTCCCAAGTCATGAATAAGCAGCATTCTCTTGTACAGCAGAACAAAATCTAGAGAGAATGTACTTGGGTCCTTGTGGTCAAAACATGAGTCATGGGGAGAAAGATCTTAGCAAGCATGGTGTATCTGCTGTTTGCAAAAAGCAAAGGAAAGTTTGTAGTGATCTCGGATAATAGCAGGGTTGCATGGGTGGCCATATGAGGTCCATTTGTTTTAACTGAACTCAAAGAATTTATACTCCTGCTAGAATCATCATTCACATTAGAGCTCTTAAGGGAATCTATGTAAATCCAATTAACATCCCCCATACCCTTTGCTGGGACCGGGGAGATGTCTCACCAGAGGCAGAGTTGCACAACCAAGCACCTTGCTGCAGGCGGGTGCTACTGGCTGTGGGGCATGATACAGCCTAAATGCCGACACAACTTGAGCATCCTGGCTGGGTTTTAGAAAGAAAACAGAAGCCTCATGAGGGCTGCCCGCCGACAGAAGGAGGGTCAGACTCTATTTGGAGCTGTGACATGGGCAGATGCCATAGCCCTGGAGAGGGGACAAGAATCCAGCCACGTTCCTGCAATTAGCATTTCCAGCTCCAAGTGGCTCCCGCTCTACAGGAGCTTTCTTGAATGGCCCTTCTGAGAGGTCTAACTTTGCATGCCCTCAGTGGGGAGGCTTAACGCCTAACTCAGGGTTTTAAATTTCATAGAAGGAGCCAGATGCTTAGAAGCCAGGTATTCAGTGCCTAATCTGCAGGAGTTAACTCTTTTATTGGATCTACCTGCAGGAATTTGACCTCGAAGATCACAGCCCCAATTAGATGTTGTAGGAAATGGAAACCCAACTCACCCTCCCCCCATGGCATGCATTTTTAAGTGGTTATATATAGGTCTGTGGCAATTCTTTGTGTAGACACACGTGGGGATTCAAATGATAAGCCCAAGCAAGCAGCGTGCACTGAGGGAGATGTTCTGCTTTGGAGAGACACAGGTAAATGTCACGTGCCACAAGCTTCTCTTCCTCTGCTGGAAATATTTATTTCATTTTTTCTTAATTTTGAATAGGCTAAGGACTATGTTGTTCTTTCTTTCTTTCTTTCTTTCTTTCTTTCTTTCTTTCTTTCT
>JAPSGF010000003.1:29605808-29640423 GCA_035772895.1 Perdix hodgsoniae | reverse complement strand
CTCCTTCTCCTCCTTCTTCTCCTTCTCCTTCTCCTTCTCCTTCTCCTTCTCCTTCTCCTTCTCCTTCTCCTTCTCCTTCTCCTTCTCCTTCTCCTTCTCCTTCTCCTTCTCCTTCTCCTTCTCCTTCTCTTTCTCCTCCTTCTCCTCCTTCTTCTCCTTCTCCTTCTCCCTTTTCTTCTTCTTCTTCTTACTTTTTTCTTTCCTTCTTCTATTTTTCTTCTCCTTCTCTTCCTCTTGTCCTTTTTTTCCCTTTTCCATTTTTTTTCCCGTTTTTCATTTTTCCCCTTTTCCATTCCATTTTGTGTTCGTTCTAGCAAACATCATCTCACAGACTTTGGATGATGTTTTCAGATGATTATAGTGAATTAATTCAGTCTTTCTCACTCTTGTAGCCTTTATAAACAGTTCTATAACAAGATTAATTGAGTTTTTATGGAAATCTCATTGATGTTAGCATGTGTTCAAGGAGCTGATGTTTGCTATTAACATTCATAAATAAAGAGTTTGTTAGAGTCATTTTGTATCCCAAAGGCCCCTTGTCTTTCTGTCACTGTTTTGCTTGCCTGACATCCTGAGAAAAACAAGAGTCTGGGTGCTCTTTTTCTTTGAATATGTAAGTGGCACATTACCTGATCTTTAGTAGCATGTATCTATCTGATCTGGAAAACCATTAACTTATGGCTGTGCTTCTGTTAGTGATGTTGTCATTGAGAAATGAACCATGCTCATCAGATTTGCTGCACTGATTCTGTTCATCTTCAATGTCTTCCACCATATTGTTTATAAAAGAACCATGTCCATCTTTTATAAATCTTGTTCTCATCCATCCAGGCTGGAAGGTTTCCTTCACATAGCAAATCCTAACTACTCTGTAAAGAATTATATGTCAAAGGTTTCAGTTATCTCTCTCTTATAACTTTTGAATTCAATCCTAGTGATAATGTAGTTTGTGTTAAAGACTGCTAACTTTTTCCCTCTTCACGTTTTCCACATAAGATATTTGATCCTCAGGGTTACATTAGCTTCAAGATCTTATATAGGTTGGTGTTTTTTTCACATTCTCTTTATAAAGGACCTCTCACATGTTTCATTTTTATATGGCATGCATAACTGTTTTCATTTCATGGCTTCAAAGTTAGCCTTCTCTGTTACGAGTAAATAAAAATTACTGAATACAACAAGTGCTTCAGAATCTGCAGCTCTCTGAAGTTTGCCTTTTGCCAGACCCCTCTGCTGGCAGATGTAAAATGAAATGCTGTAAATGCTTTCCAAAAGTTTCTCATTTTTTAGAGACTTTTATCTTGGTGGTGGTCATAATGGGAGGAGAGAGGAGCTGGAGGTGTGTTTAATTGTGGTCTTTTTTTTCCCACATAGCATATTTAGTTTTTAAAAGGGGATTTTTTTTTTTTTTTTCCCCTGCTGCTATGCAGTGTTACCCATCAGTTGACTGCAACAAATTTGCTTTATTCTGTATTCTGTGTCTGTACTTAAGGATAAGAAGAGATTCTCTGCATGTGTTCCAGACTGGAGTACACTGTAGACATATACAGGTAGCTTTGCACACGCTATCTCAGGAGCTGAAGGAGATGAACAAATGGAACACTGCACTGGGTTAATTATCCAACTTCTTTGCTTGGATGGAAGAAAAGAAGCTCAAAGATGCTATTTCTCAACCACTAATATCTTATATATACCAGAATCACAGAGACCAGATGGAAATGTTAGCAGAGGATAATAAGACAACGAAAAGAAGGTAATGTGGGTTTACTACAAATGACTCATGACAAGCTAAATTAAATGTTGGGTAGTTATCTTAATGAATAAAAAAATGTGGTGCCCATATTACTTTTTTGCTTGTATGAAGTTTTGCTGTGAAAAACTCAGAAATGTGATGGAAGTAAGACTCTTTCTCAAAATAAGCTTGATTTAAACATATTATTTGTAATTGTTCATCATCAAGATATTCTGATGTATGAGAAGCCTGTATTAAAGGGAAATTCAGTGCTACTCAGAACTTTTTGTTATTAACTTGCTATAAAAGTAGTTTGAGATGAGACCAGGATGTTTTGGAGAATAAGGCTTAAAAATACTGCAAGGGTGATAACTATAGAAAAGAGCTGAAGTCAGTCAAAGAAAGTTTCAAATGCAAGCATAACATGTTCACATAAGAAAGAATAAATACAGATAGTGGGAAATCTTTTAGGGCATATATATAAAAGCTGTGGAAAAGTATCTGGGGATTATGATTATTGATGGTGGTTTGAATACGAGCTGGTAAACAATGCAGCAGTAAAAAGAAAAATAGCCGCTACTGTATTTCATTTTACTACCAAGAGTATTATATATGAGGCAACAGTTCTTAGTTTGCTTTTGTCAACATATGATTTGTAGTACAGTGCTCAGTTCTGGGCAATGTGTTTTACAAAAGACCCAGACGAGCTGGAGAGAGATCAGAGGAGAGCAGCTAATGTGATCAATATTTTGGAAATGAATGTTTGGAAAAAAGAGTGAATATATAATGCAGCGATGACTGATGAGAACATGGGTCCTGACTGTCTCCCATCAAAACAGTGTTACAAGGAGAGATGGCACCATTATTAATGGTAACCCAGGGGAATGGCAGAAGTAGTTATGGACAGAAAAGGAATGAAAATGTAAATTTAGTAAGGTGTGCGTGTTTGAAAAGAGGAACAAGGAATGCAACTGCCAAGGGGGTATGAAACTGTTGTGGGAATTATTTCCAGCTAAAATAAATGTCTATCCATCAAGGACAGATTCTGGGCTTAAAAAATATTTATCTGAAGATGCAGGTGGCTAGGTTACACAGTCCACAGTCCCTGCCATATAAAAAAATGGACTTGGAATTAGCATTTCCCTTTTCATCTGGCACCTTCTATCCTTACTTCTGCTCCCCACTTCTGGCACAAGAAGATCTGCATGACCTTAGCTGTTTCTGTCAGTGAGACTTGGCTACATGAGTGACTCAAGTTTAAAGGGTAGCATTAGCAGTGGTCCTGGAACAGCTTTTGGTTTAAAACCTGGATATATTAAACTGCTTAAGAAACACTTGCAGAAATGTATGAATTCCTATGGCAGCGAAGGAAGTACCCAGTGACTAAGGAAGCTTTGATGCCAGAAGCAAAACAACTGCCTTGATACACTGTCTTGTGACTTCAGAGACAGTCAAATTAAAGCCAGGTCCATGCCATGCTAAGGAAATGGTGTGGTTTCAGTGTCCAAGGTACCATTTCTCCATATCTTTGTCCCATTCTGCGGGTACATGCTAGCAAATTTGACTGTAGCTTGGAGATTTTTACTTCATTCTCTGTTGCAGTGTGTAGCCTTAGCTCAAATTTTCTTGAAATTGACCAGAATTAAATGCTTAACTACACAAGTCACTCTGAAAATAATGCCTCCTATTTATTTCTATGGAAGTTAAAAAAGACACAAAGAACAAATTAACACTGTTTTATAGAGCAAATTCTCAGCTAGGGAACTATTTCTTAGCACTGTCATTAGACTCTGTGCAGATCTTCATTTCATGGTATGATGGCTGTGCATGGCTGTCTAGAACATAGCTTGACATTCACATCTCTCTCGCCACTACTGAAATGCACCATTCACCACCTCACTGTGCTCACATAAACATTCCACAAGCATCAGTAAATATCATTTACTACAGTAATATACAGTAAATATAATTTTTTCTACATGGAAGAATTCAATGACACACCTTTGCTTCATATGTACTTCCATGTCAAAAGCCATTTGGTCAGGCTGCTCGTCTGCTGCCATTTGTCACACAGAAACAAAATGTAATGGGGTATTGGTGGGAAGGTTCAACTTCTACTGCCATACCACCAACATCCACCTCTGATGTTGTGGCCCAACATAGTAAAATGGGAGGCAACAGTTTCAGAGCAGAATATTCAAAATCTGCCCATCCTGAGGCTATTCTCTCATGCATTACTGGCTGGTGTCCATGAAATATGGCTCCCAGTGCTATACAGGAATGTACTACCATAAAAGAATCACAGAACTGTAGGAGTTGGAAGGGACCTCAGGGACAGTCTAGTCCAACTCCCTGCTAAAGCAGGTTCCCTACAGTAGGTTGCACAGCAAAGTGCCCAGGCAGGTTTTGAGTATCTCTAGAGAAGGAGACTCCACAGCCTCTCTGGGCATCCTGTTCCAGTGCTCTATGACCCTTAAAGTAAAGAAGTTTTTCCTCAACTTTCTGTGTTCCAGTCTGTGCCCGTTGCCCATTGTCCTGCCACTGGGTACCACTGAAGATTCTGGCTCCAACCACTTTGCACCCACCTTTTAGATATTTATAAGCACTGATAAGATCTCTCAGTCTTCTCCAGGCTGAACAGCCCCACATCTCTCAGCCTTTCCGCACGTGGGAAATGATCCAGGCCCAAATCATCTTTGTGGCCCTCTGCTGGACTTTCTCCAGCAGTTCCCTGTCTTGAACTGAGGAACCCAGAACTGAGCAAAAAGTATTCAGATGTGGCTTCACCAGGGAAGAGTAGAAGGCGAAGATCACTTCCTTCGGCCTACTGGCTGCACTCTTTTTATGGACTGCAGTCTACCACTGGCCACCTTGGCCACAAGGGCTCATTGCTGGCTCATGGCCAACTCATTGTCCCCAGGACACACAGATCTTTCTCTGTAGTATGTTACACTACAGAGACAGTTGGTATGCAATCATCTAAGGTTGTAAAGGACCCCTTGCTAGCCTATTTATATAATACAACCCAATAAATAACAGCAACAGGCCTAGGAATTGGATTTCTGCATGGTTGTAATCTGTATGGAACTTGTCCTTTTGAACATACTTAAACCAGCAGTAGATGATTCCTTGCATCAGTTCAGTCAATCAGGAAAGAATTTTGTCCCAAATCTCCCACGTGGAGACAGCATAATGAAACAGTTTAAGGAACTGCTAGTTCTCCAGACAGTGTTTTGGCTTCCACACCTCACATTTTTCCCTCATTCTGAACACATGGATAAAAGGAGAATATTTAATAGGAAAAAAAATGGGGAAAAATTCTCATCTGATGCAAATCAGCACTGTGAAGGAAGAACACTGCTGTTCTCTGTTCAGTATCTTACTCTCTTGGCAGCATTATCCTACAGAAATGTGCTATTTTTCACTTTTACAAGACTAAAACCTCCCTGTATCAGCATACCCTAACCCTATATTTGTCTTTTTTTTTTTTTTAATTTTAATGGAACAATAAAAGGTTTTTTTTTGGATGAAACTTGGCCATCAGCAGCTGAGTGCAGGAAACACAAGGAAGTCTGAAGACATATGAAAAAGGCAATTTGATTATTTTTGAGATAAAAGAGTACAAACAATAATAAAAAGTCAGAGGCATTTTATGAGAACTTTTCATTGACATCTATAACTTCAAAGCAGTTGGAGGCATTTTATTGTTTAAATTTCCAGGTCAGTAGTCAGTTATCCTGTGTATGAAATATTTAAACAAAAAAAAAAAAAAGCAAAGGAAGGAATTATAATAAAACATTGAATCACTCATATGCGTGTGCAGACATATTTAAATTTACCCAAAATGTCTGAGTGTATTTTTGGCCTCCTCAGAGCTTTTGGCAATGCCAGCTCTAGTGTAGTCTAAACACCATAAATTATCTTCTTTTCAGCTGCATTAAAATCACTTCACTACAGCTTTGACCAGTGAGCTTGACTTGTTAGTGCCAGTAATACATCGCTTTCTCTTGCTGGTGTCCACTTACGCATTCAGAGGTGTGTGTTCTTTTATCAGTCAATTATGCTAAGTGTGTGGACTCAGGTAAACAAGACTACCTTTTCACACTGAAAACATGGCAGGTACAAATAATGACAGGTATGACTGCTATCATTTATTTTGCTGCCAGGCTACTGTCAGAGTCTAGATTCTGAGGTGGAAGAGCTTTTGGCTTGTGTTACTATGACGATTATTTAGTCAAGAAAAAAATTAAAGAATGCTGAGATGCCCAGCACGACTATCACAGGCAGTGTGTGACACACCCTGCACATGTGCTGTCTGCGTAAACTGAGTATTTCTGTACAGTTTGCAGAATGTATCATGTGTGGCCTGCTATGGCTCCTGCTGCTGGGTTGCTCTACAGGCTCCACTTGCCCTGGGAGGAAACATGTTGTTGGGCACTTTTCTGTTACTTCATCAAAGAATACATTGGCTTTTGTGGGAGTTGTACTGATATGTGATCTGCTCTCTGATCACATCATTTTGCTTTGTGAGTTTCTGAGTGCTGCTGCAGCCAGGCCAATAATGAGGTGAGCTGAAGTGCCAGAAACTTATCTTTTTCTCCACTGCCGCTGAAGTGTTGTTCTATTTTCCCTCCATCCAAGAGAGCAGTGCGAAACAGGGTTTCCTCCTGAGCTTGTTGTTTTGGTTTTATCTGGTATCGTTCTTGTTTCTTGGTTGTCTCTCATCAACTTGAAATTTAATTAATAAAGCTGCTGATTCAGTTTCTGGGTTCAACACTCTGGTTGGTATGTTACTAAATAAATCACAAAGCAGCAGGTTGCTGTAGCTGAAAGGAAGATGTGTTTGAGATCTGTGATTGCTAGAAGGCTCTTTATGGCCGTGAGGACACTGGTAGTTACTCAGACACTTTTATTCCAAACTTTGAAGAGAAGCCGTTCATATGACTTGAGTTAGGCCATGAAGGTATCCTCTTCATTGCCTACATGGCCCAACTCATGAAATTTATTCATTTGTATGTCATGCTCTGGCTTGGATGGAATCATCATCTCAAGGTGAGTGTATCTCCTTGGAGATAACCCACATGTAGGAAAGGGAGACTTTAGATTCTAAGGGCCTTTCTTATAACAGCCCCATTTGTTTCAATCCATCATATTAGATTCAGAGTAAAAAAAATCCTATTGCACACACTGACAAAGTTGCCATGCAGGCATCACTCAATCTTTTGTATTTGGCTTAAACGAAGCAGATTGAATCAGCCACAGCCTTTACTCTGTAAAGGAAGCTATCCATACAGAAATGAAATGCTAATAATAACTATATGCAGGCGTTTAGTTTTCATTGTAGTCACTGGCTGGCAAAGCTGATTTCTGGTTCTCAAGCAACATTTTATTCATTTTCTTCTTGCATTTTTGTCAGCATACCAAATCAGCTTAGAGATTTTGTACTGATGATAATTAGTTTCAGCTGATACTTACTGGCAGACTTTTCTCCAAATCTGTGAAAATAAGCAGAAACAAAATAGTATTTGTAAAAGGATGCACTGTTTTGTTTTTTTTAGATGGCTGGAAAAAAAAACACCATACCTACACTTTAAAAATACAGCAAGGCATCAAATGTGTAAATCCAATATCACAAAGAAGACAGTGTAAAATACTGTGGACTGTTTTCAACCTCAGCTAGCTCACTGCCAAGGATTATATCTTTTGCATGGAAAATTTTTGATGAGTAAAAAAAATCCTCATATAATAGGGACTGTAGCTGACAGCTTGAAGATTTTGCAGTGAGAACTGAGAAAAGTTTTGGATGTTAATAGAAGCTTTTGCTGATAATGGCTTGAAGTTCATGAATGCTAAAAGTATGTTATTTCTGGTGTAAGGTTAAAAAGAGCATAATATGGTATTCATTAAACAGTGCAGCCAAAAATAACATCTGTCTCTCATGAATAAGGGGTAAGGACTCATTTTATATCTCTTCTCATTTGAAAGCAGCATTTTTCTAGAAAATTAGGGTTTTGTACTCTTTAGGAAAATAAGAACATTAGGCAGGACAGTAACATGATCACATAATCCTAGCAAAAAGTAGTAACAATACAAAAATGTTGGTAGAACTTAGAATAATTTAGGAAGGGCATGATTCTCTCTGCTCAAGCAAGCCTTTTTCCAGTGTGCCACATGGATATTTGCCACAAATATTAGAGAGGGAACTGGGTCTTCTTGTCTCTGATATCTCTGGTTAGTGTGGAAGGTAGTTCATCCACTAGGAGGTAAGACTCAGGCTACTACTTAAGTCTATACAGAACTGAATGCTTTTTGGAAGGTTCTAAACACCTCTAGGATCCTCTGATTTGGTGCATGGTAGAGGTCAACCATCACTCGTATTTCTTTGCCAAATTCACAGACTTCAGTTGCCTGAATATTATTTAGAAATTTATCTAGAATTCAGCAATCTGTTTCACATAGAAATATCAATATGTTAGGTAAGTATTGAAAGTCAGCAGCCTGGTAACTTTGAGGAGTAAAATTGCAGCTGTCAGACACATTCTGTTCAGAGATTTATGCTACCAAAATCACTCCAAAGGTTAGCTTTCCCTCTCCTTGGCAAAGAAAATCTCTGCATCACCTGAAATACGTTTTTATTTGTTTTGTTGGATAAAAAAGATTTTTATCTAACCAAAAAGGTTTTATCTTGGGGTTGTGGTGTATTTTTTTTTTTTTTTTCTTCTTTACTCAGGTGCTCTAAATATATTATTCACCCATGCCTGTGTGCCTTTTGTTCTTGTGGAACTAGTCATCATGCCATCATGTTTTCAAAGCTGAGCTTGTTTTTTTCTAAGTTTTTTTGGTATTTATTTATTTATTTATTTATTTATTTATTTAAGGTCAGATTCTGTAGGATGCCTATAGATACGACAGATGTGTAACTGACAATGTTCACAGGTATTTTCTAGGCTGGTGGTAGTTTTATGTGTGGATAGAAAGAGCACCTCAGAGACACTGCTACAACCTTCTGAGTCAAACTGATCTTTAAAGTGAGTATAGAGGCAGCAATTGTGCAATTGCAGTACTTGATCTACTGAATGTGTATGAAAAAATGTGCAATAAAAATGATGGATAGGAAATGTAATATTGTATTTTAAATATGTATTTTTTATGGCTAATATCAAAAATGTTTTAGCATTAGTAAACATTTGTCTGGAAACAATAGACAAAAAGAAGGCTGAAGTACTCAGTAAATTCTTTGCCTCAGTCTTCACTGGCAGTCAGGATTTCCATGCCTCTCATGTCCCTGAATCTTACATCCCTGAACTTCTTAGAAATAGCTGAGGGAGCAAAATTCCTCCAACTGTAAGAGTGGATAAGTCAGAGACTGCCTCACGAAACTGAATATGTACAATCTATGGGAGCTCAGTGACATGGATCACAGGATCTTGAAGGACCTGGATGATGTGGATTTGGACTAGATGATCTTATAGGTCGTTTCCAACCTTGTGATTCTATGTGGCTGCAAAGCATCTCTCCATTATATTTGAAAAGTCTTGGCTGTTGGGTGGTCTTGGTAACTGTAAAAAGTGAAACAAAACTCCAGTTTTTAAGAAACATTGCAAAGAAGATCTGGGGAAATACAGGCTGGTGAGCCTCACATCTGTACCTGGGAATATTATGGATTAGATCTTCCTGGAAGCTGTGCTAAGGCACAGACAAGAGAGGTGATCTGAGACAATCAGCACAGCTTCATGAAGGGCAGATCATGCCTAACTATTCTGGTGGACATTTAGGTTGGATTGATGGCATCAGTATACAAAGAGCAACCAATATCATCTACACAGACTTCTGTAAGGCCTTTGGCATAGTCCAACATCATTAAATCAGGAAGATATGGATTAGAATGGTGGACTATTCAGTGGATAAGAACTGGCTGGAAAGTCGCAATCACAGTGTTGTAGTCAGTGGCACTATCTCCATGCTGGAGGCCAGCCGTGGGTGGTGTCCCTCAGCAGTCTACTTTGGGACCAGTGCTCTTCAACATCTGAATAGTGGGTTGAGTGTACAGTCAGCAAGTTTGCTGATGATATCAGGCTGAACATTGATACAGTAGAAGGAAGGGATACCAACCAGAGTGACCTGGTCAGACTAGAAAAGTTGGTGTTTGTAAACCTAATGATGTTCCACAAGGCCAAGTGCAGGGTGCTCCAGTTGGTATGGGGCAATATCAATCTTAGATACGAGTACAGACTGGTAGAAGAACTCCTTGGGAGCAGCCCTGCACAGAAGAACTTGTGGATGAAATGCGTGATGCAAATCAGGAACGTGTGCTAGCAGCCCAGAAAGCCAACAGCATTGTGGGCTACATCAAAAAAGGAGTGGCTGGCAGGATGAGAGAGGGGACTGACTGTCCTGTGCTCTGCCCTCGTGAGGCCCTGCCTGCAGTACTGCATCTAGGCCTGGGTTCCCCAACACAAAGAAGATGTGGAGCTCTTGGAGTGTATCCAGAGGAAGGCAATCAAGATGATCAAAAGGCATCCCTCCTATGAAGAAAGGTTGAAGGAGCTGGGCTAGTTCATCCTGGAGAAAATTCTATGGAGTCCTTCTTGTGGCACTGCAGTACCTGAAGGGAGTTAAAAGTGAGACAGAGACTTACATTTTTCATGGTCTGGTAGAGATAGGACAAGGGGAAAAGTTTTTTAAAAAAAGAGAGGAGATTTAGGTTAGATGTTTGGAAATTTTCTCCTCAGGGGGTGGCGAGGCACTAAAACAGGTTGCCCAGAGAAGTGTGAATGCCTTCAGTGCATTCAAGGCTGGTCGTATGGAACTAAACGATCATTGAACTTCTTTCAACCCAGGCCATTTTATAATGATTTTATAATGATTTTGTGCTTGAGTCACCTGTTACAATTTATTCTGGACAATTAACAATAATTAAAAAATTGTAAAAGCGGGAACATGGGCACTGTCAGCCTGATTTTCATTTTATGTATCACACAAATCCTTCTGGTTTGGATTGAGGGTTTATAAACTACTCCAGAACATAGTTCAGAGAATTTGGTTGTCATTGGAAGATGACTGATTATGAAAATATCTTCAATATCTTTATCGATGACCTGGATGAGTGCACCCTCAGTAAGTCTGCAGATGACACCAAGTTGGCTGAAAGCATTGATCTGCCTGAGGGTAGCAAGGCCCTACAGAGGGATCTGGACGGGCTGGATAGCTGGGCTGAAGCCAATGGGATGAGATTCGACAAGGCCAAGTGCCGGGTCCTGCACTTTGGTCACAACAACCCCAGGTAACATGGCAGGCTTGGGGCAGAGTGGCTGGAAGACTGTGTAGAGGAAATGGACCTGGGGTTATTGAATGATGCTTGGCTGAACATGAGCCAGCAGTGTGCCCAGGTGGCCAAGAAGGCCAATGGCATCCTGGCTTGCATCCTGGACAGTGTTGCCAGCAGAAGCAGGGAAGTGATTGTCCCCCTGTACTCAGCTCTGGTGAGGCCACACCTCAAGTACTGTGCAGTTTTGGGCCCCTTACTGCAAGAAAGACATTGAGGCCCTGGAGCGGGCTCAAAGAAGGGCAACAGAGCTGGTGAGGGATCTGGAGCACAGGTCTTATAAGGTGTGGCTGAAGGAGCTGGGATTGTTCAGTCTGGAGGAGGCTCAGGGGAGACCTTACTGCTCTCTATAAATACCTGAAGGTAGGTTGTAGTGAGCTGGGGGTCGACCTCTCGTGTAACTGGTGATAGGACCAGAGGGAATGGCTTCAAGCTGTGCCAGGGGAGATTCAGGCTGGATGTTAGGAAATACTACTTCTCTGAAAAAGTGGTCAGGCACTGGTGTTCATGAATGTTTGGATGTTGTGTTGAGAGACATGGTTTAGTGAGAACTATCACTGATGTTTGGACTGGGTGATACTGTAGGTCTTTTCCAATCTTGGTGATTCTGTGAAAAGCTTGTTTCAGTTTTGTTAGCTCTTGGTTCGTTTGTTTACTAATAAGAATGTAATTACTCTCTGGTGGTTTAGTGCAAATGTTGCAAGTAAATGATATGAATGGTTGTATTTCTTTAATCTCAGTGTCCTTTTGATAAGTAAAGTATTATTATTTAAACATGTTAAGTCTAAATGGAGCGTTAGAGACACATGTTACTCTTATTCAATCTTACATATTTATCTGTCAGGTCTTGAAGATGTCACAGTTTTCTCATTCATATGCTACAATCCTTATAAACAAAGCAGAAGCATTTCAGAAATTTGCACTGCTGGAGAACTTGTAAGGTTAACATCAGGCTTCTTGGATTGGTGTTGTGCCATCCATTCTGATATAGACCTCTAGAGTTGTCTGCCCGGAATGCATTGAGGAGACAGGAATGTTAACCTAGGACACTAAGAAAGGAGCTGAGTAGAGAAGCTGAGGATGTATGAAGCATTTCATCCTATTCTGTCTCTCAGTCAGGCTTAGGCAGCTAATTCTGAAGAAAGGTGCCTCCCTTTTTTCTTGGCATTCACAAGCATGAAACCTTTCCTGTAAGAAGGTGAATGGCCAGGCCTTTCTCACATAGATTACATCTGGAATAGGAGGGGAAGAAGCTCGTGGTGCTTTGTGCTTATGGCAAATAGCTCAGTCAGCAGAACTCTGTCTGAAATAAAGAGGGTAATATTCAAGCTTTTTCTTCAGTGAATATTTAATTATCTATGCAAAAATAAGTAATTATCTACATTTAATCTGGTAGTCTTTCTGTTCAGCAAACCATCACAAATCAGTTATTTACATAGCTCTCACTCACTTCATTATTACAACAGCTTCAACGGAGAAGAGAGTGTTCTTTCTTATGCTCAAGCGCATAGTAGTTAGATTATTTTTCTGGAAATCATCTTCAAGCCTCTGTTCAAATTTGTATGTCACAAGGCCTTACATTTGGTTCATTTATATGCCATAGTACTTTAACTGGCATCTTTAGGATTCTAAAAAATAAGAAGACAGTTTAGCCAAAATTTGCCATTTTATAAATGGTGAAGTGTGCTTACAGAAAATGTTCTCCTTTCATATGCAAAGATCACCTGGTGTGAAATCCTTAACAGTAGTTTAAATCTGAGGCAGGAAATGAGCTGTACAGTAAAGTCACTGTTGATGCAGTTACATGCATTGCGAAAGCAAAAATGGATTCCCAAATTCAACTCTTACAGGATTTGAGAGTTGTTTTGGTGAAAAATGTAGAGTTAAACATAGGCAGGGTATTCTACACTCTTATGTGATACTTGGTATGGTTTGTACCATGGCACAGAGAAGCGACAGCAACAAGGAACAACCTAAATTTTGCATTTATCTGCCCAACTCTTAAGTCCTTCAGGTGAAGGTATGATCTTACAGGGTATCTTAAACTTATGAGAAAATTCTTACAAGATATTAGAATAGGGTTTGTTGTTATTCAGCATCAAGTTCTAGAGCATGCAGACTACTAGTCCACATCTCATTATATGCTGCAGAAACAGAAAAAATCTCTCCATGAAAAAAAACCAAACAAAGCTAAACAAAAAAATCCCCCACAAAAGCCTTGACATTTAAATGCAGGATGATTTCAAAGAGATAGATATTAGTTCATAATCAAAGCAAAACACGATATAATATCACGGTTCTAGTGCACTAGTTTTCCTACTGTTACCAAAGTTCTGGTAGAATATGTATAGTAAGCAAGGATCTTAAGCAAGGATAGTAAGCAAGGAACAGCAAAAATAAAATTTGGTTGATACTTGCAATGTGTATGAGAAGTATTATTAGGGAAAGTGTGGAGATTTATAAATGTTAAGAAGGAAATCATGCTGGTTTACAATCTGTGCAGCTGGAATTAGATGTTGGCATTTCTGCTGAAGGAGATGATACCTGAAGGATTTCACAGAGTGTTTTCGTTCTTGGTATCTGTTGTTCTCTCAATATTCAACCATGCAGAACAAACAGCAGAACGATTAAAATTGGAAGCAGTTGTATAGCATCTTATCTAAGGTGACCAGTATTATGCATTTTAAGTTGTTACCATTGTACTTGGCTTTTGAGGCTCAAGATAGATTCCATTAAAGGCAGCATGTTGTTGAAAGAGCTAGTAAGAAATACCATCATGTGGAGTATATTGTACTCCTTGCTTCCAAAGGGATTAGAGTTCCCAGATCTGGAGGAAAGGGCCTGTCTTTCCCACAAGTTTATTAATACCTTAAATCACAGTCCTCTAATCTAATCCATATCAGCTGTACTCTACGCAGACAAAGGCTGTATCCTTTTGATAAAACTCACGTCTGCAAACTGTAATGTAACTTGCATAGAAAGAAATAAGAAGTTCTCATTGTCTTTTCTAGGTTCATCCTGACACCTGGAAATATGTTTTTCATTGAAATTAAATGATGATCCCCTATGAGCATGATGTATTGAAAAGTACCAAGGAGAAAATGTTGGCATTAATTTCATATTTTATTGGATTTCTCTGTTTGTCACAGAATTAGCATAAGCCAGGGATAGCTTTAGTGTTGAATATGTCAAGAAAATTAGTTTTATGCTTGGTATCAAGATGAGGAATTACAGTATGCTCAGCTAACTTGGGCTGTAGGATTTGGTCTTTATTTCAAACCCATTTGAATAAAGATGGGTCAACTGCAGTAGATGATAGAATGTTGAAGTTGCACAGGAAAGGGTTTGAGGATATAATCTCTGAAATCTTCTACATAGAACAAAAACCTGTTTTCAATCTACTGTAAGACGGGTTTTAATGTAGTTTTTAAAAGTGCATGAAGCGCATTTTCCATTTAATTAAATGAACCTACTACACATGTACAATGTAGATTCCAGATTCTTTAAATTTTACAGTGCTAAAATCTGGTAAGATGCCAGAAAGTTAGTTGAGAAGGAGATGCTTCCTTGGAAAACACATACTCTGATATCCATGTTTTAAAAGACAAGCCCATTTCTGGTCCCTGATTAAGCACAAATTCAACAGATTCCACATGAATTCCAAGCATTTTCTGACAAGGTTGCAGGAAAGAGTAAGACCAAAAAAAAAACACCAACCCAAAACAAACAAGATTAATCTGAGAAAGGAAAATAGGAATTAAAAAGAACTTACTCTGCATGTTCAAGGAACCATGGGTTAATATCAGTATATCTGTCCGACATTTCAAGAGATCTCCCAACAAACTTCATGTGGTTGCCTACTGCATTCATTTTACAGATGGGTTAAACTGAGAAAGCATGAAATTTCAATGGTTATGTCCCATGAGAAACCATTGGCAGAGCTGAGAACAGGAGCTTTCCTATCCGACTCCTTCCCTGAGATAAAAACCTCAGTGTTTGTTTAACAATTTAAAATGCCCAGAAAAATGGAGAAAGAGTAACATTAGCTGAAAATAAAGATTTTTCAGAAAGTATTAGTAATAACGGTTTTTTGTTTTTTGCTTTTTTTTTAATTGCTTTTGTTTCTGTTTTGTTTTAAGCCATTTCTAACCTTTATGCTAGAATTTCTGGTTTTACTGAAAAGACCAACTTTTTCCCATAAACCAAGATGTTAGTACATCTGAATATGTATAAAGAAAGAGATGTGAAACAGAAGGTCAGCCTACCCTTGAATTCAGAGAATACCAGCAAAACCACACTACTGGTATGGTGCCAATGTAAGCTGTTTTACACCAAACATCCTACCAGGAGTGTTATTAAGGAGTTGTTCCCTGAAGAGAGGAACTGGGGATCCCTTTGATTTTGTGATTTGTTGCCCTAGAATACAAGCCGTCCTGCAAGACCCCCGTCTTCTTGGCCTTGCCCCTCTACAGTTCCTCTCTCTGTCTTTGTCCTTGTCTGCTTTTTAGCAATATTGCTGGTGTGGCCTCAGGTTTACCTAGTTCCCCTCTTCTCTCCCTGCTAACAAGAAGACCCTCAGGTTTGACCCCTCCCTCCTATGGGCACCATAATCTCTCAGCTCCTCCACTGCAGAACAGTGACCTCAGTATAAGTTCTCACTTTCATCTTTCCCTCTCCTTTTCATCTTTCTGCCTCTCTCTGTCAATCATGGGTGCTGTTCTTTCCTCTAAATTCAGTTGGAAATTGTAAATGGGTTTGAGGAGACCTGAGAGACATAGAGGGACAAGCTCACATATGCATCACAACTTTGTAAGCATCATTTTCTTAGGTGAAAAATAATGCACCATTTTGTGGGCCGCTCTGTTCAGTCACCTACTCGGTTAATATTATAAACTACTTGAATCAATAATAATAATTGACAAGGATATACAAAAATACAAATGGCAGAAGTAAAAACACCCATGCAACATAATTCAGTGTCCTTCACACAAAGATGGGAAAAAGGAATCTCTTCGAGAAACTTTGAAGATCTTTGTAATGCTGCTGACAGGGAAACGGGTATTTATTTGCTGTCTAACAAGTCAGTTTTGATGTCTGTAATATAGAATAAATATGTTTTTCTTAAAAAAAGGAGCCGCTTTTCACCTGGGATTCACAGAAGATTCAGGAGTCAAGGAGACAAGTGTCAGATACCTCATCAAACTTTGAAAAGGTCCTGCCTTTCTATGCACTTATGTCAGTATTCTCCACGATTTTGCTGCAGCAAAATTACTGAATGAAGAAAGAGGTAAAACTAAAATGATAACTAGACCCCACAAGCACTATTTTTAAAATATTATTTTGCTGCCATGGATTTTTTTTCCCATAAATGTTTGCCCATCTGTCAATAAAACAGTTTGCCCTGGCCATATTTCCATCCTCCATGTTAAAGACATTTCACATCCAGTTGAATGTCATTAGCTGCTCTTTCTGTATCCAAAGTTCTGATGTTTTCTCACCTCCCACGCTTGGGCTAGAAAGAGACTCCATCAAAAACATTCAGAGATTTTAATGCCTCCCCTGCTTCCTTCCTTTTTTATGTTGTACAATTATACAGGCAATGAAGCACAGCTGTAACTAAAAAGCAGAATTACCATACTACCCTTACTTACTGATTTGACTTCTGAGGGAAATACTCATTTCAGGACCGTGAGATTGCAATAGGCTTCAGTCAGTTTTTGCATATTTTGCTTTGGTTTCCTATTGGGAACATTTCAGTGTATGGTCTTCATGTAGCTTTCTGGCTTACAGATGGCAATGTCACTGATGGAAAAAAAGATTTAAAATCAAAAAGCGTGCTTAATCAATTGTGCTTATATTTTCACAGAGTTTTATTTGATCTTGGCAGGTCAAGTCCATTTCGGGAATAGTTTAAAACATCTTTCTAAACTCACTGTTGTCATTCTAAAGCAGTTCTCAAGAAGTACATAACTGTGGGCTTCAGTGTAAGTCAGCTATATGTTTATTGAATATAACATTACACAGCAGTAGTATGAGGTCTTAGATTAGCTGAGTTAATAACATTTTACATTTTCTGATAAGATAATTGAGATTTTGTAGTGTCTGCTATTATGGCAATGGAACATTTAAGAGATGCAATGCTTTTCTAGTGGAGCACATAGATTATTAACATTACAGCCTTTTCAAAGTCAGGAAATGTTCTGGATTTTCTGGAATAGAGTTAATGTGCTGGCGAAAAGGGATGGGGTATGAGATATGTACAAAATATGGACCAAAGGAAGGCAGAGCCAGTCACACCAGCTCTCTCTAATTACTCAGCATGAAGAAATGAGTCTAACAAAGTTAATCTTGTGGAATTGGAGGACAAGCCATAATGGATGACCTGCATTGAGATGTGGCTGTGGTGAGTCCTGCAGAAGAGGCCCAGAGCAGAGAGAGGCCAAATGTTCTACTAACCACGTGTTCAAAAACTCAGTTTCAGCCTGTGATGCCATCAGGATTCCTGGACTTAATGTATACAAAAGTGGCACTCATAAGGATAATTATAGAAGGTCTGAGCTTAAAGGACACAAAGAACATGAAGAAATTCTGAGGCCAGACAGGACTCACCCATGGCAAATAAGGAGATCTAGAGTAAGCAGGAGGCTGGTGTGCTAGGCCTTTTGCTCAATTGAATCTCAGATGTGTTTAGCATAGTGGCGATCTTTCCACTGCCACCTTACAGAGTGTACACACTGCATCTCATCTTGCGTGTACAGGAAATAGCAGCAAGTTTGGGCCATGCACTACAGGCCTCTGTGTCTCAGGGATGCTGTCAATTGAAGGGGCACAGCACTGCTGCATTTCTTGAAGATGTTAACCCTGTCTGTGGTGACAAGTCTGTTTATGCTGACACACTGGAACTCCCAGTGTCCTTGGCTTACTCAGTGTTCTGAGTCATCAAGGACACTCGTGCATGTAAAGACAGTTGACGTGTCTGCTTTTGGAAGATTCAGTATTTATTAGCCCAGACTTGTCACCATACTGATGCAGACAACATGGCATCTGGACTGCAGCTGGCTATACAACAGACTGAAACTGGAGGGACTCTTCCTAGGAATGTAGACGGGATCTGGTTATGCATGTGAAGACAATTTTCAGGCGTTCTTGCATAGGAAAAATAAAGGTTAAAAGTTCTCCAAAAGAAAGCAAGAGTAACAAATATTAGTTATCTGTTTGCTTTGTTGGCTGCTCTCCCAGAAGGCCAAAGAATTGCTATTCTAGCTGTGAATTTCTTCCACATCACCTGAACAAAAATGAGGCAAATTAATTACATTCAAAAAAGCAATTAGGACTGGGCAAGTTGCTGCATTTAGTGTAAAATTCTGGGCTCTTGACTACCAGCACTGTCCTCTGACAAATTTGGGAAACTTGCTGCACTTTGTGTATCTCTCTGGAGAGGGAGGAAAACATACTCACCAAATGAATATTCCTGAAATATTTGACTAACCAGCTCCTAATGGTAGAATTCGTCACTGAAAATAAATTTTCTTTTCCATTTGGAGTTACAAAATTGCTTTTAAAATTCTGGGAATTAGACACAATTTTTATACTGCTTATGGAAAATGGCTCTTAACCCATTATTTAATTTTGTCATTTAACAAACACATTAATGAATTGCAAAGGCTGTAACTTCTAAATAAATTAAATTTAATTATTCTGAAAAACTACATTATCTTTTAATATATGCTTAAATATCGTATTGAAAAGCTTAAATAATTGCATCCTCAGCTGACTGCATAATGGATTTATGATACAATTTATGTGATGCTTGCTCTTAACAACTGCCTCCTCAACAAGGATTCTTTTTGCTCTCCTTAGTATTGCATAGGACTGTTGTTTGGTACAACTTGTCTCCCCATCCAGTACATACAAAGACAAAACTTTCACTTTGATTTTGCATAACTATAGACAAGGATTTGCTAAGTAAAGAGTATGGATCTGACAAAGGCTTACAGCACCAATCACTGTTTTCAAACTATTTCTGTAAGTAGGCTTATACTAAACTAATAGGCTAATTGGTTATTGCATGCAGCTTGTTTTTCTGTCCTTTATTTCTTTCATATGAACTCATGGGATTGTGTTTTTTTTTAATCAGTTGCATTAAATACCATTCTTCAGCCTTAATTGAACCAGTCAATTAACAGATTTTTCTTCTATATTGGTAGACAAATCCACTGCTCAGCCTGTGTGTGTGTATATGCTGTTTAGAATCTTCAGCTGTTTTGATTCCTATTATTTGTAGATGTTGCTGTTTAACCTAGCAGGCGGCTCAGCAGAACACAGCCATTTGCTCACTGTCTCCAGACAGGATGTAGGACAGAATCAGCTAGGTCAGCTATCCTAGTTCTGATCCTCCCAGGTCCTTGTGCACTCCCAGGCCCTTGCTGGCAGGGAAGTGTGAGAAGCTGAAAAATCCTTGACTCTGTGTAATCACTGCTCACCAACATTGGTGTGTGATCAACTGTATTCTTACTCTGAGTTCAAAATGCAGCATCATATCATCTACTAGGAAGAAAACATACTCCAGACAAAAAACAGGACAGTAATATACCTTTATATCTAAGCAGACTCTGAAAATGTATGTAGTAATGGTCTGTACAAAATGCAGCTGCCACATCAGCTTGTTAGCCTGGTAAGTCTGCTATTGCTTGACAACACACATTACCAATACATAAATGGATATATATACATACCACTTACCTTGTCACTAATAAAGCGTTAATTATTTAGTTGTACCATTAAAAATGCCTACCATTGCTTAGAGTGATTATACTGAGCTGGGCTCTTTGCTTGGAAGGCAAAGGAAAATCACTAGGAGTTCAAAGAGCTGACCACTTTTCTGAAAGTCAGTCTACACTCTTGGACACATTTATGCTTGGTGTGCCTGACTGCTTAATATAGCATATTTATAATGGCATAATTATTTAGATATGATATTAAAGTTCATATAGGCAGATCAGTTTAGTTAAAATAAAACTGCATTGAAATGTAGAAACTGATCTATGGAGCAAGAAAATGCACAGGCAGTGGAAGCAGGGACAGGTAACCTGGAAGGAATATAAGCGTGCTGCTAGGCTGTGTAGGGATGGGGCCAGGAATGCCAAGGCCCATTTTTAAGAGTAGAAAGGATGATGATGGAAACTACTGGCCTAGTTAGCCTCATTTCAGAACCAGGGAATATCATGGAGCAGATCGTCCTGGAAGCTATGCTAAGGCACTTGAAAGAGAGAGACGTGATATGGCATAACCAGCACAGCTTCACCAATCCTAGGTCCTATCTGACCAATCGTTGCTTTTTATGATGTTGTAACTGTGTCAGTGGACAAGAGATGAGCCACTAATGTGGTCTACCTGGACTTCAGTATGGCCTTTGACACAATACCTCAGTACTCCTTCTCTTCAGCTTGGTAAGATGCAGATTTGATGGTAGACTGTTTGATGGACAAGGAACTGGTTGCAAGATCGTGCCTAGTGATGTCCAATGGCTCAATGACTGGATGGAGATTAGTGGCAAGTGATGTCCCTTAGGAGTCAGTGCTCTTTAACATCTTCATCAATGACACTGACTGTAGGATCAAGTGCATACTCAGCAGGTTTGTGGATGACACCAAGCTGTGGGTGCAGTTGACATGCCCAGGATGAAATGCCATCAAGAGTGACTTGGACAGGCTTGAACAGTGGGCCCAGGTGAACCTCATAAGGCTTAACAAAGACAAGTGCAAAGACGTGCAACAAAAAATTGTGCAGCAAAACCATACATGAGTAGTTGCACAGCTTTGCTACTTATGTACTTGGAATTAAATATTTTCTGACATAAATTCTTGAAGGATTCCATATCTATTACTTTGGTCTGTGTAGGTAAAATGTGGGCAATAGTTAATAACATGTGATGTACAGTATATGCAGAGGTGGCATATGAAACTTCCTATTTCCTAAAATAACAGTCTTGAAACCACAGAAGGCACAGGAAATGCACAGGAGAAATGGAGGAGCTAATTGAAATGGCAGATTTACAGTGTAGGACGAAAAAGCAGGAAGAAACAAAAGGTACTGTTACTGTCTGAAAATAAAATCTTGAGGTCGTGTTTGTATTTGCACAAGATTACAGATAACTACAGAATAAATAGCAAAACCCTGACCTGCACCGAAAATGACTGTAAAGTGCAGTACAGTTACTGTCATAGGGATAGGGCTTGGCTTTGCTTTCCAAGTGCAGTCCTATGTCCTGGTTGACGCTTTCTGGGATATCTCTGCATCAGCAGTGAGAGCAGAAGTTCCTGCTCCCTGACAGAGAGTTGCTCTGAGTGTAGGCAGGGATTTTTCTTTGAGTAATTCTGTATGTTACAAGGTGAAAGAGGAAGCAGGAGAGAGCCGGAAAGTAGAAATCCAAGCAATGTCCGGAAGCCTGTTTCTAGGTCAGCTGCAGTCCTGGGCTTTTTATAGAGAAGGCATTACAATGATGGAATTGAGTAGGAAGATGGTTTAAAACATGAGAATGGTAGGAGCTTTCAGGGAAAGGAGGTTGTATGAAGCAGCCCACAGACCCTGAACTTGGCATCAGCCATTTCTACATGCAGTAGAGTCTGTAGCACATTCAGTGTGGTTCTCAAGCATGGACACTGGCCTTTTGCTGTAGTGCTTTATCAGTCTCCTTTTAGTCCTGTAGGTCCCATGGGTCAACGCAGTAAAATGACCCTCAGCAGGACATTAGGGGAGAGGAGGGATTTTGTCCCATACTATAGCTGTTGTCTCAGTTTATAATTGCATTATGAACCTGTGAAGATGTTCTCTCTTTGGAAACAAATCTTATTTTTTATTGTCAGCACCAATACCATAAGCAGGAAAGAAATCATGCAGTGTCATACTCAGTGCAGAAAACTGCAGTCAGTCTGCATTGGCCCGGCTGCTGTCACCAGCACTTGTTTTCACGTTAATTTCAGTGAATTTGTTAGCATTCCACTGATTAGATTTTAAAATACTCTCATGGATATGAATTCCATGTGTGCAAAGTCTGTGTACAGTTTGTTTGTTTGTTTGTTTGTGTTTTGATGGTTTGTTTGTCTTGGAGATTGTTATTGGGCAGGGCTGACACCCTTACCCTGTCAAAAGTGAAGGCAGATTGTGGCCTCACTGCCACGGTGCAAAGATCCCACTTAATGCCTTCCCCTCAGCCAGAAGAGGCAGCCAAATTACAGCATGGAATCTGACAGCAGCAACAGAGGTTGTAGGGTTTTTTTCTTTTTTTTTTCCTTCTTTTTCTCTCTCATCATTTTTACCTTTTATTTTATTTTATTTTATTTTATACATATACTATAGGGTAGGATATGCAGCTTGAAAACATGCATATCCTACTGTATGGATTCAATGGAGAATTTATTTAATTGTTCTGCATTCAGGTTTCCACAAAACCTGCATTTTGAGTCATTTGAATCACAAAGTTTTCTTTCTCTTTTGAAAGAATCTGTACAAACTCAGCAGGACCAATTGGAGGTATGGAGAGATCCCAGTTTTTTCATACAGTGTTCTGAACTTTCAAAACACTGAAGTTACCTCTAATATTGTGAGTGTTAGCATTTCTTGTATCATCTTGGTGAGCATGGATATTACATGTATTTCTGAAATAACCAACTGTTATACCAGACTTACTTCTAGGTTGCAATTGTAGAATTAGGAACCATAGTCAAAGTCAACTCCAGTTAACTTTTAGGAGTAAGACCTTGCAAAGCCCTCTCAGGAATCTTAACCATGAGAATTAAGAGGGCTGCAGGACAAAGTAAGTGGGCATTGTTACTGTCTCCCTGTCAAGGCTGTGGAGCAGAAAGGGTTGTTTGCTTCTCAGTTTTCTGAGCAGAGGATGTGCTTCCGTGGCTGGATCTGCTAAGATTAAACACTTGCTTTCTCATTCAGTGTCTCGTTCAGATGAATATGTTGCTTCTCTTCCCAGGAGCATGCATTTTTCCACCCCCATCTATAATGCTGCAGTAGTTTGAGTCTATGTGATCTGTATGACAAACAGCTAATATCTGGACATTTAAGAACAAGATTCTCAGTATTCAACCACAGAAATTCATCAGTGATATGCTGTTTTTTTGATGGAAACAAAAGCAAATCCAGTATATTTTGTTGCTGTTATGACTCAGACCAGACAAAATTTGAGCAATTTTTTTTTAAATTAAAAACAGACTGATCACTTTATTTTGTCACTGAAACCGTCCAATTATTCCATTTCCATTTCCATCTGGCATATCAACACCAACACAGTACACCACTGATCTGATTCTTACTATTAGCTTTGTTGACTATCTAACATTTTTGAAATCTTCAATCCTCTCTATTAGTAAATGCTTCTGAAAGATGATCTTCATTATTAACATTTTTATCTTGGATTACTGTCATGAAATTTAGTGGTTTATGTGTAAAACGCATCTCATTTTTGAGAGAGAAAGTTCACATGTTAGAGTTCCAAATCTGACAATGGAATGTCAAATCTGTCAATGGAATGGTTATAATTTTGTGCTGAACAGGTCAAGGCTCAATTAGCTTTAGATCACTTTAATTTCTGACCCTGACCTTAAAATATGATTGTATTGTTTTTCAGTCTTCCATCTCAGCGACTGCAGCTCTGGTCTTGGTAATTAGGCAGAAACAAAAAGAAACAGGAATTTGGAAGGCACTGAAGACAGCCACAGTATGTGACATTTTTGGAAATGGATGCAAGTGAAGGATGACTATAAAAACTAACTGACCTTATTGCCATTCACTCTCTCTTCCCCATTTAAGCAGACCGTAAATTAGCAGAAGCCCAAAGCACAATTCTATATATTCCAATTTATTTTAACATGCATACAGGATCAAATGCAAAGAACTTCAAAAATAAACTGCATAAAAGATTTCCACTGTTCATTGGTATTTGAAGAGAAGCACAATTACTCCTCTCCACCTGCATAGTTTTCTACTAACATTCAATATGTCGTAACTTGATATTGCGTCCACTTTCACACGGTACTTTTTGATGAAAACACACCTGGTTGAAATGTAGGTCAAATAAAATCTGAAATTTTGGGACACAAACTCCATTATTTATTGTTAGCTGAGGTTATGCTGTGCCCTGAGAAGGCAGCAAAGGAGGCATTCACAGCTTACTGCCTAAAAATTAGATACTGGAATAGGAAGCAGTGAAGGAGCAGAACAGCAAAGCAGTGACATAATCTTTATCCTAATTTTTAGTACATAATTCTGGGTGGATTTTCGTTTCTGTAACTTAAAAATCTGGTTGGCAAATGTTTTGCACTGTTCCTAACACTGAGAATCTCAATTTGAAAAGATTACTTGCTTTTAAATATTGTTTTAAAATATGATATTCTAAAATTATCTATTATTAAAATGGAGATATTTTAAAGGTGCAAATATACGTTACCCTTTCTTTCTTGTTGTCTTTCTTCATTGTTCATATCTGTTGCCTGATTCAACGAACTGAATGTAGCTTTCTGTTCACAAGGTTCCTTAGTGCCTCCTAATGCATTAACATTATTCATCAGGTTGCCCAATGCAATATGATATCTTGAGATTCAAGGAAGTCTCAGATAATTTTTTTTTTCCTGCAGAGTCCCATTTCTTAAACCAAGACACATTCTCTCTGTTTTCATTTATTTATACTTTGATATGTGAGAATCCACATTTAATACTCTAAGTGCATCTTCATTCACCTCATCGCAAAAGACATCACACAGTAGCATAGTAGAACTCTTGTTTCATACCTCTTGCCAATCCTGTGTCCATGTTGGATAAAGAGAGAGGGGTACTTCCTAGAAGAGGCAGCTGAACACTCATACATTAGATACCTGTATTTGAAAGTGAAGTCAGAAATACAATGAACTTACAAATGTTAGAATGGAAGACTGGTGAAATAACAAAACTGAAGCAGTGAAAACTGAAGGAGTATTTTCCACTGATTCATGATGTATTTTACATTTTTACAATTTTTTTACAGTTTTTCTTTCTAAAGCAGAGCCAAAGAATACAATGGGCTTAGCATATGCAATCAAAATCTCATATTAAGAGTAGCTTTTAAAAAAAGAAATACTCAGAAATTACAACTTGCATCTTGCATTTGTCCACATCCTCAGGAATATATCACTAGTGTGTTGAAATCACCCTTCAGGGAAGAGAAAGGGATCTTTCAGTTCAAATCACCATTTTTTCTGTCTCTTCAGAGAAAAACAAACAAACAAAAAAATCCAACAAAATGGGAAATTCTGCTGTCAACTGTACCACTACTTCTATTTTTTTGAAAGAAAAAGACAACTTATGAGAGGGTACATGTTTTAGTCAATAGCATTATTATAGGTGAATATACAGCAGTTCAGGATTCATCCCTATGAATTGCCTTCTGAGCAAAATACTTTTTTCTCTAAATTTAAATCTAAATTTCCCCTCTTTTAGATTAAAACACTTTCTCCTTGTACTGTAGCAATCAGACCATGGAAAAAACTCCCTGTTTATAAGCTTCCTTTAAACATTGTAGGGCCTCAGCGAAGTCTTCCACAGCTTTCTCTTCTCCAGGCTCAGCAAGCCTCACTTCCTCAGTCTTTCTTTGCAGAAGACGTGCTCCAAACCTCTGAGCATTTTTGTGTCCCTCTTCTGGACTCAGTCCAACAGCTCCAGGTCTTTCCTGTGATGGGGGTCGGGATGCAGTACTGCAGGTGGGGTCTCATAAGGGCAGAACAGATGGGGACAATCCCCTTCCTCAGTCTGTTGGTCACCTGTCTTTTTGATATAGCCCAGGATACTGCTGGCCTACTCTGCTGCAAGCGTTGGCTCATGCCCAGCTTTTGATCCACTGGAACTCCCAAGTCCTTCTCCGTGGGGCTGCTGTCAAGGATTTCTTCTAGTCTATAGCCATATCTAGGGTTGCCTCAACCCAAGTGCAACACTCTGCACTTGGCCTTCTGGAACATCATTAGGTTCATATGGGCCCCCTTTTCAAGCTCATCCAAGCCCTCGGTTGCAGTGAAGTGATTACAACATAAGGAAGCATTAATTCCTGAAGAAGGTCTTAATTACTGACTGAAGATCAAAGACACTCTTGTGAGGTCTGAAGCTGGATGATGGCTTGACATAGTATCTCTGGAATTCTTCCCATTGAGGTTTGAGACCCTTTTTGGATGAAATATGTCAGCAGTAAATATAAGGTCAGATCCTTGTATTTCATATTTCTATAATTAGTTCTCTTTCAAATAAAAGTAAATGGCTCTAGCTACATTATACTTCCTGCTAATGTTGATGGACTTGATTCTGATTTCAACAGGATATTTATCGGAAGTTAAACATTGTGCAGTATATGTGCTGTTTCTCTAGTGTCAGAGCTGCATTTGTGCAGTACTCCTCTGAAACCTCTGAAAGTTCAACATTGTGCTACTACAAATTAAGCACAGAATGGTGCTTTTCCCACAGCACTATCAGGCTGCTGAAGTAGTTAAATATATTACAGGTCCCTAAAAACCCTGTAGCCCCAGCAAGGAAGTCTCTTTAATTTCACTGGAACATTTCTGAAAGCAAAGACATACCTTGTTATGAAATGTTGCTTTTTATCTATTTGTACAATCTATTTTGTTTAATAACTATTTGCAGTTAAGAAAACATGTTTAGCTTTCTTGTATGTGTAAAAAAAAAAAATCCACAGTATTTAATTTTCTCAGGAAGTTAGTGTTTCTGGGACACATTTCTGTGTACTGAATCAATTGCTCCTAATTTCTAGGCACTTTTTAAAATTCATGGGTTGTGTTTGAGAAGATTTTGCTTATTTCTAGTCCTGCAGAGCCTGAAGCTGATTGTTTCTCTGCTTTCTTGTGAAAACAAGTTTGTATATATTCATTGTTCACTGTTAACAGATAATAACGTTTTATGTCGTAGCATTCGTAGTTCAGTGTCTGGTGTCTGTTACCACAGATCCTTGAATTCTTTTCAGAATGAGGATCACAGAATCATAAAATGACAGAATGTCTTGGGTAGGAAGGGACTTTATAGACCATGCAGTTCCAACCCCCTGCTGTGGGCTGGGTACCACCCATGAGACTGGGCTTCCCAGGTTCCCATCCAACCTAGTCTTGATTTTCTCCAGGGATGGGTCATCTGCAGTTCTCTCAGCAGACTGTGCCAGTGCATCACGGCCCTCAAAATAAGAAGTTTCCTTCTAAAATCTAACCTAAATCTCCTCTTTTTAAGTTTTAAAACCCATTCCCCTTGTCCTATTGCTATCACACCATGTAAAAGGTCTCCTGTTTATGAGTTCCCTTTAAACACTGGAATGCTTAATGTTGATGGATTTGATTCTGATTTCAAGAGGATATTTATCAGAAGTTAAACACTGTGCAGTATATGTGCTGTTTTTCCAGTGTCAGTGTTGCATTTGTGCAGTACTCCTCTGAAACCACTCAGTTCAACACTGTGCAGCTATAAATTAAGCACAGAATGGTGCTTTTCCCACAGCACAGCACTGTGAAACTAGAAGTTTCTCTGGGACTTTCTCTTCTCCACGCTGAACAACCACAGCTCTCTCAGCCTATTTTAATAGGACAGGTGCTCCAGATCTCTGATTACCTTTGTGCCCTTTTCTGGACCCACATCTGCTGCTGGGTTCATGAGCAGCTTACTACTTTGCACAGTATGAGTGGGAAACACAATCAGACCTACACCTCCTTGCATGAGTTACAACATTTCTCACAGTAATGTCTTCCCCATCCAACTGGATGAGCTCAGATCACCACATAGTGCTATCAGCTCTGGACAAAGAGCTCATTTTCAGCCATCCCATTGTTGATCCAGGCTGTACATTGTGTATGCACATTTAGGTAGCTGCACCAGGGCATCAGTTACATGGCTACATGTGCAGGCCAAGATTGGAAGCCTGACTGAGTGAGCTCAGATATTGTTCAGATCCCACTTTCCAGTTTCCTACCGCTCCAAATAAAGGCCAACCAGTGAAAGACTCTCAGCCTTGGCTGCCTGCAACCATCTAGGAATTTTTTCTGCTTTCATAAAAGCTCTAATTTGTCGTACTGAAGGGCTTCGAAGAATAGAACTTCTGGCCTCCTTTCTTGTGAGACAGAAGCAAGGCCCGTGTCTGCCAACTTTTATGGGACCTGGACTGCTTCTTATTCAAAGTTCATCACACAAGGCTTTCCTGCTTCAGCTGGAGTTCGTCAGTGTTGTAACTATAAAACTAGTCAGACACTCACTGCATGTGAATGCTGGAAAAGGATCTATGCAAGATACGCCTTTGGATGTACACACTTTGACTGCTGGGCATTGGTGGTGAATTCTGAATTGGTCTGGGCAAAAGTAAGAGAGTAGAAATCTCCATTACAGAGATTATAAGCCTTGTGTTTGTGAATAAAGTCAACATCTATTAGAGCTACTTCACTTTGGGCCCTCACTTTACATAGGTACTGAGATACTTATGACATCACAGATCTGGGTCAGTGGAGTTGCACAAGAGACATCAGGCTGGATACTGGAGCAGAGTGAGGGGTAAAGAATTTCATTGTTTTATTTTCCTGTGTCTATCCAGACAGAGTAATGTCAATGAATAGCTACAGTAATTCAGTTAGCTTAATGATTGTGATATAGAACTAACTTTCCTGGGAGATCTTCTAGATATGTCTGTGTAGTAGATTAAACAGTGCTGGGCACTGGGTCCCATGCTGTTAAATTACTAAAATGATACCAAGTTTGAATTTTGCCCAGGTTAGCCCTTTCAAATGCTGCATGGTTTGGGAGTTAGTATAAGAACTTGCTCACTGACAGTGAGCAGTTCGTATCAGTGTGGATTTGATAATATAGACTCATATAATTTCATGACAGCTGGCTTTAGCTTAGAGACCGGTACATTAAACTGTGCATTTATGTAGTCCACATCAGAAGAAATTCTGGTGGAGTCTCAGACCTAAAACAGGAGTGCAGAGGGCAGGTGAATACCTGGGGCATAACAATGAGGAAGCTCTGAAGTGACTGAGTCATTGGATGTCTCTGAATTTTAGTTATCTACAAATACATAGATAGACCAATATGCAATATGAAATGCAGAAGTAGTAATTCTTAATGTCACATGTGCATACACATACATACATGAAGAATTATTAAATAAGTTTTTCTCCCTTTTGCCTTAGTGCTCTTCAAAATTCCCAAATGCTTGAGGAAGTGGAAGAAACATAGTTAAGATTTATTTTTATTGTAATCATTGAAAGCCAAAACTAACTTAGCAGAGGAAAGCTTAATGACCCTGGAGGGAGTCCTAGAATACTGTTTTATTTGTGTTAGCAAATAATTCTTGCTGCAAACATGGAGTTTGCAGGCTGCACTGAACAAACATGGGGTAGCCCTGTGCGGTCATGAACACATTCTGTGCAGAAAGGTAGTTAAGTTTTGTAGGTTATCTTTAGGGAGCACTGAAGTTGTTAATTCCAAGGGGCTAGGGAACTAAGTCTGTTTTATCTTAACGCTTTTGGCCATTACTGAAAAATAAGCCACTTTCTTTCTGTTTTTAAGAGTCACACTAAAACTGTTTTGCACCAAAAATTGTTCTGAGCTGAGGTAGTTGCCAGCCAGATGCAGGCATCATGTGAGGGGCTGAGAGCTTCAGGAATGTAACCCAATGGCTCTACAGCTGGAAATAGGAATAGCCTGCTCATGATGAGCAGGTGTGCAGTGATTGGGATGCAGCTATTTCTCACAAAATATTCATCTTATAAATGTTTTATCTTCCTTATTTCTCCTTTTAGTTTGATATGCCTGTATTGGCTTTACTGCCTGGGGAGTTCTAAGACAGCAAGTGTTTTGCTGTTAGTTGCTATGATGCAAGTGAAAATTTTATTTGATCTCTATAGTGTATGATGAAGGCATCACCCAGACCCCAAACTATTTTGCCAAGTTATCACCCAGGACCTGTACCTGTAGCATGACCTGTATGAATGCTTAATCCTAACAATTGATAGTATAATCATAAATCAGAAATGTATCAGTCACTACAGAGTTTAGACAATATGTGTAGATGTTTTTGTGTCTGTGGATTCTAGCAAAATGGATCCCTTAAGTCACACAAGTTCCTGTGTTCAGAAGTACTTGAACAACTGTCTCCCATTGATTTTTATCATTTGCCATGAATACACTGCCAGTCATCTTGTTGAAAAGAGGGATCTCACTAAGTAAATGCCTTTCACTGGCTGAATACTAGGATGTGACTTGAACTACAGTTTTCAGCTCACTTTGAGATATTACTGGATTCGGGACTGTTCACAACAGCTGTATGGCAGATTTCTTGGACATAATTTCAACTAAAATAGCATTGCCTGCGAATTCTTGCATTCCCCTTAATCTGTATCATCCTATTCTGCTGAAAATCATCACGGCCTCTCTCTGTATGACCACTCCTCTATGTTTAACTCCTCCAATTTAAGTTATGCATTTAACTTTCTTTATGGACTGTGAGTGGGTTTCAGCTACCCTAACGTGGCTACACAGAAGTGAGACATCCAGGCTTAGGTAGTTGTTAGGCTCCCTCTATAGTCAGTATCAAATACCTATCTTAGAAGGAGACAATTTTCTTTTGGAATTACCTGTCTGGTTACAGAGATGAGCAGTCCTCTTTGAATACTGAAGATTTTGTAAAGCAAAAAGACACATCTAGCTCATAATATAGTAGTATGTACTAGTAACTTACTAACCTAAAATATTAACATGCTAACTATAACTTTCAGCCTGCAATATCCTTAGGTATGTGATCCTATTGACCTCTTTAGGATAGAAGGCAAGAATGCATTTCTCTGGTATAGTCACTATTATAACTGAGCTTTTTATTATTATTTTTTTAAAAAGGTCTTATTTGGGGACAGGCTTATTTTCATCATCTATACATTATCATTGATATTCAAGCACAGAAGAACTGCAGGTTGGCTAAATCAAAAATCACAGAATAGATTGGTTTGGAAGAAACATTAAAGATCATTCAGTTACAACAGTTGCCACTCGCCAGATCAAGCTGCCCAGGGCCCCGTCCGACCTGGCCTTGAATGCCTCTAGGGGTGGAGCATCCACAGCTTCTCTGGGCAACCTGTTTCAGCACCTTACCACCCTCTGAGGAGAAAATTTCCAAACATCTAACCTAAATCTCATCTCTTATTTTAAAACCATTCCCCCTTGTACTATCACTATCAGACTGTGTAAAAAGTTGGTTTCTGTTCTGCTTTTGAGCTCTCTTTAAGTGTTAGAAAAGCACAAGCAGGTCTCCCTGGAGGCTTCTCTTCTCCAGGCTGAACAACCCTGACTCCCTCAGCCCTTCTTCATAGGAGTGCTGCTCCAATCCTCTGATTATCTCTGCGGCCTTCTTTTGGACCCACACCAGCAACTCCACATCTTTCTTGTGTTGGGGGCCCCAGACCTGCACACAATACTGCAGGGGGTTCTCACAAGAGCAGTGTAAAGGGTGAAAATCACCTCCTTTGCCCAACTGGTCACTCCTCCTTTGATGCAACTGAAGATACTGTTGACATTCTGGTCTGCAAGTGCATACTGCTGTCTCATACCCTTTTCACCCACCAGAATCTCCAAGTCCTTCTCCATAGGGCTGCTCTCAAGGAGTTCTCATTGAGAAAATGTGTACAGGTTGAAGTCTATTCACAAATCTGGAATTGCCCCAGAACAAGTTCAACACTTTGTATTGGGCCTTATTGAACTTTGTTGTGTTCTCCTGGGTCTGCTTTTCAAGCCCATACAGGTGCCTATGAGTGACATCCACTCTTTCCTTTGCATCAACTGAACCACTCAGCTTGGCCATCAGCAGTCTTACTGAGGATGCACTCAATCCCACTACACAGGTAATTGATAAAGATATTAAAAAGCACTTGTCCCAAAGCAAACTCTTGGGGGACACCACCTGCTACTGGCTTTCACCTGGAGTTTGAGATACTGGCCCAAACTCTGACTGCAATCATTCAAATGATTTCTTATCCACTGAATAGGCCACTTTTCCAATCCATATTTTCCTAATTTAGAAAAAAGAGTGTAATGTGGGACCATCAAAGGCCTTACAGAAGTCCAGACAGATGACATGAGTTGCTTTTCCTTTGTATATTGATACAATCTTAGAAGGCCACCAGTTTGGTCAGGCATAGAAGCCTTAGCACACGTTCCAGGAGGATCTGTTCCCATGAGCCTCCCAGCCACAGATGTGATCCTCACCAACCTGTATTTTCCTGGATCTTCCTTTCTACCTTTCTTAAAAATGGGAGTGTTGTTTCACTTTTTCCAGTCACCAGAGACTTCACCCAACCAGGATACTTGTGGAATCCCTTCTTGTTATTTTTCATATCCCTTGTCAAATTCAATTCACTTAAAGATTCACTGCAAGTTTACAAATGGTTATTCTGTAGCCTTGATCGCTCTATATCTCTCTTGGTTGCTAACACAGTTACACCAATGTAATAGCAGATGCTAAGCAGCTGTGATCACATCACATACTGGTGTACCACATACAACAGCAGACAGCAGAAATGGTAACTCATAGTAAATATGATCTGGGAAACAGATGACTTCAATGGACCAATTCCAGAATAACAAATTATTCCAAGTAACCAGTGTCAAAATGCCTTAATTGAAATTATTGATTTTTGTTAATGATTCTAATTCACATAATGCAAATATTGAAGGATGTAAATATGTAAGCAGTGCTGTTGCATAAAATAAACAGGATAAAAAAAAGCGGCAATATTTTGAAATTTGTAGGTGTGCCATGATGTAAAAACAGAAAAACATATTTCTAATAGATAGTATTTACATATGAAATGGTGGTAGTGCGCTGGAATAAGCTGCCCAGTAGTGTCTCTGGAAGTTTTCAAGAAAAAGGTAGATATGAAACTTAGGGACATGATGGGCATGGTGGTGGTGGCCTGACAGTAGGACTAGATGATGTCAGTGGTTCTTTCTGATTTTAATGATTCAAAGATTCCATGGTAGAAATGGAGCATCTATTGTATCTCCAGGTGGGAAGATGTGTGTGAACATAAGACAGACAAATACTAACTTTTGTTGTCTCTACTGTAAGAGATTGCTTCTCAGTTCTTCTATTCAAATATGGTAAATGAATGTACTTAATTTATCATGCTGTTTCTAGACATGCCTGGTCAAGCCTTAGTTTTTTACTGTGGTTTACCTTAGCAGATCTGTTCTGTTGTCACTTCTAGTTGTATAAATAATAAATTCATTCCTTCATTCACCTCTGACTTGTGCCTGTTCCCTGTGAATCATCTCCCACTTGTATCTTTTTTTGGACTAAGAATAAACCCATTAATTTATACAACATTCAACAAAAACATTTCCAGAAGTCTGTTACCATTATTATCTTCCCCTCTAGTGAACTCAGTACTTGTTTGTACAGCACGTACTGCATAAACTCTAAAAGGTGTCAAATACAAAAGCTTCTTGGCTTCAGAATAAAATCTGTAACTGAGAATCTAATCGGAGTGGTCTTTCTCATTCCAGGCTGGCAAATACCAGCTTGCTTTAGAGCTCCGTAAGGAACACTTGTTTTTTCAGGTGCATATTTTGTGGATATATTTGTGAATCTGGCTTCTGGATTGTTTGGAAGGTGCTGCTGTGTATGACCAAGGAAGAGAACATTACCACTTGGAACTCTTTGGGAGAAAAGGCCCCCAAAACCTGATCCTGCAGAAGTTTTTAACCCTACCTTAATCCCAAGTGTGTGAATAAAACAATTGGTTTTGGAAAAATTGTAATTGGACTTTAGATGCTTGTTTAAATGTTTTTCTGGAAGGATCATCAGGGTCTGTAAGACAGAGCCTTTTCATATGTCCCAATTACATTTCTCTGTCACTGGGAGACATCCAGATCTCTCAATGACATTTTTAGAGCAGTTCGCTAAGATTTGATATCAAGGCCTATGATGAATGGACAAATTTGCAAAAGTTTTAGGTAGGGAAAACATACAATGAGTACGTGAAAAAATCTGATTATTTCCTGACAATATTCTTCTACAGTATTGAAACAAACTATCTGTTGGGTGTAGGATGAATATTAAATAAATACGGTAGTCTGGCCAACCCAGAGATGTGTATATCCTTGAATAACCTTTGATAGCACTCACATCCGAGAAGCAGATAAGTATGTCAAGGGCCTTAGTTTTACTCATACTGGGCCTTCTCCAAGATACCATTTCTAGGATTCTGAGTAAATGAGGCCCCTGTTCAATGTGCTTGGGCCTCCAGAGCCAGTTTTCTAGTCAGGAATTGCATTTGTGGCAATCAGGATGAGAGAATGAAAGACAAAATAAATTGCCTAAGCACATAATCTATAAGGAGACAGTAAGGAAAACCATAGGTCCTTCCTTCCTTCCTTCCTTCCTTCCTTCCTTCCTTCCTTCCTTCCTTCCTTCCTTCCTTCCTTCCTTCCTTCCTTCCTTCCTTCCTTCCTTCCTTCCTTCCTTCCTTCCTTCCTTCCTTCCTTCC
>JAPSGF010000003.1:29564449-29605408 GCA_035772895.1 Perdix hodgsoniae | reverse complement strand
TCCCTCCCTCCCTCCCTCCCTCCCTCCCTCCCTCCCTCCCTCCCTCCTCTCTCTCTCTCTCTCTCTCTCTCTTTTATACAAAGATGGAGAAAGACAAAAAACAATGTAAGTATCCAAAGAGGTGGACACAGAATATGTCAATTATGCTTAACTCTGATGTAGGAAGCAGTTTTAATTAGCTAATCAAACTTCACTGTGTTCATTTCTACCAGAACACTGATTAGGAGAAAATCACAACACACATTCCCTTCTGTGTGTTTTTTTTTCTTCATATGTCCTTCGTTCAGTACAAGGGGTCCAGTCCCTGAAGTCAACTGACATGTCAAATTAACAAGAACAATCCATGACATTCCAAGTAATGCTGTCACAAGGTTAACTTGCTTTTCATTGCTCTGAAGAAAGATAGGCTGCATTAAAAAAAAAAAAAAAAAAAAAAAAAAGGGAAAAAAAAAAGGCAAAAAAAAAAGCAAAAAAAAGTAAAAAATTATCAGTAAAAGGACTGATAAAACCAAATAAAAAAAAAAAAAAAGAAGAGCAGATAATTAAATCAAACTGCCATATGCCACCATCCCTCTAAGTGGGATAAAGGAGGAATACAACCAATATATTTCCTATAGGCACTCTGATTCTTGTCATGTGGTACAACAGGAAAAGGGAAAGGAAAAAAAAAAGTACTTAGCCTAGTCTGGTGCTATACTAGACCTAGCAGCCTGCCTTTATTTCTCCATACATGTTTCATCTGTGTGATAACAGTCATGCTGGCTGTGGTCATGAGTCTGACAGACAAAAGCTCTGAACGCATTGTAGAGTTCTATAAATCAGAAGTAATGAATTATAGATCAACATGAAAACTGAAAGCAATCTGTATCCTATTATTTAGCCATATTTTACAGGCTTAGTTCAAGTGAATTGCTGCTTATATGTAATGCGCTGGAAAAATAGTATTACAAATGTCTATTGCATTATATCAAATCAAAACATGTTAGAATTCAGTAGCACATAGCACATTGCAGATTAAGAGGTGAGTTAATTATGTAAAAAATATTGATAGAGAGGATATAGAAGAAGAAACCAAAAGTTGGTAGTCCTAGTGCAGCAGAGTGCTGCTCACAAATAGAGTTTTATTTAGGTGACTCTTTGATACAGAATCCAGCATTTCTATATGAGAAAAATGCATTGTAATTTAAGGCTTGGCTAAGGAGACCATATTCAAGTTACATGATGGCAAATGCCAGCTGTGTTTCATACAAAGAAATCCTAGTAGCATAACCTTCCTGTAGGAAGAACATACAGTATACCACAAAGGATTAAGTAAGAGAAACCTGAAATGAAAGCATAATTCCATGAATAGACCCTTTAGTCAGAGATTACAATAAAATGTCATCTGGCTCAATAGGGTAGGTCATCCACTTCTTCCAGTAAACCACCTAATTCAATTTGTTGTCTACAGACAAGCATTCTTATTCAGGGGTCACTGCAGGAAACTGAAAACTCTACCTGAATTGAATTTACATTACTTGATTATACTATTCTGGTAGGTGTGTAGCTTTAAGTAAATAAGTGGACTTCAGTTCACAGTATTCACATGAATCACCTCCAAAATATACAAGGAGTATCTTAAAAGCATCCAGCCCCCTTCCCCCATAGCATCATGTTTGATTTCCTAGCTAAAATTTGGCAGGTATTGAACATCTGTATTTATGAGCTGTGATTTAAAAATTGGTGGAGATCAGTTACAATTTTCTGCTTCTTTAGCTTTTTTCTTTTTCTTTTTTTTTTTCTTCTCCTTTAGATATTCAAGTGAGAGAACTTGGCGAAAGAAAGCAAGAATTTTAAATGCTGTATTTTGGACTGCCTGGTCAATAATAGTACCAAGTTCAAATATTTCCCATCTGGCCTTCAATCCCTGCTTGCACGCTTAGATGATTTTAGACTTTCTGGCTCTCAGCTATATGGTTCAAACAAACCCACTCATTTCAACATTTTTTTCTCAGTCCTCACTGACGGACTGTTCCTACCCTTGGGATCTTGTTCATTTAGGTTAAATCGTGTGTTGCAAGAATAATGGATGGGAAGGTGGTAGACATATATATCCTAAGCTGTAGCACAAGCTTATTTTTTCCTATCTCTTAGATTGCTCTGAAGGTTACCTAAAGCCTGAATGTTGCCTTACTTCCTAACAATATGGATGTCAAATACGTTGGACAATCTGTAGCAGAAATACCAGCATAAATTCAGTTGCCATTCCAGCTCTGAGGCACTCAGCACTTCCATTGCTTCATTCATATAATCAGTGACATGGCAATGCCAATATATCTAATACTGTGAACCAATGGCATGAAAAACTTTTTTCTCAATCTTTTTATCAAGTTGTCCCTTCTTCAGCAGCTGTTGCTAAGCCAGCTGCCTTAAAATGTATCCTGAGTGTCAATTGGTCTGTTTTGCTGAAGTTGATAATTTTTAAGCTCTTAGAGAACCCTGTAAGACATTACTCAGCTGAAAGACCCATCATCTTCCCAGTGATGGAGGTGACAGCAGACCCAAAGAGTGGGTCCTTTGCAGCTGTCATCTGACTGCTGTGCAAGTCAGCTGAGGAAACTGGAACCAATCTGAGCTCAGGAAGGAGGTGATAAGTTTGGGGACTAATAACAAACCTGTGTTTCATTCACCGAGAGGTGGCTGCAGGGGAAATGGCACTCAAGGGGCTTTGGTGTCAGATTGCTCATTCTTTCGCTCTCCTGGAGAGCTGAGGACATAATCTGTGGCTGCTACAAATCTTGTGAAAGGCATGTTACCACCCTCCTCGAGGCAGAGTATCCAGGTAGGTGTTTGGAGGCCCTGCTATATAGGTAAAGAAAGCTGGAAGGGATATGTTAGGCTGTGTAAAACTGCAGGTGGTACCTTAATCTATACTCCTTCCTAAGCATTCTGAGCTCTATCCTAAATGCAGAGTGCTTTTCTGCTTGTGCCCCTCCTGTAGGAAAGCTGTTAAATTGTTTCAGAGACAGTAGAGGAAACCATATGCTCATGTGAGCATCAGTTTCTACATGAGCAAAGAGAGGCATTGAAGCAGTATTGCCAGTTGACTGGCTTGTTCAGAATAAACAAGATTACAATGAGAATGTTTGCCATGAGTATTTCACTAAGTTATGAAAGTCTTTTTCCGAAGGCAAGGTGTGACACAATGCTGTGTCAATGTAGGGATTGAATATTATTTATCTAAGACTGCAATGTGGCAAGAGGTTTCTTCTCTCTTCTGAGAAGTTTGAACGATACAGATATTTAATATAACCTCCTTCCTTCTTCTGGATGGGATGAATCCTCTATGTCATTTTAAATCAGAAAGTTTACACTTGTTTCAGGTTAAACCTGTTTCAAATTAACTCACACTCTGAAGGCAAATATATATTAAAATAAAACGTTTATGAACTTCTAAGAACCTTTGTATCTGAATCTATGTCTGAATAGTTACAGGAGACATGCCTGACTTCAGCTGGCAGATACAGAACTGAGCCTAGGCTGTCAACTAATCATTGGCAACATCAACCTCAAAAGTGATTTCACCATGATGTTTCTATCTGTACTTTTCTAAAATTAGCAAGGAGTTCTGCTACATAGCCCTAGCTGCATGCTTTTTTATTCCAGCTTTAGTAACTGTAGTAACTGTCTGCTTTTAAACAAAATTAAATGATTAATTCATGGTTTCTGCTTAGTTTCATGAATGCACATTTCTTTCCTCCTTCAAAATCATTAACAGTAAGGAGAAGAAAAAGCACTATAAATTCTTGGATGCCAAAAGAAAAAACTTTTCTTTTGCCAGCTTTCATTTAGGTTAAATTTGAATGACTGAATAGCTAAATACCACTGGGGAACACACAGGTGTATTGGAGATCAATGACTGTTTTTTTTTTTTTTCAACATCCACTAACAACTCTGTAGATGCTGCAATAAAGAGCCTTACAAGGCCAGCTGGCACGTTACAAGGTCTCCTGGTGCCATGTCCTCTGCTGCCCTTTCCTGCACTCCTGTTTCCTCTTGAGTGAGCAAGCTGGTTTCTCTTCCGCTCTCCCAGTGATGTGGGTGAGGGACATATTCTCTCTCTTTTTTTTTTTTTTCTCACCTCCTCTCTCCTGCTGGCAGCTGTAAGTGGATGATGACACACAAAGCTCTGGCCAATAGGTTGTATTAGCTCTTCTGGACTGCTTTTCCCATCCTCTCCCTGCAGTGCAGTGCCATGGTTTTCTTCTCATGCCTTTGTTCACAGGCAGCAGTTCACTTGGAGCCACTTGGAGAAGGACGCTTCTTGTGCATCCATGCTCAGGTCACACCTGTAGTGTTTTTTGTAATTGCTAATTTAGCAGTTTAAGTGGTTCTTCATCAGGCATTTAACCAGGAGATAGAAGGTCGCTGATTCTTTTCTACGGACCTTTTATATGAGGCTTTAGAGGGCATTTGTGTTCATTTTCAACTATGAAGTTTTATTTTTGCTGCTACCAACTGGGTGGTGTTAGAGTTGACTTTGATGCTGCCAGCTGAGAATGCTTGAGATTTGTCTTCTAATACACATAGGTCTCTCCAGAAGTAATAATTCCTATGTGCATAAAAATTACAGCAGATACAAATAGCACAATGACACTATTTGTAGAACAAATGCTCAGCTACTAAACACTGTTCTTCAACAAAGTCACAACCATCAGTTATAAACGAGCCTGCATGTTACTCTTGCCAAAATCTGTGTGACCATCCAGAACGTGGCTTGTTTTTCACGTCCCTGTCACCTCTGCTAAAGCCCACTACACCGCCTACTGTCTCACTGTATGATCTGTCTGTATGATCAATCCACTGTTTGATCTCCATAAGGTTTCAGCAAGTGTCAATAAATGTCAATGTGTGCCATTTTTTCAGCATGAAGGAATTCAGTGACACGCCTCTGCTTCATGCTCACTTTCACATCAGATGCCATTCCGTCAGACTGTCCCTCTGCTGCCATCTGTCACACAGCAACAAAATGTAATAGAATATTGGTAGGAAGTTCGGCCTCTGCTGCCATACCACAAACATCCACCTGTGATGTCATGGGCCAACATAATAAAATAGGAAATATTATTTTTGGATTGGCCTTCATATAATTCAAGATGAATGTTAGGAATAATTTCTTTTCAGAAAGTGTGGTCAGGCATTGGAACAGGCTGCCCAGGGATGTGGTGGAACTACCATCCCTTAAGATGTTTGAGGAAAGGATAGATGTATTACTGAAGGATGTATGAGCAATACTGGTGGTAGATGAACAATTGGACTAGATGATTTAGGTGACTTTTTCAGTGATTATATTATTCTATGAAATCTCCTCTGAATTACTGTAATACTGCTGTTAACAGGCAGACTGAGTTGTGTTAGGATTCATTTAAATTACTGAATGAGCGTGGATGTCTTTTTAGCATTGTAGTAAGTCATAACCCTTGACTTAATTAAACAATATTTTTGTTACATGCTTTGGTTCAAACATTATTTAGAAATGGAGAATTGCCCATTTTCTCTTGCTGCAACTCTTTCCTTCTGTTTTAAATGAGTATATGTAAATAAACTCTAATGTAATTAACTAAACATAACTTCCGTAGACTTCGGTGCAGTGCTTATGTCATATGCTTTGAATTTAGGAGTGGGGGTGATAAGACATGGGATCATGTGTTTGGTTTTGTAGACTCAGTCCAGACATGAAGTTTTTAAGAATTCATCTGGTTCACACTAGCATTCCTTGTCACTTCAGAGAGCAAAGACTTTATTGCAAAGCTTACATAAGACAAATCAATTCCAGCTCGTGCCTTATTTCTGAAAGGAACAAATCTTGTGTGACTGCTCCCCATTTTACAGTTCAGTAACAAAACGAGGAACAGCACTGCAAAAAGGGTAGGGCCAAATGGCCAAAAGGTTTTCTCCTCCCTCCTTCCTTGTCCCAGCGCTGGCATTGATTTAGCCACAGAGAAACCGAAAGCACTTTTCTCCAGGTAATCTGCTGCAGGTTTTCTCTGCTTTATCCAACACAGGTAAATGTAAGCCATACAAAGTGAACAAGCTTTGTTTCCCCTTCCATCTATTATGTAATAAATAAGAGATGGAAATTGCCAAGATACTGCTACAAACATGGGCAGGCTGGTAGGAAGTGTGTGTTACATTCTCTCCTTGGCCATGGGAAATTTCAGGGCTGGAGAAGAGGCCAGGTAGGATGACCCTGTAGCTTCTATGTAGTAATTCTTCAGTTAAGATGTCTGGGACAGCTTCAAGGTCGGTGGGGATTTGTATTACCACTGACAAACAGACTGTCACATGGCCAGCCTAAGTAGAGCAAGTCCTTCAGCTTGTTCAATTTTGGTTCTTGCCCCATAGCACTTTCAAGGATACCAGAGGGCATGAACACAAATTTGACTGAAATGAAATTACTCATGACAAATGTCATCATCATTTTGCAAGAAGTTCTAATTTTCATAAAGCTGACTTCTGTACTGAAAAAATGGTAACAAGACAACTCCCCACCTGAGCTGTTCTTGCCCAGAATGCTGGGATCACTTTACTTACTGTTTAGAGCAGGAAATAGAGCTGACAGGTTCTTCCTGCCATCCAAAACAAATTCTTTTTTTTTTTTTTTCCTAGAAATCTTTTCTGCCATAAATATTGCTGATATTTCATTTTTTTTTTCTATGATTCAGGACTTTTTTATTATTATTATTATAGTAGGATTTTCTTCTTTCTCAGCAGTGTGAATGACAAACTCCAACCCCAAAAAGAAGAGTTATAGAGAAACTGTAGGAGTTTCCATTAAAATATACTTATATAAAGCCTACTTCTTTTTTTCTTAATCTAAATTCTCTTAATTTTCTTATTGCTGCAGCTTACTGGCTCTGTCAGCCTGGGTGATAGCTACCTTCCACTCCTGAGGCTTCTTTAGGTTCAATCTAATGCACATGATGAATTTTCTATCTAGTTATAACACCTGCTTGACAAGTGATATGAAAATACACTGTGGACTCAGCTGTGCAACAAGCCTATCAAGCTTGAGCAGTTAAATTTCCTCAGTTGAAGATTTATATATAATCAGGAAAATGTATCACATATCTTTTCTAATTTTCCAATGAAAAAAAAAAAAAAAGAATACCTGGTATAACCTCTATCTAGTTTTTGAGTTTCTGTGATTGCGAGAAGAACTGAGTATCCTTTGAATTCTTGTCTGACATAGGAGATGAAAAAGAAAGATTTCTTGAGTGCTTTTCTTCAATTTACAGAAACGCAGTACAACTGAATTAAAGCATCATGGGATCTCTCATTGAAAGCCACTGTCAGTAAGCAGTCATCAGTTCTGCCCTAGGAAATAAACCATAGATGTCTCCTCATCAACAATATCAATTGTGAACATAACCAGGTTTAATTAATTCTTTTACATTTTCAAATGTAAATGTGCAAAAATATTCCGCTCATAAAACCAGCTACCTAGCTCCCCCTTGAGTTAAAATCCCTGTGGTCAAGACAAAATGAGATATCTTTGTTTTGGAGAGTATTTTTTAACTTAGTTGGATTTATTTTGCGCTTACTCATGCCTAGATTATGTCAGCAACTTTCCTTCTTACTTTGTAAATCTCAGAGTATTCTTCTCTGCAGAGCACATTTTAAGCTGAGCTCTTTACATTTACATAGCCTGAGATGAAATGTGGATATACTGTCTTCTCTTATTCATTCAAATACCAACTAATACAAAAAGAATAGCCTAAAACACAGGGCATAAACTGGTCAAAATCACAACACATACTACGAAGTGTAGTGAAAGCATCTTTAGCACACTTCCCTGTATTTTTGTAGTGAAATGCTTATGTTTTAGATTGAATTTCACACTGTTATCCATCAGTGAGATATGCCTGGGCTCATAGGAAGCAGTCTGTAATGCCAGGTAGGTATAGAAATGACTGGTGGTAATGCTGGTGTTGCAGATCATCTGCTTTGGCAACAGAAAAGTGCCAAAAAGATAATCATACCTTGATTGTATAACAGGCTAAAGCAAGTGAAAACAAGAACAATATTTTTCTTCCCTGCTTACAAGGGGATAGGATTAGCTAGTGAAAGCATTGCCAGATAGATTGAGGAGACTGGCGAGTAGTCTTCTCCCTCGAATGAGTGAGCAAGGCTCAGGTTGTCCACCTGCATCACCTCACAGGTGCTGTCAGAGCGCAAAAGGGCATCGCCTGCCCGTTCGCTCTCTTCTTTCTCATGGGGAAGGTTTTTATTCAGTATTAATTGCTCTGAAACTTGAGTTCTAAACTGGTTTTGATTCTTTAATACCCTGCTGATGCTTCTACAGCTAGTTGAAGTAAAGCTGGCTGTTCTGCAGAGTCCTAATGGTTTCTATACTAATTACATTCTCCTTTGTTACTATCCTGTCAAGAAATCGTTATGAATTACTTTTGACTGCATTTAAGAAAATGTTAACTGCATGCATTTAAATACACAGAAGTCTGGATAGTAAAAAGTTGTATAACTTTGCACTTCCTGTGTGTATTAAGGTATATATGTTATATAAGCAGAAATGTATTAACGAACACAGTTAAAAAGGAAAAGAGAATATAAGGAAAGCTATGCTGTACAATTGAAATAAAGTGGTTCTGAGAAGCTTAGCTTTTTCACTTCTTTTCTTTTGGATATTTATCTTTGTATGTTTACTTCTGTGCATCAAAGTTGCTTGTCTAACAGAGAAGAGCTCCTGGATGTGAAAATACACTCATCTCAGTGTACCCACACTAATGTTCTGTGTAGTAAAAATGATGCAAAAAGGGAAGCCATTTCTTACAGCTTCCACTCTGCTGAAACAAGACACGAAAATAATCACAGACACCAGGGAGTGTGTAACAGTACACTTAGGTTGTCAACACATTCAAATGTACGTGATTAATTCTGGTAATGGTAATTGTCTTAAGAAGAGGCTTTTGAGTATTCTACTAAGTGAAAATAGTCTAAGGGTAGTTACTTGAGCTTTGCAGTGCTGTAAATTTGCTCAGGGATTAGCTTCTAGCTTTTATTGTTTATCTGTGACAGTTGTGCCTGCTGTTCTGAATTTATTTTTATTTCCCTTCCATCCTATATTTTGTTGCCAATTTGTTGGATTTCTCATTTCTAAGTAAAGCTTTCAGTGCCATGCTTTCAATGAATAAATTTTAAAAGTATATTGGCTTTAATGATCTCATTCACTAGGGGAGTTGTTATTTGTGTTATAGAAATGATTTGTGTTGTCTAACTGAACTGGTATAACTGTATTTAATACTAACTTGATTACCTCTTCTGTACTGCTTTCTATCTAGAGCCCATGCTCAAATATACCCACTTGCTTCATTGACTTCACATGCTATCATTGACTATGGAAGGATTTGCAAGCAATATATCTAATTGCACTTTTCATTATGTGATCAATAGGCATATAAGTTAATTGCATAGTTTTACTTTCATCTTAAGGAAAAAAATAAAAATTGATTTTCAATTCTTCTGACTTTTACTAACTAGGCAGCATGAAACTGGTTCAACACAAATAAATGGCCAGTGTTTTCAGTAATGCACATCCCTACTGCTTCAATGTTGGAACCCATCCAGTGCATTTGTACAATATACAGTTTAGTTGCTATTATTTTTGTTCTCTTTTCCCATGTCACTTTGAAAAAAAGCCTGTGTGACAACTTTAGCAAAGGCAGAAGGTCCTATGTTTGACCTGTGGGCACCTCTCCATCTTATTAATATCAAGATACACTAGAACAGTTCTCAGAAACTGCTTTGGGGTTCCTTGAAAACAATCATATCAAATACCCCATTAAGGACTCAGAATACAGTGTGATTCTGGCTCTTGCATTCTGTCAGAATGCCCCTACCTGTTTTCTGTTTTATCCATGTGAATCTTTTTCATTATTTCTTGGCACTTTGGTGTACTGCCATTTTCCAGTTTGACCAGTTGGACAGGAAGTAGAAGCAGGAATGGGTGGCCTTGCAAGAATAAAGGAATGCTGTCTGGAAGAGTAGAAATGGGATCAGGACTGATGTGAAAAACAAAAACAAATATAAGGAAGTATTCTATACTGATAAGAAGAGAAAGGCCAAGAAGAGTGTGTACCCCCTCCAATAAAAGGGAGAAATGGCTTCAACAGACATGGAGAAGGCCTGCGGTACTCAGAGAGTTCTTAGACTCGGTCTTCACTGGCAGTCAGGCTTCCTACATCTCTCAATTTCATTATGGAATCAGGAGAGCAAAATTCCTTACTCTGTAAATGCAAACAAGTCGAAAATCACCTAATTAGACTGAATATGTACAAGTCTATGGAGCTGGATGATATGCATATTAGGGTTCTGAAAGAAGTAGCTGATGTGGTTGCCAAGCCATTCTCCATCACGTTTGATAAGTCATGGTTGTCAGGTGAAGTTTCTGGTGACTGGAAAAAAGGAAACAATATTTCCATCTCTAAGAAAGGTAGAGAGGAAGATCCAGGAAAATACAGGCTGGTGAGTCTCATGTCTGCGGCAGGGGCTGTGTCAGAACAGGTCCTCCTGAAAGCTGTGCTAAGGCACGCACAAGATGACTAGGTCATCTGAGAAAGCCAACACAGCTTCATCAAGGGCAGATCAAGCTTGACCAATCTGGCAACCTTCTACAATGGATTGATGGCGTCCACATGCAAAGGAAGAGCAACTGATGTCATTTGCCTGGACATCTGTAAGGCCTTTGATGGTACTACGCCATTCTTATATCGAAATTAGAAATTGATTGGAAGGGTGGAAAAAGAATTCTTTGGATGGTTTTAGTCAGAGGGGTGTAGTCAGTACCTTAAACTCCAAGTGGAGAACAGTCATAGGTGGTGTCTCCCAAGGATTCATTTTAGATTGACTGTCTTTAATATTTTTTATCAAAATGTAGACAGTGGGATTGAGTGTACAATCAGCAACTTTCCTGATGATATGAAGCTGAGCGGTGCAGTTGATACAACAGAAGAAATAAATGCCACCAAGAGGGCCCTGGACAAGTTTGGAAAGTTGGCCTATCAGAATATAATGCAGTTCAATAAGGCCCAGTGTAAGATTTGGCACTTGGATTAGAAAAATTCAAAATGTGTTCATGGCGAGAGAAGAGCAGCCCTGTGGAGAAGGATTTGGGAACTCTGGCGGATATTAAACCCAGAAGACCAATCATATCCTAGGCTGCATCAAAAGAGGGGTAGCCAGTAGGGAGAGAAAGGGGATTGTCCTCCTCTGCTTTTGTGAGAACCCTGCAGTACTACATTCAGGCCTGGGGCATCTAGCACAAAAAGATATGAAACTGTTGGAATAGATCCAGAAGAGAGCCAGCCATGAAGATATTCAGAGATCTGGAGAACCTTTCCTATGAGAGAAACTTGAGAAGCTAGGCTTGTTCATCCTGGAGATTAGGCTCTGAGAGGACCTCTCTGCGGCCTTCTAATACTTAACAGGATCTTACGAGCAGGAGGAAGACTAAGTTTTTATGCAGTCTGACAGTGAAAGAACAAGGGGGAATGATTTAATACTTAAAGAGGTGAGATTTAGGTTAGATGTTAGGATGAAATGTTTTATTCAGAGGGTAGTGAAGCAGTGCAACAGGCTGCCCACAGAAATTGTGGCTGCCCCATCCCTGGAGGTGTTCAAGGCCGAGTTGGATGTGGGCTGTTGGCCGGCTCTGTTAAAGTCTTGGAAGCTTTTGCCCACTGCAGAGTCAGTAGAAAGGCTATCAAAGGGGATATTTGAGACTGGGACACCTTGTAAGAAAATCCTACAAAAATTAACACTTGTAGCAAGGATCCTCAGGGAAGAAAAGAACATGGGCCAGGTTAAAATATTCAGCTAATTTGTCAAGTGCTTGCAGGTTATTTGCCAAATGGTTATGCCAGCGCTAAATGGACATGGCTCTCTTGGAAGATCTAAGAGAGAGTTCCACTGACTGTTTCAGCACAGAAGATTTTAAGAAACATTCCAAAAGTTACTGGTATGTTTACGGCAGAGTAGCTTAAGAAGAAGTGACAAGAATCAAATGCAGGCTTTCTTGAGCCTTTGTCAACCTTGCAAAGCTAGCAGAAAAGATCATATGGAAACTATTATCAGAATTTCCTTAAATCTCCAGCCATAAATGATTGATCACATTCATGGCGGCAGGATGTCTACAGTGACTGAAGATGACAGGTAACCAATTATTTCCCTTTTCTTGCAGTCACAAAGTGTTGTGTTCCAGCCCCATTTGGTTTAGCACAATTTATCCTTAGTCTTGTGCATGCCTCTCAGCTGGATAAGGAAACCACAAAGCTGTGAGATCAGTTACCATTACACAGGGGAAGGAACATCAGTGCATGTAATTGAAGCAGGTAGCTGTGATGACTAATTAATGGCACTTTCCCCTTTGAGTTAGGTAAAAATTAAAAATGTGTGGTTTAAGTTAAACCTTGGTGCAATCAGAGATGATGACCATTTGGATCTTGCATTTGGACCAGCTTCTCTTGCTGTAAGTAGCCAGCAGGAAAGCTTAGAACAGAAGACTTTCAGAGCTGGAGCATCTGAACAGATCACAGTGCACTTGAAGAGGTAACATGAACAAAACAGGAATAAAATTTCATTGACGTTTTAAGTGATCTGTGAGGTCCCTTGAATCCAATGGATGCACTGATGCTGAAAATTCTTTACTAATCTCAAGGAGTTTTATTTTGATCATTGAAGTTCAATAAGGGGAGTTGCATGGGCTGTGTGGGTGAACATGTGAAGAATATCCATTGACATTACTAAAGAAAGTCTTAATTGTCATATTCAAAAGAAAGTTTGGGTGGAGTGAGCGAGATTTAAAAAGCTGTCTCTAAATTACTTCTTTTCATAAAGACAAATAGACTTGCATAATCTAGCCATTAGGTGTTTGCTGATTTTCCTCCTGAAATAACCAGTGTTTGGGAATAAATTGTGCTAGATTTACTGACATTTACATACTCATTAATGTGCTTCAGTGGGAGAACTCCAGGAAAAAGGATAAACAATGTTATAAGCAGAATCTGTGATGAGCTACAAATTTTTACTGGCATACACTGGGGTGATGCCATTAATCATAAGCAGTGGACTTGTGTGAGGTGCACTGATGCTCAGATGAGTGGCAAAAACATTTTGCCATGTACAGTCATATTTTAGGAAAGCTGAATAAGTCACAACCATGATCTGGATTTCTCTTTGATAAATCGCACTTCTGAAGCACTAGCTGTTTGCTGATATGCCAGTCTTCTGTATTACCTTTTAAAGGTGTTATCTTAAAACAAAAAAACCACACACAAAAAAACAGCAACCAGTAATCCATTTTTCTTCAAAATGTGGACTTCTAAGCCAAAATTATATCCATGTATGGCAAAAAATAATGGTTTAGGAGAGGTAACTTTGACACTCATTACTACTAGAGATGGAAACAATATGTAGTCACAAATCCAAGAGGGCACAATTCCAGTAGTATTAAAGTACTTATTCCTAGACACTGTAGATCATGAGATATTGGATCTTAATCTCCTAGCATTCCTATATGCACGAACACTATTTCAAGACATATTAGGAAGCTTTGAGAATGTTTTAATGATCGTTCTCCTTTCACTGACTTTAGTTCTGGCTGATTTCTTGAAAGCCCTCTCAGGCAGTTGTTTAAATAGTTGTCCTTCAGCATGAGTGCATACAGTAAATACTGGCAGGTTGTTTTTGTGTAAGCCTTAGCCTGTCAGTACGGACACCATGACAAAAAGTCTCATCCCATCTTTGCCCAGTTAAATCTTTTCTTTCATTCCCACCTACCACTGCTCTCTAAAATGTGTTTTCTGCTGCTAGCACGGTGGCATGAGGCTAACATATCACAACTGCCAAGAATGTGCAGGTTACAGAGAGGGCAGGAGAACTGCTTAAAACCTCTCGTAAGTATAGTAACTTGGACATGGTGATGCTGTTCATTTGTTTTGCACATCAAGTGGAATTTTACACTTGTAACCACCTGGATTGTGAATATAACTGCTTAACAACTAGAATTTGTAAGGTTTGCATTTGTGGCTTCCCAAAATTCTATGACTTCTGTAGCTGTGCTGGAGCAATCAGTGAAGCCTTGTGTTGCTATGCTCTAGATTTTGAATAGTCCTCTCTGTAACCTGTTCTGCTAAGTACTTATCTGCCACCAGTGCCCATACCTAGCTCAGGTTTGTCTCTACTTTGCATCTAAGCTCAGGTCACCGCTCCAGCCTGCACCATGTACGCACGTTGTTCAAACGCTGTTAATGCAGAGCAGTGAGCAGTTCTCAAATCCAGCTTTCACAGGACTGTTCACTGCTCAATTTGTTTGGAATTTGTTTTCTCAGCCAGGATCAATGATTTAAACAGGTCTGGCAGCAAGGCAACCCTGAAATCCCTGAAGTCAAATTTTATTTTCCCTTGAGAGAGATTTTAAGAATAAAGCACAATTGATGGAGCGGTAGAAATCTTTCAGAGGAAGATGCATGTTCCTCTTCAAAAGATGCATCCTACTGACAAATTCATTCCTTTTCCTAGGCAAGAATGCTTTAGGGATGCAGGCTGCTTTCATATTTTACAGTATAGTTTATAACTTACACTCTCTTAGTTTTAATAGTTGTTTTTAAGCTCGTTTGGCTGCGTAAAATCTTATGCATATGAAGAAATCATTCCAGGTTCTCAAGTATATATGATCCATGGTTATATAATGCTGTCAAAATAGTGTGTTACCTTCATTTGCAAATACACCTGAGTAGTGTATTGGCTGGAGGATCTCACACGGGCAATGACTATGGCTGTCTGTGCAGAGCTGTCCGATGTAATTATGAAAATGGAAATTTACACCTGAAGTGAACTTCGTGGTTTCATAAATGGCTATACATCTAGCTACTCCTGTGAGTGAACTACACTACTGGAAAAAATGAGTGTAAAAATCAGACTGGGCAGGCTTACAGCCCTACCTTGCATGTAAGTTGTCTATAAAACTAAATTGCTACACCTGTGAGATCAAACAAGGCTTCTGTCTCAAATCTGAAGAACAGCAGCTGCTATGTGAAGGAAACTTCTTGCTGCATGAGCTCTGCTTCCACCTGCAAAGAAAATGTCAGTCTGGGAAGGATGGCACTGTTCCTCCTGATTCAAACACAGCGTGCCATGGCCTCACCCTGGCTTAGTACAGTGCCTGTGAATATGGCTTCTGAGATGGAGAACATCCTCTTCAGTAGCACTGTGTCCTAGAAGACCGATGAATTTAAATCTGTATGTTTTTCAATAGAATGATCACAAGAGGTGTTAAAGGCACAGCAGACAGTTGCTCTGGTGTAGGAGCCCTTCAATATGAGATAGTACATCCAGAGCTTGCAACATTCCCATGATTTGGTGGGCTATATCTGCTTCTGGAGAACACTGAACAAGAGTGAATAAATCCAGCTGCCTTTATTTCCCAGAGATCATACAAGCAGTAAATTTTACTATACCCTCAATTAATCAAAAAAAAGTTCATGTCACTAAATTTCAGCAACCGTGAAATTGCTAGACATTATTTAAGCATATGTGACCCTTCAGAAGACTGCACTGGAAAAAGCTGAGCCATTATGTAATCTCTAGGAACTACCATTTTAATGGCAAATTCCAGAGAAAAGTGCTGATTTGTTGTGAGAAACTACAGAACTGTGGCATGGTAGATAAGCTATGATTTCTATACCGCTGATTCTCCCTCTCTCCTTTTCTTTTCTTCTCAGATAAAATAGTGACACCCACACAATTCTTTTACAATAGCACTGGAAATGTTCTGTTCTATTTTGCATTTCTGGCTGGCATGCTGACTATTTCCTGCGGATTTTTTAACATTAAGTATATTTTAATGCAATTAACGATTTAACCACATTTCAGTTTGAATCAATTGACTGGAAAGAATTTAGTTTCCATGTCTGCTTTCCTTAATCCTGGTGAGAGAATAGGTATTTGGACTTCTGCAGCTTAGAAACCTTGTATTCAGCCATCTTTGGTTTCCATTTGAATGTGCTTAAACTCTTGTAGTACATCATGGTTCTGTGTGAGACCTGGGCTCTGAGTGTCAAATGTACAGAGCAAGAGGCGGTCATTACTCCAAAGAATGCATAGTCAAAAGAATCTTGTCAAACTGGATTTACTTCTCATTTTTCATTACCTTTGTTTCAGACTCTATCGTGCTATTACAAAAATAGTTCTGTTTGTAGAAGGTAACTGTCTGGCAGTTCATTCACCTTAGATTTAATTCTGGGCATCATCTGTTTTTCATAAAACTGGTTTCTGGAGCCAGGCTTGCAAAAGAATTATGTAGATTGCTCTGAAAGTAATGCATCCTATTTATTTCCATGAAAATTGCAACAGATACAAAGAGCAAAATAACACTATTTGAAAGAGCAAACTCTTAGATACAGAGCATTGTTTTTCAACACAGCCACCACCATCCACTATGTATTTTCACCATCCATGAACAAGACATGTTTGTAAAATCTGAACTGGCAGAGGTGATGCCCTGTTGCTGTCACCATGGCTAAACAGCATCACCAACCACTCACTGTGCTGATATCCACTGTTTGGTCCCCATAAACGTTTAGCAAGTGTCAAGAAATGTCAATGGGTACCATTTTATCAGCATGAAGGAATTCAGTGACACACCTTTCATACTCATTTTCACGTCAGATGCCATTCTGTCAGACTGTCCCTCTGCTGCCATCTGTCACACAGCAACAAAATGTAGCAGAACATTGGTAAGAAGGCTCAGCCTCTGCTGCTATGCCACCAACATCTGCCTTTGATGTTGTCGGCCTACATAATGAAACAGGAGGTATTACTTTCAGAGCAGCTTTTGTAAAATGTGAGTGTTCTAAAAGTAAGTTTATGTTGTGTGTGAACAGGAAAGCTATCTTGGAAATGGTATTCTAAGGCTCAAAGCTGAGCTCAAAATTCACTGACATAGTTCTGATGTTAGGATCTAATTTCTGATTTTGGAATGGTCTGTGGTACTGAAGAAAACTTACACAGATAAGAATTTACACTGCTATTTTGAAAATAGACTGTGTTAAAAATCTTTAGAATTGAGCGCCATATAAAGGAAAACTCATACTCATTTAATTTGTTATAAATGCATATCATCACTGGCATTAACTAAATTGTTAAAACTAGCAGTTCTTTGAACATTAGGGGCTGCAGAGCACCTTTCGTATGTCTATTAAGCCTACATTTAGTTTTGGAAGATGAGAAGGGAGATAAATGTCTTGGGCCACCTAATGTAAGAACAGCTTTTCCAGTGGAAAGGAAATCTAAGGGTTCAAAGTTTACACCTCTGAAGTTAAGATTTGTAGAGGCTTATAGATTTCAGTGTGAGTGTTCTTGCGACTACTGTGTCTATACTGAGTGCAGCTTTGAAAGGAGGTGGAGTAAAGAGAGTTTTAAACTTGTTTTGTGTCTTGATGCCATCTGAGGAAGAGATATTGCTCTACACGAGAGTGTGTTCCAAAAAAAAAAGATCATCTCTATTTATAGGAACAAATAATGAAAATGAATATCAACTCTAGTAAGCAATTTAATATCTCCTCTGTTATTCCAAGAGTTATTTGACTTCCAGGATTTGTGGAAAATACAATACCAACATGAAAATATATCTTCAAAATGTCAATCTCTAAGGGGTGTTGCAGTCAGCAAAGGATATACAGTCTGTAGAGGGTATACAATAGCAGCATTACACAGGGTTGAGTTTAAGCTATGGACTGGCACTCTGCCCTGTGATGTTCAATGGAGATAAGAACAGGAATGTTAGTTAATTTTTCGGTACATAAGACTATTGACCTTGATTTTTACCAAACTTTCAACTATCTATCTTAACTTTCAACTATCTATCTTATTTCCAGAGCATACTTAAACTACATCTAAGATATTTTAATTGTCTCCTCTCCAAGTGTTGCATTTTCCAGGCACAGAGCATTGTTCCAAAGCACAGGAGCTGCTCCTCTTGTGTCATCTTTCAGCACAGAGAGTTTGGGCTGAGCTTTTCATCGAGGATAGGAAAGGAGTCACATACAATTTTCTCAATGTGCTCCAAAAACGGAGCACATTTTTCTACACAGATTTTTTTTTAATCCACAGAATAAATAATTCAAGGGTCTATGGAATTCTGTGACATAAAGCTTAATATTAATATGCTTTAGCCACCATTTTCTAGATCTAGGCCTAGACCTTCCAGACTAGAAGATGGAGATGATATAAGTACTGTGCTACTTGTGTAGCTTGTTTGCTGGTGTGTACTAGTGAAAAGTAATGGTACACATTCATGATGAGCTGCACTGATGCAAAGAACTTGTTTTCACTGGTATAGGATATATCTTTCTCACTTTTCACATCAAAACAGTGTTCAGAAAATATAATTCATAAATGAAGATAAGAATAGATTTGGAATATTTGCAAATTCAGATCTTGTACAGTGCTCTCTCCTTCGTATCCTTGTGTCATTTTCTCTGCCTTGTGTCATTTTTTTTTGTCTTATGTCTTCTGCTTTATGGGTTTGCAGAGTCAGGTAGTGATACCTGAGGTAACATTAATGGTTTGGGAATGCCAATGAAGGCAATCTCACTGTCAGCAGCCAGCATGTCGGACTGGCTTCCTAGTTCTGCCAAGAGAAAAAAGCCTGTCCTTTGCCTCCAAATAAGTGTTGATAATATAAAGCCTAGGGGACATGATCCGTCTCTGCAGGGTTCCCAGATCAGGCTCTACTTGGTCTCTCACTTCCTCAACCACGTCCGCTCTCAGTCTCATATGCTCACACCTTCTTTTTTTGTCTCTTTGGGGACATGCATGACAGTAGGGCTAAGAATACTTTTGGCCGAGAGCTTCAAAGCTACCGCAGGAGACAGATGCATCATTCTCATTGAAGTTCATGGGATCTGTGTGTCTAAATTCTCCATGCTGTTTGGAGGGTTTCTTTGTAGTGGCTGATCTACCAATACCGCTTGAGCACTCAGATCCAAATAGCATGCATGGTCAACGACATCAAACTAATGAGCTGCTGATATTACCCTGAATGCTCTTTTGACTCCTGTCTTGGACTGTCCTAAGCAGCCTGGCATGGCCCTGGCTTTGTGCCGTCCGCCGCTCTTCCTGTCTCCTGTCTTACCTGAGCTGCCCTCCCCGCCTGCCTGCCAACTTCCGATAGGGGTCAAGATGCTCCCTTTGCCCCACAAAGGCCCAGCACAACACTACTGTGCAAGAGGAAGCCTTCGAGGTCAGAGTACCCTGGGAACTGAAAAGTCTTCTTGATGTGATCCCATATCTTTGTGATGAAGGAGAAGTATCACACCTCCTTGCGAGGCAATTCCAGATCACTGAGTAGGTTCCCAAATTACCTTGGCATCATAGCAGGAGAAGGGACATGGGCAGATGCCTGCAGGAAACAGGAGACTGCCTTACTCCTCCTGGGGATTCAGAGATGGGTATAGTGTTGGCCATCACTGATCTGTATACAATTGAACTATTTTCAGTTTTCTAATTGCTTTACCTGTGCACTAGTCATTATGTGTAAAGTAGCTGGGAAATATATTTGTTATCATCACTGATCCTCTATGATTTTCAAAGACTGTATTTTATTGAGAATAATAAAAGTAGAATTAGGATGCAGGTGCCTCTGGTCTGGGCTTTATATGCGGATTCAGTGAACAGTGCTGGTGATCTGTATAAAAAACCTTGTACTGTAGTGGTTACAAGAGTAATACCAGCAGGATAATTCAAAGGAAACAAATACTAATTTCCCCATCAATAATATTAATTGGCACCTGGTTGAGCATTTCTCTTCTTTCAAGTCATCATCCTGATTTAAGTTTCTCCCAGGTTTATTTTCATGTGCACAACGATAAATTCTAAGCTTTTTCTGAAGACTAGGGACATAAATATCCTTTTTTTTTTTTTTCTTAGTGCTGTTTGGAAGTAAAGGCAAGCTTTCATAGTCTGCAGTGCTGAAAGCCTGCAAATCAAAGCGATCCCAATTTCATGTTTTTTTTTTTTTCCCACTTGGATGATATAAAATCTCCTCCTCCTCTCTTCAAAATGTAAAAAAAGAAAAAAAAAAAAGAAAAAGTCCTGAACATAAAGCATGACTTTATGACAAAAATATTTTCCTTTGAACTTCTTTCCTAATTTTATCGATCTTTCCTACCACTGTGATTTTATTAGTGTTTTGTTTTGTTTTTGGTTTTTTTTTCCCCCTACAGTTTTCCTAGTTATTCCTTCTTTTATCTAAATGCTACTTAGTTTGGGATATTTTTTCTTGTATGGTACAGATATGGGAAAGAGCTCTGTAAACTGGTGGCTGGAAATGCTGCATGGCTTGGAAGCCTTCATGGTTTCATAAAAATGTGCTACTGCCAGCCGGAATTACTTGCCCTAAGGGAATCACAGCTGTATCAACAAAGCCTGATGCCTCAAATGCTGCAGCCATTGTCAAGTATATTTGCTCTTGAATAGGCTTTTGCTTTGTTTTTCTATATGCAAAAAAAGCTGAAACAGAAAATATCACTGACTGATTTAGCTAATGTGTCGTCTGTGTTCATCATTGGTACAAAGGGGATATTTGGCTGCAGAGAAGAAAGGCTGGCTGAATGTCTCAGGGATGGGATAAACTGAAGGTGACATGTGAATATTACGTAACTTTAAGGCACTAAACTATTTGTCTTTAGTGTCTATAGCCACTATCCAATTGAGCTGGCTGTTCCTCTCCCTATAGGTATGAGGCGAGGTGAAGACAGGTGTTTAGGGTAGTTTAATGTAATCTCTTCCATTGACATACCAAACAGTAAAAGTATAGTGTCTGGAATTAAACCTGTTTGTTCTGTAGCTGATTTACTGGGAAGTTGCTATATTTGGTGATTGTTCTGGGAAGTGCCACTCTTGCTTGCTGTCAGAGACCATCCCATTTTGAGACTGGAACACCCTGAGAAACCTGATCTATATTTGAAATTGGCCCTGCTTGGAGCAGAGGGCTGGACTAGGTGACCTCCAGAGGTCCCTTCCAGCCTGAACTATTCAGTGATTCTGTGGAAGGTTCCCTGATCTATTTGGGGGTATTATCCTGTAAAGCCTCCATCTGGCCATGTGTTAATCTTTGATTGCACTGGCCACACAGAGAACATCAGCTTCTTCCATTCTAAATGTGACAGGTGAAGGGAGAAAAATTAGTGTGATTAGAAAATCATGTGGCCACGTCTCACTTGGTTAGTCAGCCATACCTTCTGCATAAATCTAAATGGCTTAAAAATGGTACAAAAAGTACAAAGCCATCAGGAGCTGGCTTTATTGGGGAAAGCAGAGTAGGACTTCAGTGCCCTGCACTGGACTGAAGATACTGTGACAACAAATGATCCTCACTTTGATTCTACAGGAGGTATGGATTAAAAGCAGTCTGGTTCTTCAGCTGCAGCAATACGGAAAGTGCATGTGATGGTGGCTTGAGATAGGAAGGGAGCATCCAGCATTTATATTTGGTACATAAAATGACTGAAAAAATGATGACTTCGGAGCAAAGCCTCTCACTTTGAAAAGCTGTAAACTTGCAGTCCAAAGTAAAAGCAATGGCTATAAAACTCTCTTGACCATTGTATGTTATTTATTGATTTATGGTGAGGTTTAGCGATCTTAGCTGCTGTTTAATAGATTTAACACAGCTGCATTACCCTAGAAAATGTCGTGTCCTGAGCTTTCTTTTCTCCTCATCAGATTTTGAGGAGAAAATAAAATGTCTTCCAATAGTAGACATGAAGGAAACATCTCCCTAAATTAGGCAAGTTCATGATCTCATTAATTTCTTTTCTATTCATCTGAAAGCTTGGTATGTTGTAGCAGGCCCTTATCAACCAAATGGGCCAAGCTTTTAAGAGTACTTCCAGAGGAACCAGTTAAATATGACACTCAAAAAGAAGCTTTAAAAAAAAATCAGGTATCTTTTAAAACTGTTAATCAACAGCTATTTTTACTGAAGGACAATTAATAAAGATAGACAGGATTTCCAAGAGATAATTTATGTAGCAACCAATAAAGCTAGTGCAATTAATGTGCAAGTGCAAAAACAAATCAAAAGCTTTTCAGTCCATGTGAATGTTACAATGAAGTAGAAGAGACAGGGAAGGTGCAGGTGATGGTAAGAAGAAGAGATTATTCCGTAGCTGTGGCAATTGTCTTCACTTCTATAATTACATGCTAAATATTTTTCGTTGGTTAGCAGGACTTCCAAATCTAAGGATAGGTCTCTTTGGAATTCTCTATTCCACATTTTGTGTCCATAATTTTTTGTTTGTTTGTTTGTTACTGTGGTGTCACTTCATTTTGGTTTGAAATTTAACATTGCAATTTAATTACTTCAAATCCAAATTGCCATTTATTCACCTTGTGTAATAGGTTATACTCAAGCTCTGAGAAAACTAGCTAAAGGAAAATGGACATGAGATGAAGAGAGGAAGTGTGTTATTCAAATGATGGAAATGAGACCAAGACAATTTATGTGAGAAAGGAGGCTGGGAGGATTGAGAGGAGATTGAACATCAGACTGTGGAAAATATTGTTAAGTGTTGGAAGTGGTGTAAGAGTGTGAAACCAACAATGGAGTTAGTGAAGGACATTCTCTTCGGTGTGATTTAATTCTCCCAATAAGAATTAAACATAAAAAAATAAATTAATAAATCAAAGCTTTCTAATATTCAATTTTAAATAATATTTCAGATAGGTTGAGGCACCACTTAAGGGCACTGATGAGCCAGTGATGACCATGTGTAGCTCAAGGGCCACATTTGGATCAGAATTCAACCATCTACCAGGAGAATCAAACAAATGGGTTCATCTCTCCTTGCCTCCCAGCTGGCAGGATTGGGTCCATATTCAGTAGGTTTTATATGACATTATTTCCTCAGCCTTGGCTTAGGTCCAGTTATCTATTAGACTAGGGTCAGTGCAAACTGTCAGAGATCCACTCTTTGGCTCAGTAGTGCAAGAAACTGTTTCCTTTTTGTGCAGTGAAAATGTCTGCTGGGACAAGATGACTGTTTTCATAGCCTATTAACAGAGCTAGAGGAAGGACGAAAGTTGCCCAATGAAGGGGCAAGTAAAAGGTTTTCAAGTGGGAAATAGACTGGAAATCATCTAGCACAAAGCTATTAGAGGAAGAAACTGGAGGCAGCAATTACATGAGAACAAAAAAAGAGAAAAAACAGAACCCTACTTCAGACCCACGTGTTGTGATTTCCTGTAGAAACTCAGTAAAACATCCTGGTTTATAGTTTCTTCTCAGTAGCCCTATTTCATTCCCACTTTAGCACTGCCTACATAGTATCATACAGGTGAGGCAACAGGGTGATGGAATATGGCTGCACAATGTATAGTATTCAAGAGCAACAAGCACTTATAGGCAGTTTTTGATACCATAGTTATTAAGTCAAGTTTGATGTGATGCTTTCTAGTACTCTCATATGTTGTAAGATGGCAGTCAGCATAAGCTGGGAGTATACTATACCTAGCGTATGTGTTACTATGATTTATGTGTACTTCTCCATACTATACAACACTTTGAGTCATTTTTATAAGTTATGACACTCAAACCAATACATAATAGTACAATTTGTTTTCTTATATCATCACATTTGGAATCCATGGGGTGCAATACTTCAGAGGAAAAATATCCTACTATAGCTGCAACTGTAGCAGAATTTGTAGCACCTGAAGAGAATGTGTTAAAAACAAACAAACAAAACTGAAAATCTATCTGTTCACAAATATTTGTATTTCCATTGTATGTAGGACTGCCTGGCTGTCAGCCAAGATAGTCTGTCACAAATCTAAAACCCTAGGTGGAAAGTCTACTCGACTGTCAGCTTAAAATTTAAAATCCACGTTTTTGTAAAATGCATCTTTTGTCAATACATCACTTGGTGTTGTTGCCATTTCTTCACAAAATTCTACTGGGCTTTTTCAGTTGTGCTAAGGGGCGTCTCTGTTAATGGCATAATTGGTATTCAAGGCAAAATGCATTATGTACTTCTGTAAAACATTGAAGTATTCAGCAGTGTTTGACAAGCAGAGCTGATACAAAAGCGAAGGCAAAATGATGGGTTGTTTTCTCAAGCTGCAAAGGAACTGTGTTCAAATAGTTAATGCTGTAGAGATTTAAGTGCAACTCTGCTTAATTTGCTTTGCTGTTTTGTCTCAGAGACGTGGGGCTAGATATAATTCCCAGGTAATTCCCCAGGCTGGAGATATTACAGACAGCAAGATCTAGGCTTTAGGAACTGAGGAGATAAATATCAGCAATATTTGAAAGCTCCACCTCTCCACAGATGTTTACTCAAATACCCTCGGATGAAGCTAGTGGTTTAACTCTCCTGACATACTGGTGTCGGTCTACTCTGTTGGAAGAGATGGTGCCTTCCTGAGCAAGACTTGCTATCCCCAAAACTCTCATGACACCTCCAGCAGCCACTGAGGTCTCCGACCTGGGAACAGGTTCCCAACTTCCCTATGGAATCCCTAAGATCCCTATGGATCTATGTGAGCTAGATCATTGCCTCTCTCTGTGCTGTGTGTGTTAATGTGTGCATAAGCTGTTCTTAGGAGAATGAGCTTAATTAATCAATGCCTCTGAAGAAATTGGAGGTGAGAAAATTTACAGAAATAAAAGGTCTTGCGATGACTTCAGGTCAACACCACTTGCACAATGAAGTTAGAAAGTAATAATACGCCTGAGTTTCACTTTGACAGATGCTGGTTCTCCTCTGGTATATATATATACATATATATATATATATATATATATGCTCTTTTTCTCATGCACATATAATATAGAAGCTATAGATTAAGAGGAACATTTTTAGAAGAGTAACTGCAGGAAACTACATATGTTAGTCTGGGACTACTAATCCCATTTAATCATTTGGATGCCTCCAGCACCTTTTCAGCTAAGATGTTTTACAAAAGTCTTTTCCAGGTGTTATGGGCCAAGCTCTGGTTTTAAATGCTTGGCAAAGGCAAGGAAGTTCTTGCATCAGCTGTTGAAGATGCTTTGTTTCATGAAGCTGAGGCACAGAGGAAGATTTCCTCTGGAAGGTTAGGGCCAAGAAAACGCACTCTACTGCTGCAGTCTAGCCCAGATGATGCTTGTCTTCATCACCCTAACAGAGCTTGAGCACTGAGCACTTTCTGCAGGCACTTGGCAGGAAGCACCCTGACCTCACTGCAATTCAGAGGAACCTACAAAGGAGAAAGGGACCTCAATTCAGCACATCACCAACTTTCTTCCCCGGACCCACCCTGTGCCGGCAGACATCTCTGGGTAGAAGGCAGCAGCTGGTTAAGTGTGCAGAGGAACAGTACATGATTGTTTAGGACAGGAAGTTGCAATATCCACTTGCAAGAATGTAATTGCTTTTGAGCTGGAACAGGGCCAGGACGGTTGATTCCAGCTGGTAGGAACAGCTGCAGCTGTGAAGGCAGCCAAAACCAAGCCTGCTGCAGGGAGGGGAAGGAGCAAGAAGGGGTTTGCCAGCAACCTTCTGAACCCAGAAGTGTGTAGGGGAGGACCCTGCCCAGACGCCTCATCTCCCAGATCCTCTGCACGGCCCTCAAGGAAACACAAAGACGAGCTGGCCAGAGGCTGCAGCCAGCCCCAGCCCAGGACTTCTAGCATCCAGAAGGCTCTCTGGAACTTTGCCTAGGCTCCAGCTAACCTGTGCTAGTCAGCTGTTTTCATTCTCTTTTGTTCATCTTCTCTATCTCTCTGTTACTTTTATCCCTTTGCCTGCCTCTATGTATGGCGGTTAACTCTGCTACCTCTGCTAAATGTTCTAGCCAGTCTCCCTTTCCAGTGCCAAGGAATTACTTTTTCGCATATGTTGTCTTACATATTTCCTATACTTGGGTCTCTGAACTGTAAATTCCTTCAGTGGGGTCAATCTGCTGTTCTCTTGGTGCAACACCTTGCACAATGCCTCGTTCTCCACTAGTTCTTAAGGCAAACTGGAGGTGGTAAGTAAAAATAAACATTGTTTGAATTTGGAAATTGTCTTGGGAATCCAACCGTAGATGAAGCTTGTTCACTTAAACACACATCAAAACCCAACTCTGTTGTCAAAGGGTTTTGCTGCTTTTGTTAATAATTTTTCCAAAGGATAATTCCCTTAACATTCACTTACTGTTCCTCTGCACTTTTAACCAGCTGCTGCCTCTACCCAGAGATGGCTGCTGGCACAGGGTGGGTTCCAAGAAGAAAGGTGGTGGTGTATTGAGTTGAGAGCACATGGATCCAACATACTGATTGAACAACTGTGTAAACAGCTACTTTTTTGAACCTGAAATCCCCGATTGAAAATCTTAACTGAAAAAGCATAGAACTGAAATGTGTGTCAAGCCACTCCGACACAACACTGGCTTGATTTTGTATCTGCGTTGTACACCACAGGTTTTGCACACTCAGAACTTTTACCAGACTTTCTAAAGCTATGCTCAAAATTTGCAGGGTTGTTTTTTCAAGAAAAAGAATATGTGTCACTTCTGAAACTTGGAAAGCTTGGCAAGTCTTGCAGGTCTGGAGAATAAAAGTTCTTTCCCCTTAGAAATATTTCCTATATTGCTGTGAGAATCCTGGTGTTCAAGGCTGCTTCTGAACAATTTGCTGCATGCCAGAGGAAGCTGTGCCTGCAGGATTGCTTCTCTCTCCCAGTAGTGCCAAGCCTTGAATTAGCCCATGCAGCTTCTTAGTGGAAGGTCCTTTTCCCTTTGGCTGTCTTGGAGTGTGGTGATGGGGAGCTGAGTACTTGATATGGTTTCATTGTACTCAAGATATAAATTCACCATAGTCTTGATGAAAACATTTTGATCTTACCCAGCTACCTTAGCTTGGTTTAAATTATATGCGAGTTTTGGGAAGATTGCCAGCAGAAGTACTTACAGCATCCAATACAGGGAAAACAGTTACAAATGTTTATAGAAGAGGTAGGTGAAGAAATGAAGGAAAGACCATGCTTAATCTACTCACAGAAAACTCATATCTGTCAGGATCATTTAGGTTTTGGCTGACTTGTTAGTGCCCCAAAACCCTCATCAGGATTTTTACTGCCTTTTGTATTGGCAGCTCACGTGTTCTCCATGGGTTTTGTTCTCCTCATACCAGTGCTGCAGCCTTAGATCTGAGTGTGGCAGCAGAGGTGGCAGTGTGCATGTTTCTGTGGATCACAGTTTCCACTTTCTGTGCCTCCGCATTTTCTGCCAACCTGGACAGTGATAAATGCACTTGCTTTAGACCCATGAACAATATCAGAAATGATGGTGTCTAGCTCGTGACTGAGATCCAGCACAGGAAAAATCAGCAGCATGGGAGAAACAAAGGCTGTGAGATGCTTCTAACGTCTAATCCTCAAAAGGCAATCTAACGTTCACTTTTACTCAGATTAGAAATCAATCTTTTTTCTGTCAAATAGGGTCCATTGCTAGGTTCTTCAAGAGTGGTAGGGTCCATTTGAAGATAGATAATATTCAGTTAGCTTATTTAAGAGCATCTCAACATATAAGGCTGACTCAGATACAGAGATATTGTTATAACAAAGTTTAATAATACATGTAGTATATCATAAAGGGTCTGAGAGTTGATAAAAATAGAAAGCTTCTCTTGTACTTGGGTGTCAGCAGATGATTCTGCAACAATCTTGCACATGCACTCAAAGAACACAAAATAATCACTGAAGCCCCCTTGAGACAGAGCATTAGATCATTCTGTCTGGCACCATCAGATGCTGGGAATATTATAAAAATAATCAAAAAGGATATTTATGGCATTTCTTGATGACTATCCTGATCCACAGTACAGTGGAATAGCTCTTCCTTTTGCTGAATTCCCCCCATAAGGACAAATATATGCAAGAATTAAATATAAAAAAAAAATTTTGGTTGGCTTATTGCTCTCATGTATATTCTGGGAGGGACTACATTATTTGAGTATGGAGTTGGTGAAAATGTCCTTTAATGCTTCCTTGTCCAGATCTCAGTGTTGCATTCTTTGCCGTGTGTCCTGATCATTCATTACAAAGTTGGACAGCCCTTACATGCTTGAAAAGGTACAACTCCCTTCCCAAAGTGCAAGTTCTTTGCAGTTAGCTTTAAACATGAAATCTCTCTCAGTTGAAGTAAGAGCTTGTTCCAGAGCTGATAACACTGGCTGACTTCAGTTACTTATTTACAGATGTTTGTAGAGGTGATCTGATAACACACTGTGACTCATTATGTACTTACGGCAGAATAATTTTTGTGACAGCACGAAACAACCTCATCTGTGGCTGGAGCCTAACTTTTAGACCAAGAATAGACATCTATTTTAAAGAGAGGTAGCTTGCAGGCTCTAGAGAAGCGAAGTGTTTCTGCAGCTCCATGCATTGGTGGGAGTCCAGCAGGAATTTTGCAGCCTGTGGCAACCTCCTGTTCCCTAATGATTGCATAGACAAAAAGCTTCAGGGAAGAATACGCTTTGGTGGGAGTGTGGAGGTTATTTCATATCACTTCTTTATTAGCTTTGAACTACTGATAATTGTCAAATTGAATCATAATCACTTACATGAAAATGAAAACGCAGTGGTGGAAGTTAATAACAGTAAGTCTTTTTGTATAACAAAAGAATTTCAACATCAAAGCTGAAAATCAGTTTAGCCACTTTTGTGTGTTTTGTTTCAGGAATAAATGCCAAACTGCTGTTTGTGAGAACTTGTGTGAATGAATGACATGTTGCCTTTTAAAATAGCAGCACAAAGGCAGTTATTAATCTGTAGTCAATAGCAGTGTTTTAAAATCCATCCTACAGGGAAACATACAAATTTGTCTAAAATTGTACTAAGCAAGTAAGACGAAAACTTCACAATACATGATCTAACACTACAAAGTAAGCTTTTAAGATATGTATTTACAAATGTAATTTTGATTACTTTACAAACCAGTTATAGCACTGACATTATTTGCTGAAGAAATTTTGCCCAAAACATGAGTCAGCTTGTTCTGTTGGGTACACAAATGAGCAAGGAGGAGCAGGAGAGGGTGGAGATTAAGCTGCTGGAGTGTTGTAAGTCAATTATGAAAACACAGTCCGCAGGACATGGGAGAATATGTGGGTAGTGGTAGAAACAATAGATAATTGACTCAGCTGTCACAAAATATGGACTATTTTAGATACTGCTTTATGAGTTTCTTTCTTGTGCATACCATGGGATAACCTGATCACGAAATAGTGGCTTTAAATAAAATCTGTTTTGATCCAGTCTTCCAGCAAGATAGCATACAAAAATGAGAGATGGAGAAAACTTCAGAATGCACTGTAATAATAAACCCTAAAGCGTATGTATTTCCCTGAGAAACTCAATTCATAGACTCGTAGAATCATAGAATGACTCAGGTTGGAAGGGATCATCAAGTTCCAACCTCTCTGCTGAAGGCAGGGCTGCGAGCCACTAAGTCAAACTCTAGATCAGGTTGCCCAGGGCCCCATCCAACCTGGCTCTGCACACCTCCAAAGATGGGACATCCGCAACCTCTCTGGGCAACCCGTTCCAGCACTTTACTGCTCTCTCAGTGAAAAACTTTCCCCTGACATCTAATCTAAATCTTCCCTTCTTTAGTTTAAAATCATTCCCCCTTGTCCTGTCACTATCTACCCATGTACAAAGTCGATCTCTCTCCTGTTTATAATCTCTCTTTAAATATCAGAAGGCCACAATGATTTCTCCCCACAGCCTTCTCTTCTTCAAACTGAACACATCCAGCTCCTTAAGCCTGTTGTCATAGAAGAGGTGCTCCAGCCCTCTGAGTCATCTTCATGGCCCACCTCTGGACAAACAACTTATTGTAAGATTTCTGTTTTTCACTGAACCTGTGTGCAGAAAATGCAATAAAAGAGTGTTGTAAGAGGGTTCTTTGTGTTTGGAGAGAATGCTGTAAAATATTATTTGTTATACTTTATAATACAGATTATATATATATAAATATATACATATATTATAATATATATTTATTTATTATATATTTATTATGTCCTTGTTCAAGCAGAGTAATGCCATTTATCTTCACCTATCTGTAAACTTCTCTGAAACGCCTATCTGTGAACATAGCTAACCAAAGGCTGTTCTGATAGGAAAAGAAGCATGCAGTAAGAACTGGAGTATTAATTACTTGTTGCTTCCTATTTACCAGTCAGCTTTCTTCAGGTTTAAAACACAACTATGTTTTAGAAAAGGAGACAGTCTGTTGAGTCTGTGAACTTAAAAGTGCTGTAAAATCTGTCCACTGACATCTCTTGCAATATTTGCTACCATCCATAGCTAACAGCAAAGCAGTGAAAGGAATAAAACTGTAAAAAGCAGAGTGTAGCTATAAACAGCTCATATAGAGCAATAAGCTTTGAATCTACCACAGTTCATATTCAGGTGGTTAAATGCACCTTCTGCAAGCTTGCTGATGATAAAAAGCTGGAAGGAGTGGCTGCATCAGAAGGTTGTGCTGCCATTCAGCAAGACTGGACAAGATGGAGAGTTTGTTAGCAAGGTTCACCAAGGGCAAGCTCAGAATGCTACACCAGGGGAGGAATAACTGCTTGCACCAATAGAGGTTAGGAGCTGATCTGCTGTGGAGGAGCTCTGTGGAAAAGGACCTGGATGTTTTGGTTGGCCATAAGCCGGCAGTGTGCCCTTGTGGCCAAGGCCAATAGTATTCTGGGATGCATTAAACAGACTGCAACAGCAAGTCAAGAAAGGTCTTTCTCCTCCTTGTTCTTCCCTGGTGAGGCCACAACTGGAGTACTGTGTCAAGTTCTGGGCTCCTCAGTTCAAGAACGACAGGTAACTTCTAGAGAGAGTCCAGCAGAAGGCAACAAAGGTGATTAGGAGCATTTCCCGTACGAGGAAGTGCTGAGAGATGTGGGGCTGTTCAGCCTGGAGAAGGCTGAGAGGGGATCTGATCACTGTTTATAAATGTCTAATATGTGGGAATCAAGTGGATGGGGCCAGACTCTTCTCAGTGATGTGCAGTGATAGAACAAGGGGCAATGGGCACAAAGTGGAGCACAGGAAGTTTCATCAGAACATGAGGAAAACCTTTTTTAGCATTGATTTACAGAAAATGGAACAAGCTGCCCAGAGAGGTTGTGGAGTTTTCTTCTCTGGAGATATCCAAATCCATCTGGCCAGTGCAACCTACTATAGGGAACTTGCTTTTTGCAGAGGAGTTGAATCAGATGATCTACAGAGGTCCCTTCTAACCCCTAATATTCTGTGATGCTGTGATTCTGTGTAGTGGTTTGACAAACTCTGTAATTGCGCAAGCTAAAAAGATTGAAGTCTTATCAACCATGGTACCTTGGGAAAAAGGGAAGGTGAACAGGTGTTCCCAAATGGGAACAGAGCCAAGCAGTGGGCCCTTGGATGCTGTGGCCTAATGACACTCTTATTTCATGACATACATGCTCAAGGAGGTTTATGTTTTGTGATTAGAAGGTGGTTAAATAAAAGGCTTTGCCTGACTCTGATCTAAAGGATGAATTTCATGTGGCAGGTTTCTGATAATTCACAGCATTTGTAGTAATCTTCTAATGATGTCTACCAAGCAAAAGACCCACAGTAGACTGCTGGTGAGAGTTAGGGTAGATGAAGATTTGTAATGTGCCTTAGATCCGGGCTTCAAATGATTTGAGGGCATTCACTTAGGAATCTACACCAAAACCTGGTACAGTCAATGGAAGATTTGTATTGACTCCAGAGCTTTTTGGAGCAGGCTCTAAATGATTAATTCCTCATAAACAAAGGAAAAAGTAGATTCCAAAGAGTCAGGCCTGGAAGAACGACAGAATTTGGTCCTATAACTGTCATACACATTATAAACTGAGTTATGTGGTTATATATCCCTTAATTATCTTGTAATCTTCAGTGCATACAAAAGCTGTGTGAATATTAATATTTACATACCATCTGGACATGTAGTATGATTGCCGTGTGCTATAGTTCTGTGAGTACTTGCCCTTCCAAGAAATGCCTGTTCAAGTGTTGAACAAAAAACTTACATGAGAGAATAAAGTTTAGCCTTTAGCAGCAACTTCCAAGTGCATTGCTGAAATGCCAGAGTTGAGTATGATATAAACTACAAAAATGCTGACTGGGAGGGAAGGAGGAAAACAAAATATGACATAGAAAATGAAGATGAGAGTGGAGAAGAGAGGGGCGAATATCTTGAGTTCAGATAGGTGCATCTGCAGCTCTCAACTGAATATTTTTAACAATCAGTTCAATTCTGTACTTTTAAAACTATGAGGGCATGGCCAGACAGAAGAAAGCTCAATAGATAGGTAATTTGACAAGAATAAGAGTGTATATACCTTGTTTGCTCCCAAGTTTTTTTATATTATATGTTATATAATTGATGCAGCCTTAATTCAGCTTCTTTATGCATTGATCTCAGCTCTGTGACCTAGAAAAGAAAGCAAAGCTGCTCTCTTTCACTGACCACTGATGAACAAGAAGTTGTGCTAGGAGGCAGGAATCTTCTGTCTGCCTGGGAGACAAAGGCATTCAGCTGGGAGAGTCTCTGCCCCCCATTGTGCAAAGGTTGTAGAACCATAGGCTACCCATGCAATATATACCAAGTACATCTTGCCTGTGTGTGTAAAGGACAGTTGTAGCTGTAGTGTGCAGCAAAACAATAGGACTGAACTTATCCTGAAGAATGCTCCCTTTATAATTTGGATTCTTGTGTGCAACTCAAAGATAGGTAAGAGCAATTCTCTGCTTTCAGCCTCACGTTGAAGAGGGGCTGTGTCACTTCAAAAAGAAGCTGAAGTAAAGTCCTTCAACTGCCAGCATCTACCTGAATCTCCCACAGAGATCATTGTTGTTTTTACATTAAGAAACAGGGGTCCTTCAATTGTGATGAGGAAGAAACATAACACCTTGTATAGGCATCTATTGTCTAGAGGAAGGAGCAAAGAAAGCTATCTCTGCATAGATGACATTGCAGCTAAGGCAGTAGGATAGGAACTATGTAACATGGAAAGCCTTTTGTGGAAATCAGGTAGCATTTCAATTTAGGACAGCTTCTCTACATGCAGTATTTCAGCCATTAGAGTCCCACAGTCCTTCATGAGTAGCCTGCAAAGGGCTTTCAGCTGAGGTTATTTCTGATGGAACCAACAGATCTTTACTTTCATAGTCTCTCCCAGTCTTCCTGGGAATGAAGCCAACTACAGCTTCAATTGACCAGCCAGCTTGGAGCTGTCAGCCAGCTGAGGATCAGCAATGTGCTATACTATATATATACATATACAACTTAACATATTTCCAAGAAATTAAAAATTTCTTGTTCCGGAAGTCTGAGGCTGACCTCTTTGCCTGAGTATCCTTTACATGGAATATTCAGAAATCCTGATACAGAGACTTGGGCAGAACAAGCGTATATCTAAGGTGGAAATAAATCCTCACATATACAAAATATTTTTTTGGGCTATCAGGATAAAAAAGTGCCGAATAACCAATCTTAAAAAGATAAAGTCCTTTTGTACTTCATACTTTCATACTACATTCCTCAGGACGGAGTACAAGTGAAGTAGAGCTAACATGGCATTTTTACATGCCGTGCCAGAGGAAGACAGTGACATCTGTCAAAGGTATTTCCTATCAGCTTTATGATGTACTGACTACTGCAAACTTATTCATGTGTTTTCTTGAGGTTTCTCTTCATAGTTATTCATGCTTCTGACCAATGGATCAGGACCATGTCTTATCATCAAGTGTTGCCACCCTGGTGTTAACAAATATAGTAGTTGAGACGGTCCAGGAAAATCCTAAACAGAGGCAACTTTTCCATAACAGCAGTCAATGGAAAATGCCTGGAAGCTGGAAAATTTTGCTTCCTACTCGTCCATCCAAAGGCGTTGTATACTGTAGTGACTCAAACTATTAGCTTAAATCTTCCAGCTTTTAATTTAGACCTTCTCATCTGTGACATGGGGACTCGTATGAGTACTTTGTCTTACAGCTAAACTGGACTGGGTCGCTTTTGTTGCTTTTTGATTGGAACTGAATTGGGCTTATTGCTTGCACAGTTGTTATTTCACTGATCCCAAGACCAACCCCTGGGGAATACAGCTTGTGACTGGCCTCCATCCTGACACAGAACCATTGGTCACAATCCTTTGGCTGCAATCAATCAGTTCTTAACTCATCAAACAGTCCATCTTTCAAATCCGTACTTCTTCAATTTAGAGAGAAGGATTGGTGAGGCCTTGCAGAAGTCCAGGTAGATGACATCTGTTCCCCTGTCCTCTGATGCCATCACTCCATCATAGAAGGCCACCAGATTGGTCAGACAAGATGTGCCCTTGATGAAGCCAAACTGGCTGTCTTGGATCACCTCTTTATCTCGTATGTGCCTTAACATGGTAATGAGGACGATCTGCTCCATGATATTCCCAGATACAGAGGTGAGGCTCACCAGCCTGTAGTTCCTTGGGTCATCCTTTCTCCCTTTCTTTAAAATGGGAGTAACGTTTTCCTTCTTCGAGTCACTGTGGACTTCACCAGACAGCCATGATTTTTTCAAATACAATGAAGAATGGCTCAGCGACCGTATCAGTCATCTCCCTCAGAACCCGGGATGCATGTCATCTGGTCCCATTGACTTATATACTTTCAGTTTCTCAAACTTGTTCCACTGTTACAGTGGGATGGAATCTGCTCCTCTCACCCATACCTAGAGCTTCAGGGGTGAGAGGACTAGATTCTGTCCCACTGTGAATGAAGGTTTTGGCCCTAAAAATTTCCAGTTGCAAACTTAATATCTGTCCTCCTACATCTTTCGAACAGGATGGAAACATCTATAGTAAAACTATTCATTCAGATTCACTGCTGTCCTAAGTCTCCTAAAGCCTTACTTGTTGTAGACAAGACTTCAAGACAGAAGGGGATAGGGGGAAAATCTCTGTGGACAAGAGACCTCAGCCTGTAGGTGGTTATGGGGTGACTTTAGAAATTTAGTGGAGGAACATCAGTATTCTGGTTCCAAATGCTGTACTGCTGTTTACTGTTATTGGTCATGTAAGATTCATTTTTACCCTAGATGGTGGGCTTCCATTATTTTAATTGTAACAGTTCAAATGCTACACAGTTTTAATTTTAGCATATGTTCCCTGGAACATCAATCTGAATGAATGATTCTACTTTAAAACATCATTTGACCTGGTACCGGATACTTGTTTTTATACTAGTTGTTTAGAAATGTTAACACTCAAATGATCACGAGTATCCTTTGAAGCATACATTGAACTGGAGATTAATTGCTGAAATTAGCACCTTGGTTGTTATTGCTTTAGTGTGTCTGCTTGAGGTCTCTGCAGGACAGGAGTTGATGGTTTTACAGCTTTAAGGTTATCTTTGACATCAGAAGGGGCAAAACACTTCATTTTCTCCTCTTCCCTTTCTTCCCAGTTGGGGCTTGGAAGATCAGGGATTCTTAATCTTGAGAATCTCAAGAATTTCCCTATTTGTCAGTTGTGAATATAGAAATTTTAATTCATACGTCTGTATGAATTAAATACATAGGTATTTTAGGCTTAGATAGGAAACGAAACAGCAGAGTATACAAAACATCAGGTTTATAAGTTATTTGCCACACAGTAACACCAGTGAGTTTTTCTGGAAATCTGGTGAGCCTGAAAGCCTCTAAAAGATATGGACTAACATGAGGCACCAGGAAGGCTGCTATTTCAGACAACACCTTAAGCCCTGGAAATCAGACCTCTTTATGGAGTCTCAAGGCACCTACAGTAATCAGTCACTTAAAAAAAAATCCTGACTCTTGTTTAGACAAGGCTTAAAGGATACTGCAGGGTTATTTTCTTTCTTGCTCCCTGCTCTCAGAATAGAGTATGTTCCTGTGGTGCTTAATCGTATGGAAAAGCAAGGTGCTTGCTGGGTTGCAGACTGTTGTTCAGATAACTCATACAAACCTCCTCAGGAAGCCAAGAAGGAATTTTACTTCCTACAAATATTTTTCCCTTTTTGCTAAGAATATTTGTTAATCATGCCTATGTTTGCACGAGGAAAGATAAGGTACACATGCCTCACTGTGAAACAGACATGAAGGAGCTTGGGTGTGATTTTCTTCCTGGATGTGTAACACAGTATTCCACAAACTGTGCCTGTTGTCTTATGCTCTGAGATGATAGCAACCTGTGCACATCAGAAAGATTAATCAATAAACCTTTATTTGGAATACATCAGGGGACTTGTGTGCAATATCTCTGTGAATGTGTCAGAAAAGAACAACTTTGCAAGAAATTAAAAATATTTCCCCGAAATTGCAGTACATAAATGACTGCATTCTTTAGGATACACCTAAGCTCCTTGAAATAACATGAATATATGTCTAATTATTTGTGAGTAAACAGCATAATAAAGCCACCAGATATACTTCCGCAGATCCAATGTCTACAAAAAAGTGACCTGAAGAAGATGTCAAAGAAAGAGATGTCTTGCCCTGGTCTTATTTAGCAGCAGGGAATGCAGATTATTCATCTGCAGCACTCTTAGAGTTTTTAACTTTCTGCTAAATCTTCTGGAGATTATTGGTATTGCCAACAACCATTTTTTTTTTTCTACGACTGTGATTTATTGTGTCCTTAGCAACAGTAAAGGAAAAAAGATTCATGACTCACTTGTGAGCTGTTGTGAAGGTCTTTTTTAGAGGAAAAGACTTCCTACTATGCAATGACCCTGGGATTTTTGGAAGGCAGTTGTGCAGATCTGCTTAGCTTCTCCAATTCCTGGACTGAATGTTTAGTGAATAGGGAAGAACCTTTTGCACTCAGTGCCTTTTGTCACCGTTAGAAACAAGATGTGAACATGTGAACAGAGTCATTAACAGAAGCAAAACCTTTCTATGTTGCACTGCTGTAAGTCATATAAGATACAGTGGTGGTTTGGTTTTGTTATGCACAAGACCTGGCTAGCAAAGACTGGACTGAAACCTCCTAGATCTTTATTATAGAAGTAAAAAAAAAAAAAAAAAAAACTGAAAAAAAAAAGGGAGTGGGAGGAATGATTCTCAAGTTTCTATCTTTCTGAACTGCTCTTTGATGCTAAATTGATTTTGGTGGGACTAGAACCAGGCAAATACTCAAAACGTTTGCTGAATAATGGTCTGAGGAATGTTAAACTACCAGCTGGTTCTGATTTGAATTACTGTCTTAATTAGTCATTCAATTAATTTTGGCATACCTAAAATATGTTCTTTTTCCATGTAGCTTTCTTTTTATTCTGACTGGCCTCTGTTTCTCAGTCCTTCCCCACAATTTAATGCTTTTCAAACGGTAGTATTAGCACATGAATGTAGAATTCTCTGTCCTTGTCAAGACTGAGCCCTGTATAGTTTTCCTCCCTTCCTGAATCATCTGTTAGAAGGATGAGAATATAAAAAGTTATTTAAAAAATATTATCTCTGAGATGGAATATGGCATTTTTGAGTGAGTAACCCATTCAAAAAATACATTCTGCTGGTAAATTTTTAAGCCTCTCGTTACATTTTAATCATGACTTCATGATATAGGTGTCAATACACTTTACTTAAGTTAAATGTCATATATGGTTTAGAGTTAGAGAAGTAGCTGACATTTCAGTGGTCATGTGTAACTGTTCTGGAAGAACAAATCTCTAATATTTCATTCTGCCACTGCAAGATTACAACGTAACTTCTAAGTCCTCTTCCTCACAGCTCTGCTTGTATCTATTATTCATAGGCCTGGCACAGGAAAGGCGCATTTTTTCATGATGCGAGAGTCTGTCTTGTTCTCTTAATACCCTGGTGAAAATCCTGTGTGATTCTTTCTCAGTCAAATTCAATTTTTTTTTGCGTCTTGTGAGCTTTGTTATGTCCCTGAAAGGTTCAGAAGTCTATGGCCTAGATGATAGAGGTTCTGGAGTTAGATAAAGCTATTCAGAGGACAAAGTATAAGAGAGAAGAAGCCAGACTCAATCATTTTACTGAACTGTTTGTGTCTTAAAATCATGGTATGCCATGGATAATACTTAATTACTTATTACTTATTACTTATGTTAATAACATAACAGTGACCATGTGTGAACTGCTTAGCGCAAGTCACAGAGTTTGTTTAATTACCTTTTGTCTTAAACATGCAGTTTATTTTTCAACTCATGTATATCCACCTGAAGGAGAACTTCAGTGGGAGAGAATTCACATACAAATATTTCTACATAAGCTGTTTGTCTGGGTAACTATAACTGCTGATTTGACTAAATTGCCATAGTCAATTCTGAGGCTAGATTTCTGTACTATTATGCACATGTGAACATCAGGCTGAAGAGACCACTCAGGAGTTACCAATGGTATGGTCTTTCCTATGGTGCCTGACTCTATAGACTGTTCTAAAGCTGCCTTTTTGGTTTCACTCAGTAAATCCACTCTGTGAAATATGTGGTTACAATTCATTATTAGGCTAACTTCAGACAAGTAAATGGAACTGCACTATGAATAAATTTTACCTATTGTTTAGTTTTTGAAAACTTACTCCTCTTTTGATTAAGCACAAAGTTCGCAAGGTTGCAGCAGCTCCAGAAAGAGCTGAGCCTGAGATTCCTTATGTTGTCAAGTGCCATGGATCCTGCAGTTGGGAGACAGCTTAGTAATATATATATGTTTTGCAAAAATCCATTTGTTAACTCGTTTATCATCAGTTGATCTCTAGTCCAATTTAACTCATGAGTCTTAGCTGAAATTCTCTCCTTATGTTCTCTTATCTCCATCAACTTTGTCCTTTTAGCCTATGTGGCCAAATTTAAACAGAGAGGCTCAAAAGGAAAATAGTTTAGTTAGTAGATTAAGTTAACATTCTGGTGTTGGAGGAAACTGTCATTTTATTTCTTATTTTTAATTTATAGCTATATTAAAGCCTAGGTTTTGCCAATAAACTCATCTGAGGTACATATATAAGCAGTTAAAAAAGAATGTGAGGCTTTGATGGCACATATGTCCTAAGTAGTCAAGCAACAGATTGGAAGTTGCTTTTTTTTTCTACCATAAAACTTTTAAGATGAGAGTTTTAAACAAAACAAAACAAAAAATCAGTGTTCAAAGTGTTCATCTTTGCAAATGAATTGAATTTCTATTGTGATTTGCGGTCCCAAAAGCCAGAAGAACAGTCAGAATATAAATCATTTTAAATCCACTTTTCCCTCCAGTCATACTGACAGCATAATTTCCACAAAGTCACCTCCAAATGCACTATATGAAAAAATATAAGGTTGTGTTCACCAGATATGTAGGTACTGGGAGTTGGGAGTTGCCCTGCAGAATTTCAAGCACATTATGGTCCCATTTTTACTGGTAACTTTATTGCTGCTATTTACTTAAAACAACAACAACAATATACTTTATCCTGGGATAAGATGATTTTTTCTAGTGTAGATGGTGTCCACATTGAAAGACAAGAAATTTAGTGAATTCAGGTCGCATTTCTTTTGTTTTTTTTACTCCAGTGGATTTTAATTGACCTAGGTCTGTACTGTTTGCTGATGGATTTTTAATGCAAAAAAGAGTTTTTAGGAAGACATAGTATTTCTCTTTGGGTTATTACTGATGCTTGATAGTTAACACTTTCTATGCCCCTGACACAGCTCCATGTCATTCCCTAGGATCCTGCCGTCACAGAGATGGGCCAAGGTGAACTGTATGAGTTTCAACAGGGCCAAGTGTTGGATCCTGCATTTTGGTTACAACACCAGGCGACCCTATGGGCTCAGAGAAGAGTGGCTGGAGAGTTGCCTGATGGAAAGGGACCTTGGTGTATTGATGGGCAGTTGGCTGAATATGAGCCAGCAGTGTGCTCGAGTTGCCAAGAAGTCCAATGGTGTCCTGGCTTGTATCAGGAATGGTGTAGTGAGCAGGACCAGGAAAGTAATCCTGCCCTTGTACTTGGCATTGGTGAGGTCTCACCTCAAGTACTATGTTCAGTTTTGGACACCTCAGTACAGAAAGGACATTGAGGTGCTGGAGCAGGTCCAAAGAAGGGCAACAAGGTTTGTGAAGGGCTTGGAGAATATGCCCTATGAGGAGAGACTGAAGGAACTAGGGCTGTTTAGTCTGGGGAAGAGGAGGCTGAGGGGCCACAAAGATGATCAGGTGACTAGGCACCTCTCCTACAAAGACAGGCTAAGGGAGCTGGGCTTGTTCAGCCTAGAGAAAAGAAGGCTGTAGGGTGACCTCATTGCAGCCTTTCAGTACCTAAAGGGAGCCTACAAACAGGAGGGGAATCAACTCTTTGAAAGGGTAGATAACTGCGGGACAAAGTGAAATGGTTTTAAGTTGAGGGAGGGGAGATTTAGGCTGGATGTTAGGAGGAAATTCTTTACTATGAGAGTGGTGAGGTGCTGGAACAGGCTGCCCAGAGGGGTTGTGGATGCCCCGTCCCTGGAGGTGTTCAAGGCCAGGTTGGATGGGGCCCTGGGCAGCCTGGTCTAGCATTAAATGTGGAGGTTGGGTGTAGCAGGGGGGTTGGAGATTCATGATCTTTGAGGGCCCTTCCAACCCTGGCCCATCTGTGATTCTGTGATTCTCTGAGGGGAGACCTTATTGCCCTCTTCAAATACCTCAAAGTTGATTGCATCAAGAGTGGGGTTGGTCTCTTCTCACTGGTGACAGGTGACAGAATGAGGGGAAATGGCAGCAAGTTGCACCAGGGTAAGTTTAGGTTGGATAACAGAAAAAACTTCTTTACAGAAAGGGTTGTTAAGCACTGGAATAACTCCCCAGGGAGGTGGTTGAGTCACACATCCCTGGATGTATTTAAAAACCATTTGGATGTGGTGCTCAAGGACATGATTTAGC
>JAPSGF010000003.1:29552465-29564349 GCA_035772895.1 Perdix hodgsoniae | reverse complement strand
GTGGGTTTTATTTTGAGGTCTTCCAATCTGAGCAATTCTATTATTCTTTGTTTTTTTTTTTTTATTTTTCCCCCCCCCCCCCCCCCCCCCCCAAGTCCTTTGTCTTTGATGGCCTCCTTTGGACACTCTCTAATAATTGTATGTCCTTATATTGTGGTACCCAAGCCTGCACTCAGTGCTGGAGGTGAGGCTGCAGTCATAGAGGGGACAACCTCTCCCCTCTCCTGGTGGAGTGCTGAGCCTGAGGCACCCATGCTATGGTGGGCCTTGGCTGCCAGCCAAAGGACTGGCTGAAGGAAATGACACCGCCTTTACCTTGTCCTTTGTGCGAATGTAAAAGGTTGCCTCTACACTTCCTATGAGACAAATGAGGCCAGGTATTGTTTAAAATGGAATAAAGGTATCCAAAAAGTAAGAATCTTCAAGTCATGAAACCTGAAGGGAATTGTGTGTCAAAAATGGTTACCTCTGTGCTTTCAGCTCCACTAAGCTCTACAAAGTAGAATTTGCTTTTTATGGACTCTCAGCTTAATGAAGGTTTCCCTTTAACAGGTGCTCTGAGTTAGGGATACCTTGGGAAGAACTATCATTAAAATCTCAGTATCAAGCTGAAAAGACCCAGAAATAATTTTGTAACATCTGATAGCAGCTACCTGATCTCCTGCTAGAGAGATGACCTTATCGGTTGTCCTCACTGAGACGATTTTTATCATTGCCATCTGTAGCATTTCTTGTCAAGACTGAATAATTTGCAGGCTGCATCAAACAGCAAGTAGTTTAAAAGCAAATACCTGATGTTGTATAACAGGTACAATCTCTTTCAAGCTTCTGCAGTCTCTACATGTACCCAAATAAATTTGACTGTCAGGCATATTGCTGCAAGTACATGGACATTTGTGTCCAGGATGCTTAACAAAAATGTGTTTGTCAACTCATTCTGCTCATTCTGTCTTCTCTTTTGTTTTAGTTACAAGAAAGCTTTTTTTTTTTTTTTTTGCTTTTTTTTTTTTTAATCCAAAAAACTGAACAAAACAATATGAAAAGTCACCCTTTGTAACATCTGCTTGTCTAGATATAAACATCTTGGTGAGTCAGGCTGCTTTTGCCCTGTCTGCTGGGCCTCTGCTGCCACCCACTGTGGGTTACGATAGAGAAGCTCCCAGTGCTGGAAGTCTTGCATCTGTTATCCAGGCTGATTTCAAAATGAATCACCAAATGATGTGATTTACTCAGTATGCACAACTTCGCAGAGGGAGAGTTTTTCTTCATACAATTAAGTCTTCAAAGCTTTTAAAGGGCTCTTTGCATTCAGTGGGGTTGCTGGATAATTCTGCTTATATCCTTTACAAACAGAATTTGAAATCTCCTCAACTAGTTCTGAGTGATGATTTCTGGAAATACCAACAAACTGAGGCCAGTTTTTTCTTACAGTAGTCTCTGAGATAGCATGGAGGTATTTGAAAACATTATCCTGTGGTAAACTCCCATCAGTTATCTCTGCTTCATAAAGAGCTGATGTGAGTCACCGCTCTGCTGTGATATAACACCAAGCTTTTCACCTCAGAACATCAAATTTCATGGTAATTACTGAAAACCATTAATGTATGATAGTACTTGAGCAATTATGTTAGTGTTCAAATTAGTAACCCTGTACTTGATCCCAGCCTGTTCCTCAGAACTAGCACTTCATTTGTCACTAGCAGGCTGCCTACTCCCTGTGCCCAGCTGAGGCAGGTGGCAGTTTTCACCCTGCCTGTGGTGAGGCTCTGTGGCTGCTGAGGCCTTGAAAGCTCCTGCACGGCTCTGTGGACACCGCTCGTGTGATCAGGTCTCTTCAGAGTTATTCCCACGGCAGCTTTCCCAAGCAGTAAATTCCTCTGACATAAAACAGCGCTGTGCAAATTTTATTATCTTGTGTCACCAGTACATGCAAAAGCAGTGTTAGTGATGAATTGGTTGACAAAATCCTTCACTCCTTCCTTTTAGTGTCCCATCTTCCGCATAATGTTTAGGTATATGGGCTTTTTAAAGGCTCCGGTGATAACTTGCATGAGCGTGGACTTGTGCACAGCCTTAGATACATGTGGGCAAGAGAAGGTCATTGATGTGCTGGGAAAATCTGCTCTCTCTTCACAGAGGACAGTCCAAAAATAGTGTCCTAACTGGTTTGTATTAACTCTTTAATATTGTTCTCTCTTCTCATGTGTATGTGCTCAGACTGCCTAGTTCAAGTAAGTAGATACCGCATTTTCCCTCTGAAGATTTTGCAGGTGTGTGGTCGGTTGCCTCTTGAATTTAGCATGTTTAGTTGTGCACTGGAGTGCAACACTTGATAAAGAGCCATCATAGATGTTACTGTCAGAAGATGGACAATGAAATATTCATACCTGGAATTCAAATATCTCCATCCCAATAACTGGTCAGAGTCCACTAGTGTCCAGAAATAGCACACGAGTAGAGACAAGCACCCCTTCCTAGGTAAAGGACTTGCACTTTTGAACAATCACTCTTGCTTTCCTAATGGCTTGCACATCCATAGCTGGGAGAGAGGAACACAACTGCACACCAGTAAGGTCTGGCTGGGAGGTGACTGTATTCAGCAGACATCCTGTTGAGGTTGGCACAGCTTCACTGCTTGACTGGAGTTCACCTTAGGCAAATGTGGCCCTGGCGTCAGAGAAAGTTGCTCCGCCAGGCTGCACAGGGCAGGAGTGTCACATTACATGCGTTTCTTGGGACAAGGCACCGGCTTGTGCTTGGTTCCTCCTGCACATAGCCTTGCTGGGCTGCTCTGCAAATGATAAGCAGAGTCTCTGAGTTTTAGTCCTGGCCCATCCAAATGAAATGGACTCAATTTATACTCAAAGGCTGTGACACGTGCAGCTGATGGTCCATGCTTCTGGCGCTGTAGATGACCCATATTAATGGCTAGACTGTTTCATTTGCAGAGTGAAATTCTTTTCTCTCAAAGATGCCTTCGGCAGCACCTGCTTTCAACTGACACCATTTGAAGAGAGGAGAACTTTGTTACCCAGACTGCTTTGAGGATGCTTTGAGAAATGCCCAGTTCCTCTACGAGTTACATCATTTCAGATGTAAGGTTGGATTTCTGACTGCTTCTCCTTCCTAACTGCTTCCATTTGGCATTAGAATGGTCTGGAGGTCTGGGAGGGCAAAATTTCTTCATCATCTGTAGCTGAAGGAAGTAGCAAACCTGAAGTACTGTAAGCTAAAATTAATATAAAACATTTTTTTTAAAAAATGTAAATTGTATGGAAAGATTACCACAATCCTACTTCTGTTCTATGATTTCATCCCATTTAGTGTCTACAGAACAAAGCAGCCATAAGGATGTGATCATTTCTCAGATGGCTGCTAACAACAACTCTGTTAAGCAACAGATACCTCCTGCAGCACAAGCCGGTACTGTGCATGCTGAACTGAGAGAATGAAGGTCACTTATGTAAAATATGCATAGTAATGCATACTTATTGATAAGTTGCAGACAACCACACAGAGCAGTGAAAAGCTTTATGTGCTACTAGCATAAAACAGAGTTTTCAATCCAGTGACAGCATTAATTCTTTTGAAACCCCTCAGGGTCAATTCTGTAAATGTGCCCTCATATGCCCAGGATTCATGTGTCTCTCCATCAGACTCTTCACTGAAAATAGTTTTATATTGTAATGACTGCAGTGCATATATCTCTATGGGAGTAGAACTGAGTCTAGGGACTTCAAAATGAACGTAGTAAAGTTTTGAGTGTGAATAGGTGCTGTTTATCTTGCTCCACAGCCGGTACTCTGAATAGCTTTTCTTGTATTCTTATAAATAGGTGACCAGTAATCAGCTAAAAATAAGAATTTTAAAGGAATGTGGGAAAGAAATTTGGGCAAAGTGAAAAATACGTGGAACAGAGATAACTTTATAAATGTTTTGAGGATCCAACGTTAAAGAAGTATGGAGAAAGTTAAAATTGCCTCCTTAAAAATGATACAGAGTGTAAAAGCAAATGCTTGTGATTTATAAGTTCTAGATAGGGAAAGGGGAGAAAAGAAGTGATTTATCTAGGATTGCCCATGGGCAATTAGCTCTGATCATTGAAAATGGGCTACTACTTATCACTTAAAAAGCTGGATGGACTTTTGGGTAGGCTAACCTAGGGACTGACTCCATATCAACACTATGTGAGTGTCACAGAGTTAACTAGGTCTATCTATGCCTGTGACGGGAGGGCAGTAGGTTCCTGGGCCCTCCCAACCCTACAAAATGGGAAGGAAAAGGGAAAGGAAGTAGGCAGATGGGAGCTGGGCTCAAGGAAAAAAAACAGAACAGTGGCAATGATCTAAGGAGGAAAACTTATTTTACTATGATATCGGAATAAAAGATAACACAATATAATACAGTCTAATTGAAATTGAGACTAATAAATCAAATAAAATATGAGAGAGTGAGTTCCTCAGTCTGAGTCAAACCTGAAAAGCTTGGTACTGCAAGGAAATCACCCTCCAACACCCCCTGCAAGACAGTAAGAGTCCGCACAACCAGGAAGGGCCAGATTCCATGACATGTGCAAAGTACAGGGGCAGGTACCTGGAATTGGAACATTAACACTTCAACTCCCAGCGCTCTACATGATGTTATGATGTGGAACACTGAAAACCAAAAATCACAAAACCATGACAGTGAGTGACAGTTGCTTTTCTTTTTAGGTGACATAGTCTTTCACTGTCTTTTAACCTTTGGTGCACTGGAACAGTGAACTCTGGACTAAAGTGTGTCTCAGAGCTTAGTGAAGCAAACTTGTATTATGCCATCTTGAGAGAATGCCAGACTGCACTGGATTGCAGCTCTCGAAGAAAGAGCTTAAGGAGAGCTTGAGACAGCAGGAAATGGAAAGAGTCTCTGAATGCCATGGGGTTCTGTGATATGCTGGTCTCTTATACCTAGAGAGAACTTAGATCACAAACTCACAGAATTGCGAGGGTTAGAAGAGATCATTGAATCTGCGGACGCCTGCTGGAGATCCCTGTCTTTCTTAAATTGGGAAGCCCAGAACTAGATACAGTATTCTAAACGTAGCCTCACCAGGGCAGAGTAGAGGGAGAAGATCACTTCCCTCGTTGTGCTGGCCATGCTCTTTTTAATGCACCCCAGATACATCTCTGCTGTATGATGTACAAATACACAGATACAGGATGCTGAGCTCAGGATTTTAAAAGAAAAAAAAATTTGTCTCACTGAGAAAGCACCCAAATTTTGTCCAAGAGCCTTTTCTGTTCTGGCTGGGAGTTTCAACATGTGAATGTGTAGAATCATGTGCTGTCTTACTTCTGCATGGGCAGAGCTGTCTTTTTTTGGACAGGGATGAACAGACAGTGAAGAGCAGGGGATGTGGGTTTTGGTGTGATGGAAAAGAAGGGCACTAGAACTGTCCTCTGAGAATAAGATCATCACGAGCCTAAGAAAGAGCTTTTTAGACAGTTGGGTTGTTGATGATAGTTAACAGGATAATAGTTGTGTGTGCTTTAGATTTCACCTCTTTCTATAGCTATCTGGTTTTAATGAAGGGAAAACCAAAGGTGCATATTAATTGGGATCCCTTGTGTGCAGACCTGACTTCAAATTTGGAATTTCTTGACATTTGTGTAATAGCTAGTTATTGGTATGGTGGGCATGTCATTCATCTATATGTCTTTTTCTAATTTTACAACATCTGTTCTAAAAATCTACTTAAAACACACATGTAACAAAAAGGACAACCAGAGAGATGCCCAGAACTGTTTTATACCCAGACCGTCTTGAAGGTACCTTTGAGTCCCTAAACTCCAGAAACTCCATTTTATTCAAGAGTCTTTTACTAGATAATGACTTACCAGATTTAATTTCATCTTGTAATGGAATTCTTGACCTGGAAATGGCATTAGCCTTTCATGTGGGAGCAACACACAACTGTGGTCCTCTGTCAGCCCTTTGGTGCCTGCCTGCCCAGATGTTAAAGAGCTGTTTGCTGCAGTTGAATTGCACTCTTTTAGAGAATTCTCTTTTCTCTAAGAGAGGGCATATTCCTGTCCTACAAAGAAATGGTGATACCTAGTTGTGCACAGTGCCTTCAAGGTGCTGTGGAAATGGACCCTTGTGTTTGTTCATCTTCAGGGTAATTAACAAATCCTTTTTGACTTTTGTAGCAGTGGTGCTTGTGCTCTCTTTGCCTCCCACTTGATTACAGCAATTCTCAGCTGAGTACAGCATCAGATTGCAGCGGGGTTAGCATGTGGCAGAAAGAATGATGTTGGGGGCCCTGAAGAAGGGAGGACATTGCTCTAATTTTAAATCACCGATCTGGCAGCTTCATCTTGGATCAGCTTACCCAGTCTCAAAGGATATCAGTATGATCTATTTAACTGAAATTAACCTCTACTGATACGAGGCAATTACATTCCAAAATCAGTGGCGAATTTCTGCTAATCAGTCCTCATTTGACATTGTCCCTAGATTTAAAATCATTACTTTCAAGTTGTGAGAACAGATTTTTAAAACCAGCTTTAGGGCTGTCTGAGTCGCAGCCAATTTCTATGAAGCTGTGTTTGATGGGTAATTTTTAATTGAATATATTCTACCATGAAGTAGTTTTGCAGAACACTCTGAGCCTGGATTGTGACTGAGCTCACCTCATTCCTGGAAACTGTCCTCAGGAGTGGGGAACAAGGTAAGAAACTTCCTCATGTGACCTCTTCCTGCATGTGGCGAGATCACCCCAACTGCCCTACCCTATGTAGTACTAATGCTAGAATGGCATTCAAAGCCCTGCTTTAAAAGAAGGCAGGAAGAGACTGGATGAGGACTGGGAACACCTACTTCTGGAAAAGGGTTATACTAGTCATCAAGTCAATTCATGTTTATGGGTCATGAAAGAGGACATGGAATTAGGAATTAGGAAGCTACCTCATTGAACTATGATGTATGGACACAGGAGAGGAAACTGTTATTGAATTTTAGCAGCAGATGCCAAGTCAGAGTATTCCACTACCTGAATAGATGAAACCTATTGGTTATCTTAAAAGGATAGTAGATTGTATTAGACAAAAATATGAAAAAGGAGAATAAACAGTTCTGCTTCTTTCCCGAAATCCTTATCCACCAGCTACTGTAAAGAGAACTTACTAAAAGAGTAACATTTGTACATGAGGAGGTCTGATCACCCTAGAATCCTGTGGGTTTGAAGAATCTGCCAGATCTTTATCACTCTGATAGTGATAGGGCAAGGGAGAACAGTTTTAGATTAAGAGAGGAGAGATTTAGATTAGAATTTAGGAGGAAATTCTTCACTCAGAGGGTGGTGAGGCACTGGAACATGTTGCCTTGGGAATGTGTGGATGCTCCATACTGAGTTCAAAGTCATGTTGGATGTGGCCCTGGGCAGCATGATCTATCTAGTGGAAGGCAACTCTTTCTATACCCAGGGATTTGGAATCCTATGAGCTTTAAGGCCCTTCCCAATCCAAGACATTCTATAATTCCATGATTCTGTGTTTAGCTTGATCTACCTGTCTGAAATTTAGTCATTCATCTGGAGACAAAAATGAGTCATGACCAATATATTAGTGTCTGCAGGACCTCTTATATTATAGCAATGGTTCTCCAGACTGGCAAAAGATCTTTATTAATGATTACATTATTGCATTTTTTTTTCCTTTTTTAATTATCCTGTGATGATACACAAACTTTTAGGCATTCTTTAATTGGCCTTAGAGTCCGTGAAAGATTTCTTATTGCATCCTATTTTCTTAGCCCATCAGCGGTGTTGTATTTGTTGAGAACTTAGAGCAACAAACTCTACTGTACCTTCAAGTAATAACCCTACGTGACTGTAAAGGAATATAAATGAGGGGAGAAATAAAAATTGGCTACTTGAATGGCAAAATGCAGATGACTTGCTAAGCTAACTCCATTTCATCTCCATGCCCAGCACCTTCACTATCACCAGCAGATCTCACTGGTACTATGATTAGTGTGTGGTGGCCAGTATTTCGCAGGATTCTCTGGGCTGCTTCAAAGCACTTGCTCTTCTTTTTGAAGTTCACAGTGGAGTGATTCTACAATGCATAGCTGAATAATGCTGCTCCTGTTTGTGTCATTTTTTGTTCAGAGCTCAAACTGTGTCTACAAAAAGCTCAGCATTTTGCATGCCCCTGCCCATATATAGAGGAAAGCAGCTTACTGAAGTCAAGACCAGTGTTTTTCTATTGAAATAGAAATGATGTGGGAAAAGATCAGGCTTTGTTTATTCAGGGCAGAGAAAAGATCCTGTTATGGCTGAGACATAAGGCAGCAGGATATATACATCGAAATGTAATGCTACTAAGGTGCTTGTAGAAGCTCAGAGCTGCCAAGCATCCTGATTGCATTCTAGTGCCTAAACCAAACAGAGTGGAAAAGTGCCTCTGTGCTTTAGTGACCTTTCCTGGGGTCACATTCTAGTCCCATTCATTTTGGGATTGAATCTTTTTTTTTTTTTTTTTTCCTTTCTCCCTTCAGCGAATGTTTAAATGTGAAAGTTCAACGTAAGTCTTGGGTGAATTTCTGTGCCCTTCCCAAAGTTCTCTGCAGAACTCCCACCTCTCTGTTCGCTGTCTGCTGACATTGACTTGTGACATATCTTAATTTGTATGAGGTCTCAAACAGTGCCTGGTTTGGGCGGCCTGCTGTGTTCCAAAAAAAAAAAAAAAAAAAAAGTCTCAGTAGTCACGAGAGCCTGAATAAATATAGTGGAATTATTGCTCTTGTAGGATGGGACTCCTGTTTTCTCAGCCTACTTTCCTTATTGACTCATTGAGTGACCTTGGAGAAAGTGTACTAGAACAGGGATTGACTTCATCAGACTGGTGACTAACTCATCTCAGCCTTGTACTTGTAAAAGAAGGGCCTCTGTGTCAAAGAGATACAACTCCCCCCCACCTCCCCGGTCCTATTCAGCTGTTTTCACTGCTCATTGGACTTTACTCTGAGTTTTCTTTGAAGGAAACAATGTCCTGTTTTATAGATGAGAGGAACAGAATTTGTCAGAACAGAGTGATATAAGAAAGACTGTTCCATCTGCCAAAGATTCAGTCCAACACTGATGAGAAGATTTAAAGAAGCTCCTCCAAATACTACTGGTTCATGTGATATTGTTTGAAACCAGAAATATCTGCATTTTCATCTTGGTGTGTGTTCATAAAAGTGTGCCAAAAGGCTCATATCTCTTACCCTTGATTATAAAAGAAGTATCTAGTAGCTCTTTTTTGTGCTATATTTTGATAGTGAGCTTGGAGAGTGTTTGCATTGGAAAAATGCCCAGAGAACATTTTATTGGTCACATTCAATTTTAAAATGGTTTATGTCTCCCAAAACCCTAGGTTTACAGTATTTAATATTACTAATGGGACGGTATGATCGCCAAGCATTTATCAGCATAGAGATATCAGAATGGAAATTGTAAAATGACACATTAATCTCTGAAATCTCAATATGTCCCCACAGAAACACCCACTGCCCATTATCCAGCTGATATGAAAATTCCAAGTTCCTAGTAACAGACACTTTGGAAGACAGGTAAAAGTGCTGTGGAATGAATATTGCAGTTGGCTCAAGCCTTCATTTTCTTGTCTATCTTCAGTCACGAGCAGTTTGATCTCACAGACAGCACTGCTTGACTCTCATGAAGATGGGTCATTGCCAGGCTATATTGAAATGGGGGAGACAAGAGGTAGATTGTATTTTTTTATTATTATTATTATTATTTTATTATTATTATTATTATTTTGCTATAAAGTACTCCTACACAGGGCATTTGGTTTGTAATGACAGCAGAGCTCCCACTGGTTTCAGCTGGCACTAGATGAAACTCTTGGAGACCTGACATTTATACATACGCTTAATGCTTTAAGGGTGGGCAGAGGACAAAGTCACAGGCTGCCTGTTGGAAGGGTTGTAATTTTGCAGCTAACTCCACGTCTAGGTTTGGCTGTCCCCCTTCACCTCAGATTCTGACAATACCCATAGACTATTCTGTAAGGTATGAAAGTGAAAATGGAGAAACTGCACATTTAAAGTTCCTGGCTGACATCTTTATCTAACGATATGGGAATTAGAATCATCAGCATTTTCACTGGTGCCTGTATGAGCTTAAATGCTCCTGCTTGCTCAAGCTGCTTCTTACAGGCTTTGCTGGGTAAAAAAAGTATATATTTAAAAAATTAATAAGAAAATCTGAAAAAGCTGAATAATGCATGTGTTAATGTCTTTTTACATCTTCCTACAAGTAAAGTCAGTTGGCCTCTGTAATAAGCAAATCCAAAGGGAATTTTCTCTTTCATAACAAAAAAAAATTTGTCTGGCACCAGATTTTTTGAGATATATTGGCTGATAATCTTTCCTTAAAAAGAGGGTCTCTCTGGTACATTTTTTGGCCTACTGGGGAAAAGGCAGTTCAATATGATAAGTTCAGCTTCTTTTGGCTTTGTTTATTCCTTCAAATTGCTGGTTACTGAAAGAGAAGAAGCAACTGTTCCCAAGCTGGGTTCAACCCAGTGCCCTTCCTTAACCATGAATTTTGTTGGAAAGGAGTACTGTGGCATGCAGGCACATGGCTCTTAGAGCAGCATCTCATCCACAAGGTATGGTACCAGTATTTTTCAGGGTTTGTTTGTGAGGACAGTGAAGCTGCTGCTTTGTTCGTTGTCTTCATGCAAGCAATGATGGTTTTACTTGTGGAATAGAGAATGAGGTAAAATAGGGATTCCCTATTTTAATCTAAACATTCTCAGAAATAGAGAGCAAAGAGATCTGCACCAGGGTTTTGTCTGCTTTAATACACAGCCCTGGTTTTTATAAGAAATGTACACATACTTTCCCCAATGAACAAGGGATTTGATGTTAACTGGTACATATACAAGCTTACAGTTCTTTGGCATGTCTTTCTAATAGCACTGTTGGCCCATCTCTTCCAAAATCAGATTCCACATGCAAAAGTGTGTTTAAGTCAAACTTTCTCTATGAGACACTTATTTTAAGCTCCACAGAGGCTTTGCAGGTGTGTCAGAAATAACCATAGCTCACATAGCTGCAGGAAAAATAAAAAGCTCTGTTTATTCACTTAGTGATCTGGCTGCTTGTGTCATCCACAGTGTCAGACAAAAGTCAACATCTCTGTTTAACGCATGTTTCCACTTTTCATGGACCTGATGTCCTTAAGTGTGACTGGTACCTGCTGTATATCTTAGAAAGAATCAGACATGTCTGAAAATCACAGCAGCAGTTTTACAAGAGACCTAAGCATTTGTACAGTGTCTGTGCATTAATGCATTAACTTTACCACTCTGGGGTTATTCCAGACAAGCATGATCGCAGATAGTAGATTCTCTAGGTGCATTCTAGAATGGAAAAAAGTCCCTACTATCAATTTTGTAGATTCTTGTATGTGACTTGCCCAGAGATTTTTTATTCAACATGGATAAACGTGGTGTCTGGGTGATAACAACACATACTGCAGGGGAAATCATTAATGCCCACACGAGTTCTTTTGAGAACCGTGGCCTAAGAATAAATAGTCATCTGTGGTGATGCATGTGCACTTTGCAGGGATTAGTCCATTGGTATCCTTCATTTTTTTTTTCCATAAAATACCAGCTTCATGAGTGTCTTAGCACTCGTGATGATTACTGTGTTTTGCATCTGTTAAAATTAATGATGTAGGGAATTTCCAAAGCTCAAACACTTTCTTTATTTTCTAAATCTCAAAGCTAGAACACTTCTGGGAACTGAATGCAAATTTCTGAATTGAATTAGGAAAACTGAATTAATTATTTCTTTTCTTTTTTTTGGGGGGGGGGGGGGGGGGGGG
>JAPSGF010000003.1:29536751-29552365 GCA_035772895.1 Perdix hodgsoniae | reverse complement strand
TGGGGGTGGGTGTTTGTAGGGTGGGGGGGTTGTGTGTGTGTGTATTTTTAAATTATTCATTTATTTTCTAAGAAATGAGAGTTTACAGTCCTCCCACAGACAAACTACACATCACAGATGACACACATTAATAATTCAGAGCTAGATAAATAAGAGGCTTGATTCATACTCTTTTGGATGCACAAAAAGAGTCAATACCTTGTCTTCTCAATGATACAAATGGAGGGCTTTTCTTGTTTGTTTGTTTTTACACGGAGAATATGTTGCCTCTTCTTCTTTCAGTTGCATTCTGACCTCATGGCCTTGCCTAGAGCTGTCTCCAGTCATGTTCCAGGCTGCTCTCACCATCTTTGAAGTCAGACTGTTTTCCTGACCCGACTGTCTGACAAGCTAAGTGCTGAGTTTGATTGCAACAAAGCATGTATTTTATCAGAAGGCTGATCTAGGCATCATATTGAGGAAGCATGTGATTGGTGTTGCATTCCTGCTCTGTGTTAGCTGTGAGCAGATTGTGTAGAGAACAAATCCAGTCTGAAAGTGTTAAACATCATATGGCTCTGAAAGCAAAGGAATTTTGTTATGTTGGCAACTGCAAGGTTGCACTAGGGCCGTTTTTCTTGGTAAGAAGAAAGTAACTTCCCCTCCACAGTACCCTAAAACAAACTCTTACTCCATCGGCTGACCATTTCTCTATGATGGTAATGGCTAATACGGCCTGGAGGATCCCAGATTCTGCAGCTGCCGGGCTGCTTCCCAAATCAAATTCTTAGTCCAGAAAGTCCCTTAGTCCTAACCTAATCATAGAGAAGGTTAAAATTCAGGATTGTTCCAGCACTTAAGGGAAGACAGAGTCCCAGTGAGCTGAGGCTGGACAGGTTCAAAGAAGCACCTTGCACACCTGCACAGAGGAAGTACTGTCAGCCACTGTAATTGCAGTAACATGATTCTCCCTGGTTAATACTGCCTCACAAAGACTCAGCCACAGCTGGATGAAAAGAAATCTTGGCTAAGGATAGCATTTCAATCTTTAGGAACAGCTGTTGAATAAAAGATATCCCAAAATACTTTGTTTTGCTCTAGTGAGTGCAGTGCATTGCTACAATCGTCAGAGGCAACTTCCTGATGTCCTCAACTCCCCCTCATCACTTTCTAGGTCACTTTCGGCTTTCAGCTTTCCTTTCCCTGTTCACATATCAACCTATGACAGCACGAGAAAAACTGCATGTTTGCATCTGGAAAATAGTGGAACTGCAATCGGAAGTATCTGAAGGTAGAGCCTACTCACTTTGAAAGCAAATATACATTCCTACTCCATCCTCTTCTTATATAGGAGTGTAAAGTATGATACAAGGTGAATGAAGTTTATCAAGAAAATCAATTACTCACAATACTGGCTCTTCTAAAATATAATTCCTAATTAAACAGAATTCTGAAGACCTTTTCTGTGGGGAATAGACTTAGCAAGGTGGATTTTCCACATAGGTTCAGAAATACATCCAATGGTAGCAGCGACAAAGCCGAGTAAAAACAATTTTCTGGGCTATTCTCTAATGGTGGGAAAAAGTTTGCCCTGTATCTGAGCACATTTGAAATGATGTGGGAGACTGTCACAGAACTTTCATGTGTATAAGGAAATGGCTTTTCTGCTTCTCTTGATAGAGGGAATATCTGAAGGATCTTAAGGCAGGAAGAGCAGTGTCTGTGTCTCAAATTCACTATCTTCTCATCACAACTTTATTCTGCTCTGGTTGTCAGAAGAACACCAGTTCTAAAAAATGTCTTACAAAGCAGCTTGGGAAGACAACTAAGACCAAACCAGGATCCTAAAAGGAAATTAACCATGGTTTCTCCAGCCTTACAGGCTTTGCTTCAGATAATTTTATCTGCATTTCCAAGCTTGTGGCACACATATTTTTAATGGTCTGGGTTGTATTGTAAACTTATCTGAAATGCAGAGTGGCGTCTCTGACCGACATGCCCTGTTCCAGAAAGCACTCAGTGCTGTGTTTGGAGGTGGCCACTGTGTCCCTGCAGGTTGCCTCGGTAGCAGGCTGCCATGTGGGCAGAACAGGTGGTTGTGGGTGGCCGTATCGTTTACCCACTGCCATTGGGATGGTGTCAACACACCATACACTGAGTAGTTTTAGTAGCAGGTGTCTGCCCAAGACTAAGATCCACACAAGCAAGGGAGTAGAACAGATAGCTGGTGGCAGCCAACATAGGCCAGAAGAAATTACTACTCACACTAGCGGTACTGTGTTAGGAATTGAGCTGCTGGTTTTGCCTTTCTTCTCTAATTTTGAATTCTGTATCATTTACTGAGAACAATGCACGTAATGGCAGCAGCTAGTGATCATGAAATTTAAGGGAGGGCTATAAACATATTAACAAATATCTGTGCTCCCAAGAGGACATAAAAGGGATTTCAGGGCCCAACTAGACTGCTCGGCAAACACCTCTAAAAAAACCCAGCAAAACAAAAACCAGATGTTTTCCATATAGAATACTTTAAAGTTGGAAGGAAACAAATTAAGTACAACCTTCCTTTAGGATGGAGCTTTGATCTGTGTATTTTTTCTATTACAAAAGCAAAGCGGGTCGGTGAGATGCATTCAAGCTTGGGAGCTGCTTGGGCAGCTGCGTGGGCAGTCATAGAGGTAACATAAGAAGACCATAGAAAGAGGCAGTGCTGCCTGCTAGTAATGACAGCTCCTTTGTGTGGGCACCAGCACTGTAACTCCAGGAGCACATGGACAGGTATTAGTGAGGCCAGATCTTCTGTTCACTTGATTTCTGAGAAGACTGGGGTTTAGTTAACACTGACAATTTGTAAATTCATCCTTCCCAATCCAAGAGTGCTGAGGAGCTGAGGACATTCTGAAAGAGATTTGAATCCTGTAAATTTAACCTGTCTTGACGATTACTGAGGAAAGCTATTATTTTGCAATCCACCTATGTGTATTTACTATGAACATGAAATGTTATGAGCAGAGATTGCTGAGCGGCCTACTTTTCCTTTGCAGAGAACCAATATCAGTATTTCTATTTTGGACCTGCCGTGGTGTGATTGTTTCATTAGAAACCATGTGACAAAGGGACAAACAGACTCTTCCAACACTTTAAAGAGGATTTAAAGGCTGTCTGTACCCAACCATGGTATAACTTGAATTATCCTTGAGTCATACAATACATATTTGAGCTCACAGTTATAATTTAATCAATTTCCATGATGCCACATGGAAGAAACACTTCAGGTGAATTCAGCTTTGCTTTATTCTATTATTAAACAGAGATTACAATTTAAAATTGCTTTTCTAATGACCTCCATTTTACAAGGGACCAAGGATCTTTTGCACATTTTTCAATGGTATGAAATCTGTCTTTTGATTGTAGGTTTCTAGTAAATAGGCAGTATATTGCAGAATCAAGCTCAGAATGAATCTTAGCAGAGAACACAGCATATTGGATCCAACCCTGTAATTTAAAAGAATTTTTGCTATTTTCAGGGAATAGAAGGATGATCAGCACCTTCCAGTACTGAACATTAAAGAAGAGTCTAGACAATCCTGTCAAAAGTGTTTCATTATCACAATCTTTCTCTAGCAGAGGTTAAGGATACTGATTAAATTGCAGAACTGTCCCTGAGTGTGGATTTATTTCATAGAGTCTTAAAGGAGATTGGCTATGCTTATCAGCCTTGTTTACTACAAACATTCAGATGAACACTTATCTCAACTCAGTTGTTCCTGAAGGTCAGCATACAGCAAGGAACAATATGTCTCTTAATGACATCTCTCAGATATGATTTCTGCTGTTGACTTTTGTCTCATTTGCATACTGTGCCTTATGTTAATGATGAACCATGAGAGAAAATCTTTTCAGAGGCAGCAAGTGGCCTAGCAGCCTCTCTCTTTGTGGGACTGCACAGCTGGCTTTTGGTGCTAATACAGGCAAAGATCTCCAAAGAGTTAAATGCTACCCATGAATAAATACTCTAAAAAACAAAACAGTACAGGTGGCAAAATCACTTGTCATTCACCTGAGTTTCCATGGCTAGATTAAAATATTTTAGCTTATTTACTTATGGTAGAGGGCATGGCTGAGGCTAAGAAAGAAATGCAGAATGAACTCTGACATTTCAGTGCTGCGGCAGATAATCACCTTTTCCTTCAAACTGTAATGGCCTGTGAGCACCCTGCATGTACGCCATGATGCAGTGAACACCTGTGCGAGCACTCCTTTGCTGAGACATAAGAAGTCTCTTCAAATATGGCACAGGCTCGGTGTGTACACTTGGGTGACTCGCCCCACTTGTTTGGACCAGCCCATAAGTTCTGGCCCAGGTGAGAAGCAGGTATGCTGCTATCTTAATATTCATGACTTAACAACAGCAGTAATGCACATGACCAGAAATGTTGGTAATGCCATATGTTGCAAAGGTAGTGCTAAACTTGGAGACTTTGGAAATGCATGAGAACTTTAGAAATTAAGCACTTCAGGCTCCAAATGCTGTTCTTGCTCTCCATTTACTGTAGGTATGGAGGGCCAGATTCAGAACGGATTAACTCTCCTGATTTTATAGATGTGGCTGAGATAAACTTTGCCCTTATTACTTGTTTTTCTTTTCAAGCTGTGTTGAAATACTTTGGTCCTATGTGGCTTTTTATTACATGGAAAACATATTTGCTGTGCATCTCTTTCTGTCACCGTTTTGACATACCAACCCCTTCTTTTCTCTCCAGGCAGTCTCTGGACTGCCTGGAAGAGCGTAACAGCTCATTGACTTGCAATGTGATTAATCCTTGGATTAGCCAAAATATGATGCAAACAGATCCTGACCCAGTCCTGAATGTTGTTCTTGCCTGTGCATGCAGTGTTAGGTACCTTACAACTGTCTCAAATTGATCAGGACATCCGGATTTTGTAACCTCATTTTATAACTGTTCCTCTCTCTCTAATTCCATCCTGTGAAGTTCTGAGGATATGTAACAAGAAGCCACCCAGTTACTATTCCTTGCAGCTATCAGCCAGTGTCACCTGCTTCTTTGGCATCATCATGCAAGCATGCACTGTCACACTCCCCACTGGAATCTCAGCTCGCGGGTTGAGATTCACACCATCACTCAGCCTGACAAGAGTGTTGACTCCTGGAGCCCAGAGCTGTGTTTGGGAGCACATAAAAGCGCCGGAGTCCCCTACATCTTGGCAGGACTTCAAGGACTATCCCAATGAAGAGATCTTGACAGCATAGTTGTAAACTCCACAGGCCCCAAGGGCTCAAACACCATGACATTAATGCTACGGACTGAATTGCCAAGATAGTATCGCTGTTTTGTAGACTGTAGACTGATGTCTCTGGGTAAGAAGCAGCATTTCTTACACCTGTTAATTGGCATTTGCAAAAAAATGAGATTGACTGCAGTGGGCAGCGTGGCTGAGAAAGACAGGGCATGCAGAGGCTTTATCCGGTGTTTCTTCTGTGCTCTCTTCAAAGTGACTTCAGCTGCATGGGTACCACAAATATTTGTGAAAGCCAGTATTAGCATACTGAATTATTGACATTTCTGATATATTTAGGACTGTACTTCTATAGTTCTCTCAGTCTTTATTACAGCCTCAATCTATGCAAAAACAAGCAAATAAATAAATGAAAAAGAAAAAAATAAAATAAAATCCAGAGCTTCTGAATTGGAAACAGATTTAGGAAGCAGCTAGAACTACTGTGAGATTACCTGCAGGTTTTCAAATTAAGCATAACCTAGGTAAAATACTTTGCTGAACTTTATCTCCCATGATGATACTATCTCTAAGGTAAGTTCTCCACAGCATTTCACCAGATCGGTCTGATCGAGGTTGTAAGCCCAAGCTTCTTTGTGCCAGAAAGAAGTAAGTAAAGTAATAATGCTGAAGAGGTGAAGCTGGATGATTTTTGGCAGGAGTCCTTCCAGCACTTCAGGCAGTGTGAGGTAAGCAGCGCTGCCATTTCTTCCAAAACAACCAGCGCTGAAATTAATTTATGAAGCCCGGTGTTGACAGCAGATTTTAGAATCAGCCTGTTGAAGGGCAGTTAACACCTTTGATAACTAACTTTTAAGTTAATTTGTTGGGAAAATCCCTGAAGAATTTCAGAAGACATCTTCACACTACTCATCTATGATCTTTGGGATCTTTTCTAGAGAACTGTAAGGGTTGCATTTTAACATTAAAAAAAAACACGTTGGATAATGCAGGATGTAATTCTACAAATGATAAGATCCTTCCAAAAGCAGAATAGCAGAACAGGATACGCAAAGCCCCTCTAATGACTTCTAATTCTGCTTTTCCAGATAAAAGACCCAATTTCCTTTCTGAACAAATTCATTGCAATTTGGAACGATTTCATTTATTCTGAACAACTGTTAACAAAAACGCAGTCCATGTTGTTAACAAGAATCTCAACTTGGGAAGTCATCAAGCCTTAAACTATTCAGTATTATGTAAAGTTTCTAAAGTGCTCTCATCTAAGAGTCCGGAGCAAGTCATCAACTTATTAGGAAGAAGTCTCTCCTGATGAATGTAAGAAAAATGAGAACAAAGGGTAACTTTATTTAAACAAATCAGAAGTCGCTGAAAACAGACATTCTAAAATACTCCGTGGTCTGCTGCTCCGTGGTGTTGCTCCAGCCCTCTCCCGGCTGCGGCAGAGCCCGCCCGGACGCGACGGGACCGCGGCTCCCCCTGGCGACCCGCCGGCCCCGCTGCTGGCTGCGCGTCGGGACGGGGCGCCGAGCTCGGCTCTGCTGCTCCTCTGCCTGAGCTGTGCGGGCATTGCGGCAGCGTGGTGCTCCTGTTGCGAGCCTGGGTGGGCGAAAAGCTGCTTGCACGTCTCTTTCTGCTTCTTTGGAGTAATGATTTTTAGCTGTCAAACGCATTTCACATTTCTTCGCTAAGTCCAGTACTTATCCTGTGTTATGTAAGTGGCTTGGAAAAACGTTGGCTGTGGTAGTGGCCAAACGTCTGCCGTCAGAATTTGAAGTGCAAAAACATTTATATGATGCTAGCCTACTATTTCAGCTGGTGCTATTTTAAACCCACAAATCCCCATTTATTGATGGAATATTCTTGTCACAAAGCACTTGTGTAGATTTTTACAAAGAGAGGAAATGCTGAGAGCCTCTGACCAAAGCTGTGCTCGGTGCAGCCCAAATGCTGAATGCTAGTTTGAATTTATTAGGTGGCTTATATCTTTAGAATAACTTCAGCTTTGTGTTCATCCAAAACTGGGAATGTTTAACACTGGAAATAATGACCACAATCTGGATTTTTACTCCTGATGATATTTTAACATGGGGATTTTCAGCCTTTTCTGGTACATGGCTCCTTTTGCTTGTGATTTAAACCCAGGCCTGCTTTGTTTAGTAGTCCTTCAATGAAATACAAGTCTGAACCCTGCCCTCACAGTTGTTGAAATGATCATATTATATAGCCAGGCCTTATTGCATGTCCAAATCATAATCTCGGGAGGGTACGAGTTTTAATATCCTAGCAGTACATATAGCCATTTTTATTTCTTCCAAACAGTTACAAGAGAGCTCTTATTTTCCATTTCTGCTGAAGCTTTATTAGCTCAAAGTGCCCTCTGCACAAGGCTGTAAGCAAGGACCTTGCTGTAGTTATTTGAATTCATCTCAGAGTTGAACATAAAATATTAGAAGGATTCCTTTAGCAGTGTTGAAATAGCATAAGTGGGCATATCTGATGCATGTGATATTCCCAGCAACTGACTGACATGCCTTCAAAAGATCAAATTCAGCCTTCCTTGCATGGTATAAGATAAAAATCTGGCCTAGGATTTAACTGTACCTGGTAATTAAGTTTAAAGAACAATAATGCCCCACAAACCTCTACAGAGCTACAGTAAGCATGCTGGAATCTTGGTTGCCATTTCTGCAAACTGTTTACAATTCACATACCTCTGCAAATCCAGTCCTGATCTCAAATTGCTGCTCATAAACAACATAGCAGGGATTTGATGTATGAGGGCATGTTCTGAATTCCCCTTTCCTAGCAGCAGCATAGCTAACTTTTAGCATTTAAAAACCCTCTTATATCTCCTTTTGTTGCAAACAATGCTGCATTAACTACCTGAATACATCTTGTGACCAATATTTATATTTTGGCAGAGGTGGCAAGAAGGTAGATATAACATGTTTTATTCTGCTGCTGCTAGTTGCTTACAAATTAATATTTGTCACAATTGGAGGCAGGTCAGTCTTTGTTAACCACCCCAGAATTTTGGGGGGATGATCAGAGTCAAATGTTTTTATCATTTGAAATTGTGGTGGAAAACTTTAGGCTACAAAACTGATCCTTCAGGCTGTGTTAACCTTAGTATATCAGTATTTCTTAGTGAACCTCAGCAGTGAAGTGATGATTCAAAATAAGATAAACTGATGTTACACGTGCTGTGTTGGGGTGGGGGATTATAGCACTTGCTGAAATAAAGAATGAAAAAATTGTTTGTCTGCTTTTACTTGACTTAAAGAAAATTAAGGGCTCTACACCCCAGTACTAGCTGTTTTATTATGGCAGATGAGCATGAACCCAAGCTTGTTGCTGTTCAGTAAAATGCTTCTTCATGCATGGCTTAACTCCTATGTTACTCTGTGTGGAGTCAGAAGCTGCTCTCAGTGACCCTGATGGATCTCTTCCAACTTGGGATGTCCTATGATTCCATTTTAGGCAACTCTGAGGAACTCAAGAATTTGTAAAAGTGAAGGTTGAGCTGGTTCTAAAAGGTAGTGCCTTTGAAGAGAGTTTTTGGGGTAGGAGAATTGGGATATACAGAAATGAAAGAAGAATTGTGCAAGGTGATATCTCCCTCCTTCCACCTTGCTCTCATTTTTCTGTGTTTAACCTGAAATATGATATATGAGGTCACTGAAATCAGGGGAAAAGGTGTTGCTCTGAGCCAGGTTTGTTCCTGACAATGACAGATTTAATGACAAGTTATTTCAAAGAGAAAAAGGCTGGGAGCCTTATAGGGATGATATATTAATTAGATCAAATACATGTTCAGACAGGAATACCCATCTTAAACATAGCCTGGATTCCAATTGCCCTCGGCAGTGTTCTTGGTCTTTAGGTCTCCCAAGAGTGGGTTTTCTTTTGCCTGGGACAGCCATAAGGGATTAGGGTAGATATAAAAGTGCAACAGAACAGGAAGCCCAGGACAGCTCACTGCAAAATGGCCTGCATTTTCTGGATCAAATGAATGATGCTAGAAAAGCAGGGCTTCTCTTTAGTGTTTTTCAGGATCATTTAAACTTAGCTTAACTTTTAACTCATCAATTTTTTTAGTGTAATGAAGATGAGGTTTATATTTACATATGTGCTTAGGAGGTGGGTTGCTACCACTTTGTGGATTCTGGACATCTGGCATTTGGGAATTATGTTAGCAGGACTCTGTCAGCAAAGGAGCCGAGGAACAAATCTTAATAATTCTCATAGGAAATGTTGATAGAATCTCTGTTAAAAAATAGGCCAGATGGAAACATAGATGTGCATGCAGAGAAAGATTGATCTAACTTTATGGGAACAAATTTCCTCAGAAATGTGCTGGAATTCTTTGAGGAGGTTCATGGCTATGTAATCTTGTTAAATACCTGTTGATATCCATAACACTTTTTACAAGGTTTCTTACAGAAGTCTCCCATAAACCTCTAATCTATGATAGAATAAATTTAAAGATTCTCCATGAATTAATACCTTGCTACATGTAGAAATAAAGAGTAGGAATAAAAGTCTTTTTTTTTTTCTTTCCAGTTTAGGGAAGTTACCACTGGAGTCCACTGTGGATTTGTCCCACAGCCTGTGCTTTCTGAGCTTATAAATTCGATAGAAAAAGGGAATGAGAAGAAGATTACAATAATGCAATAATAAATTGTGAAGGGATGCTAAAACAAGAAACAGCTATGATAGATCATATTCTTTGCAGAAGATCTCATGATGTTGGTAGACTGGAGGATATTATGACTAATGAAATCCAATGCTGCCAAACATGCAAATGTGGGGGGGAAAAAAACAACAAAACAAATACAAAGGTACAGACACAGTGATGGAGTCAATACCAGTTGTTATGTCTTAGGAAAGACATTTGTCAAATTCATACTGACAAATGTGAAAATTTCTGCTCACATTGCACAGTTATGCAAAAATATTAAGAATTACAAGGAAAGAAAACTACGTAAAAGAGGAAATGCTATTATTCTATGACATAAATCTAAGCTTTACCCTGACCACTGCTTCCAATTTAGAATTCTGGTGACTCACAGGACATAGAAGAATTAAAATAAAGGTATTTCAAAGGGTAAAAAGATGCTGAAAGATTTGCAAAATGGTCTGCACAGGGAATGCCACAAATGGGAATTCTGCTGCCTGCGGAAGAAGAAATCTTAGAGAAGGAGATGAAGGAGATGACTGTAAAATCATAAGCAATACAGAGAATGTGCATAGGAAGATGATAGTCTGAATTTTCACAGCAGTACCAGAACAGTGAGACATTAAAAGAAACAAAGTAATATTCATTTTAAAGTTGAAAGAATGTAGTTCTTCACACATTATGAGCTGTGGAAAATACGGGCTCAGGTCTGTGAGTGCCAGAAAGTTTTCAAATATGTGACTAAATACTTGAATAGAGGAAAATGAAAATTTTACCAAGAGCTGTTTGACACTAAGGTAACATCTCTGCCACAGGTGCTAGAGGCAAGGAAGGTACTCTGGGAAGGCCTGTAACTCTTCAAGGGCTTTTGCTGGAGATTGATACTGAGCTGGGCAGATCCATAGTGACCCACTAGAGCTCGCTGACATTCCTATGGATAAAAGATGTAATACTGGGAACACAGAGGAGAGGTGAACTCAGAAGACGGCCTATGCAAGACTCCAGTCACTTCCTGAAGTTTTCCTCTATAGCCTATGCTGGGCTGCTGCATTTTCACAAACGTTTTTACCATGTAACAAGAGGCAGAATCACTGCAAGATCATAGTTATCAGAAAGAATACCTCTTTGATGTTATCTCCTTGGTATAATCTCGTATTAATGTGTCTGAATATCCATGACAGTAGCCTTTTTTTCCACTAGATGTCTCACAAACCCAGTGATTGTAATCATTCTGGTAAACTTGTACTTCTTTCAGATACATAGGTTTGTTAATTTTTTTTCTAAGATGAAGGATTTGCGTTAGTGACATCCAGTGATAGGACAAGGGGCAATGGGGCAGCACTGAATGCATGAGATAAAAGCTATTGCAATTACTGAATTTATAGTTATCACAGTGCTCTAGAACTCTCTATATATGTACCCAGGCAGATAAATTTGGAGGCTCCTCTTCTAAATGCTCATAAGTTGTATTTGCAGTTAAGAGGTTAGATTTTATTTAAATTTAGTTTCACAACAGTAATGCTTCACTAGAAGTTACTTGAAAAGCTTTAAAAAATAAAACAACAAAAAAAGGAAATGGCCATAAGAACATTTTGTCCACCCTTCTGTGCACCCATTCAGAAAGACCTCTAGAGTTGTTGAATGGAGTTTGTGTTTGGTCAACATATTTTTATTTCATTCTGATGATTAATCAATATTACTATCCCAAAAGAAAGCTTTCTTTTCTGAATATCTTTGATTTGTTGTTGTTGTTGTTTTGCTTTTTTTTTTTTCATGGAAGATATGCAAACAGACAGTTTTAGATCTAACAACTCTAGATTTTGCCTCAGTACAGTCAAACAGAATGATGAAGCCATGTCAAGCTGTCCATAGAGCTTATGGGGCTGAGATGAGGTGCTCTGTTGCTGGTTCAGGGCTCTGTAATCCTTGCTGGTGCAGAGTAGCACACAACAAGCATGAGATGTGCAGGTGCTTGACTTAGTCTCTATGGCTTAGTCTCTATAAAATAAAATCAGCTGACTAGGTTGAGCAAGGAATTCATGCCCTAGTTTCTAATTTTAAAGATAAAAGAGTGCTCTTCACAGAGTAAAATCTTTTCTTAAATTATAAGGTTTTAAAGGCAGAACATGGCAGTTCATGGTGCAGAAATGGAACACTGAGACTGTGTCCATTGGATATAAGCACAGGATGAGAACTAGGAGCAGCAAGCCATGGGTTTGGGTGCGGCATGTCTGGGATCGTTCTGACAGATTTCTAAACCTAGATGAGAAAAGAAGAATTAAAACCACATTGGACCACATAAACAGTCCACGCATTCTTCTGTATATAACTTCTCTTCTGTTTGAGTTGTATCATAGTTTCTAGAAAGATACCCTATCTTCATTAATAAGTGCAGACACTACGATTTTGTGTTGTTCTGATCATCACTTATCTTCATTATTAAAATGCATTACTTTATCTACATTGAATTTGTCCAGTTTTCTGTAGATGCTAAACTTTATTATGTCTTCCCATCTTAGGTTGCAGAGTACTAGAACCAATATGAAAGTCCAGGAAATAGGTTACTGCATTGGTCTACATGGCCATTAGCTTTAAGAACCATAAGGTTATCTACATGATAGAAGTTTATAGAATGATACAGAAAAAAAGCCTGGAAACCAAATTCATACCAATAGGAAGAGATTTTATATTCAGTTTTGACTCTTGCTTCCTTTGAAATGGTTCTCTGTTGAAGTATCTGCTCAGCTTGAGCAGGAGAAAATAATATAAAAATAATTGAAGTATCATATTTTAAAAATACCTCTGGTTGGAGAGGAAATCTCTGTAGTTTCACAGCCCCACCAGGCAGGGCTTTTGATAAAGTTCAAGTGAAGAGTGAGAGTCATCTGCTCTAAACTAAGCTTATCTGAAATCATAGACTACTTTTTTTAAAAGGCTGATGGTGTCCATGTGAAACCAGATAACCAGATAAATCCAGATAATCCAAAATAACTGTCCATGAACTTTCACGCATTTCACATCTTAAAAATAAGATAGACTAAAATTTCTTTTCCCCCTTGTTGTTGGTAAGATTTTCAGTGCTTCTCATTTTCTCCAAGTCTATAATAAATTCATCTCCTCTCTGGAGAATGAAAATCCTTTCATAATTTCAGCTTGTTCTCATCAGCCACTGTGAAAACTGGAGGTTTTTTTACTTCATATTTCTGCTTCATACTTGCCACGTCTCATAGGAAGTTTTCTAGCAGGTCTGGGGTGGAAGAGGCAATAGAGACTTTGCCAATAAAATGTGTGCTGTTGGAAGATTTGCCCACATAAGAAAACAACTGAGGAAGAGGATTGGATACTACCTTCAAGTTAGAAGGGAACAGACAGAAGGAAATGTGGAAAACTGTAGGAAGAAAGGAGTTTGAGAAAGATACTTGATGTAGGAATAGAAAGAAGACATTCTCAAGTTTGTGAATGTTTAGAATAGACCAGAACAGCCGGAGTGCTGCAGTACTCTTGGAAGGTGGGACATCTGAAAGGATTTTTCCAGTATGTCCTCCTATGGCATACCAACTCTCCTAATCCCATTCCAGAGCATCTTCGAATTGCATAGGTCACTCTGAAAGTAATGCCTTATTTATTTCCATGCAAACTACAACAGATACAAAGACTGCAATAACACTGCTTGATTTCAGCTATAACCCAGTTTTCCAATACAGTCATCACCATTAACTGTGCAGTTTTGCCAGTGATGAACAAGAGCCTGCATGTTGTGCTTGCAGAAATCTTCATGGCTGTTGAGAATGTGGCTTGTCTTTCATGTCTCCATTGCCACTGCTGAGAAGCACTACCCACCACCTCACTGTGCTCACATCCACTGTTTGGCCTCTGTAAATGTTCACAAGCGTCGGTGAATGTCAGTGGGTGCCATTTTTTCCACACGGAGAAATCCAATGACACTCCTTTGCTTCATATGATCTTCTGTGTCAGATGCCATTCTGTCAGACTGCCCCTCTGCTGCCATCTGTCACACGGCAACAACATGTGACAGAGCACTGGAGTACTGCGTCCAGATGTGGAGTTCTCAGTATTAGAGAGACAGTCATGTTGGAGGGCTTGCTCAGACATTTATTCTTTTAATAATGTTCTCTTGGGTTTCAAATTAAATTTGCTCAGGCCTTGTTTGACACAAGTTTTCTCTTATGTTAGTGTTCTCTTTTATTTAAAAACCTTTTTTACCTTCCACATTTTTATGACAGTAAAATGATCGTGTACAGAAATCATTCTCTTTAATCATTTTCTTCTTCCTTAAATAATTTCCACTTAAATTTACTGCACTTATAAATGTCTGAGAATCAATATTGTTTATCTGTAAAACTAGCATACCTTTGTGGCTGTATTGTTTCTTTCATTTAAGTGCCTGTAGATATACCAATTCTGTCAGACAAAAACTGAGCCTATTCCATGCTTTTACAAGGTAGATTTTCAAGTTGAAATAGGTTAAGGACAGTATTTTTACCATTTCTGTTTATTCTTCATTTTGCTTTCAATGCATGTATTTTGTTCTTATTTTCTACTGTAACAGACTGTATTTGGATGTCTTGAACTTCTTTATCGGGAAAAAAAGGATGAATAGAAATACTATGTCAATTAGTACTTCATCTATTACTGCATTTTGCAATTCAGAAGAACCTGATCATTGAATCTTTTCTTTTTCCCCCACAGAGCTTATTTTACAGTTTGAAAACATTTTTTTGTGCCAAGTATCTCATGAAATGTCACCAGAGTAAAACATGCTAAGATAGCATCAAATATCCAGAATTAGAAGAGGTTTTCTGTTTCTTTGATGATTGTTTGCTGTCTTGGATTAAAAAAAAAAAAAAGATGAACATTACTGGTTTAATAAGCACACTTAAGCCTGATGCAATACACTGTGAAAGCAGAGGGAAGACTTCCATTATCTTTTATGAGCCTGATTTGTCGCCCTTCAAACATTAGCATATCCTCTAGCACAGCAGTTGATAAACTGCTGCTGACTGAGGCCTCTGAAAATGGTTATGTCAGAGTTTTTACAACTTTAACAGGATTCTATCAAGTTAATCATTGTCTACCAAGATCCTTTTACAAAGCTAAGCAAAAAAAACCATTTGTTCTATAGCATATTAGTTATGTTTTTCCCCTTGCTGGTACCTCTTTAACTGTGCTCTCCTTTTCCTATATATTATTTATCTTTGTAATTATGTTCTTTCAGTATGCATAACCTTTTGGGATATAGTATGAAAGGCACCGTAGGAAATAAAGTTTTATAGCATAAAGAATTGTTTCTAAATGTCGGACATATTGGCCATTGATTTCATTTTTATTGCACTCTGAAATCATAAGCCACTTCAACAGCAAATTCTCATATCCTTAACAGCAAATAAGCAAGGAAGAAATGAATAATACATTTTATTTATGTTGCTTCCCGCAAGCTCCATCTAAGCCCATTGGGTGAAGATTTAATTTTCATTGCTCTGTGTAGCTAGCAGTCACACATCCATAATCTACCACAAAGTAAATAAGATATTTGTATCGCTGCATTAAAAAAGGGAAAAGTGAAGAATTGTTCTCCCATTGAATAAGGCCCTTCTTTCTGTTTTTAATATCAGTTTTACCCTACTACGGCCAAGTATGATGTGCTATGCATTGAAAAGGAAATGGAAGAAGTCAA
>JAPSGF010000003.1:29525380-29536651 GCA_035772895.1 Perdix hodgsoniae | reverse complement strand
TTCTCTTTCTCTTTCTCTTTCTCTTTCTCTTTCTCTTTCTCTTTCTCTTTCTCTTTCTCTTTCTCTTTCTCTTTCTCTTTCTCTTTCTTTCTCATTCTCATTCTCATTTTCTTTTTTTTTTTTTAAATAAATATTGTCTGACCTAACCTTCATTACCTTTGCTGAAAAGACAATTTGAGGTTTTGCTATCAAAATAATTACATAGTCAGTTTTAAAGGTGTAGAAAGGGATAAAGAGATATGCATAGGATCATGATGATGGACTGAAGCATAATTTTTAGTGACTTTCCAGTCAGTAGAGATCTTGCACTCAGCTACAGCCAGTGAAGAATACAAAATACTTGTATTAACAATTTGCAGCGCCTGTTTTGCTTTGAATCTAGAAATACTAATGATGAGATCTCAATGCAATAAAAAACAGATTCAGAAATGGCCTTTTTGATGCATGGAACTGCTCCTCTGGCAAAGAAGTGGAAGAGGGGACATTTAGACAAGACTCAAAATACTGGACTCTGAGTAGCTTTGACCCTGTATGATTTAGCTGCCTCTGAAAGGCCACTTCTCTAGAGCTCTGTTTTGTCACCAGTTTTGTGGGTGTAACAGTCAAACTCTTCCCTGTAAAATAGTTTAATCTCTTCTGACTGTGACCTAGGAACTGGAGACTGTCAATACTGCAGTGCCACATGATAGTATATCCACCATATTTTAGTGATCTTGCAGGTAAAGACTGCAAATAAAGCAGACCTGTGAAAACAGCTGAAGATATTCTCTGACAGCTTAACATCATAACTGATATAAGTTTTTTATTACAGTTAAATGAAAGAAAACAGGCAATTTTAAGAGCAATGTGAATTGTATAACAAAGATCTTCCTTTCAAAGGATTGACTTGGTGTCTGTCATCTTCAACACTGACAAGGGAAAGCTGGATTCTCAGTAACTGTGGAGGATGCTCTCATTTTGTGTTATTATGCAGAAGTCTTTTTTTAAGGTTTCCTGCCATATCCAGAGAAAAATAATACAGTAGATTCCTCCCAGTTCTACAAGCCTCTATCCTGAGGAGTCTTGTCCCACAGCATGCTAGGGTGCTATTTTCTGCTGCACTCAGTGGGGTTTAAAAGAATGCCATTAAAATATAAGAATAGCTCAACACTTCATTACTATTATTTCTGATAATTGTTATCACTTACTGTCAGCTGAATTTCTAAGCTTTCCTTTAGACTGTGTAGGTTCAGAACTTATTGTTTTTCAGTGTAATCTGCACTGCTGAGTTAATCTCAAGATTCCAGAACATGAGGCTCTCATTGTGGGACTCTAATTATACTCTCAGAGGACAAGTGAAGATCAGGTGAATTGGTAGTTTTTGAAGAGCGAGGAATTTCAGAGAGTTGTTTTTGCTAGTGTAATTCATTCATCTGTGTTCACTCCTTGCTAAGCTTATTTGCTCTTCCAAGGGTTCCTTCTTGTTCACCCCAATCAGTACAAACGTCTCACCCTCAGTTTGAAATAAATTCCAAGAACTTGCCTTATGACTTCAGCCTTTGTGCTCTCCTGCCTTTCTGTCCCTCAATGACTTCCAGAGTGTATTGCTGCAGTCTTTTCCACATCTCTCCCAGGAGACTTATTTCTACACCCTTAGTCAAGTATTGAACTGCACTATAAATGCCTTTTCAGTAATGATGTGAAGTTTACAGAAAAGGAAACTAAAACTCTTAATTCTCCTAGACCTTCTTCTGCATTATTTCCTTGAAACAGGGTAAACTTTCCATTCTCTACAGAGCTCTCTCACTCCCAGCCCTGAAGCCTTTGGAGGTTTTGGAGGCCCAGTTTCCTAGCTAAAATATGTATTTCCCTTGAATATTGCACCAGAATTTAGGATACAGCTTTGCCAATCAGGCAGTAATATTGAACAACAATAGCACTACACACGATCAGAATATTTTTCCAGACAGCAGCTCTTGGTGACACAATGCCCCCTCTCATCAGGCAATGCCTATAGACGTGCAGAACACAAAGTAAGGCTGTGTGCAGGAGCTGTTTAATAGAACAAAAGTATGAGCTTTACCAACTATAGGCAACAGTGGAAAGGGGTGCGGGGCATGGAAAGTCAGACTGAGAACAGAACTTAGTTCTTAGATACGGAGACCAAATCTTTCAACAGCTGAGCTCAGCATGCAGAGATCCATTCTGTGAGAGCAGTGGCCCTAAAAATGCATAGCAGGAAGTGTTCTGACATGAAAAGTATACACATCTATGCTATTTACCACATGATAAATTGGATATAGCACAGCTTTTAATCCTTCTGCAGTGCAGTAGCCCTGTACCATAGGAGAAAGGAAATAGTGCCCGTACAGAGATTTCTGAGAAATCTGCAGCAGATTGATAGGATATGGAACTGTGTGGAATTGCCTTTCTCAGAAAGGATGATCAATCCAATGTATGTGCAGGGTTATAATATAATGCACATATTTAATGATAGGTTTTCACACTCATTCCATGGAAATCATTTCTGCTTCTGCACCAGAGCTACACAAATCATAGAATGGCTTGGGTTGGAAGATACCTTTCAGGTCATCTAGTTCCAACCCCTCTGCTGTGGGCTCATTGCCACCCACCAGATCAGGCTGCCCAGTCCCCAGCCAACCCAGTCCTGGATGGGGACATCCAGCCAATGCCAGTGCCTCACAGCCGCCTGAGTAAAAAATTTTCCCCTGACGTCTAATTTAAATGTTCCCTTTATCATGTGAGAAAGGAGATCTATTTGGGAGTATCGTTCTTTCTCTAATCCTGGGCAAGAACCTGTGACTGAAGACATCAGGGTGACCACCTTTCATCAGAAATGTTCCTGAATTTCTTTTGCTATTTGTTGATCTGCTTTCCATCTGAGCACCGTTACAGAAGGTTATATCAGATTGCAATACAAGCACCCACGGAGCCATTTACTTGAGGGTGACAAAAGGGGTTGTGTGCAGACAAGTCCCAGCAGCAGGGCACTCCTCAGCAATTTTGTTTTGGTGCAGTCATGCTACATCTTCTCTCAGCTGCAGTGCTAGGGCTTTTCCAGGTGGAATAAGAAAGTGCCACCTCTCCTGTATGTCCAAAAGCCCACCATCCCTCCCTGTCTGTGAAAGAAACTTATGTTGACTGGGCTTTGCATGTACTTTTTTCTTTGTTTCTCACTGATACAGTGCAGCAACAGCTGCAGACTGCAACAAATTGAGCCTCCCAGCATCTGTGTGCAGGATGATGGAACCCTTCTGCTGAGGTGCAAAGATGAAGCCCCAGGATCATGCCTCATCTTTAGAGGAGAAGCAGGAAGAGGAGAAAACAGATCCTGCCCCAAGTACTGAAGCTTCTTTTTACATCCTTGTGTCAGGAGTTTCACTACTTGCTAGCTTGGTGCATTTTAACATCTGGAAATTCAGACAATATAACAAAAATGTACCAATGAAAACACTGATCAACATTTGGGTGAGTCGGCTGAAGCCTATACTACTACTGCAGGAAAGTAGTGTCATCCTTACTTTATTTTATTTTTTTATCTGTCATGGACTTTTTACATCATGAATGTGTGTTCATGTGTTTATTTTATCTTGGCTTGGAGATAGAATAAAAATAGAAAATTTGAAAGAAAATATTAAACATCTGAAACATGAAGTATTTGTTCAGCAATAGCATTTCACATCTGTTTTCTTTGTTTTTTAAATTATAAATACAACTATAGCATCTACACCTTGATGGCCCTTTGCACTCAGTGAAAAGATTGAGGCTAGAATTCACTGTTTTTGCCTCTATCTCACCTACTCTATGTGGGAATTGAAGAATATAGAGTATTAAATACAGTGCAATAACAAAAGAAATGACAATCAATGGTATGAGACAGATGAGGTTTGTATGGCATGACTACCTCAGAGCAAGAAAGAAAAGAGTTCATTTCTCACATGTGAGAGGTAAAGCATAATCAGAGCAAGGGCTGCAACAGATAGACAGATTGTATTCCTAGGCTCGCTCTCCTTATTAATTCTCAATAAGACAATACACATTTTTTTTCCTAGTAATTTAAATTCAGTCACTACATTAATTGGTTTTCACTGACGAATTCAGAGTTTGATGGATTGAATTTAAGAGAATGGTGGAATCTTCACACCTGGCATCAATTTCTTGGTAAGCTGGGTGATGTTCACACCCTGAACCGAACCACACTGGTAGAGTAAATACGTTACAGCAGTGAATCTGAGGCTGCACCTTGTCTTTATCTACACTGATAGCATGCTTCCTGCTGGCTTTAATCTAAACCTGTGTTTGCCTTTCAGGTTGAAGAAATTACTGTTAACTTATCACTGTGTAGAATAAACGTTAGAAGGGGAAAAGAAATAACAAGAAGACAAATTTTAACATGAAATCTAATAATAACATACTATAGAAACTGTGAGAGACTTTGAACTGTAAAATATCCTTGCATTTCACTATTAAGGAGATTTCGGCACAACTGAAGATCAAGAAAAGACCTTTTCTCTCTGGGAGTCTCCCATTAAAGGAACCAAAGAGAAATCAGTATCAGGATTTTTAATCTTTGAAGTTTTTTCAGGATTTGCAGCAATGCCATCACAATTCGGGCGATGCTGATATATTTGTTCTTTGTAAGATAGACTTTTCCCGCTAATTGCTACCAATCCTTCTCCAGAAATTCTAATCTGGATGAACGCATTTGATTTTAAATCAATGTTTCCTCATACAGTGATATTTAAATGGTAGCCCAAGATAAAAGAAATAAGCTAAGCACTGACATTTTTAAATGAACTATTTTGGTTAGTTTCAAAATGTTGGTTTGGAAAATTGAAATATTTTCCCAAAATTGAGGTTTTCACAAGAGATGGAACTCTTTACATTAACAAATGCAGGAAACCTTTCTCCAATACCCATTCATCCACTTGACTTTTGAAAAAGTCAAGGTCTCTGAAAGAAAACTGAATGGATAGAAAGAATAAACTTTAGGGTGTCTCTCCATCTACACAACATTTCATATTGTGCATTTTCTGCATTTTGCAAAGCTTTCAAGAGCAGGAACAGAGGAAGAGTATACATCTGTGCAGTGTTAAGGGTAAAGATATCCTGATTTCTGCCACAGAGCAGCAGTGTTTATAAATAAATAAAATAAAAAGTGTTTAGCTCTGTTCTCTTCACCAATTAATGTATCAATGTACAGAGCTATCATCTATGCCCTTCTGAGGCAACTCAGAACACTTTAGCCTACCATTCTTTTGCTCACAGTTAGCAAAAAAGTCCTAGGAGCTTCTCCTTTTCTACATCATGTTCCAAACTTCTGCAGCTGTAGCTTGGGACACTGATGTCTAATGTGTTTTATGACTGTCTTCATGACCATCACTTCTCTGAGTGTGATTTTCTGCAGATTTTCTTGAAGTGAAACGCATTCATGCTTCAAGTGAACTTAGTCTCCTTGTGTTGTGTCCAGAATTGATACTAGGCTCCTTACAGTTGCCATGCAGCCACTGCTGCTATCTTTTTTTCATATCCTTTATTTTGTTTCTCCCTTACCCTATAAATTTAAGCTTAGATCTCTAAAACCTTTTCTCATCCTGCTCTTTATCTTCTTCATCCCTAAACATCAATGCTCTGATATGAAGTGCAGTGTGTCCCTTTTGTCTGAAAGGTGGGTTTGTTAGCTGGTATGCAGTAAGCCAACCATATACACAGAGATGAGATACTGATTTTGCAAAGCTACATGTGTTTGGGCACTGGGTGGTCTTCCACAAGGCTAGTTTACCCTAGGATTTTTGTGATGTCTTTCCATGCCTATTTTTTATTACTTGACCACTACCCTGATACAGCATCCGGCCTACAAGTGATTAAATATACAGCTTATCTCCTAACCTCATGGTTTTACATTTTCGGTTTTCAGTATTCCACATCAAAACATCATGTAGTGTACTGGAACTAAAGTGTTGATGCTCCAGCTCCATGTACCTATCCCTGTACGTGATGGGAGTCATGGGATCTGACCCTTCCGGGGAGGGGGGGCAATCTCACTGCTTGGAAGTGGTTGCTGGAGGGTGCTTTCCTGGCCATTACAAGCTTTTCAGGTTTCACTCGGTCTCAGGAACTCTCTCTCCTATCTTATTTGATTTATTAGTCTCAGTTTCAATTAGATCTTATTATATTGTGTTATTTTGCATTTCCAATATCATAGTAAAATAAGTTTTCCTCCATAGATTGTTGCCACCTTTTTTTTCTCCCCTCTTTCCTTCCCATTTTGTGTGGGGCCGGAATGGGAAAAGAGGGACTGGGGCCTACTGCCCCCTGTCACGGGCATAGATTGATCTAGTTCACGCCGTGACAGCAGACTAGCTAGACATGCTAATTAATGGCATGTTTCTTAAGGATGCTCCTATCTTCAAAGGCAAGTTTAGTCATGGCACTGTGATTAAGAGTTCCTCGATTTTCTCTCCTGGCTATATGTTTGGCTGGAGGATGATAGGCTGGAGAGCACCGCACTGAAAGGGATGTGGGGGTCTTGTCTGACAGCAAGTTGAGCATGTGTCAAGCAGCCTGTCAGGCACCCAGGGAGGCCAACTGTATCCTGCAGTGCATCCAGAATGGCATTACTAGCTACATCGCCCTGCTCTGCTCTGCACTGTGCACCTCCAGCACTGGGTGCACATTTGGGCACCACATTATGAAAGGACAAAAAGAGAGTGTCCAAAGGAGGGCTGCAAAAAAGATGAAGGGACAGGAGGGCAAGGATTGCGAGAAGTGGCTGAGGACCCTGGGTGCGCTGAGCTGAGGGGAGCCTGACGGCAGCTGCAGCTCCTGACGGGGAGCGGAGGGCAGCGCTGAGCTCTGCTCTGTGCGACAGCGCCAGGGAACGGCATGGAGCTGCGCCAGGGGAGGGCCGGGGGTTGGGGAAAGGCCCTGCACCAGAGGGCCGTGGGCATGGAACAGCCTGCCCAGGGCAGCGGGCACGGCACTGAGCCGTCGGATTTCAAGAAGTGTCTGTACAGCACTCTCAGACATAAGGTTTAAATTTTAGGATGGGCCTTTGTGGAGCCAAGTGTTGGAAACAATGGTGCTTATGGGTCCTTTCTAACTTGGAATATTCCATGATTTTGTGATTCTGTAATTCTATGGTTCTACTTTAATCACCCTAGCTGTTTGAACGGTGATCATCCTGACTTACATCTAAGTACCTATTTGCTATTTCTAAGAAAATACATATAAAGATTCATACAAAAGTTTTCTGGGTCTCACTGTTCATTATATCCTGGAAGCCAGTATTAACTGTCTGATTCATAGGAGAAAAACTTCACCTGGGATCATGTCTCTCTTTCCTTTAGGTGTTGTCCTGCAGGCTTTGCCTTGCTACGGCACGAAATCACAAGTCCAGACCTTATGTGTTTTGTTTTTTTTTATTAATAGCAGCTGATGCTGGTAGTCGAGTAGAAAATAAGATTTTTTATCCTGGAGAACGGTGAGAAGCAGATGGAATTGACAGTTGCTCCAGATACCGTGCAATAATTTTTCAGGCAATGGGAGAAGGCTCAATTTTCAGGACTTTGCTGTCATCTTGCCCTGTGAGTGAAAGCAGAGTGCAGACACGTGCAGCTGGACATGTGCCAGGCAGATCACTTCAGCTCTCAGGGCTCCATTACGCATGTTCAGCATGCCTGTGTGGACTCCCACTTCCTCCCCAGTGCATCACAGACATGCAGGCACGGGGAATTTCCGTTGTGGTACCCATTGTCCCTCTTCTGAAAAAAGGATAATCTCAAGAGTACAAGTTTGTGTGTGGCTGTTGTATTCAAATAGTATTTATTGTGCCTCTCATGAGGAACTTGTCACTGACAGCATGCCAAAAAGGCTTTTCAAATACTGGTGGTGCAAAGTAAAGATCATTGCACTCTTCAGAATTCTCTAGTACTTTACACATTTAAGGAAGCCCTGTAGTATTTGATTCTTTAAACAAGTTTAGAACAGGAAAGTCTCTAAACTTCTTGAGGAAAGTCAATGGGCAGAAAAAAAAAAAAAAAAAAAAAAAAAAGGGCATTTTTACAGTCTAGAAAAATATATTTGAATAAGGGATACTCTGTTTTTACCTATTTTATATTTCATATGCAGGCTGAGAAAGATAGCTGTCCAAGGTTACTAGGACAAGTAGCCTGAGATTGATCTTACAGCTAATATTAAAATAAATGTCTTTCTGGCTGTTTTACTTGATCAAATATAAAGAACTTGATATCTTAGTGTACTTTAAGATATCTCTAATGTTGAGACCTGCCAATTACACACCCCTCCAGACGGCACTACATATACGTTTTACAAAGCAGAAGGTTAGTGAGCATCTTCTAATGAGAAAATGGTGTGTTCTGCAAAAAAAATGTATATCAAAAACTATCATCAACAAAAACAAATGAACATGCAAGCACAAAAAAATGAGAAAAGAAAAACAATCTAAAACCATTGCTTTTAAGGATGTTATTTCTCTAATTGACATTGTGGTCTTTCAGCATATCCCATATTTCTACCAGATTAATTTCTTCACAGTACATTTTTTCTGATTCCAACGTAAAACACCATTAAACTCATTTTCATAACAACAGGTGAGACTGTTGCAGCCGTTGCTGAGCTGTGAAGAATTTCTTCTGACTCTCCTGTGCAATTGCAAAGAGAGGCAGGGAAGGTAGGGGAAAAATTAAAGTTCAAATATAGTAATACTTGTTGGAAAATCATATAAGAAATATCCCAAATAATCATTTTGCTCTCCACTGATCTTTGTTTGCTGTTGGATTCCCTAGGACACACACACACACACATATATATATAAAATGTGTATTTTCTGAAATTGAAACTACAGCAAACGTGTTTCAAAATGGATTCCTTAATTCATTGATGTCTCTCTACTGAGTTTTATTGTGTAGAGTAGCATTGAGCCTTCCACTGTATCAAAACTGCCCTCATTTGGGTGGTTAATACTCCCGTTCTCTACCCCAAACAAATCAGTGTCTTTTTCCATCCATATTGATTTTAGTTGAACATCAGGATGCTGATCTCCTTAGCAAGCTCAAAAGAAGTCACTGCTAACATAATCTTTCATAGAAAATGAGAGAACTACTAATTCACTGCTCTGCATATATTCCTTGTCTTTGCTAAAATATATATTAATTGAACACTTTAAGTAACTTTGATATTCAGTCTTTATGTCTTCCCTTAAATGTTTCCTTTAAGAACTGAGAGACCCAAAGACCTGTATCTTCTAAAGACAACTGCAATTCTGAGCAGGTTCCTTTACTCTCATCTTAAATCAAATCAGAACCTTCTTTCTAGCAGTCTCCCTACCCTTGATCAATGTCCTCTGACCTTAACTTCCTCTTCCCCTTCTCCTAATTCCTTTCCCTTTTTCCTTTTCTCTTTCCCTTCACCTTCCCCTTCCCATTTCCCTTTCATTTTCCTCTCTCTCTTTTTTTCCTTTTCCCTTCTTTATTATTAAGGATAAAAAAGAGATTATCTCTTTTATAGACTTCGTAGAACTTCCTTGGGCTTCTCTCTGAAAAGGATTTTCTGACTCCCTGTGTGATGAATGCTGTATAACCATAATATCATGGTGTAAATGCTACCACTACTTTCTTGCATGCAGCCTCCACTAATATTTCTTTTTCTTCTTTTCTCTTTGTGATTCATGTTGGCTATGGAATTAGCTTGAGAACGAATTTGCCATGTCAATTGTTAATTAAGTGTATTTGCATGCACTGCTTAATTGACTAACTTGGTATGCTTGTTCAGTCACTGGAAGTTATCTGTTACACATCTCCACCAACTGAATTTAAATCAATTTTAAAAACAGTGGTAACTGATGTATGTACACTTCCAGTGGACGAAGAATGTCTTTCAACTGAGATACCCTAAAAGTGTGGCAAAATTAAGATTTCAAAATCTAATCAAAGGCCTGCTTCTCTGTTATCTTGGGAAGAAAAAAGATGAACATTGCTGCCATTACTGGCTATCTCTTTAGTAATTCCTTCCTTGCAAATGGAAAAAAATTAGCTATGGTTTCTCATCTCTGACTGGTTGCATGTGAGGAATAGCAGCCATCACAGTGGCTACTTCATATCTGACTTGGTTGCAACACTCTGGGCTGGAGAGCAGGAACAAGGGTAGCATCAGCTATACCTGCTGGCTGGTGCCAGACTGTGAGCCAGGGAGAAACTGTAGTCTTCCCATTTAGTTTATTTACATAGGTAGGAGTGAGTGGGTGGTTGCAGTACCTTTGTTCATCAGAACTGCTTCTGAAAAGGCAAATGTTCCAGTTGCCTGCAGCTAACAAATTGCTAATCATTTATGTGTGCTTTCCTTTTCTATTCTAGTTATTTTCTGGGGTTCACTTTCTCACAGTTCTGAGTCAGTTATTATTCTCCAAGGTTTTCCACAACAGACCCTAACTGACTCATCAGCTCCAGGAAAACAGTGCAGCCTCACTAAGGTTCTCAAACCTTCACTAACCTGGACAAGAGGAACAGATTCATTCTGGATGAATTCAGTGTGTAGACTTCAACCTTACTTCCTGCTCCCCCTCCTCTTCCATGTTCTGGAAAAACATGTATCTGTATTTTTTCCATGTGTAATTTTTTATCCTGTCTGTCTTCATCCCTCTGAGGTGGTTGGATTGCTCAGGAATTAGAGGAAACCTTTTTTTCTTCACTCTCCTACTGCTGCTTTCCTTGCATAAGTAGGACACAGCTTTTCATCTTATAGAATCATAGAATGGTGTGGATTGCAATGGACCTTTAAGATCATCTTGTTCCAACCCCCTGCTATAGGCAGGCGTACCTCCCACTACAGAAAATTGCCCATAGCCCCACCCAGCCCGGCTCTGAATGCTTATGGTATTGGAAGAATGAAATTATTTTGATTTACTTGGACCTCTGAGTTGTGGTGGTGAAAATTTAGTTCTTAAGCAGCACATCACAACAGAAAGTAAATAAACTGACCCAAACTATCCCCAGCTTTCACAGATCCCTACACCCTAGCGTGATCACTTCTAGGCTCTGGCTGAAGCTAACTGAAAAGACCTGTTCACAGTTTAATTTCTAATTGCTCTGCATGACATATAAAGTATCTTGTGTACTTAGAACATGAGTAGAGAATTTAAATACTTATAACACGTCTGGGTAGCTTTTAGTGAGAAGGAAAATCCATGAGTCCATACCAAATAGCATGATTGCATTATCAGATTCCTTTTTTTTTTTTTTTTTTTTTTTTTTT
>JAPSGF010000003.1:29514983-29525280 GCA_035772895.1 Perdix hodgsoniae | reverse complement strand
CCCCTAAAAAAAATTTGCTTTTTGTTTTTCTAGCACTTAGAAACAATGGGTTTGCAAATAGCAAGAGAAGTGGTTACAGCATGTGATTATAAACATATGCTGACCATGTCTAGAAGGATTGCCACAGCCATTCTGACACCAAGTCTATTGCACGTGAAGGTCAGAGTCCTGTGAATTGGGTTCAGGTATCAGTGCTGCTGTAACTGCTTTGAAGAACAGCTTACTATCATGTGGTTGTGTTTGTGTGGATTTTGGGGTGTGGATTCTTGGCACTGGCAGCAAGCGGTTCTGCAGGGTGGCTGTGACTTGCAGCTTGGAGATAAGGGTAGTGCAACGCCAGAGTATCCTCAGGAAATCAGAGGAGGCAGGGCATGCAGACATCCTGCTCCTGCTGCAGCTTTTTGATTGTGCTGGATAGAGAAAATAGTAGTAAAGTGAGAAGTAAAGTCTGCACCAAAATCATTATCAGTTTAATAATGAGTGGAAAGGTTGTAGTATTGGTTTTCAGTAGTAAATACTGATGTAACACCTCTCCAAATTAAGATCAAACCATGTTAGTCTCCCAGTTATGTGCCACTTGTGCAACACTTGATAGATGGGGTTAAGTGAGATCTTGAAGAACGGTCAGGCTACGGAAGAGAGAGGCGTATGCCTCTTGTTGTGCAGAGAGATTAGAACTGTGAGCCTGGGATAACGAGAATTTTATTTCATGTAAAAAGTACAGTATTAGACAGATCTATGCTTCTCTCTCAGCAGAAAATAGCATACCTTACTTACAGGAATGGAAATAAATCAAAGAAAAATGATTCTTCCAGGAAAGCTACAGAGCAGTTCTTGAGGGTAGAGACCTGAATATACCAACAAAACAGGGTTCAATACACTTTAAATTGGTTTCATCCAAGAACCAGCGTGATGTCTCACAGATACAATACAATTGATACAGACCTCCATCTGTTATTTCTGCTAGTAAAGTGCATCTGGGAGCCTGTAAATATTTGACAAGATTTTATAGAAATTTCTTTGTTTTGTACTTGTTTCTTCATTATATATATACACACATTAACATAAGTCAAAGTCAAAAAGAGGACAAACAAATATATATCTTCTCCCTGTAAAGTAAAAAATTAAAATAATATGTAGTGTTAAATATCACAATAGAATACTTTTAGTAATAGGAAGATATGATCATCACTGCCTTTCACCTGGATCAGAAGAGAGAAGAAGCCTTGAGAATCTTGTGGAAAGGCTTGGAAAACGCTAAGAACATTCACATGAGAATATTATTATGTGTATATGCTATTCATTTTTATTTCCCACATTGCTGTAGACCAAACCTCTGGTCACTAGAGAAGGCTGTTTTTTCTGAAGCTGTCATGGCATCAACTCACAAAGATCTGGCTTAACGTACTACAAAAGATGGTATGGTTGATGTTACAGAGGACACATATGGGTGCTGCAGAAGTAATACCCTGTTTCATTATGTTGGCCTACAACATCAGTGGCAGATGATGGGATGGCAGTGGAGTCTGAACCTTCCTAACAATATCCCATCACATTTTGTTACTGTGTGACAGATGGCAGCAGAGGTGCAGTCTGACTGAATGGCATCTGACATGAAAGTGCATATGAAGCAAAGGTGTGTCACTGAATTCCTCCATGGGGAAAAAATGGCACCCACTGACATTCATCAACACTTGCCGAATGTTTGTGAAGACCTGACAGTGGATGTGAGCGCAGTGAGGTGATGGGTGGTGATTTTCAGCAGTGGTGACAGAGGCATGAAAGACAAACCACATTCTGGACAGCCATGCACAACTGTCAAACCACAAAATGAGGAATATCTTGATCAGCTTGTCCACGTGAATCAAAAGATTACTACTAAGGAACTATGTATGGAGCTGAATGACGATCTCAGTGCCTCAGAAACAATGGTGGCGAAGCTGGAATATCACAGAGTTTCTGCCAGGCAGGTGCAGTGAGTTCTCACACAGGAACAGAAAAAACGCAGTGTGCATGTTTGTCGGGACCTATTGACTCAGTGCGGGGCTGAAGGTGGCAATTTTCTGGATCACATCGTTAGCGGTGATGAGACATGATGTTATCATTATGAACAGGAATCAAACTGACTGTTTATGAATGGCAACATGGGAATTCCCCATCAAAGGAAAAGCTCAAGACGCAGCACTCAGCAGGTAGAGTGATGTGAACTGTCTTTTGGGATAGGAAAGGGGTGATCCTTCTGAATGTCCTGAAATTTGGACAAAACATCAACATTTTGTGGCTGAGAATTTGTTCTATCAAAGAATGTTACTGTGCTCTGAGTATCCATTGTAGTTTACACAGAAAAAAACAGTAGTCATAACTTTCAGTATAACCTACATACAATTATATCCTTACTGGCCATCTGTCTGTTCAGCAGCAGCAATGTTGACATCTTGAATGGTGGATGTACAATCACGACATTTGTGGTAACTGCTGCTATTGCAAGTCTAGATAAAGCCACAGGCTTTAGCAAAATTTTATTTAGCAAAAAATGACTTAGTATCTCCTCTTTATAACATCCTTGGATTTTCTGCACCCAGCAGCCATGAGATTTGACTCATTTATGTGTAGGGCCCTTTTGTAAAAAAATAGAAACAAATAAAAAATATAAAAAATAAAAAAGGATAAAAAGGCTAATAATGTCATTTAGTAACTAGAATGCTGGAAAACAGCCTGGTTCTTTGCACTCTCTGTAGTTATTTTTATGCTCTTTATCACTTCTCTATCTTGAACCTGATTTTAAACCGAAAAATGGTAGTATAAATCTGGTATAGCTCCATTGATATAGTTAGACATGTATAGATTACTATGAGTACAAGCTGTTGTATTTTCATTTTTCAAGCAGTGTAAAGGTCAGTACTTACTTCCCTCTCCAAAGAAGGTAATTTATCTAATTTTTGATAGAACTAATCACTTACTAGAACATAAACATGAAGCAGGCTGTTGTTAGATATAGTTATGGCAACCATTTGTCTGGATTTTCTTCTTCTGTCTGGAAATTTTGTCTGAGCAGAATTTAAGAACTTTTGCACATTTTCTAGGATTCCTGTGTATGTGCTTCAGAAAGGAAAAGCTGCTTAAAAATGCAATGGTACAAATTAAATATTTATATTACAAAGTTTTGTAAAACAAATTAATTTTAAAAAGATGTGATATATTTTAAAGAAATCCCTCATGAATGTAAAGTTCTCAGGCCTTAGAATATGAAATATTAAAAGAAAAGAAAAAGATTTTTTCCCCTTTAATCATTTATTTTTAGTGTTGCCACTGACTAAGTTAATCCTTAACTTTACCATCCTTGTTGCATCTGCAGATATCACTACTGTAGAAGAGAGCCTGTTAATCTCTAGCACACGCACCTGATGAATCACAGTCCCGCAGAATCATGGAGGTTGGAAGGGTCTTCTGGAGATGATCTAATGCAGCTCCCCTGCTAAAGCAGGTTCCTTACAGTGGGTTGCACTGGAAAGCCTCCAGGCGGGCTCTGAATGTCTCTGGAGAAGGAGACCCCACAACCTCTCTGGGCAGCCAGTTCCAGTGCTATGTCACCCTGAAAGTAAATAGTTTTTTTTTCCTCATGTTGATAGAACTTCATATCTCTAGATTGTGCCCATTACCCCTTGTTCTGTCTCTGGGCACCATCGAGAAGAGCCTGCCCCCATCCACTTGACTCCTGCTCAAATAACTGAACAGAGCAGTCGGTAGGAGGCCCAGTCATAAACAGCTTCTCCCTGTCTTGTCTTCCTAAGCTCAAGCATTAATTCAGTGCTTTTGAATTTTGTAGTAGAAAATAAATCTGATGAGTTCTTCTTCTAATGTTCATGTGAGATTTCTAAACTCACTAAGACCAGCTGTGCTAGTTGCTGTGCAAAAAGCAATGTTGTTCAGAGACATTCATACTGTTAGGTAGCTGAATAGAAAGTTCTGCATTTGTGCCAATCATAAAATGGGAAGTTTCTCAATTACAGCAGCTGCCCCTTCTGCCTTAGTTCAATTACAATGGAAACAGTGGTCGCAGCTTCTTGTAGCCTCGCAGAGAGTTGCTATAAATTATGACCTAAATCCTTACCATTGATATGACAAATGCAGGATCCTCTGAAGCCACTAGAAGTCTTTCCACAAGCTGCACTGGCTTTGAATCAAGTGCAGTAAGGCTATTGCAATAGTAAGGTCTGCAGAAGTATGTGCTCTGAGTTACAGTGTGTCTCATTCAGATCAGATCAGCAATAACAAACACTAATCCAGAAAAAGGTAGAACTCACATTTAAATTACTTTCCATCCACTTTCTCTGATGGATGAGAAAATGAGCAGGTTCAAGATGAGGAGCTGGAAGAGGGAGCTGCTGGCTTATCATGTCTCAGCTCACATTCTCACTCAGTGAGGAGGTCTCTTGCTGTGCTCTGTGGCATCGTGATCTGTTTTTGTACAGGATGGGGACAGGCAGTAGTTTGATGCTGAGAGGTGACTGCATGTTCTTCTGAAATTTCATGTGTAGCTTTTGGTTCAAAACCTCTCCTTCACAGTGACTTTACACCTGCCCTTAGTATGCCTTGTTTCTCAGCAGAAGAGAAGCTAAGGGCAGGAACGTCATTGTTGAAACCAGAGAGTTAAGTTTTGTGGAAAATAAGCTCAGGATGCATAGGTGGGCTGTAGCACACCGCCCCACACCATGATTTGAACGCTGAGTGGAAATGCATGCCCCAGAACCAATCCTTAGCATTAGAAATATGTGCTGGAAGCATCTGGCCTTGTATTTCACAGATTGAGTCTAAGGAAACTGAGATGCAAAAACAGGCCAGAGGGCAGGACTACTGACCAATACTTTGGCAGCTTTAAATGCACTAGATGGAACATTGCACATGGCATCAGTACAGCTGTCCTGTACATTGATCAACTTCAGACTTATTAAGCTAACAGAATGGTACCCTGTTCTTATGGAAATACATTATAGACTGGCAATATTTTCCATGTAGAATTTTGCAGCAAATCAAAAGAGTTTAAGCTTGAAACATGAATCCACTGCATAGGCATTATAAATCAAAATGAAAATAGATGATGCACTTACCTTGTCCATATACTCTACTACTAAAATATTCACTTGTGGTCTTGTGGGAAATAAAACATCTCCCAGCTTTGATGTATTAAAAGCCTCATCAATTCGTGTGCCAGTGATGGCCTGCAAACCATCATGTTTAATAACCAAAGATGAACTTGTCACTCAAGAATTTGATGAAATTAGTATTACCTTGTGTAGATGAAACAAAAGAGAGCTGTTATACTCTGTAAAATATCTTGTAGCCCAAATAAGTAAGAATAATGATTTTATGATAAACTCAGCCCATTATTAACTCACTAGTATCACATTTATACACAAGAGAAGGGATGGAGTTTGGGAGAATTCTCATGGCAAGAAGAAGATAAAATCATTTCGAGTTAGGTTTATGAAATAAATAATACAATTTTCTTGTGTTTTCTTGTCCGAAAAATAAAAAAGTTAAAGATTTCTTATTTTCTTCACCATGCAATCCTATCTTGGTTCTGTCAGTATCTTAATGGCCTATTGATTGGATTATGCTACTTGCTATATTTAAAGAAGTATTATTACTCTGTTAGGGCAATCACGAAAAACTAGTTTTAAAGATATTTTTAAAGTTTTATGAGTTTTCAGAAGCTCCATAGAATCTTATCATACTCAAAGGTAGCTGGAACTGCCTCTACATGGTTCTCTTCGTGTTTCTGAGACGCTGAGTTATTTTGTGGCAAATGAACTTTTCAGTGATCTTTGGAAAAAGAGGAGAAACACTGAGACATCACTGAGAAGAATTACTTGGAGATCTCTTATCTTTTATGTTACTGAAACTTGCAAGACCATGTGATGCCTAGAAGTTTTTTAACATTCAGTCTCAGGTAAAGTGGAATGTGATAGTGTAGCATATGAGGTGATATTGTGTTCAGAAACGAAGACTTCAAAAGCATGACTGGTCTCCCACAATGAATGTAGTGCTCATTCTGCAGCTTTTCTGTGGATCATCTGACTTAGAAAGAAAATTCATTTTCTTCAAAGTTTCTCTATTTCCTTCAGCACTTACAGCTCCTGATGGAAGAAGTGAAAGAGACTGACTGAGTAAGCTAGAAGAACTTGTGGTCTTCCTCATATTGACTGGCCTTAAAAGAAGTGTCATTCCTTCTGCAGATCCATCCTTCATGTCTCTTTTCTGCACGTCGAAGAGGTGAACATGAAGTGGAAAATCAGGTAATTCCCTGGGGCATGGTTTTACCAAACAGGTTCCACAGATGAGCAAGAGAAATGAGGCTTCATACCTTCACTCTTCTTATTTGTTGTGGTTTCAGCTGATGGGCAGCTAAACTCTACCACAGTTGCCGTTTTTCCCCTGTTCTTCCTTTAAAGAAAAAAACACGATGCAAAAGGGCTCAAGGGTTGAGATAAAGACACTCACCAATTACCACTGTGGGCAAAACAGGCTCAGCATAGGAAGATTAATGTAGTTTATTGCGGTGACAACTAAAAGCAAAGTAAAATTGCCTTGCTCCTATCCACCCTAATCTACTTCATGCCTTTGAGAAGCACAAGGGGCTGGGGCTACAATCAGTCTGTAATGCTTCATCTCTGCGGCTCCCCCATGGTCACTCTGCCCCTCTTGCACACGGATCACTCCCACCTTATACTGTCCTTCCCCACCTGATTCTCATGGGCTTTCCACATGTGTCAGCTTTCAAAGCACTGCCCCAGCACAGCTCCACACCACAGGAACCACTCCTCAGGCACTGCTCCAGCACTGCTCCTGATTGGCAGCAGCTCCCCAAGCCCACCTGCCCCACAGCAGGCAGCTCCCCATGGGGCTGCAGCTCCTACCCAGGACTGCTGCTGCGGGGGGCTCTCCATGGGCTGCAGCCTCCTTCAGACCTCATCCACCGCTGCACCATGGGCTCCTCCGTTGGCTGTGTGTAGAGATCTGCTGCGTGTGGTGCCCATGGGCTGCAGGGGGACAGGCTGCTCCACCTTGGGCCTCTCCTAGGCTGCAGGGAACTTCTGCTCCACACCTGGAGCACCTCTTGCCCTCCTTCTGCACTGACCTTAGTGCCTGAAGGGCTGGCTGCTTCTCACACTTTGTTACTCCTCTCTCCCAATTGCTGTTGCACAGCAGTTTTCTGCTCTCCCAAAGCGCACTCAGTGTGGCTCATGGCTCGGCTCTGGCAACAAAGGGTCCCCTTTGGAACAGCAAGCTGACTCTGCTCAGACATGGGGCAGTGCTGGGCTCTGCTCACATACCCACCACTGCAGCCTCCTGCTACAAAACTTTGCCACGTAAACCAAATAAAGTTGTTATTTGCATCACAAAAATGACATCAGTGTAAGGGTGAAGTGATAAACTGGGAGCAGTATTCTCTCCTTTAATCTTCATTTTTCCATAATAGAGATTAATGAAAGTCACAACACTTCTGCACATGAAGTAGAAGTAGATGGTAGCACACTTATCTCTAGCGTATGGGCACTCCTTCCTGCAGAACAGGAATTAAAGCAAATTTGAAAAAAATGCAATTTGTGGCACTTTTAATGACTTGTTTCTGCAGAACCCATTCCCTCACCTCCTTATTAACTGCAAAAAAGCCAGCAAGTCCATTGACAGATTTTGATGTAAAATCTGGATAGGTGATCTGTCTTTGACGTCTGGCTTTGTGATCTGTCTCTTCTTTTCTCACCCTGAAATCCTTATCAGGAAATTAGAAGGAGTACCCCCAGGAAATTATGTCATAAGCAGGAAAGCAGGAGCTACATGCTGTTCTGTGAGACTTAAGCATGAGAGGAAGAGAAGAACATATATGTACGTTAAATATACACAAAATAGAAAAATAATTAAAGTAACACTTTGAAGTTTTGTTTTTTTTGAGAACAGCGTGAAGAAATGGGAAAATAAACACAAAGATGAACTCTCCAAAGAACTGTGAATCATTCTTTTTTTTTTTTTTCTTTTTTTTTCTTTTTTTTCTGTATCATCATCATCATAAACTGGGAAGAAAGAAAAGCCGACACTGGGCAATGCATCATTCTCCCAACATCTCCCAGTCTTGCAAATACTGAATATGTAATGCTAGTGCCAGCAAGCTTTGTGTCTGAAGCTATGCTTAGGTTTGTATAATAGCTCATTTGTTCTTTCCACTTCTTTTCATTACATTTATCATAGGTCCCAAGTCTGGCAAGAATTCACTTACGAGCAAGAAGAATGTGCTTTGTTAAATCACAAGGAACATAACTTGTAAATAATTGACCTGAGAGGAGTTGGTGAGAGAGATGTATAACATTACACTTGGATCCTTCAGAGATAATTTTTTTAATTTGGATTTTTGTGCTTCTGTTGTTTTTTTGAGAGCTGAATAAATGTCAATATAAAGAGCTTTCCGAACTCAAGACAATGCATTCTCCATCTTACCTAAACAAAACAATAGAAGACAAAAAGATAAGGAAAGCAAAGTTATTAAAACTGCAAAACCTATAAATCTTTAAACAACTCTGATAGAAAGAATAAGCCAACAGCTCTATCATAAACCATAAGCACAAGGTTTGGCTTTTACAAGCTATTGCTTGTGTTGCTAGCCCTATTGCAATGTGGCTCCTTGTGTTTACAGTTCTGCCTATCCTGAGATTAAGTTTACTCAGGCTGGGAGATCTTTGGAACATATCTTTGGGAATTTTTAGCATAGTGCCATCATAACTCAGGGCTGATGTGATGTAAAATTATTTGCTATAGAAGTAATTTTTACAATATTATTTATGAACATAAATATTAAATGAGCTTTCAGGATAGAAAAAATAAATGAGCTTTTGGGATAAAATTTTATCATTTGAACACACAGACTACAACATCCACTTTGGAGTGCTGGCACAAAAGACTGACTATGCTCACTCTTTGTAACACATTTAGTTTAAATTATGAACGAAGTACTAAAGCAGGCCCACAAGTGAAAGGAAGAAGCACTAAATGTTTATTCTGTACAATACTATTGTTTTAAAAGTATAATGAATACTTATTCTTAATTTTAAAAAATCGTGCTGATTCTTGACGAAGTGTTATCCTATGACTAATACTCAGGGAAAGAGCTTTGGAGGCTCAGTTCAGATCCAGATCTAAAATAAGTAGATGGTGTCAGAAGTTAAGAACCTAATAGGATAAACTCAGTCCTTCATCATTTCAAGTTAGCTGAAATTTACTTTCTTCTCTATGTGATTCCTACTAGTATCCTGAAAAGAAACCCTACTAATTCTGCAGGAAGACAAGCGTTTCCACAACCCTTACTCCTTAAGTTTGTTGGGAAGCTTGAGCTGGTCAACAGGTCCTCTTTTCTGTCTAAAAAAAAATAAATATTGGAGATCCTCTTTGTCTGTGGTGTGGACTTTTCTTGTACCCTGGGCAACCAAATGCTCTTAAATACTGTCTACCATCTTCTGTGCAAAAAATAGGCCTATACAAAACAGTCCATTTGTTAAGACAGAGGGAAATTGTATGCAGAAGAAGTTATGACTTTAGATAGCATATTGTAGTATGCACTCTATGCACATCTGTGGCATTATGTAGGAGATAAATGAAATAATAAGCATAAACAGCTACTGTATTGCAAGATAAATAATTACTTATTTGTTTTGTTTTTACCAGTTAGGCAAGCATTTATTATAATGATTAGTAGAAGCAAGGAATGTACACATTCATGAAGCATTACTGTTTTCTAATTGAATTATAATTAGATACAAACCACTGTGATTTGTTGTTTTTGCAATAAACTAAATGTGAGTTATCAAAATAAAGTTTGCTTGTTTGAAGTGATGTTTACATTTATTAGATTTGTATCTGAAAAATGGTAAGCTAATGGTTCTTGTATCTCAATTTATCAAGTTGCTATATTTAACAAATAGATCCCCAGGTCTATATAATACTATATATCAAGATACATATCATGCATCATGCATATGATGATATAAAACATATTTAATATTTCATGTTAGAGTTATTATCATGATGGTGAAATACGTAGATTACCTTAGCACAACTTAAAAGCTCAAGGAGGTAAAATTTGCATTGAAATTTCTATGCAAATGCCATTAATAAGTTCTGCTTGGATTTTGGTACCCTCAGATAATTTTATTGGAGAGGTTCCAACACAGGTTTCTTCAAATCTGATCAAGATGGACTAAAAGTAAAATATATATATATATATAGAGAGAGAGAGAGAGGGATACTT
>JAPSGF010000003.1:29449916-29514583 GCA_035772895.1 Perdix hodgsoniae | reverse complement strand
ACAGGGATGCTGTCTGGATATTCAGAAATGTGATCACTAAAGACGAAGTGCAGATGGAACCAAACTTGATGAAAGGTGTGAAAAATAAAAAGAAGGTACACTGATCAAACAGGCAAAGGATAGTATACTTCCTCTGATAAATGAGAAGGGAGAACTGGATTCAACAGACATGGAGATGGATGAGGCAAGCAACAAGTTCTTTGCCCCAGACTTCACCAGCAGTCAGGTTTTCCATGCTTCTCACATCTCTGAACTTCTAGGCTGGAGTTAAGGGAGGCCTATCCATCTCATTATAAGAGCAGAACAAATCAGAGACTAATTTATGAGACGGAATGAGTGCAAGTCCCTGGGGCTGGACTTCAGGCATCCCAGGGTCCTGAAGGAAGGGCAACTGATGTAATCTACCTGGGATTCTGCAAAGCCTTTATCTCTAACTTGGAGAGGTATACATTTCGAGTCTGGACTATTAGGTGAATAAAGAATTGGTTTGATGATCACAGCTGTAGGATTGTAGTCAGTGACTCTACGTTCAGGTGCAGGCCAGTGATGAGTGGTGTCCCTCAAGGTTCAAGCTTCAGACTGGTGCTCTTCAACATCTTGGTCAATGACAGATGTTGTAATTGAGTGTACCCGTACAATTTCTGTGGACAATGCTGAGCTGAGTGGTGTAGTTGACACAAAAGAAGGAAGAGATGCTATCCAGAGGGAGCTGGACAGACTTGAAAAGTGGGCCCACATGTGAGGTTCAAAAAGACCAAGTAGAACATGTTGCACTTCAGTTGAGGCAATATCTAATATGCGTACAAACTGGGAGAACTCAATGAGAGCGGCCCTGCAGAAAAGGACTTGGGCATCCTGGTAGATGAAAAACTTAACATGAGCCAGCAGAGTGCACTTGCAGCTCAGAAGGCTAACTGCATCTTGGACTGCATCAGCAGGGGTGGCAGTAGGGTGAAGGAGGTGATCATCTCCCTTTGCTCTTTCTTTGTGAGGTCCCATTTTGGACCTACATCCAGGTCTGGAGCCCAGAGCACAGGAAAGACATGGAGTGGTTGGAGTGGGTCTAGAGCAGCTCACAAAGATGATCAAAATGCTGGAGCACCTCTCCTAGGAAGAAAGGTTGAGGAAGCTGGGCTTGTTTACAATGGAGAAGAGAAGGCTCTGCAGAAACTTCATTGTGGCCTTCCAATTCTTGAGGAGAGCATATAAGACTTATTGTATGATCTGATAGTGATAGGGAGAATGGCTTTAAACCAAAAGTAGGGAAATTTAGGGCAGATGTTAGGAAGAAACTTATTCCTCAGAGGATGAAGAGGCATTGGAACATGTCGCCCAAAGAATCTGTGGATGCCCCATCCCTGGAGACCTTTAAGACCGTGTAGAATGGCATCCTGGGCAGCCTGATATGGTGGGTGCCAACCCTTCCTGGTCAGACAGGCTGGAACCAGGTGATCTTTAAGTTAAACTAAGCCAGTCTGTGATTCTGTGATTCTGTTAAATCCATGAAAAATACTTAACAAAAATCAACTATGTATTATGGTTGAATAGACAACGTTGCATTTTCAGAAATCATATTTTCAAAAACTGTAGATAACAGAGAAAAAAAAAGAATAACAAAAATTTTGAGACTTCATTTGAAGAGAGAAAAATCCATACTTCACAATTATGAAAATGTGCACATAACGTTATTCTTAAGTTCCTTAACTGAGTCACAGTATCATCATGAAAACATCTAAAAAGGAGTAAAACCTTCTATACCTTCATAGATGCTCCCATTTCTTTATTTTTAGTCCAGAAGACTTCACTGATTTTCTTTTAATCTTATTCTGGACCAAATATTTCCACATATGGAGTTTCCCTGGAAAACACCATAAATTCATACACTCCTTTTATTGCAAATATCTTTCAAATGAAGACAAGCCCTAGAACAAAGACACGTTTTTTTCTCCATGAATCACAATGGAAAAGCCTGCTAACCTCACTTAGCTGCCCACAGAGAATGAATTCCATACTTGAACTAAAGAGCCTTTGGGTTGACATCCCGTTTTATCTTTCCTTAACATAAAATTGCTTTCTCAGGGATTTGTTAAATCAGATGTTGAAAATAATTGTAGGGTTTTTCTTTATTTATTTTTGTTTATGTTATGAATGGATAATTGTGTAGGTAACTGCTAAAAATGTTGTCCTAAGACTTGATGTGTCCACAGTGAAGTTCACAAAAATAGTGAAATCATGTTACATGGGACCTTCAAAAAAATGAAAGAGAAATTATGACCATATTTGAACATTTTCCTTTATGTCCTGGAAATATTGCTGATAGAGTGAATCTGAGTGTGCAAAGCATGAGTGTTTCTTCTGCCATCCCAGGCTCCCTAGAACATCATTCCTTGCATTCCTTTAGGCACAGAGATGGGCCATGTGCTGTGCTGACTCTTAGAGAAGAGATATGAGAGAAAAACTCTGTGCTCTGTATTGTATCCCTTTGCTTCCTACAGTAAGAAAATAAGTGGGGTGAAGCCAGAATCTCTTTCACAGTTACAGAATGGGAGGATGGATGGAATATCTGATCTGAACACAAGTTTGATGTACCCAAATTAGTGTCCTGGCTTAGAGTCTTCCCTGATGGAGGATGTTCAGCAGACAATGAACTGTTCCTATGCCCACCATCAAAAATAAAGGAGAGAGATTAAGGAAGAAGAAATGTAGACATAGCAATATTTTTGATGCCAAATAATTGCTTGAGCAGTACATGCATTACAGACTTCACTTTTGTCTATCCCTTGCCATGACCTCTTTGCCATTTTAACCTATGAGTTAGTAACCACATGCAGCTTTTGTGCAGACATGGAGTTCTGAGTTCATTTTCTGTTGTGTGAAGTGCAAACCAAATGGGAATTCTTGCCATTGGGCCCTGCACTTTTATACATGCTGTGATTCCTCCAGCTCTGCATAGGCAAGCTGGCTGATAAGAGCATGTGGCATCTCAAATACACAACCAGAGCTATTCTTCATCTTCAGTCTCTACAGCCTTGAGCATGCTCTCCCTATGGAGATCTTTCCGAAACTCACATACTGTGCTCTCCATGGGGACCAGGCTTCTGTCTCCTTACCTCATCGCATGAGTAGGCAGGAGATGTCCTTTCCACCACCTCTGGTGACAACTTTGATTTCCCCCTTAAACAACTTATTGAAGCTCTCATGGAGTTTTTAAAGGACATGTGCTCCAACTCCCTTTCTCTGATGTTTTGTCCAAAAAGGCTTCATCACTTTCCTTGTCTTTCCTCATACCCTGAAAGGTTACAGCTTTTCTTCTTCTCCTGTCTCAGCATTATTCCTGCAGAGAGACAGCTTTTCTTCCAGTCTCTTACATTTTCCCTCTCCCTCCTCCCACCCTATGTCATAAAATTAGAGCGTGGAACTCACTAAACAAAATATTAGTGTTATGAATTGAATAATGTTCAGAAAGAGACTGAATGAATATGCATAATTTATGTGGACACCCAAACCAGTCAGAGTTATCAAAGTAAAGAGCAAAACAAATATCTCAAGTTCATTTCAAAAACAAAGCCTACACAAACCCTCAAGATGTAACAACTCTGATGTTTCAGGGTTTAAACTAACGAAGATTAGGATGAGACCTAAAGCAGAGGGCAGATAATCCTACATCTGCCTAAGGCAAAGTTTTTTGCAACTTCCTCTATTTGTCAAGTGTCCAAAAAAGATTTACTGGAATAAATGGGTTTGGGTTTTTTTGTCCCATGAACAGTACTGCTCCAAAGGGATGCTCTGGCTGCTTCCTGCTCAGTTTCTCCTGCTTTTTCCCCCTGGATCTTCAAACTCCATGACTTCCCTTTGCCTTCCTCACTTCATCCCCCTAATCTCCATCGAGTGTCTATATTAGTCTGAGTGGCTGGGATAGGTCTCAGCCTCCATCTGGGGGGATTAAACTTAATTTATCTTCTTACCTCAACAACAACTTCCTCACCGAATCCTCTCCTTATCTTGCTCCAGTACTCGGCTACCCCTTCAGCCCCATCCCTCGCAGGGAATTCGGGCAGAAACCCTAAGCGTCAACGGACCTCCGGAGCGACGAGCAGCCAAGCCGGGGTCTCGGAGGAGGACGGAGGGCCGAGGATATCCCAGGCTCAGGGGCGGGGTTCCGCGTGTCCCCGCGGGGCGCCGGGCGAGGGACGGCAGCGCGGCGTCGCGGAGCTCGGGAGCTCGGAGCTCTCGGGGCCGCGGACCGACTTCGTCCCGCGGGGAGGTGCGAGCCGAGCCCCGCGCCGCCGCCCACCCCGGGGGCGGCTGTAATCCTATCAAAGGGCCGGCCCCGGCCCCGGCCTCCTCCTCCCCCGCTTCCCTTCCCGGCCCGCTCCCCGACGAGGGTAAAAGCCCCTCCGCTGCGCGCCGCGCCCTCCCGGCCCTGCTCCCCGCCCGGCTGCCGCGCAGAGGGGACGCCGGCCTCGGCCCCCGGCCCGGGCGGCGGGGGAACGCGGAGCACATGGAGGTGCCGGGCCGCTGTCGCCTTGCCTCGCTGCTGCTGCTGGCTTCGTGCATCGGCTGCACGGCCGCGCCGCGGAGGAGCATCCCCCGGCGGCAAGGTAGGGATCCCCGCCGGGGATGCGGTGGGTGCTCGCGGAGGGAGACAGCCTGCTCCGAGAGCTCCGAGAGCTCCGGCTTGAGCGCTCCGCGAAGTTTCGGGTCCCTTTACAACTGGCGTTCCGTGGAGCACCCTTCCCTCGGGCTGGGCGGGAGCCTCCACTCGGGCGACTCCGAGCACTGGGAGAAGCCGGAGTTGCTGCCCCGAGTCTCGTCCTGCTTCCCGACCTGTCCTCCCCATCGGGGAAGCGGTGGGACCAGCGTGAAACCCCTTCTCTCTATTATTTTCCGTACGATAACTCATTTTACTGACCGAGACACGGCAGAAGCCATGAGCTAAACGCTGCTCGTGTGAGCCGGAGCCCTCAACCTGAGTGCAGAGGTGGGAGGCGGTAGCCCAGTGTTGCCCTCCTGGCTGCGGGGCTGCTCTGACTATGGCAGGGACTGTGGCAGAGAAACTGTGCGTGACAAAGGCTAGTGTATGCGAGAGAAAATCGCTAAGGAAGCAATAATTTCATCAGAAAGCTGTTTTCTGTACCTTATCGTGTACCGAGTGTGTCATTGGGTTCTTCATGATGCTGCCTCTCTGGCCGAGAGTTCCCACTGGTGTCGGAAGGGTTTTGCACTTTAATCAAAGTAGTCCTTTAGTGTTGGAAAGTTCGAAGCCTGGGCTCTGAGCAGCGGTGTAGCCCCTGCAGTCTGCAGCCTGTGAAACAGCGAGGGGAGATGTAAACACTGAGATGGGACACGGAGTGTGGTGAAGTCAGATATTCTGCATACTCAGAAATGGTGGTGCTTAGACAAAAATGCTGATGCTCTAAAAGGTCTCAAAGTTGGAGACTACAGTGCAGTCTTTGGGGTCAGTGCTGATTCTTATCACCGATTTTACCAGCATCAGATCAGCGGGAAATTTAAAAAGTTTATTGAATTTTGCCTCAGCTGACAAAATCACAGAATCAGACCCGTTTTGCATTGTCTTGCTGTTTTTTGTTTCTTTCTTACTTTCTTTTCAGAATCAGTGCTACGCATTCTCTTGCTCCTGTGGAATAAAAACAACAAACACAGCAATATGTCAGTGCAGCTGGAAACCTAATGCTTAAATACAGCCTGATCTTAAAGCTCTTACTGGACAGATGGCTAATTTTACTGGTCTGACCTTGTCTCTTAGGGATCTAGTCCCATGATCCTTGGTTGTCATAATAGCCACCATTAAGTACTTGAGAAAATTAGGTGGAAGGTAGTTGTCAATGAGACGATTAGCAGCTTGTATTAAAGTACTGTGTTTGTGAAGCTGAGCATGGAAAAGTGTAAACTACATTTAAATACTTTTAAATAATTTAAACATTGTTTTTATGCTAACATACCAGTCCAACTTGCACAGTTGAATAATACTAGCGGAAATGTAGTCCTATGCACTGAACTGTTTTAGAGCTTGGAAACAAATTACTTATGGTTTTGTGGAGGAGATGAATTTAACACACTAACACTGTGTGTACCTTACTTTTGTTAGCTCTGTGTGTATACGTATGTTACTTCATGCGTACTGATTGATTCAATCATTTATTTTTGATTTCTTTTTCCATTTAAGAAGTAACCAGTTTTATCTGGAAACAGTTTTTTCAGAATCGGTGTAAACATCTGAAAATCCTCTTGTAGCAAGATTTGAAGAGGAAAGCCTTCCAGAGCAGTACCCCATCTGCATCCTCCCACAGGCTATTGGATGTACCAGGTTCCTTGAGCCCTGCAGCTGGGTTGCATTACTATTGATGCACTGAGCACATGTGTACCAAGGTATCAAGGTATCTCATGTCTCTGTCTTGTTCCTGCTGCTGAGCATATGCTGGATGGCTAAGAGCAAGATGGAGCTGTGATTTATTGGCACATCCCAAAGCAGTGGATGAAGAAGAGATAAGATAAAAAGTGCTTTGAGTTTGGTGTGTTTCTTATTCAGCTTTCACTTTGCCTTTTTAATAGTGGTGCAAGTGGGTCTTGTGCAGGAGCTGTGTATCTGAGGTGGAAGCCCAAAAATCTCATTGAGAGATGCAATAAAACTGGCTCATCTTCTGTAATGAGCTGGCCAGCAGTTCTCTAGTGTCAGAAGAGATAGTCAAATAGACCTCTATTTTTCCACATTTTTCATTCAGGGCTCACCTTACAAATGCCAATCTTGCAGAAAGCAGTAGTCAGAAATGTATTAGTGAAGTTATAAATAAAATACAGAGGAGAATTACCACAAATGCAGTTTGTTAAACTTCAGGAAAAAAGCTGTGGTGCTCAAATTCATAACATCCTGGTGACTGTTAAACTCATCTGAGCGTTTATTTACAGTTACAAGATTCCTTCACTGCAGACAAGGAAATGGGATGCCAGACACTTTGGGAAGGGCTTAAAACAAATCCTTAGACACCGTGTGATGAACAGCATAGTTGGGAGCAGATTAGGTGGGGATTCTCTAAATCTTGTTCTCTCTGAAGCTGGCACTTGTGCTGTTTTTTGTTTTTGTTTTGTTTTGGGGGGAAGGGGGTTGCTTGTTTCTTTGTTTGTTTTCTTTTGGTTTTGCCTTCTGCAAAAGCTTTTTGCTACTTCTTCAAGTATCAGTCAACTTGGACTGGAAAGGGTAAAGCTGGTCTGCAATGTGTAACACTGCTATTGATATAAACATATTGCTGAATTTTAATAGTTCTATGATTTTAGGGAATTATAGCAGAAAAAAACTGGCAGCTGATTTCCCATGGATATTCATGGCATGAACTTCTTGCACTATGCTGTGATTTTATTTTTTTTGGTACACAGTGTATAATTCCAAAGCCCCATAAAATACTCAAGTCGAGTTGGACTGCATGGAGAAAAAGAGATATTATTTTCTGATGCTTTGGGATTTATTATTACATCTATTGATGAGTGTAAACAAAGAACTGGGCTAAAAATTTCCTATCTTGTGTCGATTTCCCGTAATGATAGATGTCACTGACTAGCTCTGCAAATGCATAAAAAGCAGGCGTGTTAAAGCCTGAAGGAGACTGTACAAGATTGTGATATTCCATATCAGGGTGAGATTTTCAAAAGAGCCTAGCTCTCAGGTCAGCACTACAGTAAATGACTTTTTTTCAAAAGGACTTGGACCTGCAGTAGTAGAATTCTTTAGACACTCTGGCTATAATAAAAGCTGCTGGATGTGGAACACTTTTGAAAATGTGGACCTACTTAGATATCAAAATAGGTCAAGGTACCTTGACTATCCAGTCTACATACCTGGAAAATGCAGCTACCTTTGGGAAAAGTTTCTGTTTTGTTGTTTTAATTATTACAAATTTTGGAGTAATATTGGAATGAATTTTAAGTTACTGTCTTGAGAAATCTTGCCTGTAAAGCGTACAAGGATAAGGCTGAACTCATGCTGAATAGAAAACCTATTCGAGAAGAGAAATAAGTGTAAAGCAGGTTGATCCCTGTTGCCAGGGCTGCATTGCTTGCAGAGATGGTTCATATCTGTGAGCTAAAACTAATGAAGAAGTTGTGGACAATGTATCTGGAGAGAGATTCATATCATTCTTTTATTGTTTCTGACATATGTCAAAGCATGTGCTATCAGAATATACTGTTCAATGACTTGAACATCAATGCATTTAAAGAAGGAGTAATTATGTATGGATTTGTTGGTGGTTCACTGTGTTTGGGTGCAAGTTGTGTCACAGCACCGTAGGACATTTTTATGCTGATTGGATTTGTGTTGTGCTGGGGCTCATATTCCGGTAATTGCTCCTGCCTTTGATCAGTATCACTGATACCTTGTGTACATGTGTTTCTTTGGGAGCTACCAGCATTCCCTTAATACCCTCTGGAGAAGAAAATATAATTTTGGCGAGGAATGCACAGAATTATTTCACTTCAGATGTTTCTTGATCTCACTATTAGTAGCTCATTTTGAAGCTACTAATGAAGTAGTTCAGTACAGGGGAGACATGGACCTGTTGGAGTGTGTCCAAAGGAGAGCCACAGAACTGATCCAAGGGATGGAACACCTCTCCTATGAGGACAGGCTGAGAGAACTGGGGATGTTCAGCCTGGAGAAGAGAAAGCTCTAGGAAGACTGAGAGTGGCCTTTCAGTATCTAAAGGGCAGGCAGAAAGAAGGAAGGAGACAGACTGTTTGGCAGAATGTGTTGTGATAAAACAATGGGAAGTGGTTCCAAACTAAAAGAGGGGAGATTTAAATCATATATAAGTAAAAAGTTTTTGCAGTAAGGGTAATGAAGCACTGGAACTGGTTGCCCAGAGAGGTGATGGATGCCCTGTCCCTGAACCTGAATGTTAGGTGACTGGGCTCTGAGCACCCTGATCTAGCTGTAGGTGTCCCTGTTCATTTCAGGTGAGTTGGACTAGAAGTGTCTTTTCCAACTCAAACAATTCTATGATTCCATGATTTTGTTCATCATGCGGTGTTTTCTGTTCTGTCTATCTTGTCTTCATCTGTAAAAGGAAACTTTTTAGTAAATGAGTGCTTCCAAAACTACTGTACCACCTTCCACCAGTGTTGGGAAAGGCACAATTAGACAACAGAGTGCTAACAGTGGATGAAATTATAACTGTATCAGTGGTTGGTTTTCCCAGTGACGCTTTGTAGAAGAGTAGTGATGTTGGAGTTAAGGCATTAGGACGAGCCTTGGGAAATCATCCTGTCCTGAGGCTGTCAGAGACTTGCTTTGAGGGTTTGCCAGTCACTCTCAGCAGGCTTCCCATTTTAAAAAATGGAGGGGTTTTGCAATTTTATTCTTATCCAACCATGCCACATAAGACTGTAAGAGGATTAAGAGGACTTCTAGCTACTCAGCATAGCTGAACCCCCTTTTTAGTCAAGGCTGGTAGGCGTTACTTTATTAATAATATGTATGTGAGCAACTCCTTGTCTTCTAGAAATGCCTTGTAAAAAAAAAAGCTCTTTTTTTCCGGAAGAGTCTTAAGATTAAAAGTAATGGCAAGAATTCTGAATACTAGTCATCTCAGAGATTCTGAGGAGGAGGAGAACATCCTGTTTTAATACAGAAGATTGCAGTGTATGAGATCTCTTCAGTGCTACACAAACCAATCAGTTAGCTGAGAGTACACCTGAGAGTTTCTCATTCCTCAGATCGAACATCTCAGTGTTCAAACTTACGTCTGTTTGACTTGAGTCAGACCAGATTAATCTGGTTAATAATTTGTTTATTTCATGCACTAATAAATGCACAGTTTCAATGCATATTTGCAGTGAATGTGCAGCAATAATCTTAATCGCGTAATAAAAGACTTTCTAAACAGCAGGCATGCAGGTGATCTTGACTGTGTGATCTCGAATCAAATTTCCTATTTTCTTTCTTTCTTTCCATGCAAACAAACGACTTATCTGGGAGAAAGCAAACAAACAAACAAAACCAAAAACCCGTTCTTCACAATTAACTTCAACTGAAAGGAAATACTTATGGTTAAGAAGATGGAAGGGTTGATTCCTTTTTATTTTTAATTTTCAACAATACTTGCACACAAAACCCAAACTAGTTTTTTGTATAAAAACAAAGCCTTCGTGACTCCCAGCTGTGAACATCCAGGCCACAAGAAAAGAAGATGAAGGCTATTTTTTCAGACTTTTCAGAGCTTCTGAGCTGAAGCACAGCAGAATTCATCTTTGAGAGTAACTACTTCAGAAGAGCATAAGCCTCTGAAGATTGGAGGCTTAGGGGGAAAGCTACCTCAAACCAGTTACCTAACTCAAACCAGGTAATGATGCAGTGATCCATAAAACCCTGCAGGTGAGAAGTGTGTACTCAGGTTCACACCAGCTCTTCTACTGAACGCTTTGTAATCAGATGTAGGAGCAGGGGCTGCCCATGAGGAATGTTCCTGAAGATTTTGACTTCAAATTAAAGAGGAATCTGTGCAATATTGTCCCAGGGAACATTTTATCCAAAAGGAAGAATACAGCTATTAGGCTCTGGTAGAAGCCATTTCTTCTGTTAGTGTCTTGATGGACATTTAATTGCAAAAGATATGGGCTTTGTTTCCTTAAAAAAAAATCTTTCATTCAAGCATTGCCAAAAGTTATCCCAAATAATGTTTAGACCTAGAAGAGAAGAACCATGTCAAGTTGTTACTGTACTCTGGCTTTATGTGATCCACATACCAAATGTTTCCAGGCTAACTTTCAATTTACCTTGCTGTTAATACACTCTTTTTAAGTAGTGCTGGTAAAAATCATATTACAAGCAATAGCTCTGAAATGGGACACTGAGCGATTCTGAGTTTCCCAGTGTGTGCAGATGATAGTCAGGCTGGTGTAGCTGGCAGAGAGACATCTCTGAGATGTAAGGATTCCAAGTTAAATTGTCCTTCGCACTTCTCTTGATTTTGAAAATCATTTAAAATTATTGACACCTATAAAAATGATGGTTCAGTCAAATATTAACATCTGTGCGCATTTGGAACTTGCAGTTCAAAATGAATATGTTGTGGATGTTGAACATGCTGCTTTCAAATACAAAAATTATTCCAATTCTTCTAACATGTCAGAAGAATTCTTGTGCGTATAAGGTTTTAACCAAAGTAAGTTTTGAGTTGCTGAGCTCAAAAATCTTTTGAAAAAGTAATAAGAGCAAATAATATAGAGAATTTCACACAAGTTAAACTCTTGCATACATGAGAAATTTCAACTAGAAGATCATTTTAGGAAAAAAAAATATGAACAAAACATATCAACCTGCAAGTGATTGAAAACAAGTGTCTAGAACTAAAACATTTATGATTTACAGATAGCAGAAGCCAATATTTGTTTCTTGGAACTGAAATGTTAGCTTAGTTTTGTATTCTACTTCCTAGATAATCACAAAAGGGAAGGCAATATATTTTCTGAAAATAATCAAGCACTTTATGGCAATAACTATAGAGATGGTGGTATTGCAGCTGGTATTCTATCCATGCACAGAGACCAGTGTCCTTCTGGCATCTTTAGCTCATGTTCCCATTCCTGCATGAACTCTTTTTGTGCAGATTGCAGCTGTTTTAATCTCAATCAGTTAGCACTGGCAGCACTACAATACGGTGAAGTCAAGAGCTGCAACTGTTCTGTTATACTAGTGGACATTTATTTGGTAGCATAAGATGAGAAAGTTTTAGTCATTTACCTTTGTGGACTAGTAAGTCATAATGATTACAGGAGAGATGAAGGACAAAACATTCAAAACGCTACAGGAAGAAAGGCACTCTTGAGCAAAGAACTCAGCAACACCTAAAATAACAGAAAAGTGCAATGAAAGAGCCATTTAGCCAACTGACATCAAGAGAACATGAGCCGACAGTGTGCCCGGGTGGCCAAGAAGGCTAACGGCATCCTGGCTTGCATCAAAAACAGTGTTACTAGCAGGAATAGGGAGGTAATTGTCCCCCTGTACTCTGCACTGGTGAGGCCGCACCTCGAGTATTGTGTTCAGTTTTGGGCCCCTCATTGCAAGAAAGACATTGAGGCCCTGGAACGTGTTCAGAGGAGGGCTAAGAAGCTGGTGAGGGGCCTGGAGCACAGGCCTTATGAGGAACGGCTGAAGGAGCTGGGATTGTTCAGCCTGGAGAAGAGGAGGCTCAGGGGAGACCTTATAGCTCTCTATAACTTCCTGAAGGGAGGTTGTGGTGAGCTAGGGGTCAGCCTTTTCTCTCGTGTAGACAGTGATAGAACTAGAGGCAATGGTTTCAAACTGCGCCAGGGGAGATTCAGGCTGGACATTAGGAAATATTACTTCTCGGAAAGGGTGGTCAGCAACTGGAATGCACTGCCCAAGGAGGTGGTGGAGTCACCGAACATAGATGTGTTCAAGAGACGTTTGGATGTTGTGTTGAGGGATAGGATTTAGCTGGGGAGTATTGGTGATGGTTGGACTGGATGATCTTTTAGGTCTTTTCCAACCTTGATGATTCTGTGATTCTGAGAAGGGATTGACTTCTGAGGTAAGGCAGCTACCTTGGTAAGGGCTAGGGCCAAAGAACCAGGTTACAAAGGACCCTGTACTACTAGGACAGGACTTTAGAGGATTTGGGAGTATTGAGTATTAGCTGTGTGTACATTCTCATTCACAGAATAACAGAATCACAGATTTGCAGTGGTTGGAAGGGACCTCAAGAGATCATTGGGCCTCTGCTAGAGCAGGTACCCTACTGTAGGTCAAACAGGAAGGCACCTAGACATGTCTTGAGTATTTCCTCAGAAGGAGACTCCGCAACCTCTCTGGGCAGCCTGCTCCAGTGCTCTGTCACCCTTACCATAAAGAAATTCTTCTGCATGTTAGCACGGAACTTCCCATGTTCAAGTTTTAGTCCATTACTCGTTGCCCTATCACTACACACCAAGCAGAGCCTGGTCTCATCCATTTGCCTCCCACCTCTCTTCTGATATTTATAAACATTAATCAGGTAACCTCTCCGTCTTCTTTTCCCCAGGCTGAACAGATCAATGTCGCTCCGCCTTTCCTCGTAAGGGAGACGTTCCAGGCCATTTATCATCTTCCTGGCCCACTGCTGGACTCTCTCCAGCAGTTCCCTGTTGTTCTTGTACTGGGGAGCCCAGAACTGGACACAGTACTCCAGATGTGGCCTCACCAGAGCAGAGTAGAAGGGGAGGATCGCCTCCCTTGACCTGCTGGCCACGCTCTTTTTATGTCCCCAGGATACCATTCACCTTCTTCACCACCAGGGCACACTGCTGGCTCATTGCCAACCTGTTGTCCATCAGAACACCCAGGTCCTCTTCTCCACAGAGGTTCTCTCCAGCAGGTCATCCTCTAATCTGTACTGATGCATGCAGTTATAATTATCCCACAGTCGTTTAGTGTTCCCATATGGAGTTGGTCTCTCCTTACACTGAGATAAATTTCCATGTCTCAGTGTCTCTTGCAGCAAAGGTTTGTCTCTGACAGTCTTGTTGCTTTCACATCCCAGTTCTTGCATACTAGCTCTTCTGATATACAGCTGATATACAGCTGTGTCCTATACTATATTAGTACAGAGATTCAGGTTTAAAAATACGTTTCTGTTTCTGCCACTTATAACATGCAAGTAATTTCCTTTGTGTTTTTTTTTGTTGTTGTTGTTATTGTTTTTGTTTTATTGATTTTAATAGTTTATGGAGAGACTTGATGTCTGCAGAAGATAGTGAGATTGTCCAGATTCTTACAGAGAAACTGATCTGGAGAAGAAATGCCTGCTTCTTGAGAAGATGCCAGATTTTCTCCCTGACCTGGCTTCCAGTAGTCTGCAATAAAATGAAGTTTGCAATTGAGCTGATTTCTTCTGTCAGCTGTGCACCTTGAGCCATCTGCAGCAAGCCATGCACCAGCACTGGGGAAAGCAGTGAGTGGTGGTGTGGGTGACTCCCTGATATGGGACACAGAAGCCTCAACTTCCAACATGAGTTGCTGTCTAGGGTCTCTGCACTTTGTTGGGAACTCAGATAGAGGACTTGTGAAGAGAGCAGGCTTTGACTATTGCCGCTTGCTGCTCTTACAGTGAAAATGCACAGGGAGACCCTGGACATATCAAGCATGACTACATGGCTAAAGTGCGAGGCTCAAGCTGGCCTCTGGTGGTTCTGCTGATGAGAGAGATGGTTTTGAGGAGGGTTTGGTGTATTAATATGTTTTTGCATAGCTGGGGTCAATATCAGGGATTTTCCTTTTATAGTGAGACCCTCTTTGGGGTTTGACGATTGCTAGGATTACATGGGATCCATCTAAGTAAGGCACAATATCGCTGCCGGTCATTTCACTGTCTTCATTCGTAGAGCTTTAAACTAGAAATGTCAGGGAAAGAAAGTGTGTCCCGAAGCCAAGTGAGTTAACAAGGGTTAGGTTGGCATGTAAGTAAACATGGGATCCTGAAACCAGAGAGCAGGGGAGGAATGGATGCTACATTTTAGGAAAGCTAACTTCCAGCTTGGAATGATTCCACATGGTACAGCCGTGGAGAGGACATAAGTCCAGGGGAAATGGTTGGTTTTCAAACCAAAGAATGATCCATTTTGTCATGCAGAAAGTCTGGCAAAAGCACCAAGATTCCTGTGTGGGCACACAGGGAATGATGAAGTTCATACATAAAAAGAAAGCATACAAAAGGTGGAAGCAGAGGCAGGCATCCAAGAAAGAATACAAGCAGAGTCTGAGCATGTTACACTGTGGTTAGAAAAACCAAAGCCCACTTGAATCTGGTGAGGTACAAGAAGGGCAACAAGAAGGGTTCCTGCAGTTGCTTCAGCAGAAAAAAGGCAGAGTAGGAAAAAAGTGGGTGGAAAGAGACCCAGAGACAAAGAGCACGCAAAGGCTGAGCCATTCATTGCCTTCTTCATCTCAGTTTCTATTGGCAAGACCAACTGTTTAACATCCACATTAATGACCTAGATGGTGGGACAGTGTGAAAACTCCACAAATTTGCTGAAGACACAAAACTTGGAGGACTTGTCTGATATATCAGAGGGTTGTGGCTGCCATTCAGAACAGATATAAACAGGCTTGATGTATGCTCTGACAGAAACCTCATGGAGTTCATTGAAGGGAAATGCAAAGTCCTGCATCTGGAGAGGAACCTCATGCAGCAGTATATACTGATGTCCAGCTGGCTGGTGGATGTGCCCTGTCCCCATCCTGCACATTTGTTGCTTGTCATATGATCAACTTTATCTTCTTGATAGTTTAATTTTGTGTGTGTGTGCACAATGCATCTATGAGATTTAGGTTTTTCTATCTGACTTATTTGCATTTTTCTATAAGCTCTCCTTGAATTTTGTTTCTGGTAGCAAGTGAACTATTTATTCAAGAGTTTGGCTTTGTAGTTGGTTTCAAAAGAAAATGGAAAGAGAAATTTGTCCTAAGGCATCAATGAGAGGCACCAATGAGAATATTTTTCAAGTTGTATGAACACTTTACCATGACTCCCAGTGGAGATAGTAAGTTTTGGATAGCAAACTCCTGAAAAATATTCCTTGATATTCATTGGTGAGAAAAGGAAATGTTGTCATTTTCGTAGACCACATATAACATAGCTATGTTTTTTATAATTAATATAGTCTTTGTTATGTAATTGTTCTATGCATTTTATCCATGTTATAACTACTCAGAAAATATAGAAGGTTGACTTTATCCTCACATCATTTCATTTCAGGACAGTATTACCCTCCTTAGTACAGTTTATTTTCACTGGGAATACCTAAGAATCAGCTAAAGGCTTTAAGCTGTGTGATCAGCTTTGTTCATGTTCTCTGATTTCTGCTTTCAGTAGTGTTTGGAGGACCATGTCTCTCAGTGCAGAACTGTTCATGAAAATGAAGTGTCTTCAGTATTATGTGTAAACAGATTGAATATTGTCAGTGTGGGTGATTTCTGTGCTACCAAATATCGTGGGAGACTTTAAATATAATATGAAATCAAAGAATAACAGTAGGAGAGGCAGTCTGGTCAATTTAGGTACATAATACATTCATTAACTTTATTATGAAGTAGTTTTGTTGGGCTCTGGAACAGGCTGCCCAGGCAGTGGAGTCACCATCCCTGGAGGTGTTCATGAAACATGTAAGTGTGGTACCTGGGGAAGTGGGTTAGTGAGCAGTATTGGTGGTAGGTGCACAGTAGGAATAGATGATCTTGGAGGTTTTTTCCCAACCCTCATGATTTCATAATTCCATGATTCTATGATCCTAAGTAAATTCCTAAATTTTCTGTTTAGTCACCTATGGAGAGGTTTCCAGTGCCTGTAACTTGTACTTCTTATGTCTTGAAGCAGAACATCTTAGAAAGGGTCCCATGTCCTATCTGTGCCATCCTGTCACTTGCCCAGTTTTACCTCTGGAGCTCATCCTACGTTTATGCTCCTTCGTACCTCAGATACTTTGCCAACAAGAGAACAGCCTTTATTTTTTGCTATGCAAGCAGCTTGAATTCTCTTAGATGACACCTGAGACAGCACAGAAGGGAAGGGAGCTGCCCTGGGGAGGTGGTAGGGCAGAAGGAGGCAGCCAGCTATTGCTTTGTCTCTGTGGCAGAATGCGGCTGCACCTCTTGATGACAATGTTTCTTGGCTGTGGAGTTTCCTTTGTTTTGTTCCATACAGGCAGCACATCTGAAGACTGCCCTGTCTGTACCTTTTTGTGAAGGCAGGACAGAAACTAAACCTTTGCTCAGAGATAGGGCTCATCTTACTTCTAATAGGAAGGAAGGAATTCCCTCAGAGCAGTTCTGATGCGTAACTATCCGTGGGTAGATTTTTTTCTTATTTCTCGTTCTTAAACAATTCTTTAAAAAGTCAGCTAAAAGTCAGTTTCTGCTTCTCCTTCTCCTTGTTGGAAGTGACCGTACCATGCAGAGCCACTGGCAGCAGAACCCAGCTGGAGGTATGCAAGCAGCGGGGCTTCCCCATTCCAGCCCTCCCCTTCCTGCAGTCCACCACAGGAAAAGTCATGATGAAGCTGTCAGTGACCTCGTGCCTGCTTGTTTTTAGTGGCATTCCTTGCATTCTGTTATAGCTTAAGTTTCTAGCGTTGTCTCCTTCATTGTTTTTCCCGGGGTTATATACTCCAATGGCCATCACCTCAGATGTACTCGGGACAGATAACAGATGATACTGGCTGCAGCAGAAAAACATCACATGGGTCTAAGCCTGCCATTATGATGGTGTTACTGTTTCCTGTTGGTTTTGTTACAGTATTTCAAAAGGATGGATTAAAAATGTGTTCATTGCTGCAACACATGAACTCAGCACGCTGCCTCTGCAGGGCAGTTGTGGCCACAGTCTTGGCAGTGGTGGTGGTTGTGTTGATGTCAGGTGACCCAGTGAATCTGCTCGTGCTGGGACCCAGGGGGTCAGCAGCAGTGTAAGGAAATGCACCGTGATCCGATCTGGGGTGTGCCAGGGTTGTGGCTGGAAGAGGAACCAGCAGCACTCTGCTCTGACCTATGCCCTGCCCCATGCAGCATCCGTCTCCTGTGCTTCTCTCCAGTAGGTGACTCGGGCAGAGCAGTGACTACCAGAATTTCTCAGTTTTCTATGTTGGTGCTGCTACTAAGTGCACGACAAGCAGGATCAAGAAAGACTGCCTGAGAATTCCCTGTTTCAGCCGTCATCTCCTGTATTTATTGCGGTTGGGAGATTCTTGTTTTCTTTTGTACCCAGCAGTGGGAAACAGAAAATGCTTCAAAGAGATAGAAAGATGGCATGTTTTTTTCATTTATGATTTCCTGATGTTTTTTGGTTCATCATGCTGTCTTCATGCTGCTGTAGTATTTACATAACCCAGTCCAATCTATAAAAAGGAGATAACTGAAAAAAGGCCCTTTTGATGCTTATTGTTTTACACATGGGAATCTCACCATTATTTCAGTGAGAGAGTTTATTTTGATACCAGGAATAAATATATTTTTTTTCTCAAAAACATTCTTGCGATAAAATATAATTTTAATAAAATTCCTTTTTTTTTGGACAAATTAATGAAGTAAATTAAATAATGTTTGGCTCAAAAGAAGTACAAAGTAATTCTTCTTTCTAGAAAAGATTTGTTCTGAAAACTTTATTGAAGAATTCATTGGAATTGTCTTGCATGAATTTTTATTTCTGTTCCCTTATTTCATGATGTTAGAGACAGACAGTATTTCAATGGCACATTTCTCATGTCATGGGACACAAAAAGGAGACACATCAACAGAGGAAATAGAATCCTTCAGTTAGTAACTCTCAGTACTTACCCACAGAGATTTAAAAATAAAATAATGAAGATTCCAGCTCATTTTGTTGACCTCTAAAGATTATAATTTTCAAAAGAACAAACTAGTAAAGATGAAATGATCTGTTTTTGCTCTAAAGTGAGTTATCAAAGTATTGCATGTGGGTTGTATCTTTTTACTGTTTGTACATTATTTGATATTGTGAGAATCTGTGACTGCATGATTTGAAACAGGATAAATGGCTAAAATGGAAAGAGAAAATCAAATATAATATATAACTAAAGTGCTAAGCAAAAATATTCTAACCTTGATCTTTCCAGATGTTCCATTCATGAACATTTAAAAAAAATACTGTTATCAATCAATCTAAATTTTCAGCCTCATTCAGAATGAAAATAAAATTTAAATTTCCATTAAAATGCAACAAAGTTTATTCAACTTACCTGAAACGCCTTGGTTTTGAAGGTCGTTTCTTCCATATATATTTTTTTTCCACTAACTGTTTATCCCTCTGGTAAGATTTGGGGGTCACCTCAGGGCTGAGAGGAACTTGTCTGTCTTCACACTAGCAATTTTCCCACAGTAGCTGGAGGATGTCTGCACAAGAGCTGTCTCATTGGGCTGGGACATTGTGTGGAGTAATTTAATGTCTCCCCATTATATACCCAAACTGATTTTGTTTAAAATCACAGTGGTAGTGAAATCTCTATGGGCAGACTCAATGATAAGGAGGAGCATCTCAAGACTCTGGTACACTGCTGCCTGGCACAGATTGGAGAGCATTCCGAGCAGGCACTTCACTGATGATCACAAAGTGATGGTGTTTGAGGAAAGAGAGGAATTTGATGTCTGGACAGAGGCTGTTGCGTGATATTTATCTTCCAGTGGAGAGGAAAGTGGGGCTGGACACATAACTATCTCACATCTTTATGCTGACCTGCAGGCAGCACCACCTGAAGCCCACCAGAGTCCCAGTTCTCACTCAGGACAGGTGAGAGAGAGTAGGAGCACAATGCCATACCTAAATTTTCAGGAATCTGCCAACTCTTTGGATAGATATGGACTTCAATGGAAGAGTTTCCACTAGCAGTAAAGCAGGATGAGCTGAAATGAGGGCTGAGGCAGATAGAGCAACAACAGAAATATTAACTCTTATAGTTGGGATAACAATGTCCTTTTTTGACCATTTTTAATTAGTTTATTTATGAAGAATAAATTGAAATTAAATTAACTCCAGCTGAGAGAGAGGATTATGTATTCTTTAGGTCAAGTGAACTGCTTATTTTGTGACTTCTTCACTGTTTTGGAAGCTTTTGCATATATTTGCAAGTACAGAACCAAAGAAGTATATAAACAAGAAAATAAATAGCTCTAAGGAGAGAATTACATGTGACACTGTCCTTTCAACGTTCTTCTATCACTGGTTTCATCAAAGCATTTTGGGCAATATCAAACCTCTTTGGCTGGAAAGGGGAATGACTGTATTAGCAGAGAGTGTGTTTCATTTTATTTTTATATAAATTGATTCCTTGTTCTTTATGATCAAAGCTTTCTTGTGCATAGACAGAATCTTACTGCAGAGGAGCTTTGCAGGTGGAACCACCACAGTCACAAGTGCTCATCTTCCTGAGGGGCCTCAGCTACCCAGACATCTGCTGGAAAAGTAGTATGGTGAGCCCTGGAATTCATTGAGGACAATTTCTTGAGTCAAGTAATAGATGGCCCCACAGGGGAGATGCAATACTGGACCTGTTGCTCACCAATGCAAATGAAGTGATTGGTGACATTAGGAATGAAGGCTGTCTGGGCTGTAGTGATCACACTGTGGTGGAGTTCATGCTCCTGAGGGATACTGAAACAGGCAAAGAGTAAAATTAGGATGCTGAATTTTAGGGAAACTAAATTCTAGCTTTTCAGGGAGTTAGTCAACAAAACACTGTGGGAAACTGTCCTCATGGTTCAGGATGCAGAGCAGAGTTAGCAGATTTTTAAGGTAGTTTTAAAAGGGCACAAGAGCTCTCCATCCTCAGATATAGCAAGTCAGGAAAGGAAGGCAAGAGACTGATGTGGCTGAAATGAGACCTGGTGATCAAACTGCAGAGCAAGAAGAATATACACTGTGGAAGCAGGGGCATGTACCATGAGAAGAGCACAGGGAAGTTGTTAGGCTGTGTAGGGATGGGGCAAGAAAGCCAAGGCCCAGCTTGAACTGAACAATGCCAATGAATGGCAATGCCAAGAAAAACAAGAAAGGCTCTTAGAGATACTCAACCAGAAAGGGAAAGCCCAAGAGGATGTATCTCCACTTGTGTATAACACAGGCAGGCTGGTAACAGCAGACAAGGAGAAGGCTGGTGTACTTGAAAACTTTTTGCCTCTGTCTATTCTGATAACTGCTCATCATGCAGCCCTCAATTGATTGGTTCAGAAGGAGGGGATTGGGGAAGCAACATTTCTCCTGCTGTGAGAGAAGATCAGACTCATGACTACCAGAAGAACCTGAACATCCACAACACTATGGGTCCTGATGAGGCACATCCCAGAGTTCTGAGGTAACTGGCTGATGTAGTTGTGAAGCCATTCTTAATGAGATTTGAAAAATCACGTGAAGTCCCTGTTGACTGGAAAAAGTCAACATGACACCCATTTTTAAGAAGGGTAAAACGGAGGATGACCCTGCCCCTCCGCTCTGCACTGGTGAAACCTCACCTGGAGTACTGCATACAGATGTGGAGTCATCAGTACAGGACACAGATCTGTTGGAGCGCATCCAGAGGAGGGCCACAAAAATGTTCTAAGGAATGGAACACCTCTCCTACAAGGATCAGCTGAGAGAGCTGGAGCTGTTTGGCCGGGAGAAGAGAAGGCTCTGGACAGCTGAGAGAGCAATATTTCAGTATCTGAAAGGGAGTTACAGAATGAAGGAGACAGACTCTTTAGTAGAGCCTGTGGTAAGAGGACAAGGGGAAATGGTTTCAAACCTAAGGAGGAGAGATAGGCTGGATATTAGTGAGAAGTTTTTTCCAATAAGGATAATAAGAGGCACTGGAACAGGTTGCCCAGAGATGTGGTTGAAGCTCTGTGACTGTAGGCATTCAAGTTGTGATCATGTTCTGAGCAAATTGATCTGTTTGTGGATATCTCTGCACATTGCAGGGAAGTTGGACTAAATGATCTTTAAAGAGTCTTTCCAACTTTAAGAATTCTATGATCCTATGGCAAGTCTTCAGTCTGGGAAGAACTGAGACACATGGAATTGTAAAAGGGACAGGAGCAGGGGAACATATAAACATTTATGCTTTGGCATGGAAGTGTCCCAAGGCTTAGTTTTCCCCTTGAAAAATAAGTGTATTTTATTATCCAAGCAGGACCTTTGTACTAAACAGCCATAATTGTTTAGATCAGTTTTAGTGTAATTTTTAGTGCGCCTACTACACAATGTCCTGTAACATCTTGCAAAATATCTTAGGCACGCATTTATCTCAAAATGATCTGTTGGTAAAGCAGTGATACGTGTTGCAGTGGATGTGATCAGCTGACAGTCTACTTTGATATAATGCTGCAGTATGACTGTTTGGAAGCTGTGACATCTTCTGCATCTCTGTGACATAAACATTGCTTGTGTCTGATCCCGCAGCTCCTTTGAGATGATTACGAAGGCAATGTTCATCCAAAAATGGACATTCTTTGCTTTCTGATGGGTTGGGTGAAATTTGGAGTCTGGCAATCAAGAAGCAGCACTGAATCCCCAGATACCTATCAGTGAACTGCTAGGTCTGCAGAGTGGCTGTGGAAGACTGCGGGGACAGCTGTGCAGCATGAGATACTTCTCTTTGCATTGCTGGGGTTGGGTTTTTGTTCTTTTCTTGGCTCGTGGTGTGGTCAGGAGCATCTCGATGCCAGCTAGGATGGTCCCACACGTCTGCATGTTTTTACAGAGATGGTTAATGGCCATGGTGGTAGTGGATTGTTGGTTGGACTAGATGGACTAGATTCCTTGGGGGTCTTTTCCAACCTTAATAACTCTGTGATTCTGCTATTCTATGATCATTGTTCAGCATAGGCTGGGGTCACTACTTGGAAAGTGCTGGGCTCTGAAGGCATTGGATATTTGGCTCCTGAACACAATTCCTGCAGGTCTATAGTGCTAGGGAAATTCTTTTATGGAGAATTAAGCAAAGAAAGTGGAAGTATCAATCTCTGCAGCTGCTTGCTCACATTTTCTCTGGCATAAGTTAGGACTCAGTCCTTCAGTGGCAATTTACACACCAGTGTAACTGAGATCAGTGCATATTTTCAAATGTATTTGTTATTCCAAATTATTCACCAAATACTGTTAAATATTTTATTAATATAATGAATATATTTTAGTAATTATTAATATAATTTTATGGGCCTATAGTGAGTTTAGAACATTAATGTGAAGCTTGCCTTGATTGAGTATTTGTCATTGTTGGTTAAAATTTGTTATTTCAGCAACTTGTGCAACCTCTTGTACAAACTTGTCTGATTGACAGGAAGTAGAAGTAAGGCATGAATATGTTGGAGTTACGGGGTTGTTGTTTCCCTTTATTACTGTTTCAGATCTAATAGCAATCTACCTCAGAGAGTATTGTGATGAATCAAGAGATACTTCTAGATGTGCAGTGCTGCCTTACAGTGCTATTGTTTCTAAGACAGAGGCTCTTGTCTTTTTGCAGCATGAGGTTCTCAAAGATATGTGCCTCTGAAGGCAAGAGGTAAGCAAAGAAAGGTGGCACACACTGATGTATTAAGAGCTCCCAAGAAAAGCAGAGATATATGAGACTGAGTCTAGGCTAATGAAGTGGGCGAGGACTCAGAGAGCAAGTAGCATACCATGACTTGAATCTGATGTATATGGCTGAACTTCTTTCCTTCCCAAAATATGTACATACTGACTTATGGAAATGGTCTGTGATTTGTGCTATTCTCCAAACCATCTCATGCATTTCTCTAGGAGCCTGGACTTGTGCCAGACACTGTAAGGGCCATTAAAATATATGCATGTATCACAGAATCACCTCTAAGATCACCTGTCCAGCTGTCAGCCCATCACCACTGTGCCCACTAACTGTGTCCCTCTGTTCCACATCTACACATTTCTTGGACACCTACAGGGACGGTGACTCCACCAGTTCCCTGGGCAGCCTGTCCAATCTATCCTTAGTGCCCTGGGTATTTCTTAGCATCTCAGGAGCAAGCTTAAAAGCCTGTGGGTTGCTCGACTTCCCTGCCCAAAGCACTGACTGTGTTTGTTTGTTTGTTCAGGACGTGCTCTGTTCCACGTCCATTCCCTGGAAGCTGGGGAAGGAAGACATTGACCGTGTCCCTGGAGTGTTACTGAGGCAGGCTGCATCTCCAAGTTTTGCTGCTTGGGAAATGGGAAATGCTGGGACAGAGACCAGAGTTCTGACTGGAGGCTTGGATCTGTGGAGTAAGATCCTGCTAGTGTGGACTGCAGCTGTTTTGAATGATTCCACTAGTTCTGCTTAGATCGTCACAGTGAAAAAGGACAATTAGTGTAGGCAGAGTGCTGACAGTATTTCCCCACTTTATTGTACAAGTGGAACACTGCCATAATACATCCACAGGAACTTCTCCATGGTGACGTTCAAGGCCAGGTTGGATGGGATCCTGGGCAGACTGATCTAGTGGCTGGTGATTCTGCCCATGGCAGGGATTTGAAACTAGATGACCTTTAATGTTCCTTCCAGCTTAAATCATTCTTGTAGATGATTCTTGTAAAGAGCATGTTCATTTTTAGGATTTATTGACAAGCAAGATCCTTAGGCATGTAGGAGATGTAAGCCAGTAACATATAACTGGCTTGTGCCTTTTCCTGAAGGTATATTATTTATTCCTTTGGTTGGTTGGTATTTTTCTCAAGGAAAATTTCAAAGGAAAATTTCTTCGTGTGGTCCCAGTAGTAGAAGTTTTTGTGCAGCTTTGCCCAGGACATAACCACCAGAAGTCTTTGGGATTTATTTTCCAGTAAGAACAGCTAAAGCTTCAGGTGTAAGGAATGAGCAAGGAGAGAAGGATGGCTCTCTTAAGCTTCATTTATAGCTATCCTTTCATGTTTGTACCAACAATGTCTTGGATCTTTTGTAGTGGAGAAAAGTAACTTAGTATCTTGAAAGTGATGGGTAACTTGAAAGTAATGGGGAACTTGAAAACAAAGAGCTTTTGATGTTAACCAAATGTTAACCTGGTCATACTTGTTCATTCAGATTAAAAACTGTAAAACAACTTTTCATATCGAGGGAAAATGCAGAGTCAGCATGAAAAGGGCCAGACTATCAGATCTACTCTTGGTTTAACTTCTCAGGTATTGATGTTGATTGATACTCTGCAAAGATTGTAAGCTGCTATGTTTTGTATTTAAGTTCAAATCAAATACGTTGGTGGGCATGACAAATCAGATGTAGGCTTGCTTCCCATCTAAAAATTACCTTTACAGTAGCTTGATTGTTCTTGACTTTTTATCAGAATTAGTGGGAAAAAAAAGATTTTCTTACCCTTTAATTACAGTTTATTTAAATAAGGGCATACAAAAACATAACTAAAGTAAAAATCATTGCCTATGAAAACATGGAGCTGCCATTAAAACATTAAAAACATTAAACTTTGAATCAATTCTCTGTGGCAGCTGTTTGTTTCATGAGTTTGGTTTCAAGTGCACGTATGATAACTGTTGGGGTAGTTTGTGTTAAAACCCTTAAACCTGGTAACATGATGTACATGATGGTACATGATGTACAATTCCCATTGTCAAGAAGCTCTGGCTGGGAGGTTGCTGCCTTAGATCACAAGACGAGTGGTATGGAGGCTTCTGAGCAAATGTCTGTATGTCATCAGCCAGGAAAGGTATCCTGCTGCTGCTACTTTCTCTGGGACATTTTAGGATTTTTTATTTTTTGGCTTGCTCTGCTTGCAGCACTCTCATAATTTGCTCTGCCCACCCTGAACTTAGATGTCCCTGGCCTGATGAGAAATAGGAGAGTTTCTTCTCAAAGCTGCTCTTAGTGATCATGTTATTTTATTTATTTTTCTTTAAAACTAATTATCTTCAGTTAATTGATAAGGATTTTGGACAGTTTCACCAACTAAACTGTGTATATTTGAAAACTGTGAACTTCCTGAGGAATGCCTTGGTCCCCTGTGTAGCAGGGTGAGGTTTGTTGTTGCTTGTTTGTTGTTTGTTGTTGAGGTTGCACCAGATTTACTCTGGCTGCAGAGCAGACGACTATCTCTGTCTGTCCCTTTCTAAGGCAGCAAATACAGGCATTTATGTGTTACTAGAGAAAATGGATCTCAGGGTTTTCTGATCTTCCAGTGCTTTCTCTTCAAAGCAGCCAAATTTGCCAGTGTATTGAAAGGCCAAAGAATGCAATGGAAAGAGAAGGATATGGAGAGGTCCTGTGACCTGTGAGATCAGCATAGCCATATGACAATATTGAGAGGTTCAAAAGGAGTGAACCAACCGCTATAGCTTAGCAACTGGAGGAACTGAGGGGTTCTTTGTGCTTTCCTTATCAGGTTAAAGTTAGCTTCTTGCTTAAGCAATTGGCTTTCCCACCTATAGCTGATGACTGAGGGACTGAGGCATCACAGGTTGGTAGTCATCAGGACACTTCCTGGTGGCTCATAAGGAAGGTTTCTCAGCCTGTGCTGAAGCAGCAAAGGGCTGAGGATGGGGCATGGTTTAGTCTTGGTTCAGTTTTCCCCATATCAGAACATGTGGGAACTTGAGGCCTGGCAGACAAGGTGTCCATGAGGCGTTCTGAGCCTCTTAGCACAAACAGGGGATGTCCTCCCCCCTCTTCAGTCCTCTCATTCCTTGCTGCCTTGGGGCAGGGGAAAAGGGTACACCTTGTCAGAAGGCCTTCTAGTACTTAAGGGGAGCTTATAAACAGGAGGGATACTGACTTTTTATACAGACACATAGTGACAGAACAAGGGGCAATGTTTTTAAACTAAAAGAAGGGAGATCAATGTTAGATGTTACAAGGAGCTTCTTTACTCAGAGGGTGGTGAGGCGTTGGCACTGCTGCCCAGAGAGCTGAGGTGCCCCACGCTGGATGTGCTCAAGGCTGGGTTGGATGGGGCCCTGGGCAGCCTGAGCTGGTGGGGACAACCAGCCCACAGCAGGGGGATGGAACTCGGTGGACTCTAATATTCTTTCCAATCCAAACCATTCTGAGATTCTGTGACTCTGTGATTATATGACATACAAGTAGCAGTTAATGTCTAGCAGTTTTTAAAAAAGGCAGCACATGACTCTTAATGAATAGTTGATGCCAGGTGATCATTTTTCTGCCCTATGGATTCTTACGTAATATTTCTTTTCAGCAGATAGACTGGGACCTCCTCTAGACATACTGCTGGATTCGCTGAACTGCACAGCTTTCAGTGTGCAATGGAGGATGCCAAAGCAGCACGCAAGCACCATCACAGGATATACAGTAAGCGATCCCTTATGCTGTTAGCAGAGAGCAGCTTCAAAGCTGTGCAAATGCACAGCAGAGCAAAGCAAGACAGCCTGCTCTCCAAAAATAATGCCCTTGCCAGAAAGGTGTTCAGGGATCAGGTGACTTGAACTGATGGAACTGTAACTTTAAGAAACAGGCAGTTTGTATGTTAAAAGGGAGCTATGATGGGAATTTGGGTTGGATGCTAGTGGCTTATACTGGGCATAGATTGCTTTTCTTTGGTGATTTCCATGCAAGCATCTCGATGCTCTCTGCAGCTGATACAGCAATGAGGTACAGCAGAGCAGGTTGATACTACACTGTGCAAATGAAAGGAGGTCTGTGGTGATTTCAGGCCTGTTTGGATCGTTACGTTTGTATCTCCAGCCTGAGGAGTACTTTAGCAGCACTCACTATTCCAGACTCTGTCTCTTTGCCTCTTTACCTCTTTGCCATTATCTCTCAGAGAACCTGTTGGTTTTCCTGTTTCAGCCAGCAGTTCTGGAACCTTCAGACCCTCCCCCAGTTTCCCTCTGCACACTGAGCGTAACAGAGTGGCTAGCCTAAACTGGGCACTCTTTGAGTGTGCAAACAGAAAACAACGGGCACAAATTACCATTCATTTTCTCAGCAAAAGGGATGTTATTGGATTTTCCTTCAATTGCTATTGCAGGGCAATGAAACTCAGTAGCGAAACGGATGTTAATCAGAGAGGAATTAGCGTATAAAAAAATAGGAACTTTTTTTCTTTTTGTTAGTGTTGTCAATGAAAAGATTCAGATTTTTCAGTAAAAGTGAACAGAACACAGTACTCAGTTTTACACAAAGCATACATGACTACTCTTAGTATTAACATACAATACAAGAGTGAGACAATATCTAGAAACTTATTTTTGATAGGTATCCTCTTCATCCCATGGTCACATAGATGACACTAATCCAATCAACTGCAGAGCTGTTTTTATAGTTAGGAAGATGCTCATAATGCAGCACACAGAACTGTGCAAGTCACAGGAGAGGTGAGTGTAGGAATATTGCTAATAACTCAGGTGCCAACTCCAAAAAAGGGACATTGGCTACTTGCAAATTCTGCCAGTTTAAGTGATGGTTCTCTAAGTCGCAGTATTTTTCAAAGCAGTAACAGAACTCCATAGTCAAAATTGTACTTTTCACTACTCATTTAGTAGATGAAATATTTATGTCTCTGTTTTTTTTTAACTCTTGAACTCATGCATGATCTGATAATTAAAGCAATGATAAACCTAGTATCAATTGTGCTGTATGCAAACCCTTTTCACTTTATGTTGGCATTTGACCCTCTGGCATCTCAGTGTCTGCATACAAAATTCTTTCTGGTTCATTAGTCTCCTGTATGCAGCAACAGACATGAAGGAAGACATTTATGACAAGCAATTTTGATAGTGGCATAATCACATAGCATCTTCTTTATATGAAGTAAAAAAACAAACTTGTGCAGATCAGTCCCACAGATCCACAGCTGTCCAAATTGATCGTGGCCAAATCACGCACACAGATCAGCTCAAGAGTGCACTGAAAGCTGGGCCATATTTCACATAAGATTAGCATAAACACTGTAAGATGGTGGCCGTTGGTCATGCTGACAATTTCTATCAAATATTAAGGTAATATTAAAGGATGTTAGCTGTTCATGGGTTTTAAAAGTGTAGGGAATCACAGACTTAACTGCTGTTCAGCAAGTGACAACATTGCAGTTGGTTTTAAATCATTGTACAGCACTGCATTATTGCATTAAATACTTTAACTGTATCTTCTTTGCAAGGTCTTCTACTCAGAGGTTGAAGGTGACAAAGCAGTTAAGCAGCTCTCACACGACGTTCCCCTGAGCCTGGATATGCTGAGCATGGTGAGTGTTCATCAGCAGTCGGAGCAGAAGAGTGGAACGTACAAGTGGGAACTTGCGGCTCCCTGTTTGCTGTGAATTATATGGAGGATTGGAGCCCCTGATCTGCTCCAGGCATTGAGCGAAAAAGAAACCACAAAGCTTTTCAGTAACCCACGCAGAGAACCGATACAGTTTTCTCCTCATTGTCAGGCTGTTACTACATAAAATTTTGGAAGTTGTTGGTATCTTACTAGTACTGACCTCTGGTGTCTACTGAAAGAGAACTTTTAAGTTCGAACGTGCGCTTTCATGCAGGAAAGGGGATTTGTGCAGCCTGAATATCAGTGTGTGTCTATTGCAGTGTCTGGCACAGGCGAGTGAGTGCACAAGTTTAAGAGGACAAGTAGTTTTCAGTGTTTTCTTTTTTTAATCTCTTTGTGAAACTTTTGCCTCCCAAAGGATGGAATTTGAAGATTAATCATGCTGTTTCGTTGCATTTTGTGCAAGTCTACCCCATAGAAGATTCTTTAGCTTCCATTTCTTCGGTTCTTACAAGCACTTATTTTTCTCATTGCTTCCTATTTTTCCACTTTCTTTTAGTTCTGTTTTTCCTTTTATCTGCCCTCTACATTCTTATTTTTCACTCCTCTTTCTCTGTCCAATCTCACCTTCAATTTCCACTCACAAAGGAATGCTGTCCATCCTCTTCTGCTGCGATTAGTGCTGAGATGAAGGTGATCCCTCTGTGCTTCTGGATGGTTTAATGCTGTCTGCTTTTAAAAAGATGTTATGAAACACGCTAGCATCCCCTCAGTGGGGGGAACCTGCTCTTTGAGTTCAGCAAGGCAGAATCAGTGATTTTCCAGCCTTGTCTCAGGCAAAGGGTGGAGTAGCATCTTGGGCAGATGCAGTGAGGGAACACTTCCACAATGCACTCTGTAAAAAGCAGAGTCTGTCCCTGAGACAGCAATACTACCAGCATAGGAATCAAAACTTTGTGTGTGCACACAGAGCATTGCAGGCTCTTGTTTTTGTGGTCCTTATTTACAATTTGACTTTTTCTTTCTCTCTCTCCCACTCATTTTCTTTCTTCTTTATTTTCTCACCTCTCTTTCTTTAGCCTTCCCATCTGCTGTTCCATGATATGCATTCTCTGCTTCTCTCTGGCCCATGTTGGGCAGTGCTCAGCAGCCTTCCCTGTAGGAAGCATGGGGGAGAGAACTGTTCAGATTTCCAGCAGTCACTCAGTTTTGGCTCTGACTCCTGTAGGTTTCTGGGATCATGGCAAATGAAAGTATCTTGTGGCCATGATATGTTATTTATTGATTAACGCATTATTTTCTCCCTTCTTGTCTTTATCTCTGTATTTCTTACTTAGTTTTTTCAATCCATCAAATAGCATTCTTGCTGGTAGTGCCAATAAAGATCAGACAGCACATCTTTTATTGTCTTTGTCCTGACAATGGTAATTCTTACTCCCTGGGAAAAGAGTCTGTATTCACACAAGTAAATAACAGACTCAAATAATACCTTATGATGCAGCATTGACCTTGTTTTTGTTTGCTGACCCATTACTTATGTGTATTTACCATCTCTTTTTAGTGTGTTACTTTATTAACAAATCTTATTTTGATTTTTTCTAGGGTCAGCTTGAAGGACAAGCAATTTTTGTAAGTATTGCTTCACCTGAGGCTCAGTCACAGCTGTGATTTAAAATAAGACTGAACTTTTCTGATATGAGCTTTCCACAGATTCAGCCTCAAAAATATTCATCTCAAATGTTTGTTCTAGTTAGCACTTAGACAGGTTCTTTTGTAGTCAAAAAAGTGGTGACTAGAGCTCAAAATTCAGAGGTAAATAAGGGGAATGTGTGTATGGGCATAGTAGTTCCATTTTTAATGATGGATAAATCTTCATTCAGTCTTTCAAAGTGTTTGTTGATGTTTTGCTCGTTTAAGAAAATGTCAGCTATATTCAGGTGGTGAAGATTTAGAGGAGACCAGGACAACAGGGCTGGCAGACACATAGCAATGGAAGGACAGCAGCCCAACAATGGGAGAGGGGGAGGAGATAGGGAGAACAGAAGTGCTGATATCCAGGAGGAGAACTGGGAGACCAACAGCTCTTATAAAATAGGTCTGAAATGAGTTTGCAGCTGGTGAGCTATTCACATTAATTGTTTCCAGCCCTTTCCATTCTGCTTCCTATGAGCAGTAAACAGATTGGTCTTATTGTGAAGGAGGAAGCTAGCAGGAGGTGCTTGGCTTTGTGTAGGATAAAGGCAGGGATTTCAGTTAAACACTGAAATATCAACAAACTCCTGCATTTTTTTTTCTTCTGAGATTTGTTCAAAAATGAAGAAATCAAGTGAAGTCAGTCGGTCTGGCACAGCTTTTGCTGTCTTAACTAAGAGAGGCTGGGCTGAGAGGAGGTTGTCCAGATGAGACCTTGGGACACGCCTGAGACGGGGCTGTCTGGTTCAATCCTGAGTTTGGATTACAGCATTTTGGAGTTGAAGTTCCAGGCTGGGCCCTTGTTTTCTGCTTGATAAAAATAACACTTGTGAGGGGTACATGTGGAGAATGTGACTGACTGGGATTAATCAGCTCCCAGCTGTCATTAATCCCCAGGAAGTGGTGTTCTTGCTGAAATACTTTCTGTTATATTCATACCAAACGCAACAGAAATCTGCAAGAGCTTTGTGGTTAAGTCTGCATAATTTGTGTTTCCATCACTAAGCCTACTCTGCTTGTATGGGTACAGTTCTGCTGCCTTCTCAGAAACTTCTCTGGACCCCATGAGACTGTTGTAGAGAGATTGGCTCTTCCTGTGTGTGTGTTCTTGTGCCTGTGCATGAGCAAAGTGGGTAGTGTCTTGTATCTGCACTGCATCATCCCATCTCATACAATGCATACATGAGAGCAGTCTGTAGAAGTGCTGGAGCAGTACAATTTACTAAAGCTTTGTTCTGCTGGGCAGGTATTCATGAATTTGTGCACAGACACAGACATAGACACATGGTTGTATATATAAAAGCAAGGACAATTAGCACACTTTAGAAGTGGGAGGTTTTTATGTCACAGGAGAACAACAGTGCTCCCTACAAGATAGCCAAGCACACAGGTACAAAATGGAGAGTGAGCAGCTGAGAGTGGGGAAGGGTTGGTGGGAGGATCAAATGGCATCACAACCAGCTCTGCTTCTTCAGCGATCGTTGGTTCATTTTTTTCAAGTTAAAACCAAACAAAATGGAAAATAGACTTTATCTGGAAAATAATTTATAATCCAGGTTTCTGTGGAACAACTTCGAGTGCAGTGCACAAAAGGGTTCAGTACAGCTGGCAGGAGCACAAGGCAGGGAGGGACACAATCCCTGCCTGCACCTGATTCCTGTACTACAGAAAAGGCATTGCATTGCTTCACACTGTTGAAGAATGTGAGATTGTAATGAAAATGCCAGATGTCATTCTGCAGGGTTTTAGTATGAGTGTCATGTAGGACAAGAAAGTGCAGTCGATGTTAGTAAAGCTTCACCAGGATTGTAGTGTTCAGTTTTGTGTGTCATGTTTCAAAATGCAGGAGATGCTCAAGATAGTGAAAAAACTGTGTGATAGTGAAAACTGTGGTTTTGAGAATAAACGTGTTGAACCTAAATACCTCAGTCGAACTTCGATTTTGGTTGGCCTTGTAGTCAGTGAGGCTAATTCTGTTTAGTTTGTTGCAGATTTGACCTGTGAAGCAATAGTTAAAAGACAAATATTTGTGACTATATCAGTATTTTCTGAGGACAAGTTCTTGAATAGCGTGAAAGCAATCAGAGAATCAGACATATGATGGAGGATATTTTATTACAAGATGCTTTCAGGAACAAGCGCGCAAAATTTAAATACAGATGGACAGTATATATGACAAGGTGGGTAGAGTGGCAGGCGCATCAATATTGGTAGTGGGGGGAGGTGATGGGTTTTCAGCAGCCATCATTTCAGGTCATATTTGGAGTGACTGCAGACATTTCAGCTAAATAGATAAATACTTTCATTTGAATGTTCTCACTAATTCTCCCCGGGAAGTTACTTTTTCAGAATTGTTGTCATCTCTCTCAGATGAATCCAAATCATTCAAGCAGATCGAGGGTGAAGGATGGAAAAACAGGATAATGGCCAGGCAGTCTTTCTTAATAGGAAATCAGTGATGGAGCTCCAAAACCGTGGCTAGTGAAATGACGGATGGCAGGGTGTTGTTAAATGATGTTCTAGTAATGAAATATGTTCCCCAAAGCACAGAAAGGGAAAGTTTGTCCAAAAGGCCATTGTGAGGACATTTAGCAGATAATAAAATTTTAGGATTGTTTACTATTTTTTTGCAACTGGAAGTGCAGATTTAAAGTCTGTTCGAGCTTGAAGTGAAAGGAGATCTCTACACTTCCACGTGCTCTGTGAATAATGTTTTTAATATCGGAGAATGAAAAACAAAAATATTCTCTGTACAACAATTCTCCGTAAATGCTTTTTTTTTTTTTACAGCAAAGCAATCTGAGGCATATAAACTGTTTACTTGAGTGTGCTGTCAAAATTAATAAATCTAGGATTTTCATCTACAGATAGGCTACATGTAAAGAACTCTGCATTTTTATGTAAGTATTTTTAAGCATGTATTTTTTTGATAACATCAGCTACTTTCTGGAAGATTTTAGCAGGCTCCTTTGAAAAATATTCTGCAGAAGTTCCTGTGGAGGACAGCGTTGCCTTCCACAAGTAGCTGTTTGTGGATTAATCTTTCTGTGTTTATAGCAAAAGGACAAAAAAGGGAAGTGGTCAAGGCTGGTAGCATGAAGTGGACAGCCAACTAGGAGTATCATGAGAGGCGATGAGATTGGGCTCTGCTCTCTGAGAAATTCGAGATTGTCAGTTCACACGGCTTTAAACTGCTTTATTTTCAGAAGTTCCTATGGTCTTGATTTAAAAAATAAAAATTTTAAAAATGAAAAATGGACCACACTGATAATAAAGGCCAGCAGTCAGCTCAAGGGAGAGAATAGTACGTGACTTCAACTTGACCAGCAAAAGCATGACAGGGGACACAAACAGCCCTGAGAGTTATGCTGAGAAGTAGGTCCAGATCTGCCCAATGGATTCCCCAGGGGTGGAACTGCAGCTTGAGAGGAAGCACATGGTGACCTTCGTGTTTTTTTTCTGAACGGGACTGGAAGGCAGCAGTCCTCCCAGAAGGCTGCATGGAAAACATCATCTCAGATCCGACTGACTCTTGCAGTTGTTTTTATCTTGTTTTCTCTTGACTCTGGTAGGAAGTTGTTATTGGAGATTTGAAACCTGGCACCCCACATCGCGTTAGTGTTGGAGCCTATGGCTGGGCAGGGAAGGGACGACCCAGCATGCCCAGAGATGTCACAACCTTATCCCAAGGTAACTCTGCTTTCTATTGTGAAGCTGTCAGGGCAGGATCAGCTTGGCAGGTAAACACACTGTGTGAAATTCTCAGTTTGCCCAAAGCACTGAGTGAACAGGGGGCAGGATGAGCAGCAAAGTGATCAGAAACAAGTTCCTGTCAGCAGAGGTATTTAATAGACATGTTGAAATAGCCACTGAGAGACACGACTTGGTGATGGGACTTGGTAGGTCAGGTTGGTGATTGGACATGGTGATCTTGAAGGAGTTCTCCAACCTAGATAATTCATAGCCATCTGATGTTATGAATCTTTAATAAATTCCTGCAAGACCATTTGAGGTAAGGTTTATTTTTACATTAGCCCTAGCACATCTGTCACACAGCAGGCCACTTGCACCTAAGTCCCTGTTACACGCAGCATTGCAGTACTTTACTACTGATTTTACACAAATGTAGAGTTTTAGAGGGGCAACAAGGGAGGGAAGAAACATATAGATTTGATTCCTGAGTCTGTGAATTTGGGTTGCTGTGCATATAAATCAATTCACTTCTCTAATGCTGTTCTTCATTTCTTCTTACACAGATAACTGCATGCCCCCTGCATCGCCCTATCAGCCCCAGATTGTTGTTGTTTCTGATTCAGAAGTTGCATTATCCTGGAAACCTGGGGCCAATGAAGGAAGTTCTCCTATACAATACTACACAGTGGAGTTTATCAGGCAAGTTTGTCAGTGGAAACTGAATTTCAGTGGTGGCTATAGTTTTTTTTTGTTTTTTTTTTTTCCTCCCTAAACTGCGCTATCAAACTGATTGCAGATTCTTCTTGTTATTTATTTATTACTGTATATAGTATGCTAGGTTTCAGTCTCAATATGCGTTGAATTACCATGAAAATTTAAAGGCAATCTAGAAATAATCAAAATTGATGTAAGTCCTATCTTCTGATGAAAGAAAAAAAAACATCTAGTTTAATACACTTCCTCTAAAAAAAGCCTGGGTAAATTAAGTTTTAAGCTTCTCCTGTCATCAGCTTCTGTTGAATCATGCTGAGAGAAGAATTTGTGGCAGAGTGGTCTCCCTGAGCAAATATGCCTTTGGCCACTATAGGAAAAAATCCAAGGGCTGAAGACTCATTTTTTTTTTGGTTTGTTTTAACTGACAGGAGTGTGTAGAGTCTTGAGTTGCGGGACTCTGATTTGTTGTTTTATCCCTGCATTGATCAAGTGTCCATGAAGTATTGACTTTCCTTTAATTTGTGGGTGTTTTGTGCAGTTTTGGGTTGCTTTTTCTTTTATGTTGAACTCTTCAAATTCTGTAGCAATAGTTATAAACTGTGAAAAGCTGCTAGGCGAGTTGCTTTATGCATGTAAAAGTCAGGAGCAGGTGACTGTATATGCACGCACAAATAAGTATGTATATCTGGCTGTTCATATACTTGTGGAATCTAAAATTTGTATTCAAATCTTGATTTATTTTCATGTGCTCGTCCCTGTGTTTATCCCTACTGTGAGTGCAAAATTCAGCTTTTGTAAGTTTAACTCTTTGAGCAAACATGTGATGACAGGTTTTATTTGAGGTTCCTGCATAAGATGAGAGAATTATTTCTTTATCTGTATTAAGCTGTAAAGGTCAAAAAGTAATTCTTCAAAAAAGGACGCTCATTTTTAAAAAGATTTTTTGTTGTCAAAACCAACAGGAAAAACCATTGGTTTTCAGTGCTTTAAGTGTGATTACAACGTAGAAGATACTGATACAATGCAAAAAATTCCCAAGTTGAAAACCCACTAGTGAACTTATGTTGGACTTTGTACTAGAATCAAAATGCCTCATACTCTTTGGGAAACCACCCAGTATTCATTGCGGTGGGATGCAGGGCATGAGGGCTGAAGTTGCATTATGGTCATCACGTAACTTCTGCTGTGGAATTACCATGTAATTTTTCCAATGTGATTGTTTTCTAGCCATTTCTCTCTCCTCTTCATGTCTTAATTATCATCTATTCATTGGATAGGAAAGGGATTTTGTTGGGTTCTGACTGCAAGTACATCAGTCGCCTTTGTTCTTTTACCGGAAAGTAAAATCTACATGTTGTCGTAGAACCAGTGGCCCACTAATGGATAAAGTGGGCATCATTGTTTCCAGCTCATGTGTTGAAAACACACTTTAAATGTTTTTGTTCAGATGGAGAGCAGAAAATTGCTTCACTGTTTAAGTCAAGACATATGAGGTACTGAAATTTCGGTGTTTTGTTGTTTTCAGACTTTGGGAAAGAATTTGCTAACAGCACAGTGTTTTGATTACACTCTTTGAGTTTTAAAGTGTTCTTGTTAAATGTGGGATTATGCTCTCTTAGACTCGGAAGCTTTAGTATGTATTTGGAGAAAGTTCAAAGCGCTGTGAGCCCTAATGCAGTTAGAAGTAAAGATTTAACTTAAAGCTTCATTGTATTTTGCTCCATGTAATTTTAACTAGTATGAAGAGCATTAACGTCGGTTAAAGCTGTTGAAATCAAACCAATGAAAAACCAGAACAAAGCAGTGCAAACAAATTTAGAATTAAATTTCTGGTGCTAAAGAAATACAGTTCAGATATTACACTGAGGTTTTTTTGCAAAATTAATAACAATGCAAATCTGTAATTTTTTGTGGGTGCAGCAAAGCGTTTAGAAACTATGGTTTGCATCATTTCAGGCCCCTCAGGACCAACTTCTATTATTTTGACCATACAGGAACCATGCTGAGAGACTGAGATGAAAGAAATGTCTTTCTATTTGCTCAATTGTGATACTGGGTGTTGAAAACTCACAGACTTTTAATACGTTAATTGCTTTGCACCTACCAGAATGTCATCAGAACTAGGGATAACTTCTCCTGGGGATACTCTCCAGGGATAATATCTCCTTCTGCCTGAGGTCTCAATTTGAGCTTTTTTTTTTTTGGCATTTGCATGGTTTCCCTGGGGACATTTTAGTTTGCTTTAGGCAGCAGAAGGCCATAGATGATTTCAGATGTGTGATGGGCAGGAATAAGTCAAGCTCTGCTCTGCTCTTGACTATAGGAGAATCCCAAGGAGACCACGCTCTCAGCTTGGTTGAATGCTTAAGATCAGGAATGTGCATATAGGCTTTACTCTTATCAACACAGTTCACAGGGAATGCATAAAAGAATATGAAATTGAGGCAACTTGTGGGATTGTTGGAAGATTTCAGGCTCAATGTAAATTTTCTATTGGTTTATGCTAAAAATATTTTATTTTAAAGAAAATTCTTATGAAAGTCTATGTAGTCTATGTATCCTGGGCTTTAATGCATTTTGTGTTTCTATTCATAAGATATTGAAAAGAGCTTTCTCAAAAATGTCAGACATTTTCACCTGAATACCCAGATGTTTAATTATCCTTGAATCCATTCTGCTCTGAACTGTCTGTCCTTGCTGCTGGAATATATTGGGTTGTCATATTTGAATATCTCATGCTGAAGCTTGTTAAAAGCATCTAAGGCAAAGCTTGACTCTTTACCTATAGAAATAATTTGAATATACAAGTCTTTTCATCCTATAGTTAGAAAAGTGCTGAACACAGGACTGGTACACTTTTGTGTACAATGGAAATTGTAATTTTTAAGTAACTCAGCTGTGAACTTTTAGGCCACGAATGTTGTAGGTGTTCAATTATTGCTTTCGCTTGCAAAGAACCAAAAACAACAGTTCTGATGGGGAGACTCCTCTGAAAGCCCTGCAAAAAAAACCTTATTTTTTACAGTTTTTCTAGTTAATTCATGAAACAGATCTGGTTTTACTCTTACCTCACAGTCTGAAAGGGCAAAATACCTGTGAAGATAATTAATGAAGAAAAAGAAATAATAGAAATAGAAATGTTTAATGATGTCAGCATAACATTTTACTTACTACAGGCTTGAATATCGTCTATTTATTTTGTTCTTTTCCTCAACTGACCTGATATATTGGTTAGAGTGCTTTATACAAGGCGTCACAACAAAGGTAAAGAAATACTAAAAATAATATCATGTGGTATTATTTTCTACACTGAATATTTTCCGTACTAAATAAGAATTTAATGTATAGGTATCTCTAAAAAACATTTTGTAGGTTGAACACGGAATAGAAACATGGCACAAGTAAGCAATCAAAAACCTTGAAAAATTAATTTAATTTAAATTGATTAAGCATTTCACTCTTGATTAATTTTCAGTTGATCTTTAAGAGAAAACTCAAGTGAGTATAACATTACTGTACTCTACATCAGAAATATTTTCTTTCTGTGCTGAACAAATCCCAACAATACAGAGCAAAAATCCAAATGTTTTTGGGCATAGCTGGGACAGAGTTCTGTACAGTCCTAATGACTTTAACTATAAATCTGTTATTTTAAAAACATTCCAACTCTGTCATTGACCAGATTCTTACTGCATCATATTTTGGTATGGAGATGTACAGCTGTACTTCCAGAGCAGAAAATGCCTCATGCACAGGGACATCCCCCAGAGCAGCCCTGCAAGGTCCTGGCTGGAGACAAACCTCTGCTGATCCAGGGGAGATATCTCTGTGAGAAGATGAGGAAAGAGGCATCAAGATGAGCCCTTCTAGTGTAAAAGTTGTTCAGCAAAATGTTCCAAGCTTAGAAAACACAGGAGTTGGCTGCCCTGAGCATATGAGTTCACTGTGTTCCTCTCTCCATCTGTTTGCCATTTTATCGTCTTGTACCGATTTGTTCACACAGGGAATGTTCTGGAGAAATAGCAAAGTTCAAGTGATAAATCTCTTTTTTTTCCTCTCCTTCAGCTGCAGATACTTACACATTTGCAGACATTTCCTCTGTTATTCATTTCTGTAGAAGGAAGTCTTATGAGAGACAGTGAAGTTGAAGACTAGCCTGCAGTTTGTGAAGTTGTGACATTTTCTCCTCTATCTCTGTTGGGACTAGTATCTCCTTTGGGCTCTTCCTGTTTGGGCACAGATGCTGGCAGGATGCATTACAAAGAGGCTTGAAGGCCATTTTTTAATAAGCAGGAATTCTTTGTGTTGCAATTAGAGCCAAAAAAAGATGTGTGTAGGAAAACTGAGAACATTCTGCAAAGTGAGCATGTGGACTGAAGCAATATTAACAGCTTTCATTCGGAAAAGACTTTTCATTCAACTTCAAAAGAGTTTTTATTTTGGCCTGGGCATCAAAAGCTCAAAAAAGGTAAGCAGTGATAGTGAGGCCAACATCGATGTCCTCCTGTCTACCAGGAAATGGTGATGGAGGGTAACTGAGGATGGTCTGTTTAGCCATCATTGCATCTTGCACATTTGTCTTATTTTAGGTTTATTTTTAGTGAGACAGTAAAATATTTGCATCCCATGTGCCGCTGCGTAGGAGTCAGCCAGCTGGGAGCTATAGCTTTATCAGTACACTTGCCCTGCTGGCTCAAGGGAGTGAAGCTTCAGTGATCAATAATCTTGTATTGACAAAATAAAACATATATTAATTTTGGCACTTCCTTCCAGCTGCAAATAAACAAATACAAAATGCCTGCCTTATGTTAAAATATTCACTGGAAGGCTGTTGGAAACATTTGCAGCTAGTCCTATGTAAACATCGGTAGATTCAGGGAGCACTTGGAGGTTATTTCCTGTAATAAATACCAGAAGGACATCTTAGAAACAGGCACTGGAATAATTTTCTCAGAAAGGTCATTTCTTTCCCTATTTCATTTTCATAGGCTTTAATTTAAATATTTTGGGTGTCCTGGATTTAATGTTAAGGTTTTGATTTTGTTTACATTCATTTACTTTCTCGTTCAATTTTCTTCTTGACAAGACTTCCTTTAATGAAGGCAGAAATAATGTGAAAGCTTTAGAATGTTCTCTCAAGGTGTTTGAAGCAACTCTTTTGCATATCCCTTTGTAGGCGAACGTAAGCATTTCTAGTTTTCCTGCATCAGTGCTGAGACCAAACCACCAAGTGAATGGTTGTACAGATTTCAGCTGTATTGTAATGCGTACAGAACAGACATTTGTTGGCCACTGGTTTCCAGTACAAGTTAAGACCTACCTAGGCGTGACCCAAAGGCTAAGAAAATATTTTTGCAAGGGTCAGGTTCTCTGCATTATTATTCAGTTCTTTTGTCATTTCCAGGGAGAAGACTGTGGATCCAGATTTTCCAGTGTGGGGAAGATTAACCTCACTGTCTAGGAAATTAGAAGTTAGATTCTAATTCTGCCAATGCTTTTGTATGTTTGAAAGGTGGTCACAGAAGCATTAGAGCACAGCTCTTATAAATAAATCAGATGTTTTCCTCTATTGCAAAGAACTGCATTATGCTGCTGAAGAGGAGATGGGGACCTGCTGGTGATGCACCTTCTTTTGAAAACCGTGAGCTCCAAATTCACAAAAACAGACAAACAGAAGCTGATTTTCAAATTATCCAGTAAACCACCTCCTTGGCTTCATAAGCAAAATCAGAATATTATTTTTGTATCAGTGCGTACTGCAGTCTTTCCATGTCACAGGCTAAGTAATGATTGCACAGTCTGGCCTCTTAAGAATTAAGGATTTCAGTCATGATTTTGCAGGCTTGTATCTCATTTATTTTTTGTATTTCCCTGGAAAGTTTAAAGGCAGTTAATTTATACAGTCAGCCTTACCTACTTATGATCTTGTTCTTTTTAACCCCGAAGGCCAGACCTTGACAGCAACTGGACGGTAATAAGAGAGCAGATCCAGATGGAATCTATGGTGCTCAAGGGACTTCTCCCAAATACCAAGTATCAATTCGCAGTGCGAGCAGCAAACTCCTATGGATCCAGCCCTGCCAGCACGCCGAGCGATGTGGTCCGAACATTCAGTGAGTAGAGCCACCATTTTATCATTAGTACTGCATTCTGGGGCAATCTGTGGTGGGCAGCTGGAGGAAGGGTCCCTCTCCAAACCAGGGTTCACAGGTACCCTGGTTCAACATTTCTCATTCCTGTTCTTGCAGCATCCTGTGAAGACTGAGCTTCGAATGAAGGTTAAAGCTCCAGCTAGAAGCACTTTCACACCATTTCTCTGTTCCAGAGAACATTGTCAGATATTTTTGGACTGCTGCTTACTGAATTTTGTGCCAGCTTCATGCAGAACTGATAAGTGAATTTCATGGGGAGAAACAAGAGAGACAAGTCCATTTCATCTTTTTTTGTTTGTTTAAGAACTATGTATGTTACATGTGTAATTTAAAAAATCAAAGTAAATCTTTACTGCTTCCTGAATAGTAAGGCTCTTCAAGTACTAATCACAACCATAAAAATAATGACATATACAGATAAGCATCCTGCTTTCATGAGAAGCTATGTGTGAAAATACTGGGTAGAAATGCACAAAAGTTACACATATTTGTGCATCAGTGCAGACCATGCACATTGAAATAAAGAATAGATCCTGCGTGGTCCATCTCCTGATGGCCTTCTTCATAGTATAATCCTCTGCCAGTGCCCACGTCTCTGTGGGCTGATTCAGAGGTGCTGTTGCTCCTGACCTCCCACAGCTATGGTGCAGTCTGTGAGCATACCGAATGAGCAAATCCCAGCCTCATGTGACAAAGCAGACTCCATACAGTTCCTCCTGTATGGTGGCTGATGATAGTGGAGAACATGACCTAAGTAGACAATACCCTTAATGTGCCAAAATTCTTCTTGCATTTGGGTGGTTTTAAGTACTTTAAAACCCAGTTCTGAAGGCTTTTGCAGGTGATAGAGCACCATGGAAAAAATAAAATGTCTGCAGGCAGTTTTAGTAGATTATTGAACGATAAAATTGAGCTACAAGACTGATTTTTGTTTTCCCTCACATCCACACTCAGCAGCAATCATCTTTAATTAACAGGTAAAATACTAGCAGCCGATATTCAAGTAGGATGCTGAGCTCTGTAAGCACAATTAGCATGTTGTAGAAACCACGTCTTTAATGATCAGTTTAACCCAATGAAGATTTTTCTTTTTTATTGCTTCCTTATCTTGAGAGCTCTTGTCTTCTCTGATCCCCTAAAGCAATTTTCATCCTTTTTTTGCCCCTGCTATACTTTGAATCTCTTGAACAATTTGCAGGATATTTGTTGTGGCAGCTGAACTCTTAACTTCCGAAGAAAACATTCATAAAAATCGTGAAGGTGTAATGTGCTGTGAGATTTCTTGGCCTTGGATCTTCAAGTTTCAGCTTCTTGTGCCCCAGCCACGCTTACATTCTCCTCAGTATCCTATTTATCTCTGATGTATGTCTGCATTCTGTAGTTAGTGGACAATGCAAATCTGGTTACTTCGCCCATCTGGTGTTGGTTTCCAGGACTGACTGTACAGATAGGCTTCCAGTCCCACCTGAAAGACCGTGCTCTCTTTTTCTGGGTAACAGTCTTCACAACAACCAGCTTTTCCAGAGTGAGTGGTGGTGTTCAAGGGTGACAAAGAATACATGCCTTTAGAAATAAATTCTGTGACTTTTTTGGAAGCAGGAGTGTGACTGAGAATAAACCCCCCATTTAGCTTTAGTAATGATGTCTGTGTCAAACTGGCGTAATGCTAACCAGATACATGAGAACCTTACATAAAACTAGGAAAGCTTAGCTTCTGCACTGAAAATTCCTACTTTACATTATGTATCTTCAGCTACTAAATTACCTTTCCCCTTCCAGTAGCCAGAAAGACAATAGTTACCTTTGGCCTACCAAATCATTCAGTTCAGTTGTTCAGGTTTAGGCATTCAGTGTATCTGAGGTCCTCTAGATTACACCAGCTTGTTTTTGACTGTCTTTGCAGGGCAGGTGCCTCCCATACCTCTCCCATACACATGCAGTCTTCTGGGAATGCCTCTAGGACCATAATGCATCTCAGATGGCACGAGATGCCTTAATCTCTCAAAGTGCAAGCAGACAGCTCTTAGTCACTTATTGTTGCTGGAAGGGTGTCAGACAGACAGCATGTCTGAAACTGGAGCATCTTTGCTTTTCAGAGTACCCATCTCAGAAATTATTACCTTCATTATAATTGTTTTCTCACATAAGCGGCGGAATGTGCCCCAGGTATGTGGTGCTATTTTCTGACAGCCTGGGTATTATTACTCAGAAATATGTGAATTATCTTAGCTGGCAGAAGTCCATACAGTGTCTAAGTGCTTTGTTCATGTAAGTGTTTGTACTCAGATCCTTAGTGTGTATAAATTTTAAAAATGTGGAACTTTATGCTTGCGTAACCTAGATTTTTATGCTTGTTTTAAAATAATAACATTCTGATACTTACTTTAAGTGAAAGGTGAATTCCCAGCATTACTGAAAAATGCAGCTCCCACAGTCCTGTCAAATCTTTCAAAATGTCATGAACAATTTGCTTGAAAACAAAAGTTTTCACGTATCCAGTTTAGTAACAACAAAAGCAATGAACCGTTCCAAAGAATCAAACAAAAAAAGTGTCCTCACCTGCATCACTTAAATACCCTTAATCTCCTGGGGAAACAGATGGTGTTTGCACTGTGCCTGGAAGGTCACCAATCTTGGGCTTTGCCAGACTGACAGAGGAAGTGCCTTATGTTAAAAATACCCTCCTGCTTGTCTCCACGGCAAACATGACAGAAGTGGTTGCTTAATCCGGGTACATCCTTTCCACTGGGCCTGGACATCAGCACCTAGCTTTTCACAAATGGGGGCATCTGTATGCTCTGACTCATGCTGAGAAAGACATTGGCACAAGTGTTTACTTTGCACAGAGAGTGAATTTCCCTGCTGAGGCTCAGGGCAGGAAAGAAGCAATCCCTTGGACCCAGACATTGATGGAAGTGATGGTGCTGTGTCTAGGAGGTAGTGGATGGAGAATGTTTTCCATAGAACTGCTTCCCACAGGTCTCTTAAGTCTTTACAAAGGCCATATTTGTATTTGTTGTCCCTGTAGTACAAACAGCAACAAAAAGCAAGAGACCCACCATACAATACTCTGTTCTTCATTCTGAGTCACTGGCAGGAATAAAACTCAGATAGAAATCTCCTGATGTATTCTGGACTGGGACCTGTGAGATCGTCTGTGTGAAGATCAGTCTGTTACATTTCCATGCAGCCTGCCCTCTTTGGCCAACCTCCTGCCTCTTCTGATTGGTATATTGGTGGTCCTCATTACCTAATAGGTAAAACAGAAGTTCATGTGGCTTTCTGTTTGTTTTAAAAAATATATCTGGGATATAACTTAATGCTAAGACAGCTAAGAGGCTGTCTTAAGTTCAAGACCCCCACATGTTTTCTAACTAATTATAAAACAGGATTATAAGACCTGGTAGAGAGTCTTAAGCAGGCTTCATCTTGTACACTGACACACTGATGTAAAGTAATACAGTGCATATCTGGAATTGCTTCTTTTTGGCATTTGCAGTGGATCGCTTTGCTTTATTATCCCTGGTTTGCCACCCATTATGAGGTGAGCTCTCCACCTAATCTACGCACTGCTCTTAAAATATGGGCTAACACAGGATTCTGTACAGCAAGTCCTGTTGGATTCTCTGCTTTCTGTCTGCTTTTAGTTGCATCGTGTCATATGTGTCATGTCAAACCTGTCTAACACTAAATGTAAGGCAGAGCAAAGCAACCGAGAAGCTCGTGGATGTTTGATAGTGTCTGATCATTTAGGTGAATATTAATCAGCTGTATGCATTCAGACATAGTTAGAAGCAAACTTCTTTGTCTTCCCTGTGTTGCCAAAACTAGTCACACGCTGGCAGGTAGAGTAATATAGTGTGTGTCATCTGAAGCTTAGATGGATCTGTAAGAGTGAGAAAGAGAATTTTAGGCCACGTAAGACAACTGTGGATGTTGGGGCACCTTCTGAACTTACACTTTTCCTGGTGATGCCAAACGTTATGTTTTGAAGGCCTTTGAAGAAGGGCCTCAGAGCAGTCCTTTCTGTCAGCCATAATAAGCCATACCTTCTTTGCTCTCTCCAGGGTGTAAATGTTGTACCAGTTCAAATAGCTTAAAAGGAATCATTGTCTGGTTTAAAATAGTGTGTACATGTTGTATTCCACGTTCCTCAGTTGGAAAAGCATGGAACATCTAGTTTTGCCAGATGAAAGAGGCACACTTTCTGTTTAGAGAACCATGTTTAGGTTACCAAGCCTCATTGTGCTCTGATGACTATTGATGTCATTTAGTGATAACTCCTCTCAAGAGAGTTACACTTGTGTGAAACAGTGTGGCATTAAAATCTCAAATTATGTGTGTGAGCAAGTCTACTTATTGGAATGTAAAACTAGGACCAAATGTTTTCCAACAAATGAATATAAAGATAGATAATTCTCTGTATCACATCATCTGTACCATCCTTACTGAAATCCTTACTGAATGCATTAAGCCAACAGAAAGCTTGCTTGGGAAGAGAGAAAAGGTGGCAGAATTTAGGCTATAGCAGGCATATATTTTATAGTTTATATCCTCTAAATTATAAAATTGAGTTTGTGTATTGCAGTCTGAATACAGATTAGATTTTTTTGTGACACATGACTGATCAGTAGTGTGTGATTTTTCCTTTTTTTTACCCTAAGTTTTATGACTTCTGTTACTCTTAGATAATTTACGGTTTCATCTATTAGAAGAACTAAATTTGTTCTGAAATACAAACACTATGAACAATGTAATTCTAACAGCAAGAAGTAATATTACTGACCTGACTTGAAAGGAAGAGCATTCCAGCAAGATGCAACTTGGTGCATCTGCTGACAGCTGAGTTACTGCTGGGCTCTGCTTCATTAGTACTATTTCCAGTAAACCACAAATCACTTTTATAAGATTTCTGTTTGGCACACTGAAATTCTTTTGTAGAAATACGTGTCATAGAAAATTGCTTTTGCCAAAGAATAAGATTCTGATTCAGTAATGGATGGATGGAAGAGGAGTAGCCTGCCTTCCTTCCTGGAGTAAAAGTATTTGGAGGTGGCAATTAATCTTAGTAACTATTGAGGTGAATACTGGGAATATGATTTTGTGGCCACATTTTGCTAATGCCTTTTTTTTTCCATAATGAATTCAGGACTGGGACCAGTTTGTAAACGTGCAGCCTGTTTCTCCAGTTGTTATCCTCTGCCTGTGAAGTTACTGTCAGTAGCAAAAATAATCTGTATTTTGTACAATTTGCCTCATCTCATCACCAGCCACAAAGCTATCAGTTCTCTGCTTACATGCATTAGTAGAACTCAATGCCGAATAACTCAAATTACAGTTAAATTTTACAGTTAAATTGTATTATTTACATATAATTAGGCATATGAGTGGAGAGATTATACATATTTTATTCTGGTCTGTTTTGGTTGGAAATGTGTTTGCCATCTTCTACTTGTTTGATTCTGCTTTTTCTGTGTGTCAGTGTGCCATGTGAACTCAATTGATAAGCAGCTCCCCAGGAGCATACAGTGGGGTGGCCAGCAAGCCAGCCAGGGCATGTGCTTTCATCTGGTGCACACATGCTTGATTTCATAACTGTCCATTAAGCGAACTGGGCCTTGTTATCTTTCACCTTAGCATCAGGTTGTTCAGAGGTAGCAGTGAAGCTCTCACTGCCATTAAGTGGCTCTCTGGCATCTCTGGGCTGCCAGGTCTCCTTCCGGCAGACTGCTGGCCCCACAGGACTTTGTGTCTTTGTCTGTGGTGGTGAAAAGGACCTGCTACCCTGCAGGAAAGTACGGGAAAATTGAGGCTGCCAAAATAAATGAGCACATGTGGCCAACCCTTTCAGAGGCTCTGCAAAGCCAGGATTACCTGTGCTGTTCTTAAGTGACTGCAGCATATTTTCTGGGAATCTGATGTATGATGTGCATTATTTCACTGCTTACTGTATGTTTTATATTCTTAACCTTATATTCTTACCCTGAGCGCTTCTGGATATTTGGTTGACAGTGGGGTGAACAAGTGTTGGAGTATTTATGAAAAGGAAGGGTTTGATCTAAACCAATATGGCTGTTAAAATGTGGTCCATGCTGAAAAATGGTCGGAGCCATTCAACTGGAGGAATGGTAGATAGAAGACTGTTTACAGTGGGAATATGGAGCTTTTCCTGCTTTGTTAAGGAAACCCAGACCATGAAGGTCTTTACTTGTTTTGTTTTAAATTGGGTGTGTATCGCTTGTGCAGCCTGTCCCATCTTCAGCTGAGATGTGCATTGCCTGTACAGAACAAACATCTGTGATCTGCTTCTTATTTCACTGTTCTAAGTCAGGGAAGATAAGATCTGAGCTGCTTTATGTAAAGAGAAAAAAGCGTATGAACTGAGTACACCAGTTGTGTTTTTCAGGTTCTGAAGAGTTAGGAAGTGGAAGTCATGGACATCGTTATATCACAGAAACAGTCACTGGTGATGATGATGGATTTGATGTGGATGACTCAGACTATGACATTTACATAGAAGAGGTAAATATCAAAATTCCACTTCGATATTTCTGTTTTCTTTTAAGTCTTAACGTTTTGAAGTGTCTGATCTTATCAGATAGATATTATATGCTCAGATAATATAATTTCTTCTTTTTCTTCAGTGAGAATGGATTTATGACTTCAGATCTGTGTCTCGGAAAATGTTCATGTCATGCCAATGTCCAAATTAAGTTTCACTAATTTTTGTTTGCTTCTTTCCCTTTAGCTCAGACCACTTCCTGCTATCAAAGGAGGCAACAGAAAATTTCTGGTTGAAACTAAGGTCACACCAGGGTCTAGCTCCAGGCTGCTGTCACGGGTCCTTACAACCACTTCTGAGCCCACCACTTCCACTCCCACCACCACACGACCTTCCACCACGGCCAGGGTGACAACAGCCAGGGCCACAAGAAGGGGCAGCATGTCCTCTGCCCCACGCCTCTTTGATCTTTCCTGTGATGAGACCATCTGTTCTGCAGACAGCTTCTGTGTCAATGACTATGACCGAGGAGGCTCACGTTGCCACTGCAACTTGGGGAAAGGAGGGGAGATGTGCACGGAAGGTACGTTTCTATGTGCAGAGCTCCTTGTCCGCCAGTACGTAGGGCTGTGCTTCCTCCGTGGCTTCCCGACAGGTGTCCCCCCAGGGCTGGCCATCCAAATGTCTGAGGCTCCTGTGCAGTGACACGTGCAGCAAGGCCTGGCTGTGGCCCAGGTTTTTCGATCGGATGGAGGATGATTTCTAGTTTTGTTTGTCTGAGGCAAGGAGCAGCTGCGTGGTAAAACAGCAAAAGTACATTTTTTGAATTATCAGGTTGGGATTAATGGGTCCCTAAGGACAGCAGAAACTTCCACGTTTCTGTTCAGACATCAGTCCCTTTCCTTTTTTTCTTTCCTTATCTATGTTTGAAAAAATTAGTCTTTAATAAAGATGTGAAAGACAAATGCAGACACCTATAGCTGTGTGGAGCATTAATTCTACCTCCTATATTTGGGACTGAGAGGCACCCAGGCCTGGCAGTGTTCAGCCGTGGTATTTTCAGCCTTCATTTGGGGCATTCATACCCCTTTGACTCTTGCTCTGCTGAGACCAAACCACTCCTTTCTGCCAGCCCAGACAGGAGCTGATCATGCAGTGAGTCACTTCTGTTTTTTTCCCCCTCTGGAATTATTTGTCTATTGCTTTGATGATCAAGGGTCCAGACAAATGCCAGAAACTGTGCAAAGTGAGAGGTGAGGCTATGCACAGGGAGGAAGGAAGAGGCACATATCTGTGTGTTACTCCTAGGTCTGCCCAGACCCAAAGCTGGCTGGGTTGACCCTCAGTGAGGAATGTCTGCTTCTCTGCTACACAGCACCCCAAGCATCGCTTCCCAGTCAGGTGTCAAACTCTTGAGAGAAGGTGTTTGAAATTGCAACAGATGGTTGCAATCAGTGGTAACTAACAAAAAAAATAAACAAATAAACAAGGAGACTGACAGAGAGATGCTGTCCCTTCTAATGGGACAGTGTCACGATTTATGTCTTATTGCCTACAATGTATGTGAGAGGTGCTGAAGATCTGTCCTGGTACTGATGATAGTGCTGTCCTATGTGCTAAGAAGGAACACCAGGGACGTGTTTTTTTCTGCAGACCCATTTTGAATATTCCTGATGTGCTGCATTGTGCATCAGCAACATTGGCACTGGGTATTTTAATTTCTTCTCCCAGCGCTAGAGTAGACAGAGCTCATTCTGAAACCAGTACGTTGTGACTCAGCCACATGGAACAGCTGCAGATGTGATTTTTGGCCTTGATCTAGTATGAAAAGTCAAGGATGTGTTTGAACTGTATACAGCTTGTAGTGTTAGTCTGTTAATGTGATTCCAAAACCACCATTTTTCACAAGGGAGTTTTCTGTTCCTTTATACTGGTAAGCAGTAGCATCATCTATCAATATTGCTTTGTACTGAGTTTCTCCAAAGCAGACAGTATTGTTAAATAGTATATTAGTCTGAATGAAAACAGACTTTTCTTTACAGTCAGCAGCTGAGTGACTCTTTGGTCCGGTCAGTGCTGTTTGTGATCAGGGCATGAGTTAATTCTGACTACTGTGGTTGATTCAGGATTATAGCACCAGTTCTATCCACCTCAAACTCAGAAGTATTTTATTTGTTTGCCTTAACAACAAAGAAGCTGTGAGAGCTGTATCCAGCTCCAAGTACATAAGAAAATCCACTCAGTATTCAAACAGCAAAATAGAATAAGAATCTTAATCCTTCTTACCTTATTAGACTTATATCTATGGCAAAATTTCAGGCCTGAAACTGCACCTGTCTTCAGTGTTTCTCGGGAAAATGAGCTGCAAAGGTAGCAGTAAGACATGCCCCTCATTTTCTGTGCTGAAGTTGGGATGGTGGTCTGACATAAGATAGTAAAGGGCCAAGGCTGACAACACCATCTGATGAACAATATGGAGGATTACTGCTGCACCCATGGAATGGGAGATGCAGGAACTTTCCTCTCCCCATCCCTCCCTGAACATTCTGCCCTGAGCTGATGGGAGGAAGGCACTTGGGGCTCCTAGCAGTCACCCAAGACTTTTCCAAATGCTGGATATGGCAGCTATGAAGTGACAGTGAGTAATGCATCATGGATCCTGGCTCAGTGTACATTTCCCAAATAGGTTTTTGTAAAACAGAAAATTCCTTTGTTGTCTCCATATTAGGTGGTTCCTTAAACAGAGATAAGTAAATAAATGGATTCTGTCTCCTGAAACAGAGATGAAAATCTCTTCAGAAAGTTTCACCATAGTCAGTGATTAAGCTGTTGAGCTTGATAAATTTGGCCTGAAGTATCTTGCTCTTTTCCAATTTCACAAGCTTCTTGAGAGTAGAGGAACTGTGAGAGGTGGTGGAAGGACAAGACAGTAGGTTAACTGGTTGTTCACTTCTGCTGATTAATGGCCATCTCCGGAGGAGCTCTACCTTGAGTTTTCACCTACTGTTACCTAGTGCTAAATATGTGTATCAGTTTTTATATTTGTAGAAAATTGCTAAATCACGTTCTTCTGTCATTGCTTTTTTCAGATATTACTATTCAGTATCCTCAGTTCTATGGCTACTCATATATTACCTTTGAACCACTGAAAAACTCCTATCAGACATTTCAAATTACTGTTGAATTCAGGGTAAGTTTAAGCAATTCTAAGTTCTTTTAGGTGCTTTCGATTTTATTCATTTATTCTGACATTCATAGATTCATAGCATCAGAGAATGGTTTAGATTAGAGGGGACCTTAAGGATCCTTGAGCTCCAATCCCATATTGCCATACTGTGGACAGCAGGATACCAAATTTGCTTCAGTACAGTTTATAATGCAACTGTGTTGAACTTATATATAAGCTTCATCCCTAGAGATCTGTCTTCATGTTCAAGGAATGCAAACTACTTGGGTAATTTAGATACAGTGCTCGTGTCCAAATTAGGACAGAGCTGATAGGACTGCCTGAAGAGAAAGCAGCATTTGTAGATGAGCTCTCATTTACATCCTGTGCAAGGCAGTCTGGCTACCATCTCAGCCCAGACACAAGCCTGTTGTGGAGCGGTGGCGACCTGTTGCCTCAGGTGGTGATCTAACACTCCTCTGGCAGTTTGTCAACTCAAATTGTAGGATGGCTGTGAAAAGCCACCGCATATGCTGCTGTGCATATATGGATAAATCTTGCCTGCCCAGGTTATTTGGCTTGAAAAGCGTCAGATTCTCTAAAGGTGTGAAGTAGGGTGTGTGTATTCATATGTGGCAAGTCTCATGTCTCTACACTTAACAGGCTTGCTAGGATGTCCTTGCTAGAGTCTGCACTCAGAGGTCTCATATGGGACATGTCTGACAGCTTCTAATCCTTTCTAGCTGTTGGTAGATCTGATAGTGTCATTCTGTTTATGGAAGAGATATTCTTAAGCATTAAGAACAATGTGTCCTAGGCTTTCTGAGTCGGGATTCATTATGGATTGACCACGTTTTTACAGTTTAACTCCTTTTCTGGAGAAAATTCCCTCAGTACTACTTACATTTGTCTGTCATTTTGAGGCTTAGTCAAAGATTTTTCATGTTGATGCTGTCATTGCAGGCTGAATCAGAAGATGGTTTGCTACTCTACTGTGGGGAAAATGAACATGGCCGTGGTGATTTTATGTCACTGGCAATCATCCGACGGAGTGTCCAGTTCAGGTAAAAGACTGATTTCCTGTAGGCCCATCTTCACTCTAAACCTGATGTAAAGAGAAGAGGACACTGCTACCTCCTGGGACACTTTAGGTGATAAATAACTGTTTTGACTTTCTGTCCTATGCAGTGCACAAAATGGATAGTACTGCTTCACTCTACAGTTCCTACATATTTTCTTCTATAATCCTTATTCAGAGTGTGAATACGTGCCCTGTTGAACTAATTGCGCTCAGACCTTGGTGTAAAAGTAGAATTATTAGTTTTCTTAGGAGCAGTGCATACTCAGTGTTTTTGCCTCACAGCAAAAGGAATTGCAGATCATATAGCACAGTAAAGGATATCAGGCCAGCATGGGGTCTGGAGTTTCATTCCATAGTCCTTGTTTGGATGGAAGATGCAGTTTTTTAATATGACGAGGGAGAGCATTTTTTTGCATTGCCACTGATATGAAGTGCGAGGAGTCTCTCCAGGGTCTCCTCGTTTGGAAGACTGACTCCTTAGAAAGTGGGGAAAACCAAAGTGGGGCCTGTTAAAGTTGTTTTTGTTCACCTTCTGCACTGAACAGCAATCAGAGAAAGTGGCATGTGTTGTGCATGGTCAGCTCCACAGAGACTCTGCTGGAGGTCTCCTTGTCAGTCTGCGCTGGAAGACTTGAGTTTTGTATGGAGCCCCAGAGTTATTAACACAGTGCTTCCTTTTGCCAGGCAGCTAGCAAAATTCCCAAGATAAATTACTGTGATACCAGAAACCCTGGTTGTAATACCATGCATCTTGAGAGAACTTCAGCTGTGAAAAAGCTTTGCAATGCACTTGCACTGCACTGCAAAACCTTCTCCATGACGGATAATACAATTTAAATCTGGAACAGATCATACTTAGACCTCCTGTCTAATTTTCCTGTTGCCTGTTAATATGTGCTGAGAAATAGAGATGTTCCCAGAAGAGAAGGGAATATTCAGAAGTGTAAAAATGTTCGATATTTGCTTGGTGAGAAATTGTGACCCTGCCCTCTCTGTCTACAACTACCAGGTATAACTGTGGCACTGGAGTTGCAGTCATAACAAGTGAAAACAAAATCAAACTGGGAAACTGGCACAGCGTCACACTCTTCAGAGATGGGCTGAATGGCTGGCTCAGGATGGATAATGATGCTCCAGTCACAGGAAAGTCTCAGGTAGGTAATCTTGCTGCTCGACCTAGGGCTCTCTCAATATTGCAATGAATATTTTTCTTGCCGGTAGAAATCTGATCAGATTTGAAAGGTCCACTTTCCATCATCAGTGTTGGAGCATTTTGTGTGAATCAGGATCAATGCACAAATTACCTTTCTACATGAGTAGTCTAGAATTCATGTAGATAGATATCCCAGTGCTGAATCCCACCCAGGTTATCCTGCCATGCTTCCTCCTTGCCCTGCACCCTACTCCTGCACTTCTTTCATCTTTCTTAACAATCTGCTCTGATAAATTTGCCAGGTTTTACAGCTGCTGGCTCTGTTAGTTTCTTTTTCAAGTCTCTGCTTTTCCACTTTCTCAACCAGAACAGATTGCTCATATGTGTGTTTGTGTATAGTTATGTACAATATACATATGGCCACACAAGATTTGTGTGAGAGTGTAAATAAATGTATACTATTAAGCACTATAATTGAGATAGGCATTCTGGCCTGACTAACAGCAATGCCAACAGTCTCATATGAAACCACCAACATAAAATATAATGCAGGAAATTGTCTTGATTTTCTCATCTCTTACCAAATCAGGAAAGAGAAATAAAATAAAGACAGAGGGGGGAAAAATAAATAGATAAATAAATAAATAAATAAAAATTGCAAATTGGTTTGAATGTCTTTCCTCTTCCTTTTGAGAACAACTAGTAGCTTGCCATCCCTGGCACTGAAAAAGGGACTTCTAGCTTTACACTTCCATGTGCAGGCTCTGAAAGAAAGAAAATCTCAAGAACTAGAGTGATAGGAAGGGATGAAACTTGTCAGCATAAATGCTGTGTTCTTGGAGCCTAATGGCAAGAACTTCTGTTTCACATAGAATATTCATCAACTGAAAATGACAGTGGAGAAGGGTTTTATTGTCTGTCATGTGTCACTATGTGTTACCAGTGCTACAAGGCAATGTAAAAGGCAAATGTGATTCAGAGTGGATCAGGAGATGTGTCCAATAGAGGGTTATGCTGTTGCATAGAATTTTGGTGAGACTGTGTGTTGTTACCTGTACATAAGACAAGCTGATGGGGAAGAGATGCAAAGAAGGAGGATAGTGGACCACAGAGTCTTTCACCAGAAGAGTTTGATAGTGAACTGAGACTTTTCTAACTGCATATACATCAGAAAAATAGTCCATTGCTCCAGGTGAAGCTCTCCACCAGAACTTGCAGCTCTGACAATGTTGTTGCTCCACTAATTCTTCCTAAGCCCTTCCAAGTTGAAATTACCTGGACTGGTGTCAGCAAATGACAGTCATATCTGATTCATTCTTTGGAGAGGTTCAAGAGTACCCATAAGAGGTGGAGCATGACAGACCTGTGCAGGAAAACATCAAGGGCTGTTGGAGATGGCGATCAGTGGAGGAGAGCAGGAGGATTGTGTGCCCACGGCCCTGCGAAATGCCAACATATGAAACCATGTTGATAGATGAGCTCTCTGTAACCACAGGCTCCGCATGAATTATTTCACTGCTGAAATCCAGATCCATTTGATGTGTTTCTGCAGTGTACTGTGCAGCAGACGCTCACAGACTCAATAACCTTGGCTAAATTAGCCTGGCAAAATGTAGCCCATGGGAACAGGATTTATTGTCATAAATTCCATGGAGGCAGGGCAAGACTGAAAAGTCCAGAAAGTGTCTGGGCTAGTGATCAGCTTTCAGGACACACTAAGTAAAATCTAGCCATGAATTAAAGCAGGAATTTTAAATGTTTTATTCTAGAGGTCACAGGTGTTTTGAAACAGCTTTTGAATAGGAGACAAAAAAAATATTTTGATCAATTTATGAAAATAATTATGACTCAGTTGCCTACATTATGGAGGGGTTTAAATTAATGATCAAAAATTTTAGTTTAGGCTTTTTTCGTTTCTTCCTATGCTTTGCAGTAGTGCAAGGAAACTTGTATGTGTAGGTTTCCATAGGTAGGTTGAGATCAAGTGATAAAAGATCAGGACTAAATTTAGTGCTGGTAAAGTGGGCAGAATCCCCCCGAAGTTGTAGTGGCAACAGATTATGTTTTGTCTTGGTTTTTGCTGTTATCCTTTTTCATTTGATTGTTATTCAACTCTCAGCATTTGCTGAGTTCTGTCCAAATGGCAGCACCATATTGGTCTGTGTCCCCCAGGGCTGAGTTGAGAAGACAAGCAATGTTGGCAAAAGCAAAGGAAGAAACTGCAGCAAAAGACAGATATCCAGAAAGCTCCATTAGAACACAGTGATTTTCAAACTGTATATTTTGCTTTAATAGCTCATGTTATCATAATGGATGTATGTGCAAAAAGTAGCATATTTTAAATGTTATTCAATTATAGATGGAGCAAGGGAATAAGCAATGAAAAGGACATCAACGAGCAGCCTGCATATGCACTGGGGCAAATCTTCATTGATTACGTACAGTGTGGCTTAATTAGTTATCCTGTATTATTTCTGTTCTACGTTATGTTGTGTTATGTTTTCCCTTTAGGGCCAATATAGTAAAATTACCTTCCGGACTCCCTTCTACGTTGGTGGTGCCCCCAGCGTGTATTGGCTGGTCAGAGCTGCAGGCACCAACCGTGGATTTCAGGGCTGTGTTCAGTTCCTCAGTATTAATGGGAAAATGATTGATATGAGACCCTGGCCTTTAGGGAAAGCGCTCAGTGGTGCTGATGTAGGTAAGTGTAACAGTGTGCAGTCTTTAATCAGTGCTAAACCACTCACCAGTTTTTTGTTTTTTTTTTTCAGACGGAAGAAAAATTGAGCAGTCGTATAGGTTTGAGAGTGGGAAGTTCTGATTCTAGTTTTTGGCATGATATTTCTCTGTGAAGTTATGCATTGCTGTAGCTTGGTCTGTTGTAGGAGGCTTTTACCAAACTGTCCATGTAAATATCAATCAAATACATCCCAAGCCCTTGTAGATTTAGTTGCCTAACACAATGGTAAAACCAACTCCCACAAGCAAGCGGGAAACTCGTTGTTTTTGATGTAGTTATTTCTGCAGTAGTGTTTTTGCCAGCATCTTCTAGGCTACCTTTCCAAGCCACTGACTGACATAGTCATCAGCAGAAATCAATAGAATGCATGCTGTGTTTGTGCAGAGCACTATGGACACAACAAAATGTGTTTTGCCTACAGGCATAATTTCACTTCTTCAAAGCAACACAATAATCTTTCAGATACAAGCAGTGCTTTGGCCATTAAAAGGACTTTTCCCATGAAAATCCATTATTGTTGAGGCAAATAGGCTTTCCTGTTGACCATCCATTGTTTTTAGTTCCAGGATCACACTATTAAAAAGTACATATATATCAATTCTTTCAATAGCTCTGGAGGATGGAGTATAACATTATCTCCCCTTCACAGAAGAAAAGATGGAGAAGTAGGGAAGTTAATTAACAAGTCATGTCTTCTATATATATTTAGTAATCCCTACTTCATCCATGTAATGGACAATCAGAAAACAACAAAATCCTTGCTTTAATGGCATACCAGTCTAATCAGTTTAAGTGGAAGGGTAACCCCCAGGTCAGAAGGCAGGAAATAGATCCCATATCATTGAATGCTCTCTGCCATGCTTCATCCACAAAGTCATCTTTCTTCTCTTCTATAGCTTTGCATTTCGCTTCTCAAGAAGGAAGTGATTAATGAGAAACTTTCCAACAATCACCCTGTATTCTCCAGATAACATGACTGAACTTCTGTGCTACAAAGGAGGAGAATAGTGCAGCCCCAGAAATAGATAGTAAAAGAATAAGGTTTTGGAAGCAGACAGTAATTTCATGATAGAGTGAGAATCCATGGAATTTATATAGATAGATGAAAGCTCTGCTGAAATTCTCCAAGTCCTGATCTCTATTGCCTCTTGTGATGCAGCTGGCTTCATTCCCATCTAGGAATGCTTCACATGCTACTGCATTAACAATCACTGAAAATAAGTGCTGGAATCTGCCATGTGTGACTCAAAACTGAGTGATAGAGCCCTACTGTCCTTACATGGCTGCACACTCTTATTTGATACCACGCCAGGAGAGATTTGCAAGCAATATATGATATATTAAGCTTAAAATAAATAAATTTCAAGTGAACTCTACTGAGATTTAGGGATGGCTTTTGCTAGCCTGTCTGTTTTGGTTTTTTTTTGTTTTTTTTTCTTCTTTAGTAGAGTATATAAATCATGAATGCTGTGATTTATGGACCACAGCAGTAAGGGCAGGCAGGAGAGGGGCCACCCTGTGCAGGACAAGCTGCCAGCACATGAAGTTGTGAGAGTGGCCTGGCAGTACATACCATGGCTGCTGCAGCTCAAACTGGCTCTCAAACCAGAAATCCTACAGCTTGTCTGACCACTGCTGCTGTCTTCCTTCTTTTCTGGTACTTAAAAATTCCACTTAACTTCAGTCTTTTCGAAATTACTACCAGCATTGGTAGTACAGCAGATAAAGACAAGCATTGCTTGACTTTCCTAGTAAGATCTCAGAATCGATGAATTTCTAGTTGTCCACCAAGATGTGGATCTTGGCTCAGTTTCCCATCCATAAAACCAAGCTGGTACTGCTCGTTTCTGACTCCACTGCAAAAAGTGAAAAACTCTCTGATAAACACTGAAACACTGAAAAACGTGAGAGTTCTCTCAGACCAGAGAGCTCTTGTAGCCATTGAGAACTTCGTCATAGGCCTGGAGAGAACCTTCAGGAAAGGAGCAGGTCATCATTACAAAACATTCTCTGTTGTGTAATAACACTGAACATAGGATTTGTATATAAAATAATTTATTTAAACTCCGTAACAGTGACCTTTTAAATTGCAGAATCACAGAATGGCCAGGATTGGAAGGGACCTCAAGGATCATGAATCTCCAACCCCCCTGCCACATGCAGGGCCACCAACCTCCCCATTTAATACCAGACCAGGCTGCCCAAGGCCCCATCCCACCTGGCCTTGAACACCTCCAGGGACGGGGCATCCACAACCTCTCTGGGCAGCCTGTTCCAGCACCTCACCACTCTCTCTGTAAAGAACTTCCCCTGACATTCAATCTAAATCTTCCCTCCCTCAACTTAAAACCATTTCCCCTTGCCCTGCAGTTATCAACCCTTTCAACAGGAGTTGATTACTCCTGTTCAGGCTCCCTTTAGGTACTGAAAAGCTGCAATGAGGTCACCCCACAGCCGCCTTTTCTCCAGGCTGAACAAGCCCAGCTCCCTCAGCCTGTCTTCATAGGGGAGGTGCTCCAGTCCCCTGATCATCTTTGTGGCTCTCCTGTGGACCCTCTCCAACAGCTCTGTTTTTCTCGTACTGGGGGCTCCAGACCTGGACACAGTGCTGTAGATGAGGCCTCTCAAGAGCAGAGTAGAGGGGAACAATCACCTCCCTGTCCCTGCTGGCCACCCCTCTGCTGATGGAGCCCAGGATACCATTTGCTTTCTGAGCTGAATTCCATTGGAATACTGTTAGGTGAAAAGCACTGGCAAGATTTCCATTTTCCTCCTGCCCCATTTCAGTGTAGTCATTGTAACAGAGCTCAGAAGGGGAAATGGTGGCTAAATGAGCATCCCACAGCTGGGTGTGGGGCAGCCATTTCAAAAGGTAATTGTCTCGTTCCACACAGAAGGAGAACTTGTTCCCTTCCAGTGTGCTTTAGTTATGCTCCTTGATTGAACCCTGAGGCCCTGTCCAGTGAGGGCTGCACTCAGGCCTCAATGCAGTACGACATGGGCCATAAAGGCCCACATTGTCGGCATTGCCTGAGCACACCTGGGTGATATCCCAGCATGCCTTAAAGTCTGTGTGATGTTCATAGTTTGCCATAAATGCTTTACACCTTGACGTGCTCACGCTTATCTGCCACACATGTATTGTATGGAATTTCTTAATGTGTAAGATCAATTTGTTACTGCCAGAGGGAAATACGTGTGCAGAAACTAAAATAAAGGAAAAAATAACATCAGCTCACACTTCATTAGATATACATATGACCACTGAATAACCCAGCTTCACATATAGCTCTTTTAGAGGGAAAAAAGCAAATTATTTGTTCTGGAGCATAACTCCAGCAAAAAAGAATCTATGTATTTCAAGTGATGAGCTGATAGAGCAGAAGCAGTTATTAAAAAGCCCATATGCTGAAGACACAGATTCCTTTTAGGATAGACAAGAGGGCTGACAACCTCATTTTAGTTTATAAGATTAACTGATGATTAGCACCTCCCAGGCTTACCAAGGTACAAACTTACAGTGAACAAAGAAGCACTTACAGTAATTGAAATAAAACAAATCACAGTGCTTCTAAACAGTCTATACAGTTTTCAATTAACACTTAAGAGAAAACAAAGATAGGAATGAGGGTGGAAGAAAAGTATTCTGGGGAATGATTGAAAGGCTTGACTGTCATGATTTGCCAATGAGGACTTATTTCTGCTAATTTTAAGGTTTCTCCCTGGTCTGGTACAAAGCCAGTGTTAAAAGCAAGCTACTTTGGCTGAATTATATATCGTTTTACAAATGGGGAAAGAATCTGGAATGGAGAGCAAATTGTATTGGTTAGTTGCAATGACCAACAACTAAATAAATCTTCTTTGTCAAACTTCTCTGATAAATCATTGCTGTGGTGCTGTATTTAGGTGAGTGCAGCAGTGGAATCTGTGATGAGGCATCCTGCATCAACAGTGGTACCTGCACTGCAAGCAAAGCAGACTCGTACATTTGCCTTTGCCCTCTTGGATTTAAAGGTCACCACTGTGAAGAAGGTGAGAGGGTACTGGGTTGCCTGCATTTCTTTTTGTTATTTAGTGTTCAGCATGCTTTCCAAATAGTGACATCCAAGGATGTCTTATGTTATTAACTGATAGAAGACAAGTACTCATTATTATTTCATCTTATTAAAATCACACATTGAAATCCTGCCCCACACTCAGTCTGGGGCTACTTTCAATCTCTATTTAGAGAGTCTAGTCAGAGATTCTTAAACTTGGCCTCTTATTTAAATTAACTATTCAAATTAACTGCAGTTAAGCTTCTCAGTCTCACTTTTCAGCTCCGCAGCTGCACAATCATTCTAAAGAAATCTACAGTTTTGTTTTAACCAGCATCAGTTTTTGTTTAAATATAAAGGACCAAATATCAATTTTATGTTGAAACTGTAGAGATTAAAATAACTAGTTACCCAATTAATGTTTGGAATATAGTTTTTCATGATGCTACCCATTGCTTATTACTTTGAAAAACACTGTAGTAAATGTCTACAGAAATGTATTAATTACAGTAAAGCACAAAATTTTCTAATACATATAGCATCCTTGGGAGAAGGAGAGATAAAGGAGTTAAGTGATGCTGGCTATGATAAAAAATATTTCTGATTTTGATGATGAAATTCCTCAGTTGTTTCCTTTTATGTTAGCTTTGAGCACAAAATAAAGGGAACGGATACTGGTTGGTAGGTTAGTCACTTCCTTATGTTTTAGCCTCAAGTGACCTACTTGTGTATCCTGAATTTCCAGCACTCACCTTGGCCATACCTCAGTTCAACGAATCCTTAAGATCATTTGCTAGCACACCCTGGCCCTTGGAACCACAGAACTATCTTTCCTTCATGGAGTTTGAGATGACATTTCGTCCAGATTTAGAGACTGGTGTCCTTTTGTACAGTTATGACACAAACAGCAAGGACTTCCTCTCTATCAACATGGTGGCTGGTTATGTGGAGTTCAGATTTGATTGCGGCTCAGGAACGGCTGTCATCAGGTACAACCTCATTTTTTATTTCCCTTCCAACAATGCCACAGATCATTCCCAGGAGAGGAGTGAGTTGAAAAGAGGAATATAGTACAATGAAGTATGGGAGCCCATCCGTTTGTAGTGCCTGCTTCTTGTAAGAAGGCACAGAAGCACTACCGTTGTACTTAAAGGGACAACATCTTTCCTTGTTTCAAAGCCTTCTCACTGTTTCCACATCATATCACTGTCTTACTGCAGATGTTATTTTTCTTTCTGTATGTTATTGCAGAAATTCATTCTTACCTCCATACATTGTGCCACTGGTAATTAGGAGGTTGATAAGTGTTTATACATACTTCTAGACACGGAATTGTACTGCAGCAGTCTTGTGATTGTTGCCTCCCTAGTCTCTTGCCTGATTCCAGGCAGTAAGTACAGTAAGTACTGGGGTGGAGGTGTCACAACAACATACAACTCCAGGTCCCCTCTTTCACATAGTCTTGTTTCTTGAGGGATCTAAGAGTAATATCCAGTTTACCTAGCAGTCTTAAAGATTATTGTCTGATTTACATGAGTCACCCAGGCTGCCAGACAAAGACTGTCTGAGAATGATTCATCCCATCCTAAAATAAAAGTGTAGGACAGGAGCAATGAGATGCCTCAAAAAGGGCTTTTCTTTGTGTGTAAATGAATGCCCAGTCCTTGAATAGTTGTTCCCATTGTTTGTAGAAAAGGCAGTGAGCTGAACAGAGGCACTCAGTACCTTGGCTGCAGTCCCATAGGCTACCAGTTTGACCAGACTGACCTAATATATGGAAATAATCTATGTAAAGCTTATGAAAAACATACACAGTGCCTGCAAGTCTTGTATATCATGTCTTTCTTGTGGACACCAGGAATTATGGCTGTACTGCAATGAAGAGAAATACTCTGATTTTCCACTGAACGAAGACTAATACATACAAATTCACTCAGATTATAAATTGAAAGATGAAATATCATTAGGGCTAATACAAAATAATGCACAATACCAACAATTAATGGCTGTGGAAATGCAGTTAGTGTTGTCAGAGGAGGATGCTAGAGTTATCATAGATAGTCCTGTGCAACCAACACCTAACTGCTTGGAGACAAATACAAAAATGCAATTAGAATGCAAAGAATTGTTAGGAATGAAATAAAGAACAATACATCTGCAAAAATTCATGATGCACGCTGTCTTGAAAACTTCCTGCAGCTGGAGTCACTTACTTTCAAAAGAAATCAGCAGAATTAAAAGAAGAGGAATAGTGTTGATATCCAGGGAAGGGAAAGTATCAATTTCCACAAGTGGAAGATCCTTTCAAGGGGACTGATAGAAGTACAATTAAGATTTTGAAACTGTGAATGCAGCATGGAGATGAACAAAAAATGATTATTTTGCATTTTTTTATTTATGCGGGAATTAGAAGAATCCCAGTGAAACAGCAAAACAAATAGTAACAAGCATAGAAGACTTTTTTTTTTTTCCTTTTTTTTTTTCCCAGACAGCATATAAATAAGTTGTGGAAACTAATCGTCACTGCATGTTTCAGATGCCAAAACTATAAATAGGTTCAGAAAAAAACTTACACAAATCCAAAGAAAGATCCATTGAGGGAGATCAAACACAGTTGTACGGATGCAGCCTTCAACTCAGGAAATTGCTAAATAACATGTTGCCAGAAGCTTGGAGGATACATCAAGGAAAGTTTCTTTCCAAACTTGCCCTGTTCTTTTTTCTGGCCAAACTGTCAGAAATATCTTATGTGAAAGACCTTTTCTCGAACCCAAAGTGACTCTTAGAATAGCCTTCAATTTCTTTCTGATTACATCTAATTCCTCCTACTGGTAACCACAGTACTTTAAAGTAGATATCATTTTCCCACCCAAGAATACTGTAGTGCTGCAGAATATCTTGGATTAAAGTTCAGCCAAGATGTATGGGGCTTGTAAAATGTGCTGAGAGCCACAAGCTGTGCCTAAGGTTGGAAACTGCCCCTTTCTATTGGAAGGCACAAGAGAGTGCAGCACAGCAATTAACACTGAGTTGAGTGAAGTAGGAACGAGTCTGGTGTGATTGATGGGTAATGGGGGGAGATTTTTGAGGCTGCCAGGATGAGTGGAAGGTTGCCAGAATTGCTCCACACCTTAGAGAAGCTGTTAAACAATAACTTAGGTACACTTGTTTTCAGTGCATGTTGTGTCAATTGCATGGGCAGGCACTCAGACAAGGAAAGGACAAGTTTAAGGTTGACTGTGCATCATCAGTTTAGCAAGTTTATGTTGTGCACAGAGTAATCCTTTTCAGCCTTTAGATGTGATTCAAAACCCATGGATCCTGGTTCCTCTTATATTCGATTGATTACCATTTTTACATGGCATTAACTTCATTTCTGGTGCTGTGACTTCTTGCTCTCTCCCTTCCTGTGCCCAAGCACAGAAGCTTCAGGTGGGGTAGTTAATTTTCAGCTCAGGCACTGACCACTTAACTCCAAGTGTTTTGGTGAACTTGCCCTGGCTGACGCACATCAGGTTGCTGTTATCTTGGTATAATTAACCTGTACTCTGCTGCCTACTTCAGTCGTGTCTTCATGGTCTGAGACAGTGCTCAGCCCTGTCACCATTTTACATCTTCTTGATAACAGGGCAATTTGCAGCCTGTCACCGGTTGTATCAATTCTTAAATGAAATATGCACATCTGTTTATGCAATACCAGTTTAAAAGTCTGCTTCACTCTTCATCATAATACTTCTCACCTCTTTTGTCCTATCTTTTATGGGAATACAGTTCTGGTCATCCTATCTCTTCCACATGACGTGGCTGTTAAACATTATAATATGACTGGAACACAACTACAGTGTATTTGTAATTAAGGATGTGGGAAACTTATTTTAAGTCAGAAGCAGCAGTAGGCTTGGGTTTTGCCATAGGTGAGCCAATCTGAAAGAAGCATAGTGTGTACAAAGTGGTTAGGAGGAAGAAGGGCTGCTGAGTGAACAAGTGAAGGCAAAACCAAAGCTATTTACCAGGATGTGAGAATTTGCTGTATCCCATGACCACATATTGCAGGATCAAGAATTTTATTATATGGAGTATTTTCTAAGGTCCAGTTTGCCCTGGAAAAAGAAATCATTAGCCCATCAGCACAGAGAATCAGAAGTTCCAGTACCAGAAGGATGCACTACTAAATTCATAGCTTTCAAAAACCCCGTGAATCTAAGAAATATGAGGGCAGCTCCAAAAATGATGCCTCCTATTTTATGTTGGTCCACAATATCAGAGCCTTGAGATCTTGGTGGTACAGCAATAGAGGCTGAACCTTCACAACAATATCCTGTTTCATGTTGTTGCTGTATCACAGTGGGCAGCAGAGGGACAGTCTGACAAAATGGCATCTGACATGGGAGCATGTATGAAGCAAAGGTGTGTCACTGAATGGCACACATTGATGCTTTCTGTATATTTCTGGGGACCAAGCAGTGGGTTTGAGTACAGTGAGGTGATGCACAGTGCATTTCAGCAGTGGGACAGTGATGCGAAAGGCAATCCACGTTCTGGATAACCATGTACATTTTTACAAGCACATTATGTACTTGTTCATTGCTGCTGAAAATACATAGCTAATGATGGTGACTGTGTGTTAAAATAGCATTTTATAGCTGTCAATTTTCTCTATCAAATAGTGTTCTGTTCTTTCTTTTGGAGTCACAAGAGTAGCTTGAGACTCTCAGGTGACAACACTGCAGGGCTCACTCACCCCTAATTGTAATTGAATCTAGCAAAGCATGACCCTAAACTTATCAGTAGAGGAGATAAAATATTTATATGTAGTGGCACTTACTAGGCATAACCCATTGGTTTCTTATTAAATACTTATATACTAATGTGAGGAAATTCTGTTACCTATTAATTTACCCCAAGTAATTAAACACTAAATGTTACCACACAAAAAAAAGAGGAAAAGGCAAATACCATTGCTCAGTGACATGTGTTTTTTCAGGTTCTCTGAAAAAACTGTCAAAGTAATTATTGCTAAT
>JAPSGF010000003.1:29428869-29439916 GCA_035772895.1 Perdix hodgsoniae | reverse complement strand
CTTCTCTTCCCTTCTCTTCTCTTCTCCTCCCTTCTCTTCTCTTCTCTTTTCTTCTCTTCTCTTCTCCCACCTCCATCTCTTCTTTTTTTTTTTTTTCCTCCCCCCCCCCCCCCGCTCTCTACCCTAAAGGATGCTCAGGCTGCAAAATTTATTCCAGGAAATACTTGCCTGTATTTCAGCCATTGGCTGGGGGGAGGCTTCCCAAATATTCTCACTTGCAGCTCAGTACCTCTCACCTACCAGTGCACTAAACTTATCAGACTTTCTCAAAGTCTGCTTGTTAGAGTGCATCTCACATGAGATGGGGACAGAAAGTATTTTCTCTTCTTTGCGTAGTATGAACCAGTGTTTGGGATTCTGGAGAGCTGAGCTTAATTCCTTCACCCCAAATTGTTGGAAATGGGCCTGTGAACCACAGTGTCTCATATATCACTACGTGGCAAGTTACTAAACAGAAATAAGCAAGATCAGTGAAGAAGGAATACTGTATTGTCTTTTAGGTCTGTTTGAAAGAGGACTGCACTAGTTCAATGTTTACTATTATTTTATTATTTTACATTAAACAGGGTATCAGGATCAAGAACAAATGTTTTCATGAGGTTTAAAACCACCATGAAGGAAGGTCTTTTGATGTGGAGGGGAGACAGTCCTATGCGACCTAATAGTGATTTCGTTTCTCTTGGCCTTCAAGAAGGAGCATTAATATTCAGGTAAACTATCACTTCCTTTTTTTTTTTTTTTTTTTTTTGGCAGACAATGTACTTCATGCTCAAAGGAATCTCCACTGCATATTCAGTGCACTTGTCCTTTGATACACTGTGGGACAATTCAGACTTGAAGGTTTATTCAAAGATAGATCCAGTTATTGTCCAGGCCAACTTCACAACAGTCGTTCTTCCTCTCTTCCTACCCATTCTTAGAGCATCATATTTGAACTGTGATTTTGTTGAAAGTCATCCTGTGGTGGTAAGAGTAATATAACTCCCCCCCTACATCTATTGAAGTATTTGTTATTTCAATTAAGTAGAAAGGTGTAGGGCTTGCAAACAAAACAGGTCATAGAAATAAACCCTTGCTAGTGCCTGTGCTCACAGTAGGCTCAGTCTTCATCAGACACTTTGTAACTGCCACTACCAACAAAACCAACAAAACTTGTTTAGGAACTGAGTAACATTATCATCAAAAAGCTGAAACCAGGGAGAACTGGGAAATGACTGGAGATGTCTGCTGACTCTTCAGAATTACTTTGTCCCCTGAAGACACTTAGGCAGATTAAGTGAAGTGTGTGCATGGTGCTTTTTGTGGCTCCTTTTTGTGACTGCTTTTGAAAGCTGTATCTTTTTACATGACCCCCTTTAAGGTTGTTTAAGATAAATACTGAAACAGAAAACTACAAATTCCGTTGTTATTATGGATTATTATGAATGACTATTGATTAAATGACAAATATTTTGTTAACCGTTTAACCCAATTTGGAAGTACCTTTTACTTGACTTCCCTGATTGTTCTTCACAATCACAGATACACAAACAAATATGCGTATTTCTATTTAAATTAATTTATTTAAAGATATTATCTTGTGGTTTCCTATGGTTAATGATTTAATAACTCTTAGCTACCTCATTTTTTAATAAATTAGGAATTGAATGTGCAGAAGTGGTGCATTTTATGTCTTTGAGAGAGCCTGTCTTTCCAAGATGCTGGTTAGTAAGTGGCCAATCTGTTATGTCTGTTTTCTCAGTGCAGCGTAAAGAAACACAAAGGTTTTAGACTGAAGCTATTGTTTTGTTTTCTTTTGTTTTGTTTTACTGAGACAACTGTACTTATACATTTAGGAAAGATTAAAATTAAGATCCCGGGTTGAAATTCATGCAAACCATCACTGCATAATTAAAGTGAGCACTGGAGATGATGAGAGGACAAATATATAAAAAATGTATCATCTTTCACAGCAAGTAAACCTCATGCTACTCTTGAAAAGAGCAGCTTTTGACAGATTAGGTCAGAAGAAAATCCTAGGCTTCGTTTGGTCAGAAAGCACAAAGTTAGATATCTGTGTTCTGGTTTGAAATTCAAATAACCTTTTTTTTTTTTTTTTCCCCCACCCAAAAGAGGTGGGTTCCCTGTTCAGTGCTGTAAACTCTCTCTGTTCTTCTGTGTTTCTGTAGGTTATATCTCTGTTTCAGAGAATCCCTGTTCATGAGGGAGATGAATCTCATTTTGTAATTAAGAGTATAACACTGAGATATAAAGCCGAGCTTAGCAACAGCTAAGCAAGTACTGCAACAGCAAAGTATCTTCCTGTAACGCTCCTCCTCTGCCTGCAGGGTGAGAGGAGATGCTTTAGACACACTCAAGTCAAATTTAGGTTGACTGCTTTGGTCTCGGAAGTGCTAGGCATAACACTCTTTTCTCAGGTGCTTAACTCTGTCCTTGAACTTCATTCCAGGATCAATCTTATCTGAATATTTAATGCTGTTGGCTTTAGCCTCCCTAGCTCTGTACAGGCAGAAGGTCAGCAATCAGCAGCTGGAGGTCAGACTATTCAGGCAGCAGAACACCCAGTAGATCACTGCTGCATCATCATTTCGGTTCATGAAAGTAGGCTTAGGTGTTTGGAGCTCAGAAATTAAGATCTTTTAAGTGTGAATATGATGGGAATGTCTGCTGAGTAATTTCACTAGCAGCAAATGCAAAGAAATACTTAGAGCTGCAAGAGAAACAGAGAAGTTCATTATTATCTCTGCCTTCACATCACTAGGCTTCACCCTTTCTAGCATGACAGGTCTCAACCTTCCCTTTAAGTCAGATGATTTGTGAGCCTGCTTTAGGCTGCATGTTTTATTAGCCCCTGTAATAGTTTATCAGCCATGTATACATCCTCCCATTCATCTCTGCTCTTAGGCCAAAGTTCTGTAGGTCACTGACCATTGCAGCCTCCTGGAGCTCAGAGGAGCTGCCTTGCAGAAGCCCTCTCCTTGCCACGTGGGCTGGTGGTGTTGGTATCCTCTCTCGTCTGAGACAGGTTAGGAGCAAAATTTTTATATTAGTCTATGATGCTGGCTTTGCAAAAAAAAGTACATCACTCCTGGCATTTGAAGGAAGTTACTGGCCCACTCCAAAATCTAAGGCAGGAGGCTCTGGGAGCTGAGCAGATACATGAGGCACAGAGCAAGGGTGTTCCATCATCATGGCAGGAAGCCAGTCCTTGTGAAGAAAGCAGTAGCATTTTACATTTTGTTATATTTTTTTTCTTTTCATTTCAGCTACAACTTAGGCAGTGGCGTTGCTTCCATAGTGGTGAATGGCTCCTTCAGCGATGGCCGATGGCACCGGGTCAAGGCTGTTAGGTGAGTGGCTGTGTGCTGCCACAGAGGCCCTGGGGGCCTCTTGCCGTGGAGCTGCTGTCTGGGTGAGAGCCACTGCACCCTGTGCTCTCTCATCACTTCTTAGCTAAGCTGTGAGCAGTTTGGCTGTAGCAGAAGGGCATACATGGAGATCTTTGTATGAGAAGTGGCAGTGCCAGCTCCGAGACCAGCACAGCCTCGGGCAGTCTGCTCCCAGGTGGTGACAGGCTCTCTCTTCAGCTCATGCCATATGGGTTTGTTGAATCTCTCTTTCATGTCTGCATTTTGAAATTCCCTTGTGAGCACTTTGTGGGCTGGCACAATGTCTGGAGCATGGACCATGTATGCCTACTTTTTCTACTTGAGGGAGGAGCAGACATCTCACAGTGTATATATAACTCTTATTTATAGCTCATTACCTCATGGGAAGCCATCAGGCCCAGCAGGGAAAGCACACATCTCTCGCCTCATGAGATGTCGGCTCCATGGAAGTCACAGGCTGATGTTAGTACATCTCGTTACCAAAGTGAGGAGCAAGGCCTACCAAGTGGCTCCTCTGCCAGTGAGGTTACTGGCCATCTGTAAGATGGAAGCAACCTAAGAGCTCAAGCAAGAAAGGAGTGTTTTGACTCCTTTTTTTGTAATGGGCCTTCTAAGAATATCTTAGGTTATCATTTTTCCCCCTTCTTGTTTAAGCTTCTGCAGTTTAGTTTTATATATCTGATTTTAAAATGCCTATCAGCACATGCCCATCCTCCCCTCCTCCTGAGCTGTGCAATTAACTTCTTCAGTCTGTTTTTCCACCAGAAATGTGTCCCCATAATTGTATGTCCACGGAAAACATAATCCCGAAGGATCAGTATCAATGCAGCCCAGTGCTGCCTGTGGGGCATCCAGAATCCACCCCCTTCTGGATGGATTTTGAGTTCAGATGCTGAGTTGTCCTGCCCTCCTGGATGTGGGAGATGCTGCCGCTCCCCCTGCCTGGTTGTAAGCTGGATACATGATAGCTGCTTGTTTTTCATTTCAGAGATGGGCAGTCTGGCAAGGTAACTGTGGACGATTATGGAGCCAGGACTGGTAAATCCCCTGGAAAAATGAGGCAGCTAAACATCAATGGAGATCTCTATGTAGGTGAGTGATCATCATTCGTGTTCAGCACACAGCTGAGTTTTTCTGCTTGTGAGGACAGCTGCAAGCCAATGTATCCTAGCTCCATCTTCCTTAAGGTGAAGGCTCCATGCCTTGGCCTTTGGTCCTCTACAGTCTGGCTTTTGGAGGGAGGCCTCGACAGGGGATGCTGCTGTAGGAGAGGGGATAAGCATCAAAGATTGCACTGCAGTACACCAGCAGATAATTAAGGGAAAAACACTGTGTGTTACCGGGAGCCTGGGCACCAAGCTTACTCAGAGCTTATTAGTGGTACAGTTTCTGCAATAATCAGAATCCTAGTTCACTCTCTTCTGTTTATCCCTTTTGAGTGTCCAAAGCTAGTTTTAAAAACAGAACACATACATTAAAATTCACCCCTTTCCCACAGGAGGCATGAAGGAGATAGCCCTGCACACCAACAGGCAGTACCTGCGGGGGCTGGTGGGCTGCATCTCACACCTCACACTGTCGACTGACTACCATATCTCACTGGTGGAGGATGCAGCTGATGGGAAGAACATCAACACTTGTGGGACTAAGTGACAAGAGAAGAGCCCGGGTGGTGAGGACGCGTCCTGTGCTTGTGTATGCAGCTGAAAGCCAGCTTGCTGCAGCCCTCCACAGCTGGACCACAGTTGCCATCCGGGATGATGTCAGAGCCAAAGGGGATACCCTAAAAAACATTTTCCCTCTCCTTTCCTCAGCTGACCAGACCAAACTGAGTATTTTGTATAGGAGTGATCCCTTCCCCCCCTGCGTGTCTAGTGAATGTTAAAGATCACGTGTTGGTGCAAACAGCAAAGAACTGTGTGATGTTGTAAGTAGCTCAGTGGCTGTGCTGTGGTCCATAGGTGTCTTTTTTATGTCAGAAAGAGCAGTCGTTAAACACCTGCATTCATTCCATCTTGCAGTGGTACAACAACTATGTTGTGCAACAAAAACACAAGCAGAAATGTATCTATGCATTCAAATGTTTGTCTCTGTATAAGTAGTTCTTAATGCTCTCTGATTTGGCTAAATTATGTGTCATCCTGTGTAAATAATACCTGCAGTAGTTGGTTAAAAATACTGTTGTTTGTTGAGGAGAAAGTTCTTAAAATCTACTTTTTTACTACAAGCAACAAAAATCAATGGACCGATTTTGTAGATGTAATTTTATACTTTGATATTTTTTATAGCAGCAGCAGTCCTGCTTATGTGGTATAACTTTTAACATTTAAGTGTACTATACAATTAGCTCTTTGCACACTTTCCAAAGAACAGCAAAGTGACCTGTGGTTTCAGTTGGTTTCACAGAAGGATCGATATACAGTTTTTGTTGGGGATATTTGTGAATTATAATCAGCTTTAAATCTTTTTTTTGTTTTGTTTTGCTTTGTTTTGTAAATTTTGACAGCTTAAAATTGTACATTATGAAGTTTTCCTGGCTAAACAGATTAAAAGTTTAGGTGAAAAAAGATCAAACTCTTTCTACTGTCGCATTTTAAGGCACAATTTTTGATCCTAAAAAATGATAAAAAGGAATGTGCAAGAGGTCACAATCCTCTTAAAATAAAATTATTTCTAGGCACTGGACCAACACTTGTGCAACCTTGATTGCCAAACTGTAATTTAAGCAGGCAAATTGAGTGCTGTTGAGACAGTAAGGAAACAATCCAAAATTTCATAGTTTAGAAATTTTGGCTTCTCTTAACTCTTTAGCTGAAGATCCCCAAGGTGTCAGGGGGCAGAGGTACAAGAGATGCACAAACTTCCTTGCTGGTGCAGGCTCCTCTTAGTTGTAGTGTGTTGAAGTGATGCAATGTGGCAAAGGCAATGAACAGCCAGGTCTTTTGGCTGCTTTGTATTGTTCCCAAGATGCTCCTTGTACATGTTTCTGAAACTTGTCCCATATAAACCTGTCCTTGAGCAGCTGAGCTGCAGAATAGAGGGAACAAATAGCAGTTGGTTCTAGATCTGAGTATGTGGAATAGCTGCTGAGGAGACCCCAGTCATTCTACATGCTGAAATGGAGACTCTGATTGCTAAAACATGTAACTCACACCTAGCATGTTCACCTGTGTTCCCCTGTTCAAAACACACTGCAGAAAAACCGCAGAGGAAATAAGTGGATGGCAGAGGGGCTCATATAGCTTTCTGCCCAGGAGAAACAAAGGTTTTCACGTTTGAGAATCCCCACAGGGAGACAGAAACCTGTATGCGGTCAGCAAAAATCAGGGTAATGCATATAATGAAGTATATGACAGGACATGTCTTTAAACTGAAAGTAATAGGAATTTGATGCAATAGGATGTAAAAGAGAAAAGTGCGAAGTATTTGAAATGGAGTGAAAAGGAAAATCTGTGGAGACTGCAGGCTTGCCAGCCGCTGAAGAGGAAAGAGCTGTGTTTTATGTGCACTGGGGTTTTCCCAAGAAGCAGCAACCTGACCATCCTGGCTAAGGGCAGCAAGATCTGGCCACAACCTTGTCCTGGAATGATGGGCAGCACTAAAACAGCATTGCACTCTGCTCAGCCACGTGTGCCCCTCCGTCCCCTTTCACTTTCACCATAGGAGCGCATCTCCAAGGCAGACATCTGGCATGTGAGGTGTCCATTTTAAGATAATTTGTTGCAGGGTATAGAATGCTAGGCACAAGGCAGCACTTCTCCAGAACAAAAGCTGCTCTTTGAAAAGTGAGAAGGGGGAGAGGTAGGAAATATCTCTGCTGGTGCTGTGGGGAAGGAAAAGCAGCAAACTACAACTCTCTAAATGCCTCTTCCCAACTGTATGTATCACTGCACGGGAATTTGGCACTAGCAGCAGCACCCCACCACAGCACAGAACAAAGCATGAGCAATGCAGCTGTGCAGCATTTCAGGGAGCGTGGGGGTTGCAAATAGCAGAGATGCTGTGACGTTTGGTTCCTCTAAAGAAAAAAAATCCTTTCTGAATTCTTTTATAGAGTATCTGAAAAGCTTCCAGATGGGGAGCATCGCTGCACACACATTTGCAGTCTCCTTGGTGAAGTTTGGCGATTCTCCCAGGCTGGATTTGGGAGCAGGAGCTTCTGCTCAGTGGGACCACGGGAACATCCGACCTGGCATGGGGACTCGGGCGCCCGGGGCATGGACTCCAACCTCTTTGCTGGCCTGGGCCACACTGTGGGAAGAGAAATTGTCACAGGCTGCGTAAACAAAGGTTGCTCCGAAAGTAATGCCTTCTATTTATTTCTGCGGAAACTACAACTGATAAGATGTGCACAATAAGAAAATTTGATAGAGCAAATTCTCAGCTACGAAGCGCTATTTTGCAGCAGTCACCATCATTAGCTATGCACTCTTGCTAGTGATGAACAAGATCCTGTGTGTCACACATAAAAATCTGTACTGGCGGAGTCGACCCACTGTTACTGTCACCACTGCTGAAATGCACAATCCACTGCCTTACTGTGCTTATGTCCACTGACTGATCTCCATAAATGTTACACAAGCTTCAATGAATGTCAGTGGGTGCCATTTTTTTTCACATGGAGGAACTCAGTGACACACCTTTGTGCCATCCACACTCCCATGTCAGGTGCCATTCTATCTGCCCCTCTGCTGCCATCTGTCACACGGCAACAACATGTAATGAAATACTGGTGGGAAAGTTTAGCCTCTGCTGCCACACTACTGATATCCACTTCTGACATCATGGGCCAATATTATTAACAGGAGGCATTACTTTCAGAGCAGCCCTCATAAAATATATAGTTTATGTGTACAAAAAATGAAACATTGAAACTTTCATATATTTTATTAAAACAAACAAAACAAAACAAAACAAAACAAAAAAAAAGAGCAACGAAAACACAGAACTAGTGGGATATGTGGCCCTGTTTTTGTGAAGCAAATGCATCAATTCCTGGTTCCATGGCAGTGCCTGCAGATATTAGTGAGCTCTCAGAGTATTCATCAGATATTTTTGATGAAATTTTACTATTCCCAAGCACCATCCTTGAAAAGAGTTGGTCACAAATGTACATACTACCAAAAAGCAACGAGTGAATAAGGCAGGATTGTAAAGGGAGGGATGTTCTTCTCTGGTAAGATGAGGCTTCCAAAAGAGTCCTGGTCAATTTTTGAGTTGAGTGTCTGATCACAACTCTGTGCACTCCATTTGAAGATTCCCAGGTCATGTATTTATGTTCTGAAAATGGGGTTGCAAATAAACCAAAAAATGAGGATTTTTTTTCCAGCAATCTTGAAGCCTGTTCTCAAATTCCTTTATCAAAATGGGAAGCATGGCAGCATATTTTCTGCTGCTTACAGGACTGTTTTCAGCCAGTGAACCCAAATGCACACAACTCTTTTGCTGTCGGTTGGGCTGCATGAGGCCCGTGGGCAATGGATTAGACATGTCTGGACTAGGGAAATGTGGACAGTGCATGGCAGTGTACTTCGTCCTATTTTCCCAGGATCTGACACAGATGTGCTGCTCGCTCACTGAGACCATTTGTTAACCACGTTACAGAACATCCAGTATGTATCAGAAGCTTGGCATGACCCTGGCACTGCAGCAGGATTAACCATTGACAGTCCTGACTCATATATATGTGCTATGGAGGAGAGAAACTGCCCACCCTCTCCTGGTCACCATTCCCTAGTACTGACTTTTTGACAAGCCAAAAACCAGGCTTCTGAATCTGGGGCAATTTTACAAGCTTTTTCACATGCACTGTAACTCCCTAAGTCTATGGGACTGGTGTGCAGCTGTTTGGTGGCTTTTGCTGCTGTTCTGCATTGCATTTCAAGTTCCCAATGCAGAAGCGGAATCCAAGGGACAAAATCCACACCTAGGCTGTTGCTGTTCTCAGTCCTCCTGCAGGGACCTGCCAGGCTGGCAGGGAAACAGGTGTCCATGATGCTCAACATTATTTGCAGCAGGTCAACAGGGAGCATGCAGTTAAATAAGTAAACTACAGAAAAAAGATTAAAATTGCTATAAAGAAGCCATCGGAATGCCGCTAGCGTTACTGGGTCTTTCTGCCTCTCTTTGCAGTGAAATCCTCTTCCTAAACCTAATCTCAGGTCTTGCTTTTCTGCTTAGTCTTTCACATTCATCCTGAAAGACACTCTTGCTGCCAGCATTGGGTGGGATGAGGCAGGCTCTGTGCTGAGCTCTGGAATCCGAGGCACAGTCAGGAAAAAAATAGATGGTGTTGTCAGGGGAGAATGATGCCCAGTGGGGCAGAGGCCATGTTTTTGGGAGCTGCTGCCTGCCTGCCTAATGCCCTGGAAAAGGCAGAGGGCCAACTCTGCAAGGACCAGTTGCTGGGATACTGGCAGGTAGGTCTGCTCAGGTCATCCTATGGCAAAATAAGGAAAAATGTAAAAGAAAAAAAAAAAATGAAGCAAAAAGCGATGGCAGAGGAAACTGAAGCCAGACCTAGTGGTGATCCCTACTGTAGGCAAAGCCTTATGTTGGCAACAGTGTGTCCTTGGCAACCGAAAGTAAGGGACAAGGGGCTCTTTTTTATCCCAGTTCCTAAACTTGGCTCTGGTGAGCCAGGAGGTGATGAGGAGGAGGCTGCTGGAGGTGGCTGTCCTGGGACCCGGTGCATTATTTTGCCAGAAGCACCTGCTGAATCACCATTTTCATCACACAGGTTCTGCTTTTGGGAAAACCCTTTAAAGCAGAGGCTAAAACACTGCTGAACGCAGAGAGCAGCAATTCCATCTCAGCAGTGAGTCACTTCTGGTTTTAGAAGTTTACTGTGGAGGGGGTGGCTCTCCCACTCGTTCTGTTTTTTTTTCCATGGTCTGATGCAAAGTGGGTCTTTGTCTCCGCAGTGGGGCCAAGACTTCTATACCTGGGCTCAACAAGTGCCAGCAGCACTGGGGTCTGCTGCATCCTGCAGCCTCACCTGGCTGTGGGCCCCAAAGACCCTCAGCAGTGTTCCTGCACAGCCAGGTGAGGACTCTGCGCAGACTGTTGTTAGGAGCTGGGCCTGGACAGGATCTGTCTGCAAAATAATAAATATATCACCTCTTCAGTCCCACTTTTGCCCCCTCTGTTCTGCCAGCTCTGAATTGACTGCCACGGAGACTGCCAGGCAGCACTGTGGGCTGTGTCCCCATTTCTCTTGAATTCTCCCTCACTGTCAGAGCATTATTCTTTGTTTATTGTGTGCAGGACAAAGACGAAGTTGTTCCCCTCCTCCCCCTGTCTTTTTTAAGCTTCCCTCAGTCTTCCTCTCTAAGGGAACACCAATGCCGTTCTCCCTGCACCAGCACCACCGGTTGCATTTTCCAGCACCACATGTGACGGCGAGACGCCAGGAGTGGGAGTGGGGACGTCGTGAAGGTCACCGTGGGGCAGACAGCCACAAAAACTGTGACTGGGTGGAAGAAAAGGGATAACAGAACGTAAGCCTGGCTCACAACTCAGCGGCTTTTCACCCTTTTTTCTTTCTTTCTTTCTTTCTTTCTTTCTTTCTTTCTTTCTTTCTTTCTTTCTTTCTTTCTTTCTTTCTTTCTTTCTTTCTTTCTTTCTTTCTTTCTTTCTTTCTTTCTTTCTTTCTCTCT
>JAPSGF010000003.1:29372754-29428769 GCA_035772895.1 Perdix hodgsoniae | reverse complement strand
CTTTCTCTCTTTCTCTCTTTCTTCTCTTTCTTCTCTTTCTTCTCTTTCTCTCTTTCTCTCTTTCTTTCTTTCTCAGATTCACAAGTACTTTCCAGTGGCAACAGCAGCAGCTTTTGTGATAACTTTTCCTGGACATTAGATTTTCCCTCACTTTTACCATCTTCTGAAGATGCAGTGATAAAATTTAACATTTTCTTCACTATTCATTTTGCTTACTTTTTTTTTTTTTTTTTTTTTTAGCCTCAATACACCTTTTGATGTTGGCATCAACAAAGCAAAATTCAATAATGAAATAGCCAAATTTCAAGGTTTCATTCAAACTACCACAATACTGCTTCTTTTTAGAACTAACAAATGGCACACATAAAGGGATGCTGCAACCTTTATTCATGTAATTTAACAGCAGATGCAGGGAAACAATGAATGCAAATGCTACAGGCAGTGTTAGGAGCAGATAGCACTGACAGACCAGAGAAAATAAAGTTAGGCAGCAAAAAATGATGCATGCAGATATGAAGCCAGGAAACATTGGCAGCATAAAGCCCTTTCTGCGCCCATGTACTCATGGTGAGGAACAGAAAATCCCAATCCTCCGTCACTACCCAACCTTTGAACTTGGTCATTGTTACAACTTACATTATTCAGAAGGCCCTCCTTTTGGTTCTATGATTTTATTTATTTATTTTTTTAATAAAAAAGAAGTGCCAGTACTAATGGTTCCCAGTTATCAAATGCACTCAGAATGAAAAGTTCCAGATCACAACTAGCTTGAGGTATTTTTTCCACAGTTACTGTATATTGTAAATGCAGCACAAAAAGGTGCTGTCAGTAACTGATTTCTGCATTGACTTAGTGACTAGGAAACAAGCACATATCCAGAAGTGAATCCTTGCTATGAGAGGACTAGCCACATGCTTGGTAAGATGCACTATTGGGATTTCTGCCTCATCAGTGCTTCAAGTAGTGGAGAAGGACTAGTGCTGATTATGGGGAAACTACTTGTGTCTTCAAGGGCCTGTACTCTCAGCTGCTCTTGTATATGGTCACTGCAGTGGTAGAGATCAGCAGGACATCTGGTCTGCAACCTTTATACATTACATGCTGTGTTATGGCACCTGTCTATCTGCACAGTACTAAGCTGGTGGGTCACTCATTGGTTCAGGTGCTGCAGTTAAATCACAGAATCATAGAATCTCCAAGTTTGGAAAAGACTTGCAAGATCATCCAACCCAAATGTTCACCTGCAAGCAATATTTCCCACTAAACCATGTCACTCAGTACAACATCTGAACATTTCTTGAACACCTCCAAGGGCAGTGACTCAACCATCTCTGTGGGTAGCTCATTCCAGCCTCTGACAACTCTTTCAGAGATAAAATTTTTCCTAACGTCCAATCTGAATCTCCCTGACATGTCTTGAGCCATTCCCTCTAGATCAATCACCAGAGAAGAGGCCAACCCCTACATCATCACAGTCTCCCTTCAAGTAATTGTAGAGAGCAACAGTGTCTCCCCTGAGCCTCCTCTCCTCCAGTCTAAACAATCGCAGTTTCCTCAGATGCTCCTCATAAGTCTAGATGAGACACAAAATTCCTTGGATAATGCTAGAAGAACAAACAAGTATTGTGGCATAAATATCTTCAAACATAAGGCTCATATAGGGGCCCATAAAGCCACCATAGAGGCTGATCACCTGAGTTCCACTAGAAGATCCTGAAAATGCTCCTACATCAGCCAAATCAATCCCACGATCCTCATTCTGGACCACTTCCTCCTGCCTCTACATTCTGCATCCTGGAATAGGGACGTCCACCACACAGCCATCCATTACAAGGAGCTCTGTCACATCTACAAGCCCTCAGCTTTGAAATCACATCTCAACCCCCAGTTGTTAGAGCCATAAACTGAGGGAGACACAGGTAAGGGAGGCAGCCCACTTCTTCTCTTCACATCGCATGACATGAACCACAGAGCTTCAGTGAACACTGTTCTTACATGCTATGAAAGGCTGTGCTTAGGAAAAGCAGATCAGAGAGTATTTGCGTTACTCTACTGATCAAGGAGCCAAGGCAGAGTTTGCCAGATCCTGAGGTTATTTATTCTGGCACAAAGTTAAAATAACTCTGTTTACACTAGAGCATGTGCAGAATTTAACTCTTACTTAAAAATAAACATGCAAGCAAAGAATATCAAAACATGTAACAGCGTAAGAAAATATATTTATTAAATTCCATGGCAATACTATGGTAAAATTGTTAAATACATGCATATTTTTAGACACACAAGCAATACAACAGGAATTACAACAGCCAAGCAAACTAGTTTTAAAACACTTGCAAAGTTGGTGTCTTAGGTTAGTCTCACGTGTCATCTAGTCCACTGGATTATTTCCCCATCCTGATCCCATGCTTCCATTTTCAAGCATGCATTTGTTTAATTGCTAAGCTAATAAATCTTCTTGTTGATACGCACTGTTGAATCACTACTTTACTTGGTATGCTACAACTTTGTGTAAGTGCTGTATGATTATTTTAAATTGTGAAAATCTTTTTTCAGTAACAGATTTGGAAGCTGGAGAACTTCAGTATCATTCACCAACAGAACTACGTTAAACGACTGGTTAGGTTTAGTGCGTTAGGATGACTGTTTTAACAGCATGATTTATTGATTTATTCTCAGGACTAATTTCTATAGATGAACATTTCAGACTGGCAAACAATATTTTCACTACTATTTAACAAAAGTCCATTAAAATATTTGTAAAAATAGAACACAAAACCATCTCTAAAAAAATTATTTATGCTGTAAAAAGACTGTATAAAAAGAGCTAAAAAAAAAAACCCAAAACATTGAACCATTGAACCTGTTCACAGTATATATTTTAAAAGTAACAGCATTAGAGTACAACAAATTTTTGGGTGACTTGCATGACTCCACCAGCTCTGCTGCTTCGTGTGCCACAGCTGGACAGAAGTTCAAACTACCATTATCATCAGGCAGGGTTTCAGATGAGAGTCATCTTCTTTTTTGGCCATCTGACAGGCTACAAAGCTTACAGTGTTGTTTACCCTAAGCCACTTTAAATCACATTAAGGGAACAATGTCATGGTGAAGTTTAAGGATTGTTTTATATCTGTATTTGTTTTGCTACTAAAAGGTGTGAGACTTTACAGGTGTCTATTTTACTCTGCCCACTTTAAGCTTTCTGAATTTTTATCAGCCCAACTAAGGAAAATGAAAACATTCAATTTTTATGGAGTCTCTGGTTAAACTTTACTCTCTGGGCACTACGATTTGCAAATTAAACCAAATGAGTTGCAAAGTTATTGAAATGTGTGGCTGGCAGAGCGCTCGTGGAGGCTGTGCATCTACTTCTTCAGCAGCCTGCTTTCCGGTAACACCAGTTGAAGTGCAGATTTGAGACTGTTCAAAATCCTCTCTACAGATGCTGTTAGGGAACACAGTAAAAGACGAGGATGCTAATTGCTCTGGCTCACCATGGCATCACCCAGACACAAGGAGACAGTGAGACTGGCAAGGGATTAACTCCACCCCTTGCAGCACCCTGCTCACTGACCTGAGCTCACTGCTGAGCTTCCTGGTGAAGCTCAGTCCTCAAATATTTTCTGGAGACTTTTTCTGTTGAAAAAGTGAGAGAAGTTGATAGACATTTTTGTGGGGGAAAAGAAAAAAAAAAAAAAAGCATTGTTATGCACACTGGGACAACTTGTAAAGTTGCAGAAAACCCTGCCAATATAATTTGAGGTTTGTTTGCATAATGTGCAAAAAGGAAATAAACACTATCATAGAAACACTGGGGAAAATCCAGAGTTATATAAATGATGGAGGAGGGGAAAAAAAACTGTTACGGATGAAACTGTTTTCCAGCTTCTATGAAGATATTTAAAAACTTAAGAGAGGCATGAGGAAATGAGCTTTATAGACTCCAATGTTCCTCAATGCAACATTTGGGGTTGAAGAATGTCCTCCCAGGCTCACTAATGACAAGTCAAAGAAGAATCCAACAACAAATCTGCAGATGTGCATCTTTAAACAACAGTCACGCAGGTCACTGATAAATGCACAGCAGCAGAAATTCCACAAAGGATGCTGGGAGGAGTGCAGATGGCAGCCATTTCCCCTGTGAGAAAATGCACCTCCTAAGGCATATACTCAAGTACAGGGTTCTGAAAAAACATGCTTTGGGAATCGTAAGCCAATACATAATTAGGTACATAATGCTGCTATCACGTATTTGCATGAAAAGTTAGGACCTTACTTAGTGTTAAAAATTCTGATGCCATTGGATTTGAAGTCTTTTCAAAGCCTGTGGCAGAGCAAAGGATGCTATTTACATGGGAAGTCCTTGATAGATTTATGGTACAGAGAGTTGTTAGCAACTTGATTCTTGAAATATTACATTTTCTTCCTGCATATTTCAAATTATTTTACTGTATTTTTATCTACTTCTAGATACAATATGCTATTTACAAAGAAATTATTGTCTAAAAATAGAGGATACACTTTCTCGTCACCTTTTAATAGTGATATTCAAATATCTTCTCCCTCCAACAAATCCAGTTACCCTCAGTTTTTCTACCATTTATGTTCAATTGAGTGTGGAGGACACTATAAGAGGGAATTCCACTGCCTTCAGCTCTAACTTTATTCAGTTGGACTTGTCAAAAACAAGAAAGGAGAGAAGAGACTTTCATGTGTCCCTTCAGAGCAGCCTGAAACACCCTGATGCCCTGTGCCCAGAAAAGGAAAGTTCTGGTCCCCCTCATAAATCAAATGTGAAAAAATGTGTTGCATTTGCCAATTGTGTTGTGATGGATTAAACGGCTACTGATTTCCTTTGAGAAACAATTTACCCATGAAAGCAGCAACTATGGATAATAGAGTCAGCAATAACAGCAAACACCACTGATTAGGTCCTAAGTCTGCATTTGCAGCCACCACATAGCTGGGGAGATAATTCACTGCCTATCTGTAATATTATAGCTTACTATTTTGTTGAAATATTTACTAGTAGTTCTGTGAGGTATATCACATTCAAACTTACAGCTCCAGAATTTAACACACAAAATCAAGATCCCAAGTATGCTCCTGTATGTCAGTCAGAACAACAAAAATAATGAACATGTCAAACAGAAGAGTGCATAATGTTACATCAGACATGACCGATGTTCCATGCATCAAATGAACAGTACTAAAAGTCGTAACAAAAACCAAACCCAACTGTCACACACGACAGTCATGGCTCAAAATAAAAAGCAGCAACACTGGTGACTTGCTTCAGAAAGAAACAGCTTGACATTGGCACCCTACATCTCTGGACACTGATTCAATCAGAGGATTGAAGCACTGAGTTAGGAGTGAAGTGTTCTGGACAAAACCTCTTCTACTTGGAATCCTTCTGTAATTTTTTTTTCTTTTCCCTTTTTATATTTTCTATTCTAGGAAAAAAAATGCAATAAGTTGAAAGAATTAAAACAAAATGGATGTTCAATAAAGGAAAAAGATCTTTCAGAAAATGATGAAAATGCATTTCATTTAGTTTCCTAATACATCTTTCAAAAACAACAGGAAGGGGTTTCACTCACATCTAATCTGACCACAGAAGACTCACTGGGAAGCCCAAAGGCACAAGTACAAGGAGTCTGATCTCCTTTGAAGCCCAAAGTTTCAGTCTTACAATTGACATCAATACATCCAGAGGCTAAACAGCACCATGCTTTGAAAGTGCTTTTGGTATGGAAGGCTTTCTTAAACATGCTTCATTGTATTAACAGATCACTTGGGCTCACAAAACAAGTCTATTCTCCGATGGTCCTTGTTGTTCACTCTTACTGCTCCACACATCCACACCAATGGGTGTCTTCGCATGGACACTAAATGAGCACATATTCTTTCACTAATACAGCAATTGGATTTGCTGCAGAAGATTTAAGATGGACATTTGAAAGGAGTCCTCTCTGGTAGTGTACAGATGAAGACCCACTGCAGGGCTATAACCAAGATTAAAGATATAGTAAGCCACTGCTCTTAATGGGACTCTTCTGCCTACATCCTGGAAATCGGGACACAAATCAAGTAAAGTTAAAAAAAAATAAAGATACCAATGGATAATTAAGTGAGAGTGCTATGGTTCATTAAAGATGACCCTATGTTAGAGGAACACTCTACCACCTAATCATGGTGTAATAAAGCAGTACAGAATGATTTTGCCTTTACTGAAAATGAAGAGCAACATGAAGGAGAACTTGAAGATATGATATTTATGTTGAACTGATTCTCCTTGAGAGCACTGCAAAAGGTGTTAGGTTGCCCCCTGTGAGCTTTGAGTGCTCTCTGCTCTCCCTGGCTTCCAGTCTGCCGAGTTAAAAACTGCCAGACTTCAGTTTGGTGTTGCTTCTTGCAAAATGCAATCATAAGAAAGCACTGTTATTCTCTGAGATCAGCTATTCCCCTGTAGTTTTCCTTTTTCCTATGGATCTTCACATAACAGTAATTGCTCCTCTGTATTGAGAAACTGCTCCACTAAACAAAAATGTAATAAACCACACCCTGTTCTAAATATCTTCTGCTTTCAGCTAAAAGCATAATCTAAAACTTATTAGAACATAAATGTATTAGAAAATAATAATAAAAAATAACACCGGAGTGAAAAGAAAATCAGGCTTTAAATAAAGTATTGTGAGCTTTGGAATAGAAAGAAAATACTGCTACTATTAGGACATAACCGCTGCCTAGCTATCAAGCACAAAGAGTAGAACCGCTTCCTTTTATGTATTAATTTAGTGTTCTGAATAACAAGCAGTAACATGTTAGGCATGAAACTTTCTCTTGTAGGGATGCCTGCTGATGGACACCAGCTATTCACACTGTCTTGCTTTTCATTTGCAGCCTTGTTCATTTCAAAATCCATCCTCTAGAGCAGAATCCTCTCTGCACTTTCCATTCTTCAGACAGACCGCGCATTCTGTCAGGTCCACAAACACATCTAAACTTACTGTCTTTACACTTCCCTCTTCCAGAAGGCATATACAGTTGTTAGTGATGATGATTTGGAAGCTTCTTAGTGTTTTGCCTTTAGTGTTCTGTCAGTTTTGAAATCCCTCTGTGTTTCCATTCTACGAAGATGGCAGAGACATGTTAGTATCTGAAACTGCAGCACCCATTGCAGTGACTAGGTTTAACCCAACGCTTGGTTTTACTTTGATGGCCAGGTTATGTGGTTCGGTAGACCAAACATCTGCTAAGCTCAGCCATCCTTCTGGTCTGTTCTCATACCATCACAGCTAGCAGCTTAGTCACCCCAGCCTCCTTATCTCAGATTGAAATCCACTTATTCATCTTATTTTTTTTCAAATGCCACAAGCTGGTTCAGGAACTGGAAATCTACACTAAGATTTGGTTAGGACTTTATGAAAACCCTTTTTGATCAAGCACTTAAAGATCTGACCTCTCTTCACTGTGTTTTACAATATGGAACAGGTAAATTAGAAAGCACTTTGTATAAGGTAGTGAAACTCAGTGTGCTACAGTTGGAAATTTGCACAGTGAAATATTACAATTACAGATGCCTATAGATGCATACATGAAAAAAAAATTCAAAGATGATTGTTCTGAAAACTTCTTTAAGCATACAAATTTACATCATTTAAGATATCTTTGCATCACATGTCTAGTAAAGGAGAGGTAGAATTAGTGGCCCTAAAACCTCTTAAGGTTTCTGCCACTGCAGAAATCCCCCTTTGCACTCCTTGATAGGATTTATAGGAAAAGGTCCTGTTGGGTGGACAATGTGGAGAACAGCCAGGCAGCAGGTAGCAAAGCTAACATAATGAAGACCATCCAAAGAGCAATTTGTTCTCACAGAGCTGTAGTACTACTTCTGATTTCTGGTGCCAAATGGCTTGGACAACTAGTGTTAGTGGTCAGAGATTTCCCCATGGCTTACATTACTGCATAATGCAGAGACTCCTGAATACTGTGGGGGAATGGAATAGAGTACGAGTTGAGGCAGGAGGTCTGGAGCTCAAACTATAAAATACAAAATGCATTAGTGCAATACATCAAGAAATATTAACTCCTTAACCAAAAAACAGAAAAAGTACAGAGTATTCTATGGTTGTTTTTTTTGTTTGTTTGTTTGCTTGTTTTTTGTTTTTTTTTGTTTGTTTGTTTCGTTTTCTTAAACTTCATGCAGTTCTTGTTGAGTTTTAAATCAGTGTTACACTTTTTTTCCCAAGTTTGTACCCCTGAGTCAAACACTGAATAAACATTGTACAGTAGGTACAGAAACTAGTGTCTAGTTAAGAAGCAACAGCTTTGAACGGCCATTGCTTCAAAAGTGTTAAACAGTGACAATACCTTTTCATATGGGAGAAAAGCAGAACTTTGATTTGTTGTTAGTTTATCACTAGGTAAAAGATCTCAAGAGTTTCCAACCATATCCTTATAAAACAGGCTGAAGTTTTCAGTAAATGAAAACTTCAAGTGAGCATACCTGTTGGGACTACATCATTTGAGTACGCATGGTTGAAAACAACTACAACAAAGCAAAGCAATCTTTCCAAGTTATGAGTTGTACAAGATCAATGTTAGCCTTCAAACACTATCTGAAGGTAGGCAGAGTTCTCTGACTATATTTATCAGGAGATCTAAATTCAATACCACTTATATCCAATATATTTTACTACAGTAATAACTAGATTGCTATAATTCTGGCCTCAGCCTCTATTAAAATGGAACATCAACACTTTCATTAACTTAAACATGGTAACATTCAGCTTACTAGAACCTCTGCTGACTGTCTCCAAGAATAGCGCATGCTTTTTGAACTTTTTTCATCCTGTTTCATCAGGAACAAGAGCTTATTTAGAAGGCAGGTTCAGGTGCAATGATGACTCACTGTTAATCATTTGGCTTGTTTTGAAAGAAGTGTGTGAAGGACCAGCCCGTGTTACTGGGCTTGGGAGAGTCTTCATCATCTTTCGGGGGAAGCAGAAACTGACGGGAATTAATGGAGCATGGGCTCCCAAAAGATGCATTTTCATTGTTGCTTTCAACTGATCCAGGAGAGTCTGGAGTGTCCATGTTCCAGGCATTTGTGTTTGCTTGAGGTCTGTAACCTGCTGTCTTATCTGACTCTCCCTCGGCAGGTGAGCGACTTTCTATTTTCAGAGCACTGACAGGCAGCTGCATTTGTGGCTTATAGCCCGCAGTAGTCACTAAGTCTATTTCTGACTCCTCTTCTGGTTTAATTTGAGGCTGATACATTGACTGGATGTCAATGTAAACCACCTGAGATAACCCCACAGGTTCATCCATAGGGGGATTTGATATTTCCTCTTCAATGATAGGGGGGCAGTAGGACACAACCACGTGGTTTTCTGTTTCTGAGTCAGATCCATCTTCAGGCACAATGGTGTCTGTTGTTGCGGACATCATCTCAGTGTCTTCAATTTTGGGAGCTGCAGACTGTGTTTCCACCACTTCAACACTATTTGGGGTACAGGGATTCATTTCCAGTGTTTTAAGTGACTTATTCCCCTGAAGTGAGAAAAAGAGGGCAGAGACTAAGCTAAAAGACCTGGAAACCCTGATAGTAACAGCTTGTCCAAATTAAACCTGCATGCTGGCTTGTGTCTTGCACTCACTCCATTACTATTAGTACAATCAACCAATCAGTCAATCAATAAATGCTTTGATTTTTTATTTTCTGGCTCCTCACACACTCCTGTTTATGTTAAAACAATTTCAGCCAATTTGGAGACTCCAAATCTTGCATTAAATGTTTGAGAACTGTTTCATCAAATCTCAGCTGAGATTCAAGAAGGTTATTTAAATGTTACACTCAGTTCCAGTTATGGTGCCCACTATACGTTATCATACTTTCTACTTCCCCTGCCAGTATGACAAAGATAGTAACTATCTGGGAGTAACATAGCCATCTACTAAGACTCTCTATTAGTGTGGCAGGACAGAAATGCATCATCTCTTTCCTAGTTTAAACTTTGTAACCACATAAGCATTACAGTTTCAAATGTAGTTTGACAAAATTTACATAGCATCTTGCCATGTTCCTCTTTGCCACAGAGTTATTTTACAACTAGAGTAGAAGACTCAAAACCTGCAGAAGACTTATTTGCTCACAGTGTCTTCTAGAAGTTTAAAACGCCACATTTAAAATAAAGTTTACCTCACAAATGTTCTTCTGAAACTGAAGCGCCTTACTGTTCTCAGGATTTGGGATCTCTGGATAAAACGTTTCTTTGATCCTTTAAAGAGGAGAGAAAGAACTTATCAAAGTTACCAAGCCCTGAAACACATTGCCAATACACTGAAGGGGTCAGAACATTTCACTTTAATTCAGAATACTGAAGACATCTGGTACAAAGATTCAGTATGTTATACTTTCTCTGAGTATTTAATGGAAATAGCAGCAAGCCATTCTATTTTTTTTTTTTTTTTTTAAACTAGGGAACTTGCGATGCCATGTTTATGAGAACGTAAAGGTGAGATGTCTACCTGGGTGTTTGTGGATAGCTCACAAATTTTGCTTTGAAAAATAAACAGGGCTCACTGGGAGACAGGCTCCTGTAAAATCCTCTTGTATTCCTAGCTCTCACTTACTGCCAACTCAATTTCTTCCTCACTTTCTAAAACATTATTTTGCCACCTTCTTTTACACAAAGGTCTGTAAAAGCCCACTAACATATTTGCCACCCACAGAAGACAAGGAATTACTCAAATGATCAAAAACACTGGTGCTAAAGCAAACCTATTCCAAAAACGTTCAGAATTGAGTGCAGATATTTACCATTCCCTTTTCCTGTAGCAAAAGATGCTTGCCACCACTCCAAGCAGAACAACCACTGCCACAGGGATGAGAATTGCAATGATTAGTCCTACAGCTGGGGGACAAAAAAGAAAAGGTAGTAAATATATGCAAAGTTTCCAGCAAGCTTTATGCTTTTTCTAACAGCCCCACAGAATAGAGTCTATCTCACCTAAACAGTAACTCAGCTGATAGTGGCCCATAAACCATGATCCATCCCATAAACTTCACCTTTTCTGGAAGACCAGAAGTCAATCCATAAATAGAATTGATTCAGTGACAGCTACAGAAATCAGCCAATTATTTCTCTCTACTTGCTTAATCACAAAGGTGCAATTCCAGACTGACTGCCTCTGTGATTTCTCTTCTCAGTAGGCACTGGAACAGCACTTTCAGGTTACTTGAGCTGGTTAAATCTCTGGTAATGGCTTTTAAAGGCCAACAACACTGCACAAGCTGCACTGCCTTTCATACAGTTTACAATGCTTCTAATTCCCAAGGTTGCTCTCTCATACATTCCCACTGTCTTTCTCTGTTGACGTTAAGTGCATTACATTTGATTTTTCATGTATTTTTGTTGCACCCCAGTGTTTAGTCTTCCTTTCACATGACTTCTTTTTTAATTCTTGTTCCCCAAAGTCAATCTTTTTTTCTAACTATCTTTCAGGGTTTGTTTCTGTCAGGGGATTGATAAAACAGAATTAAAAGCAGAAAGGCATCTGTTTATAATTCTGAAATGGGTAAATATTTCCACAGTGTGTTTCTTCCCATCATGTATTAACAGATAGATATTCTTCATGGGAAACTTGACAAAAACAACACGCTGCTAAAGAAGTCTCCATACTATAATAAAAGTTTGCATTTCTTCTGCATACATTAGCATGAACTATAAGGTAGCTGTAATAAGTAAGGACTTTTTTCTCACTTTTAGCATTTTGTGTGTGTGTTTTTTCTTTTTTTTAAAGGAACTAAATAAAAAAATAGGCACAGACTATCAGAAGTAACCAGGAAAAAAAAAAAAACACAACAAAAACACCTCCGTTTTACATACATTGGACAGCCCCTGCGCTAACTAACATTGATGAATAGGGATATTCAACTTACAGTCTTCCTTTGTCACCACATAGAGGCTGTTTGGAGGGCTCAACCCACCAGCAGTGTAGGCTTGTAGATCTAGCTGGTAACTCGTTTTGCCTTGAAGATCAAGTATTTTCAAAGACTTTTTTGTTAAGTCAGTGATATTCTTAACTTTAAGTTCTGGATTCCCTGTTTGTTCGGAAGAAAGAAAAGCATGCACTGTAAAAAAGGATTCAGAGGGCCATCCTCAGCATCAGCAAGACTTTCTTTAAATCAGCTTACTAAACCCAAGTAGCCCTCTATTTTAAGCAAAACTGAAGCAGAGATTCCTGGTCATGGTGCTTGGATGTATGGCAGCAAACACCACAGGATTCTGCTGAATTTTTTACACTTGTGGTTGTCCTCTTAATTCATTGTGAGACAGACCTCAGTACCACACAGAGATATGTTTGCAATACAGCTTCTGGTAGATACCCAATTTACATAGCCACATAAGTTCGCCTACATCTCTTCCACCCAAGACATCTGTACACAGGACAGTGTGTCACACTGACACTTAGTCACTATACAGCTCTATGTCCTCAGCAAACCCGGGTGTCCTCCAACTTTTTCCTTATATTAAAGAACAACTATGCTCATAAAACAAAGAGCTGATATTTCAAATGCCACTGTTACGTATCAGGGGCCAACTACCAACAGTATCAGTGACTAATGCAACTGAACTATAATATCTCTTTTCTTTTTTAAAATGAAATTAAAATGAGGAGGGGAAAAAAAAAAAAAGCTTGAGCAAGGGAATGATGATCTATAGATTTACCTGATTCCAGAAGCCTAGGCTTTAAGGAATCTTTTTCACCTTTTGCAAAGGAAAGCCGATATCCTTCTAAAAACCCCTGACAATCTTCAATGGGCATGTCTTCCCACTTTACCAATATCGAATCTGAAGAAGTTTCTTCTACAGTAAAATTTGGTGCACGTTTTGGAGCTGCAAGAAGAATTAAGAAGGGAGAAGATAGTCAGTAACAGCCTAGAGTTAAATGCTGAATCCATGCAAGTGTTGCATCAGTTTAATTTCAGGGCTGGCATGTCCAGCTTTTCCTGAACATCTTTCCCCCACTCTCAAAAACACCTGAACAGGTGACACTACAAAGACACAAGTACATTGGTCTCTTTGATAAAAAAAATCTCTTCTTGGGCAATGTTTTTGCAGACCCATACACATAAGTACCCTTCTTCACATAACAAATGCCAAAAGACTGCATAAGCATTCAGAGCATATGAACTACATAGGTTTTAAAGGCTTTAGTTTTGTGACTGCATAGCTTGTCTTCAAATTAAACAAACTTCACACTACTGTTATGGAAACCTATCTCAGCTTAAAAGAACAGCCTTAGCAAGCATCACAGGTCCTTACTGCAATTTCTGGAGCCTACTGAAAATATCACAGTAGTGTAATGCCATGCAACAGGACATAGTCTAATGTCAGACACTTCTCTACTACAATCTATCAGCACTGAACTCATGTTTGAGAATGCATCTATTTTACTTTGATGATTACCTGCCCACAGGCAAATTTGATGTTCAGAATAAACCTATGATCTTCAGCAAAATGAACATCCTTATTTTCCAATGTCTAACCCGTTTTCATTATTTAAAGCTTTTATCTACTTGTCTTGGAGGTTTCTAATTCTGCTGAGAATGCACACTGAAAAACCTTCTGGGAGAGTGTTGTTTATTTTTACAGAAATGCAAATGGATGAAAGATGAGTTTCTGGAAAAATTCTCTCAATTCCACCTTCAGCTTTAGCAGTGAAATAAACAACTGTTTCTCCAAGGGATCAGATTAGTTCAGCAGCTCAGTTTTCCAAGCACGATCTTCTGGCAGAAACCACACTAAACTTCAAAGTGAAATGGGAGCTGTAATCACATTCCACACAGGAGATGTGATTGTAAAGAGCAACAACAAGTTCAGGCTCCTGGAAGTAGGCTTTCAGCCACTAGTGCATCCCCAGGCAAGTAAGCTCAGCCTCAGTCCACAGCCCAAGAAGCTGAAATAAGTAAACTCAGTGTGACAGGGAACTCATTATGACAGTAGCTGAGGAATCCAGTTCTCAGAAGTTTGCTTTGACTTGACAAGTTGACGCCTCTCCTGCAGAAGGGACCACATCACTGAGGCTCACACTACAACTGTGCCTTCCACTCCAAAGAACACTGTCTGTAAAGCAAACTTTTGCTCTGTGGTGGCAAACCCTGTGCCGCAATACAAACTGAAGGATATATAGTTGTTGCATTCTGAGAACTGGGGTGGATCAAGAAATATATTACAATTACGTACTGAGAACAAGCAGAAATCAGTGGCACTGTATGACAATTTTAGTGTCAACCTTCTGCAAACACCGAGCTAAAAGCAGACACAGTTCAAACTCACTTTGCAAAGATCCTGAATTATAAAGTACACTTACGCAGCTCTTTTGTATACCCAGTTATGTTCTTCAGTAACTGATATCCACTGGATTTGCAGCCATACAGTGAAAAGTTGTATCTCACGCCAGGTCTGAACAGAGCTGCAAGAGAAAAGCCACAAGTGAGTATCCACAAGTTTCACTTACGGATACTGATGCTTTTAATTTTCACACTGCACACACTCACAAAAATACGTATTAAAAAAATGACAGCCTTAGACTGCAGTATTAGATATAAACACTGTTAGTCCCAGTTTTGGAGCAGTAAGCAAATCTAGTTCTTGGAGAAATTTTGTTTCTAAACAAACAAATTCAAAATAAGCTACTCAAATTGCATAAATTGCTCTTTCCATGAGGAAACACAAACTAAAGTTACCGAAACATATTGCTTTACTTTCCTCCCACAGCAGCCATGCAGATCCTGACTTCTCTTTGGAAAGAAAAACGTATTTTGAAATACAGAGGCTTACTGCAGCAATAGTGCAAAAGAAATTCAGAGATGTCTCAATAGTGACACTGAAACACTTCAGCAATGAACTCCAGGTCTGAAATGACTCTACAAAACCCAGACAGTCAAACTTCTGCTGGGTATGCCTTTGATAGAGGCATGTATGTTTAATACTACACAGTATAAATGATTTACAACTTCCTGTGATTTCTGTAGGTATTTTCAAGCTGAACCTCAATTAATCTTTTCCTAAACAAACAGCCTCTGTGGACCAGTACAGAAGTCATGTGGGTTCAGGTCCAGATGGAGAGACTCTTCTGGATGGACCAGAGGTAAATGTGGCAGCTTGAGCCCAGCCCCCACAGCCTGGAAACTCTCACAGTACACTTCAAAAAGGATCACAGGAAAGAGAGCAAGAGTTGAACAGTGCATTAATACAGACACAGTATTGTCTGCTTAGAAAAAGCAAGAGCTAGTCAGCACAAACAGAAATAACATGGAGACATGTAACTGCAAGTAGGAAAGCTCACCTACTAAACTTGCACCCACCCCAACTTTTCTATGTACACAGTTTCAAATCATTTTCTCTAATGGGAGCTTTATATACAGCAAACGCTTCTAGAAAGTAAATATACATATATACAGGGAGCAGTGAAAAAACCTACATCTTCCTTAGGTCTTTTCTGCTTCTACTAGTCCTACAACAGCTGCAACTCATTTCCCTAGCTCCCCACCGGCACCTAGAGACCTGGAATGCGCCCCATTCCATAGAACTTTAACTGCTGAAAGTGATCTAACACATGGAGATCACACTTAAAAATATATATATATCTGCCTGATATAAAAACAATGCATTAGTCTTTCCCCCATCCTGAGCAGTGCTTTTAATGTTTAGAATCCAAATACACCCCTGAAACCTAGATTAACCATTATGCATTATGCTGTAACAGGATGTTGTTGGGTGTAGATAGAAAAGGTAATTTCAAAATAGTTAATAAATGCATGATTATAATAATTTAGTGATGACTACTATTTGGATTTGGTAAGGCTGCATAAGAAATTTTAAAAAAATGCAATGCCAAGGAGAAGTTCATCTGTATACACAAGCACAGAGCAACAATCTTTGATCCACAGCATTGGTACTGCTCTCACTTCATTTGCTACTCAGGCTCTGAACCAGAAAAACTCAAAATATGATTTCTGACTTACCAGATTTTATCACTGCATCCGTTGTATTTGAAGGAAATTTCTGCCAGTCCACAGTGCAGGGTTCTGACCCAGATGAATGACACCATTTTACTATATAGCCACAGGTCATGTTGGGGTAAGAATTCCAAGAAATATAAATTCCATTCCCCATTGCCACTGCTCGATCTGTTTTGACATTGTCTGCAACAAAGATGATAAAAAAAATCCATCAGAGACCAGACACTTATCTGTAGTCAAAGCTGAAAGAAAGACTCCCAGACACAGCACAAAGGTTTTATAAACTGCAGTGATTTCTAGCAATGAGAAGCGTGCTCCTGGTACTGTGAAATTCAAAGCAGCACACTCAGCTATGCTTTCTCAAGTGCTGGAAATCAGATGTAGCCTGCAGCAAATCCCACAGCCAGTCTTAAGTATGATGATGAGCAGTACTGCAGCTCAGGACTGGCTAAAAAAGCACTTTTTCAAGGTAAGGATTTACAGCAAATGGCAGGTTCAAATCTGACTTGACACCAATTTGGCAGGAGCCTGCAGCTATAAATTCCTGCTGTTATTTCAGCTAACAGTTTGCTTTGTGTTTCTGTCAGAGTGTCTTGCTGTCACTCGCCCAACCACAGACATTTATTTTTCACTGAAAATCAACAGCTAAAGTTGAGTCTTTGGTGAACTTCACAGAAATTCAAGGCTACCAAGGGTAAATAAAAAAAACTTAAAACAACCAACTAAAACAAACCTGCAATGCCTTCTGTTTTTTTTTTTTCTTTTCTTTTTTTGTTTGTTTGTTTCTGATTTCAAAGGTTTGGATGCCTCTGAACCAATCAGATTTGAGAATGCTTTTTGATTCCTGCAGCTTCCCTCCCTGGCTGACAGATGGGACCCTGCAGAGCTAAAAGATGTTTTCCAAAGGCCATCGCAACAGCTGTGGCTCCACAACTGATCTTCAAAAACAATTTCAGGGTTTGAGTTTTTCCTTATTCAGTGTTCTCATTTATGCTCCCTATTGAGTCTATTATTTCATGTCATTAAATCCATAAACTATGGAAGGTTGAAGGGCAACGGCAGTTTTTAAAAAGCAGTGTTGTTAAAACTTCACTCTCACAGACATGCTGTGAACGATGAAGGACTGCTTGGCTCTAAAAAATATTAACATACACTAAGTGTACAATCATTTTCTAGCTTGCTAACTAGGCAAAAAAGCCACATCTGCTTAAACAGACAAATCAACTCCAGAAATCTTGTAATATTTTTCCCTAAAAAGTACTATGCATCCAGTGAAATCACTCTTCTGTGATTCTGGAAGAGCATATTTGTAATCAGACTGCTTTAATTTTCCTACTGACATGAAAATTTCCTATTTTTATAGTGAGCACATACCCTCTAAAATGCTTAAATACACCATATTCAATATTATTTCCTGAGCCAAAAGACTAGAAAAAAAAAAAAGACTAGAGTTTCACCCAGGGCAATATTGCTCATTTTGATGTATTTATAGCTGCAATCTACAGTAGGAGAAACACCATAGCACTACTGTAGAAGAGGAGTCTGTAACAGCCAGATTATGTGTCCTGAACACTGAACAGCACTTTTCACAGACAGCAACAAATTAATTAAGGCAAAGTATCCTTTGTTTGTGTTTTCGGGTTCCACAAAACCTCAACAGATCACAAGCCTCAGAGCCACTGCTCTCTTATGGACACTGAAAGCACTTACAGATTGCACACAGGAAACAGCTAGAAAAGATGTTTGGGGAGAAATGTCATCCAGTTCAGTAAATGAGTCATCTTTCATGACTCCAGTCAGTGACTCAGACAATTCCTATACCAGCTTGGGAGCAAACCTTCAAGGAGTGCAAGTTGGGTAACACTGAGGGGAACCTCAGACATCCCAAGTACTCATTATAGGAGAAAGCTACAAATGACTGCAAAGCTCCAGCTGCCATCAGCTGTCCCACACCACAAATCCATTACAGAGACCTCCTCAGCAGCTAGAGTCTAGTTTTGGTATTGCATGATGAGAGCCATAAAAGCATTTTTATTCATTTAGCTACTGTACAATTACTTTTCCCTTCAGGAAGCAGAATAAGAAAATATTTTTAGGTGTTGGTGCTTTGGAGAAGCACAAGAAACATTATTTTCTTTTGCATAGAAAGAAGTTTATTTGTCTCTCACTGCAGATCTCATTCAAGGCGTGCATCTTCCTGGCAGGAGATGGTGTTTTCTCACCAGAGCCAGAGTTGGAAGGACGATTGTGGTACCTGTGGTACCTGCTCTCTGAGCAGAGAAGGAGAAGCAGTACATCCTCTGCACAAAACAGCTAAAAGAGCCAAAAGTTTGGTCTTTGAAGATCACACTCCTCCTGGCAAGCAAGGAAGCATGGACTGTCAATAGCCACATGTGATATCATCTGCTCCACAAGCTCAAGGTTAGGAGCAGAAAATCATTATCTGGCTCAGCTATTTTGCTTTACAAAAGTCCTCAGCAAGAGTGGCAGTGTTTTAATTAGGAAGTTAAAGTCTTACCATCTTTACAAATCCCAGCTCCCAGCACAAGGATGCCAACATTTTACCAGACAGCCCAATTAATATTCTCTTGCAGAGCTCAGGAGCACTGAACCGACAGTTCCTCTCTTAAAAAGGCATACAACACCTCCAAATATTTATTCTGATTCTCTTCGGCATGTTACACTTCTCAGCATCTCAAAAAGAATGCACAGAAATAAACTGAGCTCCTTCATCAGAGAACTATGCTAATGCTTTGAAGCTTCATGCTTGTTGCTCCTGGGAGGTCTCCGGAAAAGCAATAGTGAGAGAGGCTGCACATTATCATCCTTTTTTTGTAGAGCATGTAGAGAGCATAATTAATTGGAAAGACACTACCCTAAGAGCAAAGCAGCAATTTTTTTCCTCCCCCATGCAGTAGATTTGCCTGGGAAAAAGAAACAAAGACCAAATGCAAACAAGCAAAGTGCGTTTCATCTCATTTTTCAATCATCAAACTCGCCAACGTATTCCCCAAGGTATGAAGGTGCTAAGCTCTCCGCTGGGAGCACTCACCACTTGGAAGTTCCACGCTTGTTATCGTTGAAGGAGGAGATGAGCCTGCATGATTTTTGGCTACAACACTAATTACACAGTCATTTCTTCCAAGTTTTATCTCAGTACTGTTTGAGGGCTCCGTGACTTCTTTATACTCCAGTGATTCCTCTAGCAGGTAGCAGGACACTTCATGAGACACAATTTTTCCATTGGCTTCAGAAAGGGATAAGGGCTATGAACAGACAAAGAAAACATTACAAAAAAAAGGAGAAAGAAAGTTAAAGAAGACATAGGATAATATGATTCTAGCATCCCAGTCTTGTCTGAGGAATACACAGGACAGGCAGAAAAGACAGTAACTCAAGTGAAAATTTGGAAGTTAACACAAAGGTTCTCAAGTTTTTCATTTCTACCTGGGACTTACTAAAAATTTAATTGTTTAAGTGAAATACTTCTCAATGTAAGTTTTAAATACAAAACTTCAGTAAATTTCAATTTGGGAAAAAATATTTTTTCCATGGATGTTTCTATAAAAAGTAAAGAAAAACAATCTGATTTGTTGACTATCAACTTCATCCATTTATAAATCTGTAAGGAAAATAGATTTTCATGCTTAAATTACGCCATATGTTAAAACTTTAAGTTTCCTATTTACCTTCCAGAAGATTCTTAGACTTTTTCCAGAAGGACTTCTCTCTCTCCAGATATCTGGTCCTCTGGCAGGAGCTAAGATAAAGAAAGAGATCCTTTTTCCATCGTCTATCAAAAAGTTAGCTTTTTAGACAGCTAACTTAAAAAGCAAGTAGCTTCACAAGTTCATTCTTTATCTTCACAGAAACAGATGAACTTACGGGCTTCCAATGTTGTGTGTTCCTCTGTCCCACTCCAGTCACTCCATCTCCAGAAGTGGTCAGCAGCTGAACAGCGCACCCTGAACCGGTATTTGGTGTATGGGCGCAATGCGTTCAGTTGAGCTGTGTAAGTTGAGAACTTTCCACCCGGCATGGAGACATTGTGCTGTTAAAAATTGATAGAATTTTACTTGCTAAATATATATATATTTATATATATATATTTTTTTTTTTGCCTGTATTTTATGCTGAAAGTCAACACCTAAAAAAAGGTGGTGTTCTCCCCAAGAATACAGACTGGAAAAATGCTAGTCAAATTCCAGATAGCTGTTGTTTGTCTCACAGAAGGCAGCCTTCCCAAGGAGAGAAGGAAAATACAAAGAAACAGTGTGAGGATATGACTGTGCTTGGAGAGTATCAAAAAAATACTGAAACATGCTTCCTATGCAGTCATGCTAAAAAAGGATAAGAATTCAGAGGTCTGTCAAAATGAAGTCATATATAGCACAAAAAACATGACATACACTCTCCCTGCTGCAACTGTTCCCTGAAAGTGTGAGCTTTCAAGAGGATAAGCTCTGCAGGCCAAAGCAGGCTGCTGCTTCCATCAACCCTCTTTAGTTCCCGCTCTCTCCTATGAGCAGTGAAATGTTAGCTCAAAAGTTCTGCCAAGGCTTCGTCTCCTGTGCTCATAATCCGAACTGCCACCATAAATGCGCACAGCAGAGTGGGTAGGCAAAGGACTTACTCCTCAGACACATTCACAAAGGCATGCTAAAGACAGTCCACCTGAGCAAGAAGCTTCTCATGCAGCATCCATACCAGACTGATCTTTTCCCTTCAAAAGACAGTATCCAAGTAAAACTCAAATGACTTCTGTTCACAGTTCTTATTACAGCACTAGTCTCTCCTGTTATTTAAAATGGTACGAGTCTTTAAAGTATTTCTGTTTCACAACCACTTAAAAAAAAACACCAAAACCTAGGCATGGGAATGCGCTTTACTGAATCTAATTATAACACATGTGCATCACAGCTGCCAAAACTGGACTCTAAGTGACTTCAAGCTGCAACTAATTGTGCATTTTTAAAGCCAAACGACAAATGAAAAATATAAAAATGCCAACAACCTCTCATACGGATGGAAAAGCTTCTGAAAACATCCTCAAAATGCCATGTAAATAGCCATAACAATTTCACAGCTACTTTTTTATTACAGAGAACTCTTGGAGCTTTTTTATTAAGCAACCAAAGACAATGTGACAATGCTTAAGAGCTTCTACCAAGCTGGGCATTGTGTTTCAAAATATCTGTAATGGAGAGCATTGATACAGGGACAGTGAAGCAAACTGCTGTGGCAGTGTATGTTCCACTCCTGACTGAAGCAGAAGCAGTTACTGCTGGGAGCAGAAAATGCAGGCAACTGTGGGTGAGGGTATCTATAACTACAACACCAAAATCTGATACAGCTAATTGGTCAGAGCTTTTCTTTACATCTAAAAGCAAGTCAATTCCTCTGATAATTCCTAAGGCATCTGATTTTCTCTGCAATACTTAGCATCTGAATACAACTAAACACATCACTACAGAGAACATAGACAAGCTTAAGGCTTCCACAGTCTGTAAATGCTTCGAAAGTGTTTTAAAAATGGGCATATATTTATTACTACCCTATTATTTTAGAGAACACACATATAACATTAGTATGTTCACTGTCAAGTATATGTCAATATTATGTCAACTGCTTCATTTCTGTGGCTTGAGTGACTTTGTACAAGGCTGTACTACTAAATGTAATTGGGTAAGAGAATACTCCTGCTACAAACTACCTGAGGAACCACACTGACAAAAAGCAGTCTATGAGGTTAATGTGCTCACGTGTTCAGGTTCTTTACACCAAGGCTGTGTAATTCACCATCTATTTACCTGTGCTGCTCACAGATACTCCAGCAATGAGCAACCACAGAACTTGGAGGTAAACCTGAGGCCAACTGAGCAGGCAGCCATTAGTCTTCCCCACTGATACAGATCACCCACACACTACTCTAGGCAATAAGTAAGAAGGGGATATATTTCCACCACCTACGCTTGGTATCTGACGCTGGTGTCTAAATTGGTGCCTTAAGCTCATTTGACAGTCAGCAGAATAAATATGCAGCTCCAATCAGTGACAGAACACCAATGCTGGACAGTAGCTGGAAGGAAGCCTGGAAATCTGAACACCACCCAAAACCACCACCTCCTCTCCAGCTGCAGAGATCTTCACCAAAGATTACCTTCTGATATGCCACTGTGAGAATCTCTCCCTGTCCTGCCTCTGTTCTAGTGACATAAGAGCAGGTTTAGCAACTCTGTATTACAGTCATACACATCCAATTGCTCAAAGCAAGCAATTAAAATGTTCTCTAAGGAAAACGGGAAAAAAGAAAATAAACTACAGATTACTGGAGGCAATCAGAAACAATCAACGTGGAAGTCTGTGGGGCAGAAGCAAACTGAAAAAAAGAGTGTGCATTAGTACAGTTTACAGCATGAAGGACAGATTACAAAGTCTGTTACTCAAAGGGTCGACAAAAAGTACTGTGCATGAAGGCATGAGCATATCTCCTTGAATTGAATAATACTGTAGCTACACTGAAACTTCCCCTAAACTACTTAAAAACAAGCAAAATAAAGAACAGCAAGCAACAATGAAAGTAAGTAGAATTTTATCTAATTGTGCTAGATGAGCTCCTAGCCTTTCCTGCATTAAGTAAGATGATCAGAATGAAGACATGAAAAAAGATAAACATTTGAACCAAAAAAATCCACTGAAAATAACACTTACCAGTTTTTGCTCAGAGTGGCCACTGCCAATTTCAATCTGACACAGAAGCCTGATCTCAGCAAAGCTGCCATTTATAAACCAACGCAGACGGACACTTGTGGAGCTGTTCCCAGAAACAGTTAACTTTTCTGGAGTTTCTGGATTAACTTAAAAATTAAAGAAAAAAACATTTATTCTGAGAAAAAAACACACACATTAATTTCAGATTTTAAAAACTACGTTTTGAAAGATTGAAGAGAATCAGAAAAATAAATTATGCCCAAATAGCACTTAAGACAGCTTGCGCTGCAGAGGCACCTATAAAACAGCCTTGCTCCTGATGCAATTCTCAGTTTTTAAACATGGAAGCAGATATACTTATGCTCAGTTCTGCTGGCATACATAATAAGGAGCTGGAGATGCAGAAAAACATTTCACCTCCTAGCTATTTTACCAAAACAGTGAAACATGGGTTATTTCAGAGGACTACACTAATACATGAAACTCACCCCATCACCAGGGGTTCCAGGGAACCTGGAAAGTTAGAACTTAAAATCTGCAGACCTTATTACCTCCCCCTGTTCAAAGTTCCCTTCATGGAGCTTTTGTGGACTATTCAGTACTACTTCTCAGAGCTGTTAGAGAAAAATCAATCTCCACTGTTGGAATTGCCCCAGTTACCCTTGAGCAAATATGTGCTCTACATTGGGAACCAAGTGTACAGTGAGTGAAGGAAAGGAAAGGAAACAAATGGAAAACAGCAGTCATACTGACTGGATGCAAAACAACCCAGTTTATCATTAACAGAAATAAGTTATACCAAAGTGACCTGCCTATGTATTCCTACAGTTCTAGTCTCAGGCTACTTGTCACTAGGAGAGGAAAATAAATAAATAAATGAATGAATTAATAAAGATGAGCTATCTTTAACTACAAGCTGAGTTTTACAGAGGGAATAGCAGAAAGCTGTGAGTCCTAGAAACTCTGAATCCTCAGCTGCAGTGTGGTTGCATGGAAAAGGACAGGGAAGAGTCAGCACAAGAAAGGGAGCATCTTCTCTCTCTCTTTGTTTATAACATGAGTGCAGTGAAATAAGTTCATAACAACAAACGATCACAGTTATGTGCTTATTATCAACAATAAGTAATGCTCTTGCTAGTTCCATTTAGCACTGCCCTTTTATGCTTCAAATGCTGCCAGTGTGACCCTGTATGATATTTTGCCTTTTAAGCAGACACTGAAGTACAGAATCATAGAATGGCCTAGGCTGAAAGGGACATTAAAGATCACCAAGACACAATCCCCTACAGAGGACAAGGTTGCCAGCCACCAGATCAAGCTGCTGGGACCCCATCCAACCTGGCCTTGAATGTCTTCAGGAATGGGGCATCCACAGTTTCTCTGGGCAAACTGTGCCTCAATACCCTCTCAATAAAGAATTTCTTCCTAACATCTAATTTAAGTCTCCTTTCTTTCAGTTTAAAGCCATTTACCCTCATCCTATCACTAACAGACTGTGTAAAAAGTCAGTCTCCCTCCTACTTATAAGCTCTATTCAACTACTGGAAGGCCACAATGAAGTCTCTCCAAAACCTTCTCCTCCACCAAGCTAAACAAGCCCTGGTTGCTCAACCTTTCCTCATAGGAGAGGTGCTCCAGCACTTCCATCATCTTTGTGGTCTCCTCTGGACCTGCTCCAACTGCTTTGCATTCTTCTTGCGTTGGGAGCCGCAGACCAGGACACAGTACTCCAGATGGAGCTCCACAAAGGCAGAACACTTCACCCTGCTTGCCACTCCTCTTTTGATGCAGCCTAGCATACTGCTAGCTCTCAGAGATACAAGTGCATAGTGCTGGCTCATCGTCAGCTTTTCATCCATCAGAACCCCAAAGTCCTTCTCCATAGAGCTGCTCCCAATGAGCTCTTCTCCCAGTCTGTAGATATAGCTGGGAGTGCCCCAACAGAAGTGCAAGACCCTGCTCTTGTCCTTGCTGAAGTTCTCATGGACCCACTTCCCAATTCTGTTCAGGACCCACTGGACAGCTTTCCTTCTGTTATGTCAGCTGCTCCATACAGCTCGATGTCATCTGCAAACTTGACGAGAGTCAATCCCACCACTGATGAAGATATTAAAGTATATTGGTCCCAAGATGGATCTCTGGAGTACACCACTTGTGACCAGTCTTCACGTGATTATACAGACATTGCTTGCAGCCACACTCTGGCTGCAAACATCCAACCAATTATATATGCACCAAATAGTCCAGCCTTCGAATCCATACCTCTCCAACTTACAGATAAGGATACGTGCAGGACCATGTCAAAGGCTTTGCATAAGTCCAGGCAGATGACAACAACTGCCCCTTCTTTGCCCACTGAAGCCATTGCTCCATCATAGAAGGTCACCACCTTGGTCAGTTATGATTTGCCATTGCAGTTCATTGTTACAACTAAATTTTAATTGCTGATTTGTAATAAAATACAAAGCAACACATAAACAGCAGCTGTTTATTATTAGATCACAAGCAGCATTTCTCCATACAGCAGTATACAGTCCAGTAGTACTGCTGTAGAGTACATACAATAAAGGCATCTCCCTGTACACCCTATCTTTACCTCAGGACATGTGTTAAGCTTTCTTAAGTTCAAATCACAAAATGAGTCAAAAAACGTGTGACAACAAAGCAAAACAATCACAAGCATACCATGTCAGTGTTCTTTCAAACTCAAGACAAACCTTTAGCATATAGTAAATGTATCTCATTGCCTTCATAACTCTCAAAACTTACCTCTCTGATTTAAATAAACCAAAAGTGATGCCTCTGTTTGTCCAATAGGATTGGAAACTCCTAATACAAAACTGTAGGTTTTCTGATCAGACAGAACTGGAAAGCCACAAACACGCTCTTTCTTCATTTCATTTACTTCGCAGGAAACATTTTTACCAGATATACTACAAAGTAAGAAAGGGTGGTTGGAACAGTATTACTTTCGAAAAAGGTAATTTATAGCAACAGTCAGAAGTCTAGACTAAAAACACAGTAAAGAATAATGTGTTCATTAAAACACAGGGCTTACAGAATGAGTTGACTGCAGAGGCATATCTAACACCACAGTACAAGTTAAAGTGGCATCAGTTATGACTTGCCCCGTTCTCACATGATACTCCTCTCTTTCACTAGCATAACATTTCCATCTTCTCACTTCTCAAAAGCCTGGAAAACAGGTATGTCCTGTAAAACCACCTCACAAGTCGCAACTAAGTCTCTTATTTGAAGTATCTTTGTTCAGATCAGCAGACATTTGCATTGGAAGTATGTTCTTGATTGCTTTCTGAGCTAAGGAAATGTAACATACATAACATCTTTCTACCAGCCCTGCCAAACTTAAACTAAGATTTGTTGCCCAGGATACATCCACTAGTCCCAGCCATTTTTAAATCTAAAGCAGGTTGGTAATACCCAAGACCAGAGCTACATCATATTGGCAGTAGTCTGACAAAATAAGCCCTTTATTTTGTCATTATTCCAGAAAAGCAGTCGTCTTTGGAAATATCATCTCCAATTCTCATTGCAATTTTGCAAAATGAGGCTCCTACAATTTTCTTTTCAGAGTTCAGTTCCAACTTCCACAAAAATATTTGAGGCTCCAAACAATGAAGTCTATGTCATATAAGGAGGCATGGAACAATGAGTTGCAGCCAGCAACGGATGTATTCTAGTTCTACCTTTTCACTCCTACAATGCTGAATGGTTTTACCTTTCAAATAAACTGTACTTTGTTCCACGTACTCCGTATAATCCACTGGCTCTACCTGGTTTCCAGGTGCATTTTATTATCACAAAGTTGGATGTTTCACAGCTGAGGTCTTCAGGAATATCAGGGCCATCTGTAGCATAAAATAAAACAAAAAAAAAGTTAGACAAAGTATTCCCATCCCAGTGTGATAAGTGAAACTGTGTTACATGCTTAAATGAACAAATAAAATGAATTATTATTATCAGCCCCAGCTGACACTTGACTCTGGGCTCCTAAGTGGGGAGGCAAGCTGATAAAACCAGTGTTCACAAGCTTCAGTCTCCAACTTGGAAGTGCTTCACTAAAACTCTGTCAAGGCATTTACAAAACTGTGAGCCTCAGTTTAACAATGAAACAATTTAGGAATTTTTCACATGCCAGCTCCATGACTGCTTTGCATTCTCAAAGTAAGTCATGTCAAAGAGATGTTCCCCTTGGCAAGATTTTGATCCTCAATTTGAAAACTTAAGCAAACCATGATTCCCTCATTCTTTTCACTGTTGCTTTGAAAGTGCCCATCTTCTCCTTTTGAAGTGTGTTTTTCTCTCCTGCACTACACCACTGTTGACCGCCTTTTTGGACAAGATGTACAGTACTGCCAACACAGACAGGGTAATCAGGCTGATGTGAGACTATGCATAGCCTCACTTCAAGTCTCAAACACTTTTTCCCACATTGTAGTGCAGTAGCATCCATGTAACTGCCATACAGAAGGAAATTAACATGAGACAACAGTGGCAAGGGTTAGTTCAGACTAAGAAGAGTAAAAGGAAGAGTTAACATTTACTTTGCCAGGTCTAGCTTTAACCAAATTGGTGTGCATATACGTTCATTTCCTCTACTTTCTTCTCTCCAAATCTACCTCATCAGGAAGAGTATTCTGGCAAGCCTTATTTCCCACTAAGCAGCTACAGTGGCAAGTACAAGAAACACTGGAAGGACACAGACTTCACTACAGCCTAACTCTTCAGAAAGTACTGTATGGAATAATCCTAGAAGATCATCATAGTCTTTATTCACTGAACACTGATTATTTATGTGGAAGGTTCTCCCACAAAAGCAAACAGCACAGATAACATAAAAACTGCATCTCACTGAGAAGTCATTAAAGGCTGTTCTGCATTTTCTAACACAGACAGAATATGTAAAAAGATAGACTTTCAAAAGATACATGTTGGAATTAGAACACACTTTCAAAATGAGTTTCGCAGTTCCAAGGACTCTAAATTCCAAGATGGGTGCTTGCAATGGAAAACTGGAGCTATTGGAAGATGGCAACTCTCACAACCATTGTGGTGAAAGCACACAAAACTCTGAGGTTTATTAATTAACGGGAAGAAGACACCTAATTTCAATAGTTTGTTTCAAAAGGTAGCTGCATCTGGAATTGATTTCTGAGGCTGGCAAATATACGCAGAAAAGATACATGGTGCTACAGTATCTTTAAAGAAAATATTATAAGAATATTTAGAAGATTTCCCAGGGAAAATGAACTGTCAGCCAAATTCCCTCACTGTAATTAGGTCCTAGGAAGCTACTGCTCTGGACGAGCATCTATTGTTGCTTCAAGCATAACTGTTTTATTGCTTTTGTTTGACTGGTTGGTATATTAGTCTTCACTTCCAATTCTTGCTCTTACTCTTGCCTTTATTAGGAACAAACTGAAATATATGTTCATCAAAAGTGACAGAAAATGAGGATAAGTCTTTGAATAAACTACTAAGCATTCCAGATAATGAAGAACTGCCTCAGGAATAGAGGTCCAGAAGCAAAGATGCAATGGGATAAGTTCTAGGAGACTCTCACAGGTACTCACTTGGTACCCACCATCCCTCACCCTCTCGGCCCTTGTGTCTTCTCCATACGCTGGAGTTTCCACAATGAAATTAATTATACGAGTAAAATCCCAGTTTACCCGTATAAACCAAAAGCTAGGTAATAGCAAGAAAGCCACAACATGCATGCACATAGCATGTTTTCTAGCAGACCCGAGAGTCTCAAGAGCATTTCCTCAAGGTTAGTAAACATAATTATACATACATCCTACAAACAAGACAGTTCCATCCATCCCATTTTCAGACATTCTGCACACTATATTTGTCCCACTGGCATCTGAAGCACTGGCATTGAGCACTCTGATTGCACTGCTCCGACTGCTCAGACGTATTAGTGGGTAATCTTTTGCTCCATATGACATCCGTTGTACCTGCCGTCCTTCTTCATGGACACAACAGAATGTCACATTTGAACCCACTGCCACCACAGTGTCCTGAGGAAAAAGTCCACTTCCACTGGGCTCAGTATCTTTTCCTATCAGAAAAGGAAAAAACAAAAATGAAAAATAAAAAAGGAAAAAAAAAAAGCAAAAACAATTTGCTATAAATATGCTGCCAGTGAACTAAAACTTAACTCAGGAGTACACCAGTGCACTCAAACGCTTATGAGGTTTCATTTATTTCATTAAAGATTTTTCTATTTAAAATAACCCCAAAAGGGTTGAGTCATGACAGCCTTACATCTTTTCCTCTGACTTTGCCTTAGTTTTCATGAAGTACTTAAAGCCCATGTGGTATTAATGAAACATACTTACCAGGAACTACTTCCACTGGGCTCCAGTCACTCCAATCCTTGTGGCCATCAAATTGTGTTACATTAATATAATGGCGAATCCTTGCATAATGCGATGTACACTCCAAAGGCATGTCTGATTTCCAGTTCCAAGAATGAATGATGTCTTCATGGGTCAGTTTTGAATTGTAAGATTCCTACAAAGTTTTTCCCCAAAAAAACAAAGAGATCATGAATGGTTGTTAGCAAAGACATATAGTCTCACAGCTGTTAACCAAATGGGAAAGTGAGTGAGGTTAATTAAAAACTCGCAGTGGATGGTCACAGTGTTTCATTTAACTTTCAATTGCCTTGTGAATTCACTTGGACAAGAGTCTAAGACGCTAAACAGCCCACCACCAGCCAGGCAAACCACCAGCCAGAAATAACAGCAGGCAGATGTTTGAGGGAGAGTAGGCAGCCTGCTGTGCATTTCAAAAGGTATATAGTGTATCCCAGTATTCAGGGCCTCCTCCATGTCCCAATTTTTCCAGCATGAATGTAAATTTCTCTCTTGTAAATTTTAGACTGAGAATACATATTTTTATCTTTTTTCCTTTTCTAAAAAACAAATGCAGTGGAATTACAAATAAGGTTAGAAAAACTAGGGATGTCATTTTCTAAACTCTGGTTAAATTTAGAAGGTACTGTGACCTCAAGATATCTACTAATTAATTTAGTTGACCTACTATAACACTGGAGACAAAATCTGCACATTTATTTTCCATAAAGGATGAGAAGAACTTACTCGTGTGACATCTTCCATTGTTTCCTTACGGAGTATCTCAATCTCCCAAGAGGCGTCCAGTCCATATGGGAAGGCTGATCCATTATCACTCCATTTCAGAGTTAATGTGGAAGTTGAAAAGTCAGGTGTTAAACTAAGAATGCGTGGAGCAAGTGGAACAAATGCTTGAGAAGAGAGGGCAGGAAAAAAACAACAAACATATTCAAATTATTAGTCAGCAACACCAGCCCTACAGGTGTTTAACAGACACATTTCTACTCTGAACTGGCTAGTAGCCATACAAACATGTAACTCAACTTCTGTGATTAGAACAAGATGTGCTTTGTCATTACTTGAGCAGAAAAGTGCTGAGGACAGCACAGGTGCTGATGAGTCACCAGGTTGCAGTTTCTTGCAAAAAAGTAATTCAGTGATCATGAATTGACTCTTCCTAATGTGCAGCAAGGCAGGCAAACAACTTTCACTCCATGCCACAGAGTTAAAGTGTACTATAGAACTGAAGTGTACATAAGAATACAAGAAGGATGTAAAATCCACCAAAAAAAGAAAAAGGGTTTTAGAAACAAGCAGAAAAGAGGTGACTCAACAAGAGTGAGAGCAGAGAGGTAGGAGAGCAGAAGCACAGCATGGAAGAAGCTCACATGAGGCTCTAGAGAGGATCATGAGGGATATGATTTTAAGATACAAAAAATAGGGAAGACATGACATAGTGATAGAGACATGACAGGGAGATTAAACAGAAGCATATATTCTACAAATGGATAGTGGTGAAGTAAGAGACTGAGAGGCAAGGGTTATAGCAGTTTTGATGGAATTGGCTCCGGTGCAGCATAAATCTAGTTTTTAAAATGCATGATTTATCCAGCTTGGGTACTGGCCAAGACTCTGAGAGCTTGCAACATGTTCAGAATGATTAACACGCTACCCAGGATGTCTTGTGAGGAACCTGAATGGGTCCTCCCACCTGGAGTCAGACAGATGCTGGGGAACCCAATCCATTCCCCACATATTTTTCAGTTCTGTTTTGTTCACATTTCCTAGCAGCTCTAGCCAGAACCAAAGACTAAACTATGAGTAAGTACATCAGATTGTCAATACCAATCTTCATCTCACACCTGAGGAGCTGGGATGATCAATTAAGTTGCTGCTGGAAGTGAAGAACCAGATATAAGCTGAAAGAAAAATTAGCTGTCTACTAGTTGAAGTTCTGCTTCTGTAAGAAACACCTGGAAGTAGCTAGTGCTGTTAAACCTGACTGATAGCAATTGGTGAAGTTGGAAATACACAACATAATGCCAATGGCTAAAACTACTTGAGCAGATTACATGGCAGTGGTGTTGGGTGACTGTTATACCTACAGAAAAACTCTAGGGAAAGAGGCTGTGGGCATACATATTGAATGAGATAAGGGGATCTCCTTTTGAACACTGGACACCAAGTGCAGTGAAATTCCTCAGAGCCAAGCAAGCCACTATTATCAAGGTAGGAAGCAATTTAGCGTAGGGCACCACTGCCTCAACCTACAGATGCTTTCTTGCTTTCTTCCACCTTTGAGATAAAGGAAGTAAAAAAAAGTCTGTTTTACTAAACTATGACCCCAATACAAAACATGAGCCTGCCATGAATGATGCTTGATATAACTGATCTTAAAATATTGTCTAGTTGCAGGAATAAACAACTTAGCTCTGTAGTGGTTCAACATTTAAGAAGGGAGAACAGGCTCTAGGAATTTTAATCTGCCTTCTCCCACTCAAGTCTGAGCAAATGTACTTTATGCTCCATGTAGGTACTTCAGAATGTAAACCAGTAACTATTCCACAAATCGTTTCTAATTTGCAGCAAAGAAAACAAGGACACAGAGTGATTAGCAGAATCTAACAACATTGGGCTTTGTTTCCTCCTCACATTCTGTCCTTGAATTCTCTGTGATGAGGGGGTTCAGGGTTTTTTTTTTCCTCTCAGGAGAAATAACAACACACTATGTATGGCCAGATTCATATGGATTCATTAACATTCTATATACAGGAACACTGACAAACAAAAATGCAGGCATCTACACTTAACAGCTTTTCAGATATATTACAAAGGTCTGAAACCTGACACTTACAGATGTCTTTCTTGTGAATTTCAAAGCGTCTAGTAGCAAAGGCTGTTCCAGATATGCTGTATGTGGTTATTTTCATTGTGGTGGAGCTCTCTGGGACTGGAACCTCAACTTTTTTCTCCTTGGTTTTAAAACACTTTGGAATGACGTCACTGAAAAATCAGAGAGGTTTAAGATGGTATTTCAGCTGATAGGAAGTTAAAGCGAGCTAAGTCATATATCCAGGATACTAACAAAACACAAATTCTCTGAAACGTAGCAGACAGAACTCCATATCAAATACGTCTCTGTGAAGGACTTGCAGGATTTGGTTGACATCAGATTAATTAACAGACACTCCTCTTCCCTCAAATCACTTTAATCAAAGTGGTAGACCATGCACTAGTTGTATAATGTGGCTATCCAGTTAAGAGAATACCTCAAAGTGAAAAAATGACTTTTTAACCATGAGATACATTTCTAAAACCTACAATTGAAACAAATCAGCATTTCAAAACAATTTAAATTATATATAAAAAAAAAAAGCACAACTCTACAGTTTTTTCCTTGCATTTCCTGATTCCATCTCTCTCAATTTCTTTGCAGAGAGATGGCATATGGATGCAAACAGTATGTTCACCCACCTGTGACCCACCTGAAAACAAATCAGCTAGTCGGGGAAGAACAGAGTGCAGGGGAGAGAACTGTTAAGATTCCAGATGGAAATGCAGTCTGCACACAGTGTGTAACACTCAGCACAATGTGATCTGGCCTTTGTCTAAAGGTCGTAGATACATACATAAAACAACAATGCATGGGTCAAGTCCCTTTGCTCATAATCATTGATATGCAACTAGAAAGGAAAAAAGTTTGAAAAAATCCAAATCTTCCTCTTGAGGCCATGATAGGAGGAAGGAAAATGATGAGAACAATGCCAGACTTCCTGCTGAGAGATTATTACTCACTTATGAACTGGAACAGGACCATGGAACTCCTATCTGCTGGAGTCAAGAGCTTGGGTTGAACTTTTCTGATTCACACAAAAGACTGAACTAGAGAAGGCCAGTTGAGACCTGAGTGCTCACAAAGGTTATTCCTATTCTGTACTGAAATATCATTAGAGGATGTTTGGGCAAATGAAAAACAATTTTTTTTTCCCTCTGGGAGGTCTGCATGAAGCTCAGCCATCATTCTCTGCTTTGGGGACCCAACCTTGATCTGCTTTACTAAGGAAAAACAGGAGTAACTACAAGGTTGTTGTTGTTCAGAGGGCAGTACCTTGTGAACTCTGCACTCCTGATCTCTGGCCAAAATATCACATATATGCAATTTTTGTATAGAAATAATAGCTGGCAATGCAGGAATAATAACTAAACAAAGAAATCAAGCATGTAGGTGGATGAAGGCAGCCAAGCCCTGAGACCCCAAGGAAAAGTCTGGGCTGCCTGCAGAAGTAACAGGAAAAAAAGAGCAAATGTCTGGACTGGGAGGAGAATCAAGATACAAAAATGATTTGAACTCTGTCCTAGCACATGATAAGTATTTGGCAGGTCCACAGCATGGGGAATTGCACATGTAGTTTCCTTAGTGAAAAACATACCAAAGATTTTATTTTCTTCATGTTTTTTGAAATTTTCAACTTGCATTCACTTCAGAAATGCTACTGAATATGTGGACTCATTTTCACACACTCTGATAAAATGTTCTCTATTTGTGTTTGTTTCTCTATTCTAGCTTAAAATTTAAATGGGTTATAAGATAGCCACCAAGAGACTTTTAATGTTTTTCCATGTGTAAATCTTGACATTTATGTATTTTACCTCACTGGCGCATAATATCAGGATCTACTTCTTCCAACTATCATTTCCTTTTGGATTGAACCTGGTATGAAGATGTCCCTTATGAACTCTGAGTAAGGGCTAGGCAGACACACAGAGAACTCTGAGTAAAAGAGAGCATCTTCCAGCTCTTTGAAGAGATCAAGGAGGAGATTTTGGCAGGAGAACTGTTAGCGTCAAGAAAACAACTTCATTAGAAACCCTACCATTGCGTGAGTTAACAGTGCCTGTGGAGAGCACCACTGGAGACTCTTAGGGGAAAAAAAAGCATTATGGATTTCACGGGCAGAGACTGAGGTATAAGTATACTTTAATCAGAGTTTAGCAGTTTGCAGTCAGGTAGGTGAGGGAGGACTTACTCTATACTGTAACAAAACTCAGTCTGTCCATGTCTTCTTTTAGATGAGACATCCCAAGTACAGAACATTTTACGTAAATTGTGCGTAACACATTTTAAATTCTGGGGGTCCCCTTGAGAACCTGAAATTGTATAAGAACTACAGTCACAAATGGCAGGTCATAAATGACCAACTGTAAAACAACTACTATGGTTCATACCTGTAGGCATTATGTTTACATATTTACTGTACATATTTCTGGCCAGTATTTTAAAACCACCACATTTTTGAGTGTGCATGATTATAGACAGCCACAGACTGAAAGATTTCTAGAAGTATGCAAAATCTGGGTTTATATTTGTGGATGAGACAGGCAGCTGTCTCCACAAAACCCATTCCTAGCCTGGCCTAATAAGCAGGCTTTAGGCCAATGGCAAAACCACAAGCAGTGATGATAAATTTAATGAGTTTTTGTTTTCCTCCATTGTCCCACATGGAGGACAATTAATGATGGATGGGCAATTAATGATGATGTGTGAACTGTCACAGACAGCTGACATATACAGCAGAATAGTCTGAATGCAGACACTTACACCAACTGCACATGCAGGCCATCACAGCTGCATTATGGAGAATTTAAAACCCAGCTTTATGCTGATTAACAAGATACCAATGGCTGCTGGAATAGAGACCAGGTCTGGCAGTGCTTCCATCTTAAGGATGGTGTGGGATTGAGTGGTGGCAATTCTTGAATGTTCATAACATAGGAAAGCACCATAATTAAGTGGTGTCAGTAGAAACAAAAAAAAAGTAACTAGTGAATTACATAACATACTCACCTATCTCTCGACTATGCACTAAGCTTGTTAAACATAAAATAGCTAGCGCTAAAAGGCAGCGGAGGTTTGGATTCGTCCACATTCTTCTTCTGTTTCCCAAATGGCAGCTTCAAGTAGGAATAAACATCATCTTCTAAGAAGCTGGTCAGTTCTAAAATTGCAAAAAGAAAAAAGAAGAAAAAAACCTCTTTGAAATTCCAGAGCTGCCACCACACAAATGCTACTGTTTGTTCCATCTATTTTTCTTTTTCAGTGATGCTACCAGGTGTGTTACCGCCATTTCTTTTCTCTGACTGGCAAGTGAACCTTTTTCACTTGCCAGTCCTTTACTGAAGTCCCAACTTTTTCCCACCACTCCCTGATGCACTGTTTTTCAGAAAGGCATTTCAAAGATAACTTCAGGATTCACACATATGGAAAACACAACCGTACACAAAGCTCCTTCAGTTCTATCTCATGCCAGACAGAATAGACGTGGCAGTGCATTCTCCTACAACAGGTTTTTTCCAATGTAGATTGTACGTCATGTTTACAGAAAGTCCTGAGTACCACCATTGCAAATGTCCCCTGCTTTGGAAAAGGGTCTAAGAGAGCAGAGAGCAGAGTAGTTCATCTGATTACCTGGTTTCCTTTCCACTGATAACTCCTCATATTCTTGCCTCTCAAGCTTATGAGACGGCAGAACCAAAACTGATTAAGTGAGGATTGCTGGTTCAATATGCTGCTAAATGATAACTTCTAGAGCAAAAAGAAAAAAGGGGAAAAAAAGAAAGAAAGAAAGAAAAAAGATGGCCATGTCTGCATCCCTGGATACTTGCTGCTGTAAATATTGACCTTAAGGCAAAAATCATCTAGAATATTATATTTAATGTCTTCTTTGAAGATGAATGGGTTTCATATTTTCCAAAGAGATGTTTATCAGAAACTGAGGAACACATTTAGTTCCACCCACACTTCGGACAACATCAGTTTTATTTCTCAAAATGAAAACTGCAGGAAAGCTTTTGCTCAGGCTCAGCCTAACCCTGAAGCATTGTTTTCCAAACCACCTGAAAGCTTTGAAAACATGAGTTTTCCAGAGACACAGATCAGAAGGAGCTACATCATTTTCACACACAGGAATAAAGCCGAGATACTCTCTCCTACAGAGCAATTTTCTAACACTGCAGGCCAGCTCTTTCAAAAGAAGTATCAAATGGAAAACCACCTAACCCCAGAAGTCTCTTCCAAGGCTAGATGAACCTCATTGTCAGAATAACAGGCCTGGTCTGAAAGCCACTAGTAATTTTAGAAACCCCCCTTTACTGAAGTCCTGCACTCCCCTGGAAGTTGCTCCTTCATCTTTCAATACAGACCTATTATTATTATTATTATTATTATTATTATTATTATTATTATTATTATTATTATTAAAGAAAGTCTCCCTCACGAGAAACCTGGGAATGCCACAAAGACTTCTACACTCCCCATCAATCTGTGCACACCATGGTAGGAGAAGTGTAGCAGCATTACTTCTGATAATCCAGATCTGTTCACAAGTGGCCACTGCTTTCTTTTGGTCTGCAGCATACAGACTGAGGGAATGGCACAGGCAGAGCTGGAGCTAAGAGAGATTCTGTGGTAAAGGTCAATGTTATATTTGGAGAGAGAAAACACCCCTAAAACTTATTCTATTTTCATCATATTCTCAAGTGTACCAAATTTTTGTTTTCATCCATTCTTCAACTGGAGTAACCATGCCATGCAACCTGCTCAGGACCAAATCAGAAGAAGACAAATCCACGTTAAGGACTAATTAAGAACCTGCCAGCACTTAAAACATAATGCTGTCAGTGCCAGAAGCACCCACTGCATGCTGGTGTCCCTTGAGGGCTTCGTATCGTATTTGTCCACATTACTCATGGAAATCTATGATGTAAGGTCCACATTTAAACTCTTTCACAAACCTCTCACTTCATCAGGAATCTGAAGACTGCTCTGACAGACCTGGGAGTTAATATGAACAAAACAAATGGCTTCCATTCAATAAGTACATGTAAATTACAACTGACTATTTGCAAGCACTTACAGTATTTTTTAAAAAGCCATTTCAGGTTTGCAGTAAAGCTCATAATCAAAACTTCAAGTTTTATATCAAAATTAGCTTACAGCGTCCTGCTAGACTGCAGAAACCAGGGACAGAAATTTAAAAAAAAAAGAAGAAAAAAAAAAAGGAAAGTACCGATAGCACCTGAAGCAGAGAAAGCTGTGCACTGTGAAGTTAATAAAACCCTGAAGAACTCACTTTCTAAACACACAGCTGTATGCAACTGTGCAGAACCTGTTTGGTCATGCCAGGTTTCTGAGGCAGTCAGCAGCTACACGTGCCTGCGTGTGGTTCAAAAAATACGCTTTTCTGCTTTCTTGTAAGTACTTTGAATGCTGTGTGGATGCTTTAACATTTTAACAGTGAATTCCAAGAAATCTGAGTAAAACTCACTTCTCCTAAATCATGCAGTTTTAGTTTCTGTTTCAGAATCAGATAAGCACCAAAGGAAAGTTATGTGCTTCCATGCAAAGCATGACAAGTATCTCATAAACCACAATCTTTCCTAAGAAGCGTAGACTCCCTGGCTCTCATCTTCTCGTATACATTTTCTAGCTTGCTGAAAAACTGCCAAATCAGAGACTCACATCCAGTAATTGAATGCCATTAGTCAGGAGAACAGATCCCCATTAAAAGGCTTGTTTTAATTACAAAGTTACAAAATAATTGAAGTAATTTTAAAATAGAAAGTACCCTTTCTCTGGCTGAAAGCTGCCTTTCATCTGTCGCAGGCTAATGAGATATAGAGGTTTTACCTTACTCTGCAGAGTAATGAAAAGCTGTTACTCTCTAAGCTGATACACTGCTATGGCATAGGACAACATAAGAAGAAGAGATATACATTTAGGACAAGAGGTCCCAGTGTTGTTAAGGGAAGTCAAAACCTTATGCTGGAGAGCAACTGCTGCTAAGCATCTTCCAGTTTCAGGTCTGCATCTTTTTAAAATGAAATGAAGGGGGTAAATCTGGTCTCTCCACCGGAAAGAGCAACTGCAGCTAAACCTTTTATAACAAATGTGGATATTAAAATCCATCAGTGACAGGACATCCTGTAACAGTCCCAACAGCCTGGGCAATCTATTCACATCACTTCACTGGCACCACTGTTAGTGTTTCCCAACTGCTGCACAACTACCTCTTGCTCCAAGGACATTATTCTGCTGTCAAGGACATTATTCTGTTGTTCTTTCAGAAGATAAAGCACAGTTTATCACCTGACATACAGCAACTTTGTACGTACAAGATGACTAGAATCAGCTTTCCACTAGTTCCACCCTTAAAAACTCCATTTTTTTCACTTTTTCCCACTCCCCACTTCTGTATTTGTGATAATTCTGAAGAAGACATCTGTCTGGACCAAGCCTGCTGTACTCTCAGATTCAAAGGTATTTCTGTCCCCTGAAGCCTTGAGCTTGTACAAAGCACAATGAAAGAACTTTCCTAAGGCAAACCTTTGAGTAGTATGTGTTTACACAGGCCATACTGTATTTGCTTTTCTCTCAGTGTTCAGACCTTGTTGACTCAATTGCAGTTTGTAATCCAGCCCCGGATACTGCTGTATATAGCTGCCACGTAGCTGTTTGTCCAGCACTTCAGAATCCATCCTCATCTTCAAATGGGCTGCAAACCCCCTGACGTAGCATGAGCAGATTTGCACTGCACAGTTAATCTTAATGAAGTTTCTTGTAAAGGTCTTTCACTTTTCCAAATTTAAAATAAGGAAAAAGCCTTCCATAATTCTACACTCATGAAGAATACTGCGCATGTATTTAAAAGACATCTGCATGCAAATCTGTGCCATACCAGCAGTAAAGGCTTTGGTATATAAATTGCCCATATTAAGATCAGTTGCAATAAATAGGATTCCAAAATAACTTTGCTGAAAGCTACACTACGTGAAGATGCTGTGACTTCTGCTCAGGGCTCTCTGGTGTGGGACTAGTCCTTGTTCTCGTGGCCAGAAAGAAGTCATTTTAAATCATTTTTTATGCAGATAAGTTAAAAGGAGGACAAATAGATTCAGATTCTTAATCACTGAAGTCAGAGGATGATGGCCCCTATTTAAAATAAAATTAAGTGTATGCATGCACATGAACTGGGGAAGCAGCCTAAAGCTAGCCAGCAGATTAATGCTAACTGTGGACTTCTAAAGATGTTGTGAGGTATGCAGCGTACCTACTGGCAGATCAGACAGACTACAGAGAGGAGATGATACTTCCAGTTCAACAATATGGGTCTGGGAAAATAACTGTGAACATCTTTCCTTCGAAATCTTGTCAGCTGTAAAGGTTAAGGTCCTGTGACAAGCTGAGAAAACAAGTGGAGCACCAAATGTCCGACAGTGACACGGTGACACATTCCCAGCCTCACCAGCCTTAACCATGCAAAGGGGAAAACACAAGATAGCTGCCATCTCTCCTGCCAACTGTGTTTCTTACAGTGTATTTCTGGGTTCAACCACTTCTGTCTAGTATTTTAAAATACAGCTGATCAACCGTTTGAATCTTTTTAAAAATAAAAAGAAGTATTTCTTAGTCAGCTGTAACAGCTTAGTTCCTAAGTATAAGAGTTCTTCAAAGTTCTATTAAGAAATTACAAAGGAAAAAAAAATGTATTTTTGTGTCTTCTAGTCACAGAACGTATTTCATTGTCAAGTGCTTAGAAACAGCTTTGAACACAAACAAACAAAACCGACTTAAAAAAAAAAAAATCAAAAAGCCTTATTGGCCAGTCTCCTGCTGGCAGTCTGATATGCCAGTCGCAACATTGCAGATCTGGTTTAATAATTGATGAATTGAGGATCAGTGGCCACACTTTTCACACCTGTTTTTCTGATCCACATGCAGGTACATAAAAGGAAAGGTTAAAAAGTGAACTTACCCAGAAGGCTCACAGAAAATTTAAGTGGAGAGTAGTAGATGAGATCATACATAATACACGTAATCAAAGTAATAGATCTGTACACCAATAAATTATCTCTAGTTATATTTTGTTGGGTTTCTTTCCATCATTAAAGTTATCATCAAAATAATTTACCAAAAAACAGAACAATAAATGCTCTCAAGGAAAATGATTGCATAGAATAGCACCAAAAAAATTGTAGAGACTGATGTCAGGCTGTATTTCCAGAGGCACTGAACACCCATCATCTCAGATGTATCAAGGCAGAAATGAAGGTGCCAAGATCAAAACCTTGGTAGAGGAAAAACTATTCTGCTAAGCAGGTGGAGAGCACTCATTTTACTTGGCTTTGATTTTTTTTTTCCAGACAAATATATTAATTTAATCTCCAAAGTGAGAGACAATGCTCCTATATCTGTATGCACAGATCAAGTTACACATCCACATCCTACTACTGCCAACAGAATACTTTGAAAAAATTCCCCTATGTAAAATCCATGCCAGAAGCACACATTTCTGGGAAATAAAGCAAACTGCCAGTACAGCTGACAGTAAAGACAATGAAGACAAAAACAGAGGACAAAGTGGCTTTCCTTAAAACAGCTTTGCTGACCCCAGAGCCTACAGTCTTTGACTTCTAGAGATAGCTGAGTAATATAAAAAGGAGAAGTAGAATTAATAAGATTTATTTGAGAGGTTTGGGCTATTTTTCAACAGAGTACATTCTTCCATCTCCTTAAAAAAATTCCCAGACTTGAGGCAAAAATCTCTCTTCAACAATCTGAATGCAAGCTTTCCCTTTCTGTTTTATAACATGGCAGCATTCCCTGTTATAAAAGATTTGCAGGACATGAATCACTGAAGTTGTTTATAAATGAAGGCTGAAGACCATCTGGGAATCTGGCTTTCCCCAGTTGTGAGGAATTAACTTAAGAATTCACTAGTTCTCTTTTGGAAAGCTGATGAAATAATTCAAGTTGCCTATCTGCACCACCACAGCCTCCTAATCTGCAGCAGAGGAAAAATAAGCTAGGAGCATTAAGATATTACACAATTAATGTGCAAGAGGGCACGGGGCCATATAATTTGTCCTTTCAGACATATTTTGTTGTGCTTTGTTTCTGCCAAGCAGGAGTGAAAAACTCCTTCCTCATCACTTCTTCTGGCTGCCAAACAGCAGCAGCTTCTCAGAGGTGCTGGGAAGCCACTCCAGGATGCTCCTGCTCTGCAAGGTGGAGGAGGATGTCAAGACACAACTCACCAGCTCTGCTCAATGACCAACACTTTCACAAATTGATTTTGAAAGCTGCTGGTCACCAGCACCATCTAAAAAGCCAGAGATTTTACAAAGATTGCTGAATGCAGCCATTTCACCTGGCTCAGACTCTCAAGGACAACACAGCAGCTGCATCACTTCTCACTGCTACCAGTTCCTCCTTGCATCCAATCCCAGTACTCCTGAACGCTATGGAAATACAACCAAGGGAGCTACAGATTGAGAGAGCTGATGGATACTACAACGAAGAAAATCAGTATGAGAAAGCATCCCCACCTGGCAAAGAAACAAGAGAAAACTCTCAGAAAATGATTTCCTGATGTGAGGAAGGCAACGCAGGTATTCTGTATAAGGACACTGATGAGAGAGGGTTGAAGACATTTGATTAAGAAAACCATGAACAAGTACCACGATCCAAAGCTGATTTCAGGAAAGCATTTAGTACTTCCTTGACATCACAACACAGATACCTGATGTACAAAACCTGATACCCAGAAGATACGCCTTTAAAAAGAAATGAAAATGCACATGTGAAAGAGATGCCAAATAGTTTGATCACAGGAATGGATACAATCTTGAAAAGGATTGGGAAGTACAATGTAAGGTTCTTTGTTAAGGAAAAATAGCTCATACACAAGAACAAACTACATGGCTTACAGATAGCATTGAGACCATTTCTGATGGGACAACCAGGCTGGAGAGAGGAAAAGCCAATGATACAGCAGTCAGGCAGAGCGGTGCACTGAAAGGTCAGAATAAAGCAAAGGGATGCTGTAGGAATCTATGTTTTATTTTTACCACAACTTAAACAGAACACATTAGATGGTATTTGGGGGATTTTTAAGCTAAGTTTGAATCCTGTACAAACTCTGTCCTCATTGAATTGTTCCTGCTTTCAATTAATTTGTAGGCTAACTCAGGAACTTCTAGTCCTCCGGAGTTATCTGCCACGTCTTGCTCAGCACAACACCAAGACAGCCACCCACCCCACATGCTGCATGTAATGCTCCTGACACAGGACTTTCAGAAGAACAAAGACTTCCAAATGAAAATCAGGTGTCTAAATCCTGAGTTTGGAAAAGTCTGTTTGTATCAATTACTACCAAGCACGTGGTTAACTACATGAACATCCATCACTACTAGGAACACAGCACTGCTCTCCAGATGGTGACAAAAGAAAACAAATTCTTCTGAGGAACACAGTGAACCCTAATAACACAAAAATAGATTAAATACTTTTGGGATATCTTCAAGCCTGTGCATGATTTACTGCTGTTACATATTAAGAAAATGTTATCATGGATTGAAGCTTACACGCTAAGCCTTATTAGACATCAGAGAAAGCATACTAGAAAGGCCTGGATTGCAGTTGGGTGAAGGCTGAGTTCATGCTGCAGCCATTTCCTCAGCAGGGTCTCTGCATCTAGCTGCAGAGTTCCGTAAAGCTTTTAAGTAGTATTTTGAGACCTCACCTCCCCATTCTGAGCAAACTGAACCTGGGAAGCATGTTCAAAGTTTATGGCAGGAGTAAGAGGACAGCCAAAGCATTATCAGATATGCCTGACTTCCTTAGGAAGTCAGCTCAAATTAACAAGCACAGATTCTTCTTCCACAGAGGTGCAGATGGAAAACACCTAATCATCTGAACAAAGAACAAAGTGGAGGGGTGAAGGCTAAGGAACCCTCTTAGCCAATGAGAAACTTAGCTTCTAGCTATTGTGCTGTGCAGCAGAAGGAAACTGCTACGAGTCACTTACACACTAGTATTTTAACCCATTCAAAAATTGTCTTGATACTTACTACAACTGGCAAATTAATAATGCAGTAACACGAAGGACTCTACTTTGGTATTTGCGTAAATCTGATACCGCTACACACATTTCCTGATATGCTTGAATTTAGTGACCTCATGGTCACACTTCCTTGAATTCTTGCACTTCACAACACAGCTTGGAACAAGTACACTGGCCAAAAAAAAGTCAAATTAGTTTGCATATGTATAGAACACTCTGTATTAACACTGTATGTTACATTTGTATTAACACGAATGCCTACGTCTGTCCGCTACACCTTTGCAGTATCTAATACTGGGACAATGCATATGAGCAAATATATTCACATTTTTCAACAAATTCATTCAAAAAAACTACTCAAACAGAATTACATAGACAAGATTTTCTTCTTCTCTGCAGCTTGCTGCATTTTAGTGATACATAACTGAAATAAAAAACTAATCCACTATTCCAAAGCAAATTTAATTATTCAGGGCAACATTAGTGTCTGTTTAGTTCTCAGAACAGCACAACTTCAGAGGAAAACTCTGCTCACATTGTCAGCTGTGCTTTATTCAATGTGACGTTCAAGGGCAGGGCCACTGTCACTCACATTTTACGAAGGGGGCTGCAGTGAAAGAATGCTTAGGCAAGTCATGTTGTCCCTGCTGTTTTTCTTCAGCTCATACACCATTATGAACAGACAAATCTTAAAGAAGTTGACCATATTAATGAAAGATTTCATTTTCCTTAATCTGGCAGTGTTCAGAAACTTATTTTGAACTGTATGACCTTTAATCTTCTTTCCATCACCGGAAAAGCCTATTTAGTTTTATAACAGAACACTGATAATTATTGAAGCAATTCCAAAAGTGTTTTTTTCTAAAAACAGCCGGCAATGACCCGAGGGTTGGAATCCTTCCTTGTTTACAGTGAAACTTGTGGTATTCAAATTATTTTTAAGGTACAATGAACTGAATCCAAAGAAATCTGGTTTCATGTGTATGAACAATATACAAATAGATCAAACGCTGAACTGTGGCTTTCGCATTAAATAATATATTGAGAATAACAAGCAACAGTTAGGCAATATCCTTTCAGTGTGAATGTATGGAATGAGAGTCACTTACGAGAAAGAAATTGATTTTTTTGTAATCAAGTGAATGAGCGATTCCTGAAACTACAGATCTATATTTTCTGATAAATTCTCTCTGTATTACTTTTTCTCATGTCTTTAAAACTGTCGTACTTCCACAGTGAACAGCATGCTATCACAGGTAAGCTCCCTTTCCACTGGGGTGACCGAATGCTTTCCTTTCCTCCCCACTGCACTGTTAACTAAACTGGCATCCAAGTGCTGCTATTTCCCTTCCCTCCAAAGAAGGAAGACCTACAGTTTATTATGACACTACGAGAACAAGCTTGTGTGTAATTACATTGTAGTCGGCATTTATTTTGAAAGTGTAGTTATTTCACATATTCCTTTAGCTGTTTCTTATTCCCCTTCAGGTTCTCATGTATGCATACCACATGCATAGTCTCTTTTTTGTGGCAGCAAAGCGTAGGAATTAATCTTAAGTACTCAGAAACACAAATATTGACAGTTGAAAAGCATCAGAGCCAGCCTCCTTCCTAATTAACTTTTGTAGGCCCCAAGAGAGACCACTGCTACACTACGAAAGGTAAATATTAACTCCTGCACTTATGCACACATACAGCTACTGGAAATGGAGACTCCTCTCTCCCACACACAGGTCTGCTCACTCTTTCACAGTACTGGCACTCTTAATTCTGTTGCTGGTCACAGCCATCACTGGAGCCATGCACCCAAGGGACACACTGGCATAACAAACCCATCTATCTGAAGTTATGCTGCTCCCCTTAGCCTTCTTTACTCCTCTCACAAAAGTCCCCAGGTGTTTGGCAACATACTTACGGTCCACTCATGGATCAGCTCTTACAGTAGCACAGCTGGCAACCCAGAACACCAAAATAAACCAACTCATTAACATTATCCTTTCTACCCCTCTAGAAAACTTTCACACCCTGAAAATAAACACGCTGCCAGCTATCTAGTTTTAGTACACTGTTCCATGTCACTTTCAGCTCTACAAGCACGTGTCGCTTCCTTAACTGAACTCTACCTGAAATCACTGGCTGCTACACCGAAGGAACAAGATTATGCTGCTTTACATTTAAATTAACATACGATTTTCCGTATCAAATCATTTAGGATAAATATTTAGTTTACACAGAACACTGCCAAATATAAACATATACAGAGTTCAGGTTTTGTTTTACATTTTTGTAGGATGACTTCAAATCTGATTCAAACATTGATTGATATGCTTCAGATCATGAGAGTGAAAAAGATGCTAAAACCTCCCAAATTTTGTTTTAAATACTCCAAAGGAGAAGCTTTCATCTGTTAACTGAATTCATCTAACTTATGAAGTTTCTTGATTTTGCATGATAAACATAAACTAACAGGTCCTCAGCTGTTTCATGGAGTGTTTCAGAATGGAATGAACTGCAGTAAAGTATTATGTAAGAGGATCAAATAGTTGGTCAAACTCTGCAGCACTGAAATACACAACCAAAGACACAAAACATTAAAATCTCAGCATTTTAAAATAATAGTTACAATGGCTTGGACTCATATCTATCATTTTTATCTGTGAAGAACAGAGCAGCGCTTTCTGACATTCCTTTTAGCATTTAGCAAAAGCAGTGAATTGAATCCCTGACAATAACCCACCAGCAAGTGCTGAGACAGCAGCGTCTGTAAGGCTAATGATGCTGCACCTAATTTAAAAATGAAAGCAGCTCACAGAAAATTGAGCCTGCTACTAATGGGACACAGCGAGTCAGTTCTACAAGTTTCTCCTGACCTGATTCAGGCACAGAATAAGAAAAATCATAAATTTTCAGTCACGACCGCACCTCATTTCACATCTTCACATCATTTTCACACGACCATCCCTATAACAACTGTGTCTAGAGTTGTCTTTTGTCCTTCAATCCTCCTCTGAAAACAAGGTTATTCTAGTGAAGATCTTCTGTTGTTGTTGTTGTATCTTCTCAAGGGTGAGCATAAAATCAGGCTGTAGAGAGGGAAAATAACCTTGGTTTTGCGCACACAAATCATTCCAGTTTTACTGTCTTTGTTTAACAGGGTTCTTCCTTCCTGCTATTATTAGTAAATCTCATGGTTTACATCTCTTAGCATTAAGCAGGCAGATGATGTCCAAAAGAAGGAGTATTTCTTACTTATTAGATTCTGTTTCCCAGAAATCCTACATAGGTACATGTTGGCATGAAAAAATCCCTTCCTGTGGAATGCTCTTCATCCCATTCTTCATGCATTGTTGCTGATACATTTAACTTTTTTGTTTTGCGACTCAGCAATGAAGCAGCTATTGTTCCTAAACTGCTGAGCAACTGTGGGAACAAGGGATGCGCGACTGCTCTCAATGGTCTTGCTGATGGCTACAGAGCTAAGTGTCAGGACAAGGGGTGGAGAAGGCAGGAGGCAAGATGAAACCTAACTCTGTAAAGAGGAGTTAATGGGACCATTAATATTTCAGTGAAGTTAGAAGAAACACTTATTCTGCTTCAGTGTATTTTTACTTCTATTCTACACTTCTATTCCTTGGAAATACTTCTGCTCCTTATGCATTTAATAAGATATACCATATATGACTCACGAAGCCAAGCCTGTTCTTAAACCCTGACCTGTCTAAACTCAGAGAGCTGCAAAACATCTAATGCAAACTTCATGGTGTGAAACACTGACATATTACTTTTCCCTTTCTGCAAAACCTTCTTTTAAAAATTTGTGCCAATCTTCACCAGAACCCACAGTCATTGGAAGTTATGAGAACCCACATATCATTTGGAAACACCACCAACTCAAACACCCTTGGAAAGTACTCTGCTCTTCCCAGGTCTGCAGTCTATATCCCGCAACTATATTTTGCAACTATATTCTGCAACTATATCCTGGGCTGCACTAAAAAAAGGGTGGCCAGCAGGGAGAGAGAGGTGATTGTCCCCCTCTACTCAGCTCTTGTGAGGCCCCATCTGGAGTACTGCGTCCAGGCCTGGGGCCCCCAACACAGGAAGGATGTGGAGCCCTTGGATCGGGTCCAGAGGAGGGCCACTAAGATGATGAGAGAGCTGGAGCATCTCTGCTGTGAGGAAAGGTTGAGGGAACTGGGCTTGTTTAGCTTGGACAAGAGAACGCTCCATGCAGACCTCATTGTGGCCTTCCAGTACTTGAAGGGAGCCAATGAACAGGAGGAGGAATGGCTGTTTAGGAGGTTGAATGGTGATAGGACAAGGGGGAATAGTTTTAAACTGAGACAGGGAAAGTTTAGGTAAGATATTAGGAGGACATTTTTCACACAGAGGGTGGTGACACACTGGAACAGGTTGCCCAAGGAGGTTGTGAATCCCCCATCCCTGGAGGCATTCAAGGTCAGGCTGGATGTGGCTCTGGGCAGCCTGGTCTGGTGTTTTGTAACCCTGCACATAGCAGGGGGGTCAAAACTAGATGATCATTGTGGTCCTTTTCAACCCAGACCATTGCAAAATGTATTTAAGTGACAATGCATATACCACAGGAGCATAAATATTTCGCTTTAGAATATACATACATAAAGTCTTCATGAGCTAGAGCAGAAGGGATTGAAAAGATCAAATATGCATGCACATTCCAGAAATGTACAAGTATCTTTTTTTTTTTCCAGTTAAAAAAATTCAAACATTCCAACACCAGCTTTAATTAGAAATAGTAAAATTTGATGCAGTTTACCTCAAAAGAAAAGATGAACTGGAGATGATTATTACCAGTACTGGTTAAACATCTTTTAAAGTAAATGGTTCTTCCAATCTCTGGGCTTAGACTGCAGAACCTTCTTCACAAGTCCCACACACCCAACAGTGAAATGCCATCAGAGATCACCTGTGCCCTCTGAAATAAAGGTATTTCAAAGCCATCGGGTGCTGTACAAATAAGTGCTGATTTACGTGAGAAAACAAACCTCAATAACCACATATATACGCACAGTGCTCCTGACAATGACTAATCTGACCTTACGAATAAAGTTATGCAGACACTTACATTTGCACTGCTGGCAGGAGCTCAGATGCAGGAGCCTTTGATGGACTCAGTCCTCACTCTTCAGTGCAGCAGAGCTGAGCGCTGAAGTGGGCAGCCACAGTAGGTTCCTGGAGTTAAGAGATTCATATATAATCAGTAGGGAAGAATGCTGCACAAGTGATTCCATCAGAAAAGATCCTGAATTATACGTACACCTTCTGTGCTTACATGTGTAGTGAGAAAAGTTAACACTGCTCACAGACCATTAATGACCTAATTCTGCAGGCAGCTATTGTAACACTGAGGGCTTGCTCGTATCATTGTCTGCAATAATCACAGCCCAAACTCATCTCCAACCCAGAGATACCTACTGATTAGCAAAAGCATACAAGCAAAAGAGCGAAACAGAAGAACATAATATTTTCAAGGACATGTACTTCACACATTAACGCTACCTGCACTATTTATTAGTTGAAACACTGAGAAGTTATTGGAAAATGTTCAGTTTTCAGAGCATGAGGTTTACCATCACCCAAATATACTTTAAAAGTCACTGAAAAAAATGTCTTCGCAACTTAGCCTGTATGGATGAGGCCATCTTATAGAATTCAAGCAAACGTTGCAAGAGAAGTACTAAACATTCACTGGCAATGGAAATGGTCTCATCCAGTACTGGCAGTTTACATGCAGAATGAAAAAGTTACATAGAGCAGGTCAGGTCTGGGAGATGATCCGTTGCTGCAAAGCCTGAAATAACACAACTATTGAGTTTAACAATGTTACCTGATCACAGTTCTCAATTGCATACAAAGAAAAAAGGTTTAAACATAGTCTGTGAAATATGAGATACAAAAGACCATGCCATTTAGCAGACCACTGGAAAGTGTTGTTTTGTTGTTTTTTATTGTTGTTGTTTTGTTTGTTTGCTTTTTGTTTTTTAAATAAAGTAAATTGTCATTTGTGGGAATACAAGAAAAACTGTTCAGAGCAGCAGCTGTGGAGCAAGATAAGCAGCATGAGAACTAAGGATACCTCTAGTAGAAGAAAGAACATCTCACAGCTCTGACTGGATAAGTGCCTGCATGGATGGTTGAAGAGTGTAGAATGCTCTGTTGACATGTATGGGAAAGCTGTAGGGGCGGATGGGAAAGCTAGAAAAAGTAAACTTGTGAAGGTATATAAGTGATGTGGGAACTTGTAATAAACTATTTGGGCTGTTCACATCTGAGTCCATGTATCAGATGCTGCAGGCATTGGCAAAGCTTTCAAGGACAGGATGAACTGCATGAAATCTTAATATCAGATGCATTCCTGAAAATAATTCTAGATATGGTCTTAGCACAAATATTTCAAAATTGAAGTCTCAGGTTCATATTACGCTAACATGAGCCCAGATTAACATAAAAATCCTACAGATCTTGTAACTGTGTTAATACTGAAGGAAGACAATACACAGTGGACAAACTACCGACTTTTAGGTAATTTAAAATAACAGTTACACAGTAAGTTGCTGGATTTACATCCACACCAATTCCATCATTTGAAATGCGTAATAAGACTAGACCAAAAATATCTTCTTTTGAAAAATTCCTAGCATTTTGGAGAAGAAACTGGCCAATCACGTTCAATTAGGAGGAGAAGGCCATTCTATATTGGGAACTGTGACAATGCTATTCTAGCAGATGAATTATGAGTTACGTGCCTGGAGACCTGTGTACTAAAGACTTCTCATGGCTATGACCTTTGCTGGAGTATGGAGCAGGGGAAGGAGGGGAAAAGGAAGAGGAACAGGTTGACTCTAGGGAACAGATATTATTATCCTCATTACCAGCAGGAACCCTAACAGAAGTAAAAGAAGAGTGCAGTAAGTGCATGCAACTCACACAGTACTGTGGTGTTTGTTACAGCTAGCTCAAGACAACACTGAAGTTGTCTCTTTCTCAGAACTCCACCTAGGATTAAGCATTAAAAGCTTATCCTCTTAGTCTTAGCTCAACAGTAGCTGTAAAATCATGGAGGTCAAATCTCTCTTTTGCCACAGATGATGAAACTGATTCAAAACATAAAACTCCGTGAAAATTAGTTGCAGTTCAAACACATATAGCTTATATTCACCTTTGGGCTTCAGAGCCCACAGAAGCCCAATGTATAAGATTGACCACTGTCATCTTCTCCTGAAATTCACTTGATTTAAGCAGCTTTTTTCCCTGCAGTACTATTAAAACCAATTATCTGAGAAAGACATTTTGTGGCTCTATCCTTACTGATTTTATAGTTAGGAGAGGCCATTAGATCACCAGTTTCAGGAGAGGCAAATCCACAGTCAGTCATCCAAACAGGGTTAAGTCCCAAGGCAAGTGGCAAAATTGCCTTGGCGCAAGTACTTCTGGGTGACAACACAAGTCCTGATATGAGAGGAAGGAGGGCTGCCAGAATAAGAGAAATATTGCCAGACAGCCCCAGAAGGCAGCTGCCTGCCCAATCCAGGCCCATATGAGCACAGCCATGCCTCCTCTCTTGCTTGTCCAAATCTGCCTGTCCTCTGGGCTCTCCAAGATACACGCAATTGTAGAAGCACTCCCAAATGTCCAAGTAACATGAAATGCAACTTCATAGAAGCAGTCAAAACCAGCTTTTTGTGAGCTGCTCAAAGTGTTCCCATAAAGAGCTTATTACACCGTTAAGCAAATTCTATAATAATAACAAAATTGCACAAGCATAAGAAACTTTCCCATATACTTTTCAGAAAGCACTTATTATCTAGAGTACAAACACAGTGCTGCACATAAATTCCATGATTCTGTGCTACAAACCAGGCCACTTTGGTATGAAGTTAAAACACTTCAGTCAATATTATTGAAGCTATTATCAGTGCATCTGAAGCCCCACAATAATGCTCTAATCAAGTATACTATGCCAGTGAATATTTTTGGCTGGCCTGGAAGATGCTGGAGCATAAAAACAACTCAAAGTCCAGCTTCAGCTACTGTAGTCTTCAGATAGCTGAGGCTGGCCAGTATGCTGCGCTATCTGGTTTTGGAGGATGATTCCCCTCAGTTCCTAGGTTTACAAAAGAGAAAAGACTCTGCTCACAGACACATGTGGCCCAAGAGATGGGGAAATCATCCTGCTACCCCCACAGCAAGCTGGCAACGCAGACTGCTCATGCTCTGCTTTTTGGCATGGTAGGAAGTGAAGCAGAGGAGCAGGGAGTTGCTACAGTGCCATCCTTGTTTCCAGGACACGTGCTTTTATAACTTGTGCTCCCTGAGGTAAAAGGCATAATTTGGACTCCACAGCTGACAACTCAGCAGTTCTCTGCCTATGGGATAAGCAAAGGCTGCTTCTGTTGTAGCAACAGTCTTTGTCATCACTCCAGTGCCAACTACAGACAGTGCATGGAAAGCAGGGGAGACATATGCCCTTCAAAACTTTACACCCTGACCAGCGTTCATACCAATGGGTTAGGAGCTATATTTAGTTGAAGCATTTTCTCCTTGCATGAAATTTGCTGCTAGGAGTGACTCGAGAGAGCACTAGAGAAAGGCAGGCAGCAGTCAAGGGGCAAAAGACCCTGCTACAAGCTCCTGGCTCTTATACGAAGGGCAAGGACTGTGCAGTCACACACCTGAAGGGCTCCCAATGCCTGTAAATCCAGGAATTACACACTCACCAGAGGAGGGAGGACAGCAATGATCAGCAGTAGCCTGGTGGTTACTACAAAAAGCTTTATCCAGAGTTTGAAACCGCTAGGTATCACTAATTCCACTTAATATCTGTTGGCTCACAATTCAGTAAGCAAGGTAGAGAAGGAACAGGGGAATTTTTTTGTTTGTGGGTGGCTGGTATTTGAGCTGTCTCCTACCCTACAAAGGTGGGTAAGAAAGTAGCTCTAGCCATCTAGGAATTTATATAGCCCTCACCACTGCCACAGTAAAGAGCCTGGAAGAAATCCAGAACATTCTGGAAGAAATCCCTGGAGACATTTAAGCACATATAAAATCAGAATTTGTGATGCATAGACCTAGAGCAACAAGCTCCAAAATCCCATTTAGCTGCAGCAAAATATTAATGGGGACCAAAAAAAAAAAAAGAGAGAGAGAGAGAGAAAGGAGAGGAAAAGAGAGGTGATAAATTATCTAAGCATCAATATCTCAAGTTTGATAAGACCAGAACACCTGCCTAATATGCTCAAAATTCACAAGGCAATTATTTTTTCACCTAAGCCAGCCAATAAAATGTTCACAGAACAGGCACATATAGCCATCCAGCATCAGGTTCCCCAAAAAAGTAGTCAAGAAAAGAAAGCTATAGCAATGCTCTACTTGCTGGGCTGGCCCAATGAGTACAGAACATGCTGGGGAGCATCCGTTACCACGAGATTAAGAGACAAGCCAGGATGGAGACTCCCCCAGCCTTTCTGTAGATGGCATTTCTCTTCATGGCTTCAATAAAGTCTGACTCAGAGCAGAACTCTATGTCCTTGTGAGAAAGACTGGAGGACTGCGTGCTCCAAACCCTACTCCCAGGGATTACTCGTATCTTTTATATTAAGCTGCTTATGGAGCGAAGTACATGAACTGACCTTTGGGCATAATCACTTCTCATGCCATATCTAGAAGAAAGTAGTTTATTTTTCTTATTTTTAGACAGAAATTAGATGACTAACAGTCAAAAAGAATTTGTAACACAATATCAGGAGAAAAGGCATACTAAAACACAAAACCACTGCAGGTAAATCGAGTCAGTTTTGTTAACAGCAGTGAAACTGATTTCTGCACCTGTTTTCCCCATCTCAGTGGGCACAGACTGATGTCTAACCCAGAGTAACATATACTGTCTTTACTTAAGCAAGTATCTTTACATCTCCTTCATCAAGTCTTCCTTGAAATGCTAAATAACATCCCTCCACTTAAATCAATTCTGTATTTCAACATCAGTTTCAACATAAGATCTCAGTATTTCTGTCAGAACTATGTCCTATCTGTATTATCGAAGATGGAGCAAAACCAATCCCATACAGCTTCCTGATTTCCATTTGCATTTTCCCCAAAAGCTGCCATTCACAGAATCACAGAATTGCAGGGGTTGGAAGGGACTTCAAGAGATGATTGACTCCAACCTCTCTGCAAAAGCAGGTACCCTACAAAAAAATCACACAAGGTCAGGTCTTCAATATCTCTGTAAAAGGAGACTCCACAACCTCTCTGGGCAGCCTGTTCCGGCACTGCCTCACTCTTACCAATAAAGAAGCTCTTCTGCACGTTAGTACAGATCTTCCTATGTTCAAGTTTTAGCCCATTTCTCCTTGTCCTATCCCTATGTACCACCAGGAGCCCAGTCTCATCCATTTGCCTCTCACTTCTGATATTTATAAGAATTAACCTGATCCCCTCTCCATGTTCTTCTCCCCAGGCTGAACAGGCCCAGGTTACCCAGTTTTTCCTCCTAAGGGAGACGCTCCAGGCCCATCCACTGGACCACTTCTAGGAGATCCCTATCATTTTAATTCAACAGCTCTAATAAACTCATTACAAGATAATCTGACTTCCAAAAATGTGCAAGATTTTTGTTTTCATTTAGCAAATTCCTTGGGTTACACAGCAGTATGGTTGAATTTAGCATGCTCTGCTTTCTTCTCAGCACTAACACATAGAATAACTGGAAAAAAGCCTCATTCACCTGGTCACATCATCTACTGAGTCATTTGCAGACAAACATTATCCATCTGCATCATCCTTATCATGTGCTACACTCTGCAACATAGAGTCAGAATCTATAAAAATCTCCACTGTTTAAGACTGCCAGACATATTTTACTTGAGGTACCATTTAATTTTTTAGGCATAATTCTTACCAGCATACATCAACCTTCTGCTTAAATACATCAGCTCTCATGGCACAAAACTCACTTTCAGGCACCCACCAGATCAAACCACTCATGCTCTAATAGAGCTGCTTCTTATCAATAGTACAGACACTGCCACAGCATTACACATAAAGATGTATAAATAAAGCCATATCTATTATGTTTACTAAAGTTCTTAGAGTAAGCCTGGGCTGCGTACAATGATGAAACAGACCTGACTTCATAACAATAGATGGCAACTTATCTAGCACATGAAATTAAAGCCTCATGAGCTCAGTGCTAAAGTTGCAGGAGCAGCTTTTCCACCTGTGAAAATAAGTTTTTCTTTCTTGGAGAGCATCTCCACTGATACGGCCACTCCTGCCCATTCTGTGTCTGGCAAGTCTACAGGCATGCCCTCACCTAAAGGTTACACCTCTCCCCTTCCTCAGCAAACCTGTAAAGGGATTCTGCACAATCTAACTCTCCCGATAGTGCTTGCCATCAGCTCCTCTAAGTGACTGAAACCGTATGTTTGGACAGTGCACAATGGAAACTCTTATCACTTAATAATGCTGATAAAAGTTGCAATAGGTGAAACAGTGATAAGATGAAAGGATGTGAAGACTGAGTAAACACAAAGAAAAACCAAACAAATCGGATCTTCTACTATCTGAAAGCGATACTCTAAAGCAGCTCCAAGGCAGTGATCTTGATTTGCGGACGTCTCCATCACCCTCTGGCTTAGATAGGCATCCCTGCAGACCGGCAGCCTCCTGACGCTAGGCTGTCCTCTGCAGCCTCAGCAGACCTCTCAGCAGAGACCTGAAGACGCCTGCCCAGCTAACAGCCGGCAGCCGCCGCTCAGCAGCAGCAACCCGCGGCAGCACGGCACTGCTCACTCTGCACTTCTCCCTGCATTTGCTTCTGCCTTTCCCACATCCTAATCCTTCCTTCATCAAACATTATTTTTGTTTTATTTTTGAATCACTGGGGCCCAATCCAGGAATGCTCGCTGACCTTTATCACCAAAACCAAACGGAATTCAGTGCTTATCTTTATCACCACAACCATACAGCATACAATGGTTGAGAAGCTGAGAACAAGACGTCTTTTTGCAAATTGACAAGTTTATGCATTTTTCCCCACAGGATGCACAAAGCTGTATTAATAAAACATATGTGCACCAAAAGAACATCATGAAACAACACAGTTCCCTTAGAGAGGGAATGTGGCATGACATGGACCCTCATCTGCCACACAGATGACAGACCTGCCAGAACTGATTAGGGTCCAAGCTACATGCTGAAGGTTTAAGAAGAGTTTAGAGACAATAAGGAAAAAAGACAGAAAAGACTTTCAGGTGTGATGTCAAAGAAACAAGCCACAATGCCTTGCTTAAGTAACAAGCTAAACTTCACAAACAGAAGAACGCTACCTATTGCCTGTGTGATGCGATGTTAAATTCCTAAAGGAATTTAACACAACATGGCCAACTTGGTTGTGGAAAATGAAAATCTGACTGTTTTTGCAACAGAAATTTTAAGCATGGAATGTTTGGATTAGAGAATAAAAGGGAGAGCTCCTACACATCAGCACAAAGCTGAGGTCCCCCAGATACAAGGGGATTTCAATACTCATCTGAAGCCCGATTCACATTTACAGCAAAGTCCCCTGGCACTTATAATTAGGAACCAGAAAAGCCACATCTATCACCAATTCTTACCGGCACAGCACCCAGCACAACATGTCCCGTTCACACTGAGTTGGAACACGGGAATGACGTTTCTTCCAGAACCGCCTTAGAGGCTTAGGGTGATCTTTTTTTAAGCACGCTCTCTAAAGGCACCATAAATTCAATCCCTTAAAATAGAGGCGGTGAGCTGACGCTGCCGTGCCACTGCCGGCGTGCGAGGTGCGTCCGGATGCTCCTGGCCGCAGAAAGGGCTCTGCATTCCCCTCCCAAGGTCTCTTTTCTTTTCTTTTCTTTTCTTTTCTTTTCTTTTCTTTTCTTTTCTTTTCTAATTTTTGGAAAGATGCTACTT
>JAPSGF010000003.1:29300744-29372654 GCA_035772895.1 Perdix hodgsoniae | reverse complement strand
AAAAAAAAAAAAACTAAGCAACGATAAATAAAAACGCAGGCAAAGAAGAGGCGTAAATATTTACCCACTGCTCGGTCCTTGAACCCACCAACTTGCCGGCCAGCAGAATGAGCTGTTGACACAACACAGCCTCTATATAACCGCCGGCTCCGGCCGGCGGCTGCCTTCCCTGCCGCTCTCCCTCCCGGGGGAGCCCGCGCCCGCCGCGCCCCCGGCCCCGCCGCCACCTGTCCCCGGCCCGAGCCCCGGCCGACGCGGCCCTGCGAGGCGCCGCCGGCACAGCAGGAGCTCCGCGCCCCTCCGCGCGGAGGCACCGCGGGAAGGCAGAGCGGCGCGGAGCTCGCCAACCCCGCCGCCCCGCTTCGCCCCGCGCCGCCCCCCCCCCTACCCCGCCGCCATTCGCCCCACCGCGGGGGGGGGGGAGGGGGGGGGGGGGGGGGGCCCCCCGCCCCCCCCCCCCCCCCAGGTGCGAGCGCAGCCTCCCGCGCGGAGGCGCCGCCGGCGAAAGCCGCCCGGCCCGGATTCGGCACTCACCCGCCGCCGCCTCGCCCTGCCCTGCGACGGCCTCATGCCGCGGGGGTGTGCGCGGTGCCCGCGGCGCGATCCCGGGCGGCCCAGCTCCGGCGGGCAGCAGTGCGCAGCGCCGACAGGAAGGAGGGATGGAGCGGGCAGGGAGAGGGAGGGAGGGAGGGAGGGAGGGAGGGAGGGAGGGATGGAGGAGAGGGCCTGGCGGGCTGCCTGCGGGAGGAGCCTGCGCCGCGCATCGCCCGGCGGCGCGGCTGCCCGGGCGGGAGGCAGCGGCCGCGGGCCTGGCCTCGGGCGCGGCTGTCGGCGGCACCTGGCGCCCCCGGGCTGCGCTCGGGCAGCGCTGCCTGTGGCGTTCGAGGCTGGGGGTGCGCTCGCGTTCTGACGGAGGAGCGGTGGTTATGGTTTTTTAGGGCTGAGGATGTCAGTTTCTCCTTGGTCATACTGTGCCACCTTAGCGTCAGGGTTTGGTTGGTGTGCGGTTGCTGAAGATACTTCAGCAGCCAGTGGTCCCCAGCAGGCTGTAGAAAGCAAACTGAAGTCACAAATCTGATCACTTCACGTTCCCTTTGAAACCGTCAAATACCGTTCTTGGAAAAGTCTTTTGTCCAACGTTTCGGACACTACCATCTATCTGGGGTTCAAAGCATTGGGCCAGACCTTCAAGTGCAGGCGATTCTTGACTGACTTTATATTTGCCTCCAGTTTTTGAGGTCTGGGACTTGACCTCCAGCATTTCTCTGAAGCCACAATAGCTACATGCCAGCCTCTCCTTTAAATCAAACTTCAAATCTTCACAATCCCACAGTCTCAAGAGTCAACAATTAAAATATATATATACCACGAGGCCCATAAAATCAGAAAAGCTGGCAAGCCTATGGCTTCTCTTTTGTTCTCCAGTGAACCACAGACTGAGAGAAGCGACTTCTCTGTTTTCCTTGGATTTTTCCTGCTTGCACTCTCCTCCGGGGGGTTTCTAGGTTGCTGTAGATGGCTTTTCACAGAGCCTACATGGTAAGTAACTGCATGTACTTGCATGAAGGTGCTCCCTCTCTACTCTGTTCTTGTGAGGCCCCATCTGCAGTACCGTGTCCAGGTCTGGAGCCCCCAGTACGAGAAAGAGAGCTGTTGGAGAGGGTCCAGAGGAGGGCCACAGAGATGATCAGGGGACTGGAGCACCTCCACTGTGAAGACTGACTGAGGGAGCTGGGCTTGTTCAGCCTGGAGAAAAGAAGGCTGTGGGGTGACCTCACTGCAGCATTTCAGTACCTAAAGGGAGCCTACAAACAGGAGGGGAATCAACTCCTGTTGAAAGGGTTGATAACTGCAGGACAAGGGAAATGGTTTTAAGTTGAGGGAGGGAAGATTTAGGTTGGATGTCAGGGAGAAGTTCTTTACAGAGAGAGTGGTGAGGTGCTGGAACAGGCTGCCCAGAGAGGCTGTGGATGCCCCGTCCCTGGAGGTGTTCAAGGCCAGACTGGATGGCGCCCTAGTATTAAATATGGAGGTTGGTGGCCCTGCATGTGGCAGGGAGCTGGAGATTCATGATCCTTGAGGTCCCTTCCAACCCTGGGCATTCTGTGATTCTGTGGTGCTTAGCCAGACATGTCTTATGTTGGCTATGTGGATGTATCTGGGGTCTCCAAGGCCACTCTCCAAAGCCCTGCACATTCCCTGCCCAGGCTAAGTGAATGCAAGCTGTTTTGTAGAGAAGAAATCTTCCATTCTTTCCTCCCCTTTCCAGTGTTTTTGCATGTGCAAACAAAATTGAAGTTGCCATATGCTAGAGCAAGAACAACATGAACCTTGTGGTTGGGTCTCTTCTGGCTCAAGAGCATGCTTGACTTCACGCCTCCTGAGACAGTTATCTATCCATTGACCTGTGTCACCTTCTTAAGAGGAGAGGCTGCATCTCCTTATACACATACTGTTCTTGGGAAAGCAGGGTAACAGCATTTGGAGAGAAGCCCCGGGCAGTGAATCCTAAGCCGTAGATGATGTTTCCTCTTGTTACAGATTTAAACATTTGTAACTCCAAGGATGGATACACTTCTGTCAAGCTCTCTCGTTTGGGGTCTTCCAACCAGTAAATTTAAGCAGTTACCTTCCTGGCTTGTCAACAATTTCTTCATGGTCTCAAGTCTCTTCTGACTGCAAAGGCTTGCTGGATGCCTATTTCTGTGCTCTGTGCAGTCCAAGCATGCAGTGATTTGCTGTGTCAGCTGCCTAGAACCAAATCTGCATTTGTTCTTCCGTAGTTTTCATTCTGCATCCCCTCTTTCTGTGTTACAGAAGCCTATATAGAGCTGCAGTGGAACCAGTAATATCTACATCACCAGAAAGCTTGTGGTGAAGTTTTGTTGTGTTTGACCCACACAGGCTGGGCAAGATACAGTTCATCCCTGTGCTGTGGACGGTAGCCCCATAAATGCAAGTTTCCAGAAAAGGTACATGATAACTTTTTTTTCTTTTTTTTCTTTTTTTTTGAAGGCATTGTATATGTCAAGTTAAATTGTACCACCTTCCTTTTCTGCAGCTCGTGTGACTTTCTCCTTCATAATGGCTCTTTGGCATCTCTCTTGGTAGGAAGCTTTCCTGCACAAGAAATGTGCGCCATGATTAATTACAGAGGATCTGGCCCCTTTTCTATATAGCAAATGTTACTTATTTGGACCATTTTCTCTTTTTAATTAGCAAGGCAGCTTCCCTGTAGTTTGTATACATTCTGTACAGGAACTGGGGAAAGAAGTGTCTGTTGCCTATTTTTTTTTTTTAGCAAGAAAATTTGATTGTGAAATCAAATTGACTGAGAAGCTGCCAGGACAAATCAGAGGTAGGGATCGTTCCTGAGGTTGTTTTGGTATTGTATTTAATGACTTAGTGTTTAGTGGCACAATTAGAAGTTAAGAAACTTTCTTGACCAGTTGCAATTTAAGACAGTATTGTAGTAAAAGTGTCAAGGTGCTAAAGCTGATGGTTGAGTTCCTGTTATCTGGTTGTTATACAGTGAAATATACTAATATAAATAAAAATACCCCATGAACTAATGGCTGCTATAGTTATGCTTACCGTGTAGCTTTTGATGTGCAAAAAATATGCTGTCTGTGCATCCTGACTCACCCTGCAACTTTCCCTGTAAAATGTCACAGCTGCTATATTTTATAACAAAACTTATCTGCATGTAGTACATATAGGCATATTTTTGTTTCCTGCCTTATCTCTGGTTTCCAGAAAATTGAAGGGCAGATGCTGGAACACATGCTGTGTCTTTATAGACTCAGTGCAGGATTTTGTTATTGATTTTAACTGCAGCAGAGCTCTGCCTTTCAACATTAATGCTTGGGCAATGAGAGAGAAGATTTAAGTCTCTCCGGATAGTGGGCTAGTTTTAGTTTATCTGAGTTTATCTCAGTGCCTCCTATTACTTACAGAACAACTTGTCTGCTCTCCAGGTCAGAAAAGTTCCAACTGAAAGTGAGAAGCTCAGCTAGGACATTTTCATTAATGAGAGTTTCCTGGAGCCATTTCGTCTTGCTGTTAAGGGTGTGTTGGTTATTTATGGCAGGAAAGGAACGGATGTGTTGATGTTCTGGAACTTTTCCTTTGTGCATTGTTTCCCATTTCACAGTTGTATTTGGCACCCACTTTCCTCCAGCCAATAAAGATTATTAAAGAACTTCCTTTACTGAGATGTTGTGTGCACATTTTACAAACCCTACCATTTAACCTGTGTGATGAGCACTTCTACCAGTATTTACAAAAGCTAGAGATTGTAAATATTGTGTGAGAATGTCTGCCAGTTATTCTTTGCATGGATCACCTATTCCTGTTTTTGTTTTTGTTCTTATTATGATTATATAATGCAACCAGCAGAGTGAATTTGGGCCTGACTGAATGTATTCAGGAAAGCCAATAACAAAACACACACTGGCTGTGATAGGACAAGGAGGAATAGGCTTTGCTCTGCCAAGAATAACCTCAACTTATTCATATGCACTGGGTAGCGCATATGTTTTGGTGCACTCAGAAAGCAACAGCTCTTTCCTATGAGATCTCAGTGGAAGCATCTCTGTGTTGTCAAGCTGGATCAGAGCTATTCTTGGAAATGAGTATTCTGACTCCAGAGATATAATCTATTTGTAAATAATATTTTTCAAATGCAGAGAGTTTTCTTTGTCATTAGGGAATTATGCCTGCAGAGCACAGTGACATATTGGCAATATATTGCTAAAAGGCTTAAAAAAATTCCCTGATCTCCCTGATTGGCAGGAAAACCATGTAGCTTATTGTGGTTTGTCTTTTTGCAGGGAGGAACAATGAAGGACTTTGATCTGCTGACCTGCACTAGTTAGATAGTGCCATGAATTTAACAAGAAATTGAAAGAAAAACACTGCTTGCCAAAAACAACTATGCTGAGGGCACTTGCATTCCTCTCACTGGAAAAAAATCCACCTCAGATGTCTGAAAAATGCATTGCGTGGAAATATGAGAATCACTACAAGTAATAAGACCCTTATGTTTAGCACTGAAGGTAAGCTTCACCCGCACAGTACAGGGATGCTAGCAAGGGGATCTCATTGCCACACACAGCCAAGTCTCTCAGTCCTGTCCACATGATGTGATCAGGGCTGCTGAGGACAAGGGTGCCAACTCGTGTCCCCACTGTGTATGTTGGATTTTTCTTGGCTGGCAAAAACAAATAATTTTTTGAACAAGTTTTTCATATTATACTGATAGAAGCAGTTATTACGCAGTGATTTTGCCTCAGAACCTTGCTTGCCATAATTCTCTAGAAACCTTAGGAAGAGCTTCTGCTTGTTGCTGTATTCCATTCTTTTGCCAACTTTATGGCTACTGCTTGTCTTACTGTTGGGAAGATGTTATATGAGCCCATGTTATCAGAGCATGAGTTTTGGGTAAAAAATACCTATATGTTAGTAACAAAACCGAATGCTGGGTCTTCTAGTATTGATGCAAAAAGCACATTCCTCTCCATTCCTTGATTTGTCTGCTGTCTTTCATATGCATTCTTTCTACCCTTGCTGTGTTGTGTCTGCTGATACTTCCACATGCAGGCATTTTCATTCAGACCTTGGAGTCTTAATACTTTGGTTACAAATGTCTGCAGTGCCTGCAGTGAACTTCTGTCTGAGAAGGAACATACTGCTGAAGTTGCTCTGCTACAACAAGCTACATGTTGTAAACATTATCAATTGCTTCCCAGTTTAGGCAGGTGTGCTATTTTGCCTTTGACTGTGCTGGCATTGTAAAGTTCAGCATGTGCTTAATCATCAAGTGGGATGAGTTCCATTACTGTTCCATACAGTAGCCTGAGGGGTCAGTCTTCATGTCAGTGAAATAAGATACAGCATATTTCTTGGAAGAAAATGAATCTAAATATAAATCTCTGAAGAACACAATAAACACTGACAAATGGTAACAATCTTACTAACTGTGGAAGGGTTGGTGGAACCAGTCCTAGAACTAAATCTGATTTATGGATATGAAACTGAAGCGGCTTACTTTGCATAGTAGTGGAAAAGCCTAATTACATCATGAAAAAAGGAATTTATGAGAGACACAGGCTAATTTAGATTAGTGATAGCCAGACGAGCATGAAAATGTGCAAGTAAGATATACTGAGGACATCTCAGACATTCATATACACTTTATAATGCAAGTCCTTCCAGTGCTCCCAAACATCAGTGTATCACATTCAAACATACTTCCTTTCTGTGTGTAACTGTTTCTGTCTGTCACATTTTTCTACTTTCCAATTTACCAGAAAGATATTGCCATGCTTTTTCTATTTCTAAGAAACAAAGAGATGTGTCCTGTGCTATAAAGTTTAGTAAGCCAATGCTTGTGTGATGCTTCAGATTATCTGTTCTTCAGTCCATGGCCTGAACATGTCTGATGAATGCTGGATGAATTTGAAGCAATAATTCAGCTGTCACGAACTTTGCATGCACTCAGTAGCTGATGTCTACATCAACAGGAGCCATTCAACAAGAATTCCTGTAACTCAGTTGAGCAGCCAGTACCAGTGAATAAATGATTAAAATTATCAAAATTCTCCCTGCACAAAGTTTCCAGGCAGCAACATCCTCACACCCTACTGAACCATATCCAGGGGAGAAATTATATCTTCTCCCATACATACTATCCTTGGACAGAGCTGTGAGCCCACTCACTGCTTGGAACCAAATTTCTGTGCATCAGCATAAAAGCAGGGAGATGAAGACAGCTCAGCCAGAGAGGAGGTGGAGATACCTAGCAAGTGCTTTGCAGGAGCATATGAATTTTTATGTTTACACAGGACATTGTGTTTGTTTTGTCAGTCTTTCCATGTTGTTTTCAGAGGCAGTATAGTGTGCTACATCTTTGAAGCCCCATGGGCTGTGTACGTAGAAGGGGAAAAGCAAACTAAAGGACAAATTTAAGGATGGGAAGTCCTTTCTGCTCATCTCATGTCTCAGAGTATCTATCTTCTGTCCAAGAGATCTCTGCTGCTGAACTGGCTGCAGCATGCATAGGCCCCAGAATAACATCTGAAGAATTCTGATAATCTCTGCAAGATGCATTCCAGGGTATGGTCCGCATTATGCCCAAGTACACTCTGATACATGAAAACTGCAGTGGGTAGCCCTGTGGAAGAATGGGACTGCACACTGAGCTGTAATCACTGACTTCTACATGATGACATGTGGAAGAAAACTTGGGTTAAAAGTGTGTTAGGGACTTCTTTTGTGCATAGTGCATAAGAGCTTGGGACATTGCAGTATTAAATGTACAAATAACATACCTTAAGGCATAGGTTTGGAAGATGCCATGGCAAAATCCATTTATTAGGAGCAGCTTTATCCTTTCGTTTTGACTTTACAAGTATTATTATTTGGTGTATCAGTACAGACCTTTTATTAGCCTGCAAGAGAGCTCTGGTTAACCACAATTCTCTCGCAGGCTAATAAAAGGTCTATAAAAACATATAAGCAGAAATTCTAACTTTAATAAACAAGTATATTCCAGTGTTTTTGAAAGGCAGGCTGTGGTTTGCGGATGGGCAGCAGTCTCAATCCTGGCTTCCCACCCAGGGAATGATTTCTTTTAATCTTCAGGGCTGTAAGATTAAACTTCTTCAGGCAGAAAGCTGTTCTATGAAAAACTCTTAGAACATGTGTGGGCAGCAATGCAGACACCAGGAACGTACTCACATGCTTAAACTGTACTACTGAGCATGCTCTTTCTTGTGCCACATCTTTGCCAAGCTGGAAGACTAGGCAATCTCTTATGCCTCTTGAGTCACTTGAAATGCAACCATCCCTGTGTCATCTATTCCCATTTGTTAACACTGAGCAAAAGCAGTGGTTCACAATCACGCAGCTTTGCTTAGTGCTCCCAGCAATGAAGCACAGCTCACCATTGAGATGGTAAATCATGTTTTTGAGACACGTACTGCAAGTGCACAAGGCACAGTCTGAGCTAATGCATGCCTAGATTAGGCTTTGTCTGGTACTTTTGCAGTCAGCAGTATGAGCTTGAGCATCCACCTTGTCACTTCTATGATTCTCCACCATGTTTTGTTAGTATGAATCTTTGTACATATGAATCTTTGTACATATCCATATGGAAACATCAAGGAAACAATTCCATTATTTTTGACTAACCTCTCCTAAAGGTATTTTTTTAACTGAATAGTTCCCCTGCTTTGTCACTGTGAATACAAACGTCAAGCCACCGGAGGGCTAGGAGGAAGTCGACTAAACAGGAAAAAATAGCCAAGGGCAAACGTTTAAGGCTGGAAGGAATATCCAAGGGCAAAAGTTGAAGCAGCACTCCTGTTATGTGTCAAACCACAGTCCTGAGCTCCAGGCTGCCCCCAGTCTGGGAGAGCTGGTGAGCTCATCCTTCAGCTATGAATCTTAGCCACTGGATGGAGTATTTCAGGCACGGTCAAGGACTCAAGTGCACTTGCAGTAGCCAGGATGGACTGAGCAGAGGCCTGATGCTGGCAGGGAAAACTGAGGACTTGACTTTGACCATTGTATGATGAAAGTGACAACTGAGGAAGCAGAGAGGGCAAAGCTGTGTTTTTAATTGCAAGGATCTCGATTCTTTTCTGTTTTTTTTTTTTTTTTTTCCTTACCTCAGCACATGAGAGTACTGCTTATCCTCCACAGACCTCTTTAAATAAGATATTTAGATACCCACTAGAACATGGGAATTGCCTAGCTGAGAAGGAGTACTCAACTTACAGGAGAACCTAAAAAAAGTTTTTTTTATTTATTTAATTTTGAGGCACTTCACTAGCCTGCAAAGGTGCCTGGCTTTAGCATGCTGGCAGTTGAGTACTCCTTTGGCCTCTGCCTCTTCCCAGCTTTATGCACAGTGTTGCCATAGGATTCAACTGGGAGCAGAACATGCACAGCAGTACTTAGCATTTTAACATTCATCATGCCTGAGTTAGACTGATAGTTCTTCTTCATTTAGAGGAAAATTAAGAACTCAAAATATGGAAGTCCAGACTCAGTCTTTGCTGGACCTAAAATATATAATTACAAATCCATGCAAGAATCTAGTGAACAGGGAAAAAGGCTTGCAGTAAGTAACCTGCTGAGCATGGGTCATTCTTCCTAAACAAAAGCAAATTACTGTTATCTCACTACTTTTTTTTTAGCTTTATTTTCCTACTCAGCTCCATAAAATAAGGTTTTGTAGTCTATTATATGCACCAATAGGCTGTAATTCCTCAGTACCTTGTTCTGGACCTCTGGCTACATGTATGTATAGCCTTCCTCCTTATGATTGTAATTAGCAAGACTAATGCCAAGGAAAACTAAATAGCTCAACCTTTAAGATATGGAATGTACACTCTGTGTGGAGTCACATCCAGATGGAGTCTCTCCTGGATTTGGATCGACACTAATGTCACTATTCTGCATTTTCTCCTACTCTACCTATGCTCAATCCTCAGGCCAGTTAGTACTTTTAGCCTGAAACTCTCTCTTGGATTTAAACACCAGAGAATTTTCTGCCTTTGAAGCTGAGTGGGAGAAACAACAGATGTTATTATCTGCAATTGGAAAGATCACATCCAGCTCAAGAGGTGATGAAAGGCTTGCTGGGAGGCCAGAAAGCTGGGGTGCAAGGGGCAAGGCCAGTCCGGAGGATATTTCTCCTGTCCGGAGTGCTCTGACCACATCATTAGGCTAGAGGGCACTGTCCACTCTACATTTGAAGCTTGGCCATCCCTTAAATAGTAGAAGTGAATCTATAGGGACAGAAAAGGCTGGAGCAGGGTGTGTGATTGTGCCAACAATGCAGATTTCTGGCGATTGCTCCAGGGAATTCTGGTGCATTTCTTGTATGTTCAGGTGCTGAAGCTGTGTGTTTTCACACTGAGTAGTTAAGCTTGATGAGGAAGCTGGGGAGAAACTTTTATTTACCCATGACAGTCACTCTATGATTCAGTCTGTCCCTTATTACCTTGACCAACCTTGTGCAATCTTACCATTTTCTCGGAGGAACTCTTGGACTCTTTGGGGTTTTATTCCAGAAAGACCTTATTCCTCCCACAGAGAAACCCACACAAGAGAACAGCAATGGAAAGACTTGCTGAAGCTTACTCTCTTTCTAAAGTTAACATAAGTTCTGCCAGTAACAGTTCTTTTCTTTAGGGTCCCAGTGGTAAAAACTTTCCCTATACCTTCCACATCTGAAGGAAGCAGGAGCTCCCTAAATGTTGTGTAATGCTCTTCTGTTTGGGCTCTGTCTGTAACACAGCTCCAGCAAGGAGTGCAGTAGCCATTGGCATGTGCCAACCAAGTCTCAGTAGCAGGCAGAAAATGTAACTCATGGGAGCTAACAACTGATAATCCTATTCTGAGCAGTTAGAACAGAACAGCAGTGTCTTTCAACAACTCCAAAGCAGGCATCTCATGGCTCCCCTGCCCACAGCTTAGTAAGACTCTAGAGTAGGGAGAAAAATTCATACACTACAGAGAAAGGTTTGATGATGGTTGCATAAATAATTGGGTTCTTTTTTGAAGAATTGGTTGCCAGAGAGACTGCAAACTGGATGTTATTGCTGCACGCGGACATGAGATCTGTCCTAGTAATGCAGCTGGCTCTGGTTCCAGAAGGAGGGAGTGTACCAAAGGCTCCAGGGAAAATTTGTACCGAGTCACCTGTGGGATGCGTTCCCACAGCTGGCAAGAGGCAGAGCAAGAGTAAGGTCTGCTTCCAAAGGGAACTTCTCAGCACAGTCTCTGACTGACCAGAACAAGCATTTCAGTTTGAGATGGTCTGGGGGACAGTAAGATCACAAATGCTAAAAATCCTATCTAGCTACTGGTTTGCCAGTACTGGTTTGCCAGTGCTCTCTCATTTTTCTTTTTTTCCTTCTACTGTCCTTGCATCCTTCTCTCTTTGCTCCTTTATTAGTCCAAAACTGGTCAAAGGACTGGTCCACACTTTTACACAGAGGGCTACCCTCTGTTGTAGAAATCTCCAGAGATGTGGTCCTCATTCCACATGACAGCAATCACCAACCAAAAAGGATGTTATTCCTACCTTTTGAGATAAACCAACATGTTGCAGGGCCAAGCTACTAAAAACCTTCCCAAAGATCTTCTCTGCTGATTGCAGCTTTGTATGGAGAAGTATTTTTCACAGGAAATTTCTGGATTGGAAACAAATAAGAAGTAAGAGACTCCTAAGTTTAGAAAGAAAAAGTTATCTCTGTGTTGGATAGTCATTTTTCTGCTCCCAGCAGTTTGGAAAGGTATAGCTGTGTAACTGCTAAGCTTTATTTAGGGTCATAAACATCTCCACAGTAACTAGCGTAATGTTTAATATCAAATCTGACTAGACAAAGTGAGTATGAGTCTCTTCTCTGATTTATGCAGAGGCAGATCAAGTCTATGCAAACCTTTGCTGTCTGTTTTAGTGAGAAAGCCATTGGACTTTATAACGTATGGCCTCTGCCCTCACAAAACCATTTCTGAAAAAGATGAATGGAGTAGAGACAATGACATTATAATTAGAAAGATTGATACTTTAATGCTATGACTCACTCTTTCCTCATAATTTCATTTCTAAAGCCAATTAATATTGTTTAAGAGAGATGTGTTAATGCTTGCTATTGCAAACAAACCTAGTTAATACATAACTGTGGGGTCCTGGTGGACAACACGTTGGCCATGTGCCAGCACGTGCTCTTTGGCCAAGAAGGTCAATTGTATCTTGGGGTGTATTAAAAAGGGCATGGCCAGTAGTTTAAGGGAGGCTATCCTCCCCCTCTACTCTGTCCTGGTTAGGCCACATTTAGAGTACTGTGTCCAGTTCTGGGCTTGCTAGTTCAAATAAGACAGGGATCTCCTAGAAGGAGTCCTGTGGAGGGCCACAGAGATGAAAAAGGGCCTGGAGCATCTCCTGTGTGAGGAAAGGCTGAGTAACCTGGGTCTGTTCAGCCTGGGGAAAAGAAGATGGAGAGTAGATCTGATAAATGTTTATAAGTATCTGAAGAGAGGTGGGAGGCAAATGGGTGTGAGCAGACTCTTCTTGGTGGTGTGTAGTGATAGGGCAAGGAGCAATGAGTTAAAACTTGCTAATAATCTTCATGCATGAGTATCTTCATAAGGCCACAGCTTAGGTAGGAACTCTGTAGGAAGCTCTGTACTAACATGCAGAAGAACTTCTCTATGGTAAGGGTGGTGCAGCACTGGAAAGGCTCCCCAGAGAGGTTGTAGAGTCTCCTTTTATGGAGATATTCAAGACCTGGCTGAATGCCTACCCATGTGATTTTTTGTAGGGTACCTGCTTTAGCAAGGGGGTTGGAGTCAATGATCTCTTGAGGTCCCTTCCAACCCCTGCGATTCTGTGATTCCGTGGTATTTCCTGATTTTGCAATTTTACTTATGAAATGAATGGAATATTGAATAATCTTTCCAAATTTCAAGATCAATATATATATTTTTTAATTTTCTTGAAGAGTATTCTTTCCTCTCTTTTTAGGCAAAAGACAAATTACACTGGGCAGCTTGTGAGCAATCGTAGTATATTTGTATTTGTTGCTGACCAGTCTGTGTACAATTATTATACAAATGGCACACGTCCCTTTGATTATAAAGGACTTGTTCCTCCAGATGTACATTTTCAGTCTTCTGTAGCATCATTACTATATATTTATTCAGTTTGTCTTCAAAACTCAGAAAGAAGGTCAGTATTTAACTCTGTATTTTCCACAAAGTTTTGCTTTTACAATCTGTGACCTTCAAAATCTCCTACTGAGCTTAATCAGTTTAGCAGAATAAACTGATAAAATTTTAAATAATCCAGAACTGGATAATGAAGAACCTGTGATATTCCATGAGCAGAAGAGGATCCCCATTTACGAGCTGCACTGCTTTTGTATGACTAATTCATCATGAAAAACCTGAAGGCTTATGAAGAGCAAGAGAAGATATTCAGATTCAAACCTAGAGAAGAGAAAGCATCCAGGTCACTAGCAATGTCTTTTCCCTCAGCACTTTTTGAAGTGTGATCTTAGTGATACTGATTTTGATGATAAAAGCTTGGAAACTCTACAGAGAACATATTTCAGTGCTGATCTCATGGCTCATAAAGGCATATGAAAACATGTGGTCTTTTATTCCAGGTAGAATTGATATACTTTCTTTTCAGGTGAGATCACAGCTCTGTCTTGTGTTGTTCCATAGCCCCATTACAATGGTTATCCAGTTTCTCAGCGCTTCAGAACAGCAGAATCAACACCAAAAAAAAAAAAAAATCCAGGAAAAATGTGAGTGTACTGCTATTTGGTAAAAAATAAAAATAAATTTAAAACTCAGCAGAAACTAGTTTCAAATAAGATACATTTTCCTGCTCCGAACATTTGGTAGGATTCTTCTAACATATGTTTGTATAGATCTATAGTGGCTGCCTAAACAAAAAGCAAACTGAAAACACATGCTTAAATACACAGAGAGTAGCTTATTAGTTCATCTGTGAATAAGTCTTGAATAAATATGCAAATTTTAAAACTTTACATTTTATTTTTATTCTTCAGTCCAAACTCATGATGTCCACCTGATAAATAATTTTCTCACTATTTTTACATCGGAAACTAATTGAAAGCAAGGAGAGATTGAGTGGAAAAGGTGTAGTATTACTTTGAGGGCAACAGACAAGGCTTTGGAAACTTGGTCTTTCCCCAGTTTTGGCAAAAAACATTGCTATGATGTTTGTACTAAAGCAAAAGGTACAGTCAGTGAAGCTGAATATTAAAGGCAATCAGCACCTACTTTTCTTATTTGTACCTGCTGGAAGTGCAAGCACAACAAACCATGAGCTCTGGGTTGAGATCCTCTCTCTGAAATAATGTGGGAAGTTTGCCTAAGAAAACCAAGTGAGAAGAAACAGCTGGGGAAAAAAAGTAGAAGCAAATACACTCAAATGTCCTCCTCCTCATCTTTTGAATACAACTATATTCATGATAACTTATACAGTGTGTACTTTTAAGAACATTTTAAAAATAATTTAAAGTGCATATTCTTTTGAATATATCTGACATATATCTTTTGAAATATCTGACAGGGACGTGCTTCTGGAAACGTCAATGGAGAATGAGGGCTAAAACAATTTACAAGAATGAGCTAAGGTACTTTAGTCAGTTAAAACTTTTTTAGCAATTATCATACGCTTTATATTTTTTGTTTTTGAGTTTTTGAGAACACTTTACTGCTGATTTCTCTTGAGAGCCATAATTGGACCATAACTGACTTGGGCTTTCATCATCCAGTGATTGCCATATGCTTTTCATTGGATTCAAGAAAAGTGGTTTTCATAAATGAAGGCTCAGAATAACATAGGAAGTTTTGAATCGTTTTAGATTTAATGACACAGGCAGATGCCAGCTTGAATGTCAGAAAATCCACATGTGGAGCTATGCAAAAATGTTGAGCCTTATGAAGATACTCATGCATGAAGATTAATGGCAAGACTATTACGGTCTTTAAAGCCGTATTTACGCTGTTCCTTTCTTTAAAAATCAGTCAGTGGTGTAGAGCATATTTTTCAAAAGACTATGAACTCAAATAGAAACCACTATGATGACATGATCCTGAACTGGTAAAGGGATGCAAGTACAAAATCTTAAGTTCATTTCTCTAAGAGATGATTCCTGCAGCAGCAGATCTAACACAGAGGGAACCACCCGAGGAAGCCTGAGTATATTCATAAGCTTCCGAATGATTCCAGTAAAAAGTCCTTGTACAGAAAGTTCCAGCTCACTTCTTGTTTACTTGGTTAGCTGCTGCAGAAGAGTCACATAGGATTTCCCTAGCAAATCACATGTTCTCATATTGCAGTGACCTTGAGCCAAATGCATAGAAAACCTTGGGTAACCTTTTCTTCCTCAATATACACAGTGAGAAATAATCTGTTTTCAACATTTTTGGCCCCTGTATTGCATAGATAGTAGCCAAATAATGACTTATTTCAGTATATTTTCTCCTGTACTCTGAACAGCATTTGTGTCATTTTCCGTCAGTCTTATCCTTAACATGTAGTATTTTACCTTTATAGGCAAGACTACTATACATGTACTAACATTACACAAATGTAGATTTAGTGCTTTGAATATTAATCTACAGGAAATTACTTTGTTCCACAGAGTTGAGTTATATTCATATGCCTACTGAGATAAACAGACCTGAGGCTAGGAAAGGCTTTGAACCGGGTTTTTGAAAGCCTGTTTTCCAATATCAGCTTCTTTCTTAGATACTTCAAAGTCAGACATTGCCTTTCCCTTAAGCATTTGGCTCTTAAAACCAAATCTGAGTTCGAGAGGATAAATTGTCTTAGGTCAGTGCTGTCATTGGAAAAAGATGCCAATTCAAAACACAGATGATACATATTTCCCCAAATTCCTACTAAAATGGGAGAAGATCATGAGAATGACATTACAATGTGCTAAATATTTGCCAAGAGAAGAGGAGATGTGAGTTCTAACCCCTGCTCCAAGGACAGTTTACACACTGAACTCAGTTACTGTCTCTCACCAATAGTCCTATAAGCAGGACCAGAACCCAAGTAGCCATTAATTCATGAAAGTGCCTCAGAGAAGAACTCAGAGGTCCTGCTCTCTTCTTCCTGCTGGATGACACTTGAAGTCTTCTTACTCGTTTTTCACAGCGGGGGTGAAAAGCACACTGTTGTTCTATCACATGCACTTAAGGAAAATGCATTCAGGTTTTCCACTAATGAAGCAATACTTGTGAAAGATTTCAACATCCCTCACAAGGAGAGAGGATAGCACACTTACACTTCTTTCCACTGATGTTACAGGGACGCTAGATTTTTTATGACACTTCATTCATTTTCATTACTGTCATCATCCCAAACTTCTGTTTATATCATCAAATATTAAGCAAAACCTTCTTAGAAAGTAATGAGTATCTTTTAGAAGGGTGGTACACTGTGTTACTTTATGACTATCATACCTTCCTCACTAGTCTGCTTCCAGAGAAGGCAGTAAAATTGTTTGCTTTGAAAGCACATTGGTACTGGTAGAATATGCCTTCAAGAACCCCAGCTGTTTTCTTCAGGATAACCTGTTAGTACTAACGGCCTTATTGAAATCCTCTTCATGGAAAGCTCCATTTGAATTCACTAAACTTAGGATAAGCTGCTTGGACCTTAATGCCAGAATTTTTTCTTTACTGACATTTGACTTTACTGACATACTGACTGAGATTCTTGGTAAGTATGGTAGAAGTAGGTATTGTGTGTTCTCAGTAGGTGGTAAAAGTTGCACAAAGGCAAAATTTAGTGATTTATTTAAAATACAAGTCTAGATAACATCTCACAGATACACAACATTTGTTGTGATTACAACACTGAAGAGTTAATGCTTTCAGTATCTTTCCCATTTTTGCATAGCATAAACTTTATAACAGCACAGCATTTTGTTTAAAGGATGTGTTTAGTTCCTCTAAACCAAATTAAAGGTTTTGGAAACCATTGGAAACTAAACTACTGTCAAGCTCACAGTATAGACTGTGCTTGAACTTTGTGGTTTCTTTTGCCTCCCCAGTGACTCACCCCTGGTTGTTTTGGTATTCTTAAAATATAGATTTAGCTTCAAATTCAGGTCAGCTTGTATGGTCTCAGTTGCTGTATTCTGTCTTCAAATCTGGAAGATATTTGTAAAATATTTTGTCTTCTCTCTGTGCCACCAGATTCCCAGAAGTCACTAGTAAGCTTTTATTTCCATTTCCAATTGTAGATAGAAGAAAGCTGGTAATTAAAATAATTGTGTTATACAATCATTTAGAGGAAGGAAAAGCCCTCTTCTATATTTCCAAGCCCAAAAGTAATGCTTTCTTCATGGTTCTATGAGATCGTACAAGATAAACACTGGAAGAATTTGGGAATCAGCTGTGATTAGCAGATCCCAAGTGAACAAGGACAGACTGTGTACACCTGTGTTACATCAGAAAGCATCCTCACACAAGAACATCCAAAATTCAGACAAATTAACACTATAGAAAGAGCATAAATACAAACAAAACCAACAGCTCTTTGTCCTGATACCTGGAATTTGTCCTTGTTGACTTGTATTAGGAGAACTACAAGGTAATGTAATGTAATTTTCCAGTGTACACTTCTGTAATAGATCCAACTGATACAAAGGTATCATTCAGCTCCAGGACTAATGTTTTAAATAAAAGAGTTGGGAGGAATTCACAGTTGTGTATTTTAGGGCAGCAGTGTGTGCATTTTCAAAAACTTTGGCAACAAGATGCAGTCAACAGAAACTAAGTGGAAAAGATATTTCTTTCATAATGGCAATTAAATCTATCCTGAAATCCACAGTCTGCTTGATAATTATGGGAAGACTAGATCCTCATGCAGCTTCTGCTGTATATTTCAAATGAGCAGCAATCTTAATTTTTGTTATTACTTTCAATACCGGCCAGAGCAGCAGTACACTCTGCATTACAAGCATCTAAAATCCATCTCTCACTCACCTCAGACACCCTCGTATCAGCAACAACTGAACATTCCCCACATCCTTTTGGACTCAGAGAAAATGTTCAATCTGATATTCAAACTACAGTAGAACCTTTTGGAATGTGAGATTCAAATTTTGTTTATTTTAAGACAAGTAAACTCGAGAACGATGTAAATGTTGATATGGCTTACAACTTGGTTTGCTCGCCATGTAGCAGACCATAATCGCAATGTACTTGTGTGTTACAGGGCTGTTTCTTATTGCGTGTGGCTATGCCTGCAGAACATGAGTCTCTGCTAGTGGTCCATTTAATTCTCACGTTGTTTCTTCCTTACTGGTTTAGAATCATAATGATTCACAGCTCCTCTCAGTTTGCCCCAGATTCCCTCTGTTAGGACATGCTTTTGTTCAGCTGGATGTATGTTAAGAACATTATTTCAGCTTACTGTTTCTGCTTCACTTATTTTTGATCGACCTGCCTTACGCAGTAGGGTTCTGTGTAGATGCTTCTTGTGTCACTCTAATCACACACTTTGCCCACTGAAGCTATGGAGATTCCATTAAATCACTATTTATTTTCTCTATTCATCCACCACCATTTCTAATGAAATTTCATCCACGTATTTTACTTCTCAAGATATTTGTTTTCTTCCTTTGTCCTTTTTGTGAGCAATCAAATCTCACTTTTAGATAAAACAAAATATGTTACAATGGTCTGCTATCTCTTGTCTTCTTACTCATGGTCTGAAAGCAAAACTGATTTTAAAATGAAGGAACACACCTTCCTACTCCATTTACCTCCTCAGATTGGCATTAACATCAGTGTTCTCATTACAGAATCACAGAATCACAGAATTATCAAGGTTGGAAAAGACCTAAAAGATCATCCAGTCCAACCATCACCAATACTCCCCAGCTAAATCCTATCCCTCAACACAACATCCAAATGTCTCTTGAACACATCCATGTTCAGTGACTCCACCACCTCCTTGGGCAGTGCATTCCAATGCCTGACCACCCTTTCTGAGAAGTAATATTTCCTAATGTCCAGCCTGAATCTCCCCTGGCGCAGTTTGAAACCATTGCCTCTAGTTCTATCACTGTCTACATGAGAGAAAAGGCTGACCCCTAGCTCACCACAACCTCCCTTCAGGAAGTTATAGAGTGCTATAAGGTCTCCCCTGAGCCGCCTCTTCTCCAGGCTGAACAATCCCAGCTCCTTCAGCCGTTCCTCATAAGGCCTGTGCTCCAGGCCCCTCACCAGCTTCGTAGCCCTCCTCTGAACACGTTGCAGGGCCTCAATGTCTTTCTTGCAATGAGGGGCCCAAAACTGAACACAATACTCGAGGTGCGGCCTCACCAGTGCCGAGTACAGGGGGACAATGACCTCCCTATTCCTGCTAGTAACACTGTTTTTGATGCAAGCCAGGATGCCGTTAGCCTTCTTGGCCACCCGGGCACACTGTCAGCTCGTGTTCAGCCGAGCATCAATCAACACCCCCAGGTCCGTTTCCTCCACACAGTCCTCCAGCCACTCCGCCCCAAGCCTATAGCGCTGCCTGGGGTTGTTGTGGCCAAAGTGCAGGATTTGGCTTTTGGTCGTGTTGAACCTCATCCCCCTGGCTTCAGCCCAGCTCTCCAGCCTGTCCAGATCCCTCTGCAGGGCCTCGCTACCCCCAGGCAGATCCACGCTCCCAGCCAATTTGGTGTCGTCTGCGAACTTACTGAGGGTGCACTCAATGCCCTCATCCAAGTCATCAATAAAGATATTGAAGAGGACAGGCCCCAGCACTGACCCCTGGGGAACACCACTCGTGACCGGTCGCCAGCTGGATTTAACTCCATTCACCACCACTCTCTGAGCCCGGCCCTCCAGCCAGTTCCTTACCCCCCCAAAAAAAGCCAATATTCTGAGCACTTCCACTGAACACCAAAGATTTGTTACATGTTGTTATCAGCTGAAAGAGAATCTCATCTAAAATCCTTTTGTAGGATTATGGACAATAATTGGTTGTATCTTTATTTAACTTGAGCCTCATTTTTTTTCTACTTTCTTGTAGTCTCCAATTACCTTTTATATTTTATTGTCTTACTTTTGTTGCCACAAGAATTATTAGTAACAACAGAAGGACTGCTGAGGATCATCTAATTTCAGTCTCTCTTGCAAATATATTTATAATATAGTTATAATCGGGCCATGACTCCAAGGACACCTTAAGGAGACATGAAGGAGTCGATCTTTCTGTCTACTCCCACAATTTATTTTCCAGAAACTAGATTGCTCTTCAGCTGTTATCTCATCTGTATAAGAGGTGGGTGTATAAAATGTCACAAACAGGAATTTATAAACTATACTGCACAGAAAGTGTTATGATCCTTATTATAATCTATCTCAAAACTTTTTAAAAAATGCTGGAGAAACTATTTTCATTCCAGCAAAGTCAGTTTCTATAGTCCTTAAGCTATCATATATCACTGTCCAACAAAGACCTTTCCATCATATTTCTGGTTTCAGTAATTCAGTTCTTAAACTCCCTACATTTTGTCCTTCATTGTTTCTGAGAATTCCAACTGCCTCTTAAGTCTCTGCTTTTTTTTTGTTCTGCAAATAGCTCAACTATCTATGTACTAAGAAAGTCATTAAAGAGTTCCCTCCCACTGTCCATAACTGCATTCTTGCATTCTGTCCTTTTTCACACTCACAGTTGATCTTCTCTCCCTCTCATAAATGGCTCTCACATTACACATATTTTCCTCTTGCTGCATTTTATCCACTAAATCCTACAAACTCTCAGTATATACAAGACTTAAATACCACATTTAGCATGACACCAGACTGAAAGTTACATTCTCATTGTTGCATGTTGGTCTCCATGTACTTTCTCACATGCTTGCAAGCGGTGCCTTGTTTCTTATATTTGGAATTACCCTGAATTATTTCTCCAGCCTGTTTCTTTAACGTACGTCTAGGATCTTGTGGTCTGTAATGAGTCCATTGAACTTCCTTATTACTTTTGTACTACCACTCTATGATTAATTCTTACATTTCCAGACTTTGTCTTCAGACAAAATATATAATATGATTCGTAGGGGCTACCTATGTTGGTAGACATCTATGCCTGAGAACATTTTAAAGAAATTTTCTGTGCTATTCAACTGTGTCTTCAGCTGTTACAAAATCAATTCATCATGTCATTGTTAATTTTTATATCATAAACATTAGATCTTTTCCACTGTCTTCTCCATCTTCCTATTCTACTTCAGTATCCCAGCCATCCACCACTATTTTGGTGTCACACTTGGCAAGCTTCTTGGAGATGATATCACAATCAGCCTAGAATTCATCTTTTATGATTCTGTGATTTTATGTTGTCAGGCACTTTTATTTATTTATTTATTTTTCCTGGGAGCATTTATTCACTCCTAATGCATTAGCTGTCTCATCAGATGGAGATATGGACAGTTTGCTTAATGTTAGCTTCAAAACCAATAAAAGCTGATAATGTAATTTCGGCAGCTTGACAAAATACCAGTGGAGATACAGTGAGACATAATTTCCTCCTCCTTGACTTTCTTCCAGCATTCTTGCTGCTAAAAGAGCCAGAGATACCTCTTCCTAAGAAGCAAAAGTATACTTGGGCAGCTTCCCTTCCTTTATTATAGCCCTTAGAGAATGCCTGGGACTGATACCTCTCTTTCCATGGCCATGTTATCACTCACCATGAAATTTTATTTCCATTAAACCATTTTTTCATTGTCTTCTCTGAGTAAACCAGCATGGATTTCATAAACTTAATTAGCATGGCTATGATGTGCATGTCATCCTGTATTTGCTTCACAGCAGTTTGGATTAACATCTTATCTCTCTGCAGGAAAGAGTATTTCTTGCAGCAGAGTAAGTCTTAGCTTCAGAGCACCTCAAGAACTAAGGCTCCAGTTCACATGGAATTTGAGTACCTGCAGCACTCCTTTGAAAATTCCAGCCCAAACACAGCTCTGAATGCAGCTGTCAGATACTTTCAGATGCCTCATGGAAGATAAGACTTCTGTGCCCTTTTCTGTCAGCACCTATTACATCAGGATAAGAAAGAGAAATTGTTTATTAAAGCAGATGCTATTCCAAGATTTCTCTTTCTTAATAAAATCATTTGCAATTGTTTAGGCAGGAGACAGCATGCTCTCATCAGTGTCGCGTCTTGAAGTCTGTAAGAATTCCCGTAAAGCAAAAGAACCCAAACCCTATGTGTTCTATTAAGTGAAAAGACCATGAATGCCCCTTTCAGTGTATCTGTATATGTGTCTAACTGCATCTATTTGGAGAGTGGGATTGCTACTGTAGGTCTAATTTAAACTTTAAAAGAAAGAGATAACTTAGAATTTATCCTCAGAATGTTTTTATCTCCAATTCTGCTGTTTTAATCGTAGGGCACAGTGTCAGGATCATACTTTCCTCCTGTTGAAAGATTGCGCCTAAAAGGTAGAAATTAGAGTGCTGTGAAGAAGAAGCGAGACTTCTTTAAAGGCAAATTGTTCAGCAAATTGTATAAGTTTAGGTCAAATGTATATGCAGTTTCCTTGTTGAATAGAGATGAACTTGATAATACAGTTAAAATGTAACTCTGTTCTGAATTGCTCTGTTGAGTCGTTGTTTTAAAACTAACAGTACAGAAGACTTTAGAAAAGTCCTCCTACAGAGCACTGAACCAAGTTCTACTTCAAAGCCGCACATGAAGTGCATCTCAAAGTTGAGTTGGAAGGGGTGTTCCAGTGTTCCCAACTGGAAACACTGCACCGTATGACTGTGCAGTTTTGCAAGACTTTGCAAGACAAGGTAAAAGTAAACTGAGATGAGATAAAAAGACCAATGTTTGAAAGAAAGGAAGCAGAAGTAAAAGAGCTGTCTGGAAAATCTTTATCTTCCAAGTCAACATCATAAAGTACCCAGGAAATTTGCTCTGCTAACATTCTGCACTGCAGAAGCTCTCATCTTAAAGGAGAGAAACCAGTACTGGTAAGTTTTTGGAGCACTTTCAATGGCATTATAACAGGTTCAATTCTAATGGATTCTCATTGCACATTATTGTACATTGTCACCACCACAGGATATCTGATTGTAAATCTGCCTCTCCCAGTTTAAGAATCATTTCCACAGGGCAACAGATTGCTAGAAAAGCATCTTGTAAAAACCAAGACACTAGAATGGAAATTACGACGTCTGGGCTCACTTTTATGTTTCCATGATTGTAAATCTTTGGGAACATCACCAAGGATGAGTACAACAACACTCAGCATTAGCACTGTGCGAGTCTGTCTTTGCCTAGACAGAAATAGCAGCCTCTAGCTAAACACCTAAGTGCCTCACACATCATCTCTTGCCAATGACAGACCTAATAACTGGCATCCCAGAAGCCAGGAAACCAAGCTAGCAGTGTGTAGAGCTGATTGAGAGGAAACAACAACAGGATGTGTATTTACCGGGCTGTATCACAGCCCCTATCTCCCAGCACTGGTGGGACCATGTGGGACCATGTCCCACTCAGTGGGACATGGGTTTCCTGTCACTTGAGGACTATCTGTGTGCATGTACCTCCTGTTTCTGCTCAGCACCACCTCCTCTGGATCCATTTGTGTCCACATCAGCTGTTCTCATGAAAAGCTCTTCTCTATTACTGCTTCATAGTATGTTAAATAAAGCATTAAGAATGTGACTTGAGATCTCCTCTTGTTCAAATCTGAAACCAGATCTTTCCTAGGAGTGCTCTGTTGTCAAATAAGATTTTTTTTTTTTTTCCTGCTTCTCCTGCAGAAATTAACCCTTTCCAGATGAATGACTGAAATTGTCTTCAGGCAAGAAAGACAAGGCTTCTGCCTCGGTGCTTAAAGTATCATTTTGGAGCACAGAGATTCCTGTCCCTTCCCCAAGCAGAATTTCTGTGTTCTGTGGAAAGCAGAAAAACTTAAAGGGTCTGAAAAATATCAGTGTGAATGCTTCAGAGGACAGTGACTAGGACATTCATCTGGGATATGGTAAAGCTGTATTATAATTCTTTCCTGTTTAATTAACTGGCATAAGATTGAAACCCAAATCTTCCACTTGCATTTACTTTCTATCTGACTTCTGAGTTGAATCTCAGTCCAGAAGCCTAATAACTAATGATAAAGTCTTCAGAAGCCAACATTTTAAAGCCAGAGACAGAGATACTTTGAACAGCTAGACAGCTATGTGGCAAATGACTCTGTCATAGAACTTCTTGTTGGTAATATGGTACTGATACATGGCCTAATATGTAGGTGCTTAATTGTCCTCGCAAATTTGGTTTCTGTGTCTGTGCTCACATCTTTTCCCCTCCCTCTCACTAAGAATCAGAGCAATTCTGCATTGCCATAATCAGATGATCTTCCTTATTTAAAGTGGAAATTTTCCTGGCAGGCATATTCTGTTCAGTGGATCCTGACCAAGGTGTTCCAGAATGCAAAATAATCATAAGGAATGAACAACGTTCCTTGCCTTACAGGGCAGTTCTGGGCAGGCAATCCTGAGATGCTTTATTGTAATGGAACTGCAGCTTGTGTAACTATGATGAAATTGTTTCCCAAAGTGCAATGTAACTGAGGCATATTTAGCATTAAGGTTGTAAATGGCCTTGTTTCATACTTGGTCCAAAGTTTGAAGGCAAGATTTTTGAGTGGAACTAATTTTGGTACACATCCGGAAGCTTATCTATTCTTTCCAGGATGAATTAAAATAAGACATTACTTTCACCTGCAATCCTTGCCTCATTTAGTGCAGAAATTCTGAGTCCAAAAATAAATAAATAAATAAATAAATAAATAAATAAATAAATAAATAAATAATAAAAAAGAATTGCTATATAACTAAATAATAGCTTTTATAGCAGTGGAAAAGAAATCAGAAGTATACTCATGAGCCTTCTTTACTTCCCTGTTCTATTGTGATGAATAGGGTGTACTGAATTATCTTCTTTACTTTTGAAAGGATTACCTGATTAAAAATAAAATATAAAAAAATAAAAATCAAAAAAAAACCTTGTGCAATGGGTTTGTTCACTTAGTTATACCACAAAGAACAAAGACTTCAATTTCTTAAGCACTTACTACAAGCACTGAATAAGAAAAACAAAAAATGCAAAGCACGTTTGTGCAAATCCTCTTCCAGACAGACATACTATAGTTGAATATATAGTTATATTCTTCTATGAATGTTAGCGTTCAGCAAAATAAACAGGTAGATGTTTCTCACCTTCCCAAACTTCAGTTTACAGTTATGCTTGGTGTGTGCATGCTTCTAATGCTCATACTCACCTCAACAACCTTTACATACTTTTAGTAACTTCATTAGGAGCTGCTGCTTACCAAATGTATAATTATGATTAGTCATGTTATAGGAATATTTGGATTAAGTGACACTACCTTATTAAGCACCTTATTATCCAACTGCCAAAAATATTAGCAGATGACTGAAGTTTTTATGGGCCATCTCTATTTTAATGCCTGTAAAGAAATCTTGTAAAGGGGAGGACTTTTTAAAGGCATAAAAGATAATGTAATCCTGAAATAGAATTTGAGAAACTTTAATTGCTTCAGCACAGAACAGTTTGTTGCATGGAATGTAAAGGAACTACAGATAATATTTATTTGCTGCTTGACTCAAAAAGAAAATACTTGTTGGTTGGGCAAGGAGATTAATTTGATGAGGCTGGAACTAGCTGCTAAACAGAATAAGGGCTTGCACAGAGAGTTCATGTTTCCCGGAGAACATCTCTGAAATAACGAAGGGAGAGGAGAAATAAGAACAAAAGGAGCTCAGTCAGTCATTACAAGATGGTTTTGTAAAAGAAGCACATGGGATTAGCTATAATGAGATTATCAGCTAATTCTGTGAGGCAACACCCATAAAAATCAACAGGCAAAGGAGGGGGAGCTGAACTCTGCAGTATTATTAACGGCAGTGAGGTATCAGTGTCAGGAATAGAATTTTTACCCAATAATTTGAAATACTGTTGTAACTGTAAAATTGAACTATAATCTCTGATAGGAAGAATACTTCTGCCCAGCATGTGAAAGATCCTGAAGCTCAATGCTATGAGTTCATAAGGAAAATTCCCTTTACAGAGTAACCAGAATTACCTTTTTACCAAGCAGTCCTTTTTTGCCACTGTAGCACTGAATTCAGGCAAGACAGCAAGACAGTTTTCCTGCATTGCTCCTTTCTGCAGCTCAGTGTTCTGCTTTCTGCTGCCTGCCTATTTCTCTGGCAGCATACTTTTAATGCCATACATGCACTTTGTCACCAATGGTGAGTGTGTGGTTTCTGTCTGTGTCACAGTAGGACTCCATAATCAGGAAAACGTAACCCATCCTGGGACTGTCCTCTTTATTACTGAGAGTCTCTTTGTATCAGGGTCAAGCACATGGTAACATTTGGAGGAATAAATCATCCCACCATCGTTCCTGCTGCAGAAAGTCTCCTCTGATCTCTGCCTTTCCTCTTCCTGTGTTGTTGCTGGTGGACTCAGAGCTCGGCACATTCCCTGTGCTATTTAAAGAACTTATTGAGCTGGTACATTATTTTAAGGCTGCCACTGTATTCTTTAAAGTACCAACAGGAAGCGTTTAGCCTACATAAATCTTAGTAACTTTTCTGTTCTCAGTGTGTACACAGAGACTAAACTTTGCATGTTATATAAATATGTATATACGTACACAAAATTAGATTTAAAAACAGAGGACTCTGTCCCATGTATCATTTTCCTCTTCACTCCTCTTTTCAGACAGACTTTCCATACAGGGAAACCCTGTTGACTGGAAAGGTCTTTGAATACAACTTCAGATGTAGCACCTATGTTATGCTGAAAGGTCTTCTTGTTTCAACAGTTGCAGATATGACCAAGGAGCACAAAAACTAACAGCTGAAAGTCGAAGAAGAGTTTTGTCAGGACTATGTGGGTAAAATACCTGCAGGGTTATTTTAACCATATACAACTCCTCCTCCGTCCATTTAAAAGTCCAGTGGAGGCCACAAAGATGGTTAAGAGACTGGAGTACTTCCCTTATGAGAAAAGGCTGAGACATCTGAGACTATTCAGCCAGAAGAGGCTACACTACTTATCCTAACTCTTATTCATCCTTTGCTACTAGAATTTTCCCCGTTGCTTTTTTAACCTCCTGTGTCTATGGCATTTGAAGTAACAGGTAAACAGTAGATCAGCTGAACCAAAACCAGGTTGCTGGCAGCCTGGGCTGGTTGCTCATAGATGGAAAGAAGCCAAGGCAACCTGGCTCCTGGTTATGCAAACAAATATCAGTAACAATGGAGCAATTTTTCTTAGCCATTCCCTTTGGAAGGAGGAATGTAGTCTCCACAGCCCCCAGTTTTGCAAACATTAGTGCTAGCCTGTGAGTTAATTTCTCAGCTCTACGCAAGAACAAGCTGTAAATGGTCTCTTCTCCACTGACATCCTCTTTCTCTTGAGCTTCGACACCAGCAATCCATAGTGGCTCTCCAGGCTCACATATCAAAGAATAGCTGAGGTTTGAAATGAAGAGGGAGGTCACCAGATCCCATTCCCTCTGTGGGCAACTGTTTCCTGTGCTGAGTCACCCATGCAATAAAAATGTATCTCTTGATGTTCAGAGGGAGCCTCCTGTGTTACAGGTTGTGCTGCTGACTCCTGTTCTGTTGCTGGGCAACACTGACAAGAGCCTGGCTCTTCTTTCCAGCTCCCTTCAGGTATTTGTAAGCATTGATGAGATCACACCAAACCTCGCTTCTCCTCTAACTCCATATCTAATACTTGGGGAGAATATGTAGATATTGCCATACTGCTACTTATTATTTTTGCAACAGCAAAGAGCACCCCGTTCCCTGGTGGAGCTGCCCACTCTCTTGCAATGTAGAATCTTTTAAAAACAGACAAGTAACCAACTAAAACCAAAATCAAACCACTTAACTGCATCAATGGATGAGGGAAAAGCCACTGATATCATCTACTTGGACTTCAGTATGGTCTTTGACACAGTCCCCTATAATATCCTTCTCTCCAAACTGGAAAGACACAAATTTAGTGGTGGACTGTTCAATGGATGGACAACTGGTTATGAGATTGTACACAGAGAGTGTGGCCAATGGCTCATTGTCTAGATGGACCTCAATGATGAGCAGTGTCCCATGGGGGTCAGTGCTGGGAACAGTGCTCTTTAACATCTTCATCAGTGGCTTTGACAGTGGGATCGAGTGTAAACTCAGCAAGTTTGCAAATGATGCTAAGCTATATGGTGTGGTCAGCATGCTTGAGGGATGGGATGCCATCCAGAGAAACAGGCTGAACAGAAGGCCCAGGTGAACCTCATAGGGTTCAATAAATCAAAGTGCAAAGCCTTGCACTTGGTCATGGCACAGCCCCTTCTACCAGTATTTGCCAGAGGATGAAAGGATGGAGAACAGCCCTGATGAAAAGAACTTGGGGGTATTGGCAGATGGGAAGACGCATGAGTCAGCAATGTGCCCTCAAAGCCCAGAAAGCCAAGGCATGGAATGCTTCCCCTGTGAGGTCAGGCTGAGAAAGCTGGGGCTGTTCAGTGGGAGAAGGCTCTGGTGTGATGAAAGCTCTGGTGGGAGCTTTTCTGTATCTAGAAGGGTGCTATAAGAAAGAAGACTTTTCAGCAGATCCTGTGATGATAGGACAGTGAGAAATATTTTCAAACAGAAAGTGAGGAGATTTAGTTTGGATATAAGAAAAAAGTTTTTTACAGTAAGGTTGGTGAGGCACTGGAACAGGTTGCCCAGAGATGTGGTTGATGCCCCATCTCTGGAGACATTCAAGGTCAGGCTGGACCAGGCTCTCAGCAACCTGATTGAGCTATAGGTGTCCCTGTTTATAGCAGGGGACTAGATGACCTTTAAGAGTCTCTTCCAACTCAAAAGAATACATGATTCTATGATCCAAACCAACCAAACTAAATTAAAAAAAACCTCACAGGATTATTTCTGGGAATATTCTTTCTTTGAAATGATTATTTTGCAGAAACTTCATCAATTTCCTTATTTTAGGGCTTCCTCACACAATTTCCAGAATGAACAGAGAAAACAGACTTTGTTTCCAAATGAGATATCATACTTTTTTGACTGGTACTGGTTATCAGATTTATCAAATAAGAAATATATGATCTTAGGTCCAATGCATTAGATGTTGCTAACTTATGATAATCTTCAGAAGTCAGCTTAGATGTGACCGAATCTCTTTGTTTTCTGCAACTTTAGACATAGAAGCATTGTCTTTTTTTTTCTTCTCTGCAGTGCAGCATCAAAACTGGAGGCAGGAAACTGGGACTCAGCAGGTTTAATGCATTCTTATTGTTACATCTTCACATTTTCCCTAGCTCTTGCTCCAAGTTTGGGCTCGTTACCTGGGTCCCATGGGCTTTTCTGAGGACAGAGTACTTGCACTCCACTTTCCAATTTTTAAGAGAACACACACTTTTTGTTTTCAAAAGCAGATTCTTCCTTTGCCTTTCTGTTTAGAGTTAATCCATTCCTGCCTCCTAGCAACCAATTACCATTATATCTACAGCCAAGACAGCAAGTAAACATCCGCTGTGTAAGTACCTAATGTAAGTGGAGTTAATGAACTGTTAGCAGGCACTGTTCCCTTTGGGTAATACAGCCTGGAAATCTATGCCACATACCTTCTGTCAGCATTCTCAGGAAAGGGATCCTGAGATTAGCTGACATGTAAATGTGCTAGAGTAACTAAGCAAAAGCAGGCTCTTCTCTTGGATACCAAATACAGATCTAATCCTGTTGTGGACCTTTTGAATCCTTACATTGAATATCAAGGGTCCAACAGAAATAACCTCTCCATTCATCTATTTAAGCACAGCACCTGCATTAGGTGCTTAAGTTACTCTTAGTTATCAAGGATCCTGCTATAGCCAGTGGACAGATGCATCTATGGAGAACAATTTAAATCTGAATCTGAATCAATCTTTGAGGGTACATCTTTCTCTCTCTCCACTAACTCTCCAGAGAGTTAAGACAACTAGACTTCTGTCTTGGGCATCTCAGCATATGATGTTAGACAGGGTGACTGTGGGTAATGCCTATATCTCAGCCATATCTCTATCTCTACTGTGAATAAGCAAAAGATTTGTGACCAGTATGTTGTCATCTGATGTTTTCTCAGCATAATTTGAGCTTGAATTGTCCTAAGCATCTGGGATGTACTTTAAGTTATATAATAATGATTATCGGAGCCAGTGCTACTGAAGTATGAACATTGTAGAGTTCATTTTACTCCTCCTGAGGAATGACCTATCTCCTATATATACACCTGGAATTCTACTCTACATATTTTGGTGATGAAGTAAATTTGCAACAACCATGTGCTGGGCTAGTCCAGCACATTTAGAGCATTTTGTCTCAACACAAATTTTAGCAGAAATATTAACTTAACAGACTTCTGTGTGTTGACCCGTGGTACGGGGAAGAGCTCTCTCAGTTGTGTTAACACTGTCTGTGAAGTCAGTTTCTAATCCAGATAAATAGAATAAATTCTAAACAGAAGACTCCAAAAATTGAAAATCTCTTAGAGCAAAGACTGCATTTGAGGAAGCGGTACACTCTGTAATAAATACCAGGGTTGTCTCATTGAAAAATCTGCTATAATCCTCAGTTGGATTCATCCCAGTTTTACTTATTGATTTTCAGTATGCAAAGACTCCATGCATGCAAAAAAACCTTGTAAGCAACATATAATGTAGTAAAGAATATGTAGAATTCACTGGAGAGTTCAGATAGGAAAGGCAGAATTCGTTTCATCTCTGTAACATGGCACTCTGTATCCCAAGATGTTACCTTATGTTCCCCTGCAGGTAATGGAGAGAAGAAGGTTTTAAAAGTGTGATCTGTTTCAGACGGCAGTGAACTGTGCTCTTCTCAGTGCCTCTACGTCTGCAAGGAAGTGTGAAGAGACCATCTCATCCATGGTCGTATGTACTGTGGATAGCTATCAGTTCTTCCTTGCTTTTTCTTGCAGATACGTTGCCATATTTTTACTTCTACACATGTGCACATGTGTATGTGTACCTAAATATGTATACACATTCAAAATTTATTTAATACAGTTCCCGGTTAACATATATGCCTGTACAGCCCCCAGTGTAAGCCCATTCCCTTCTGATATTCCACCAAAGATTTTCCTTTATGAAGTGACCGTGATATGTACTCCAAATTCTGTGAGGTCTCTGCAGCTGAGAAAAAGGCAGTGAGTATTGCGCAAGTCCTCCCTCACTCTGTCAGCTAGAAAGATTCAAAAGCTGGCAGCTGCTTCATCTTTGCACGTAATAGCTGGGACTGGTTAAGCACGAAACCAGAGTGGCACAAAATGTTTGAGTCAGCATAACAAACATCCAGTCCTTGGATCTTCATGCTGCATAGGCAGTTTAAACACCTCTCCTCCTAAGCCCAGGAAGATGATGCAAGAATGTACAAACTCCAAACTTCCAATGTTCTCCCTTTAACTAGGATAAAATTCTAAGTTTAAAGAAGTTAGCTAATAACTATGTGAGGAGTCAGAGGCTGTCTGCTGTGGATAGTTCTGCCCTTGCATAAACATTTACATCTCCTCCACTACAGAATGACCGCAATGAACTGAGCATCCTCTCGAATCCCTTGTGACATGACCCACTCATCACACTCACATACCTCCAAAAGGGTGAAGCTGTTAGGCCTTTACCACTCTTTATAACTAGAGGCACCTCTTGCATCTGCATTATCCAGCCTCCCCAGGACACTAAATGTGTTGGACTTGGAAAAGTTAATGGCATGAGAAAAATTTCAACAGTTTCATAAAGAGCAACCAAGCATATTCCCAGGTTGTCTTACATCTGGAGACTTCCGGGCTTTTTTAGCTGCATCCTACATGCATTCAGAAAAACTGTGGATTAAATAAAATCCCTTCCTGTTGCTTTTCTATTATTGGAATAAAACAACCTCTGTAGTGCACAACACATTGCTCATCAGAGTGCCTTCCTGCCAGAGCACCTTACAAGCTCAAATTATGCATCACAACACCCTTGCAGAGTAGAAAGAAAAGTTAAAAAGCTGGTAACAAACTGTAACACATTGGAGCAATTTCATGAAGGTCAAAGACTATAGATGGGCCAAAGAAATGTAAGTAATGGGATATGAAAGCACTGAGGACAGGATCTCCGTACTTCATGGCATGAATAGATATGGAGGCCATTCAGACCTGCAGACATCAGGTTTTTTTGTTTGAAAGCCAAGCACTTTTGAGAAATCAGGCTCGAAAAACCAGACTCCATCATAGTTTAAAGCAGCAGAACAGTAACTAAGAAGGTCTCAAAAGCACCTAGATACCTGGCTCCTGTCTGAAATCCCACGTATACAAACTAAGCTCTTCAGGCGCTTAAATACTTGTTGAAAACATGTCCATACATAAAGCACATCAAATACAAACCTCAGAGAACACGATCATCTATCCCCTGAGCAAACACTTTCCCATCCAGTATGTGTTTCTGTCCCCATGTATTGTCTCCTACCGTCTCCATGCACTGTTTGCAGACACTGTGGCACCATTTGGGCAATCTCTAGTGGTCTTCTTCTTTGCCAGTTCAGTGATTGTAATTTCTATTTCTTCCTGTTTTTAAGTGGCTTATCTGGCACAAGATTATTACAATGTTATTATTTTCTGGCTCAATGAAAGTATGATTAAAGCAGAGAATATAAACAGAGTTTGGGAAAAGCTGTCATTTAAATCCTTCCTGATTAGCTTCATTCCTTTGTAAACTACCACTGGCTCTGGAATGGGAGGTGGTGGGCCCCAGTCAACTTTAACATCTGGACCCAGAGTCACAGTCTGAATTTACAGTAGTTCCTGTCTTTACAGAGGAATAAACCACTCTCCTCTTTAACCCTAAACCTCCCAGAAATTAGTATTTGCATACCCCACGGAGAACCCTGAAGTAAAACTAAAGCAAGAGTACAGAGCTCTGTTGTACTGCAGCTGTAAGAGCGCTCAGCACATTTTAGCCCTGAGAGAACCTTAGGTGCATCTGTTTCCCAAAGTTACAGAGCATATCAGAGGGACAATTGGGGACTGCATGGTGGTGGAAGATAGAATGCCTTTACTTCTGGCACCACTATCACACTCGAAGATCATCTCTCTCAGTGAATTTGAAGCAGAAAAACTTGCAGCTCACCAAACACAAGTCTCTTTGGGAACCATGGAGTTTGTTCATCACAAATTATTCTCAGCTGCCCTTCCTGGGAGGGGATAGAAAGATCTCCTATAAGCTTTCTATGATTGATTTGTGATGGGTCAGGCTCACAGAGCACAAAATAAAGAGCCTTCTGTTAGGTTCAAGTAACGCAGGCACTGCTGCAAGAAAAAGCAAACAAAGAGCTTCCCTTAGTTCAGACACTGCGGTATTCTCAGCCTGTGAACATTGACTTTTTTGATATTATGTACATATAGCCAAGCTCTGGCCTTTCCTGCATTTGCCCTCCCAGAAGCCACATCCTGGCTGCCCCACACTGCACAAACCCAGTGCGGCCACCCAGGCTGAGCCAGAGCAGTGGCAGCATGGAGGAGTGCGCACTGCAGATGGCTGGACAAAAGATGCAGAGTGGAGAGGGCTGGGATCCTCCAGGTTGAGGGAATTCTCTCCCCAGCAGCTTGGCTGGGATCCACATTCCTTCATTCCTTGCCCTGCCACAGAACAAGGCACTGTTGTATAGGAAAAGGCTGAATGCTTTGTTGTGGGTAATAAACATCAGGAGAGCTTGAACAGAAAAGCCAAAGTTTTGCAGTTCCTCTGCTGGCCTGTGATCTGAACATATAGACACTTAACAGACAATCGTAGATTAAGTTATTCTGTAGCATTTTTTTATAACGGCAAACAGTTTCTCTGAACCGAACTGAATTTGTTTGGATTAAACTACAGCCTTCTTGATATTTTTTTTTTTTTACTGTCTTGATATAAAAATGCCAAAACTCTGAAGCACTAAGAACTGTTTTCTGCTGAGGCTCCTAAGTAGATTCTACCTTGCAGACCCAACCCTGAGAATCAGAATTGCTCAGGCAGAATATGACAAAACTTAAGCTTCTTAAACTTACTCTACCTGAGGGAGAGTGATGTAGCAGTGGAGAGCTTGTGGGTAAGAATCAAGGGGCAGGCTGGTAGGGGTGACACTGTTCTGGGTGTGTACTACAGGCCCCCTGATCAGGAGGAGGAGGTTGATGAGGCCTTCTGTAAGCAACTGGAAGTAGTGTCACGCCCCCAGGCACTGGTACTTATGGGGGACTTCAATTATCCGGATATTTGCTGGATGACCAACATGGGCAGGCATGCACAGTCCAGACAATTCTTGCAGTGTGTTGAAGACAACTTTCTGATGCAGGTGGTCAAGGAACCAACGCGGGGTGGGGTGTTACTGGATCTTATTCTCACCAACAAGGAAGGACTTGTCAAGGAAGTAAAATTTGGGGGCAGCTTGGGTTGTAGTGCTCATGAGATGGTGGAGTTCCAACCCCTACGATTCTGTGATTCTGTGATTCCATCAGCAGTTTAAATGCCACTAAAGCCTGTTACTTTCATGTTCTGAAGCAGTAAAACAAATAAGAAAGAAACCTACATTGATTCTGGTAAGTACTATACTAAGATCCCTGTCCTGGGTGATTGGGTCATCCACCCATTTTCCAGTGGATAAGAGATACAGAAGTTAGACTTTTGGGAATGGTGTTTTTTTTGCATTAATTTGGTGGGTCACACACACAAGCAGGGGGAAAAAAAGAGGAGTTGGAACAAATTGCTTCACTTCTCTAAATCCAGCCTTTCCTTTTTAAACCCCATTTTTGTTGGGGTATATGGAACTTGCCACTGCCTTCTGCACCCTCCTGTACAGGTCCTTCATGGAGAAAGAAGATATAAAATATTTCAGGATGAACCTTCCTGATTATCACCTGGAGGCCAAACATTTCCTAAACATGCTTCCTGGAACTTGTCCCATATGGATGTTTGGATATAGCCAACACTATTTTTTGGAGGGTGAAAGAGCTCAACAGAATAGGCACAGCTATTCTATGCCAGTTAAATCATGCTTTTTTCCAGCTAGTATAGCAATTTGGTAATACACATGTAGTTTCATAAGCCTGCTTTGTTGTGCTGAACATTAGTGGTGTAAACAGAATACTGAACTGTTAGGTTTGTCTTTAAGCTACCTTTTTCCTTCCTACTTTTCTATTTGCAGTACCTGCCTGTACGTTCTTGCAGTTATCCAAATATGCAAAAGTCTCTGTGCCATTGAATTTCCAATCAAAAAAGGAAGAGGTAAGATTCGGTTTGAGGGGAAAATAAATAAAGGAAGAGAGAGAACTGTTGATCTTGGTAATTTTGAAAGAGTGTGAGTTACAAACAGCAAGAATCAGATTGGATGTTTCTGGCTGTATGAACTGTACAATTGCAGTTTGTCTTTAGCAACACATTTATCAGAGGCACGCTTACTGTAAGCTAAACCAGTGAGTTAGAAATCTCTATAATAATTATTTTCCTTTCTTTTCTTTTTCTCATTAAGTGGACAATACAGAATATCTCCAAACTGATTGTTTCAAGCAGGTTCCCTTCAACTTTTCTATTAGAGATGACTGGATTCTAGCTCCTGATGAAAGACTGTTTTCTGAAGTAAGATCTGAACCAGAGGCCATTCACAATCTTCACAGAAACATATCTATTACTGTTAAATTTGATAACAGCTTGTTTTCATAAAATAAGACAGTGATGCCAAATTGGAGCTGGCAATATCATTTAAAGAAGTGTTATTCTGGATATAAACAGGAAATGTTTAGACTACTGATCCCATAATTAATGAATGTTTCCACATCCTCATAGCAGCCAATTTTCCCTTTCCTTGGAGATAACTCCATAACATTTTCTAGAGAAGGGTCAAAACTTCGGAGTCTCCATGCTGAAATATATGAAAAATGTCTTTCTGGTGTGTTTTTCTCCCTTTGATATCAAATCCAGGTATTCAAACTGACTCCAGTGTAAGTGGAAACCAAGACAAAAATCTTCTGAAAGGTTTTTGTTCATGCTTCTTTTTTTGAGGGCCAAGGAAGTTTTCCTTTGCAAGAATTCTCAGATTTCCCTAAGCTCATTCATAGAAAATCACTCCAAATATCTTGACTACAGACTACAAAAAACTCTTTCCTTCCTCTTAGACACCTTTAATTTTTTCCTGGCTAGGGGAAAAAAAATGAACTTGATTTAGTAGTTCCAAAATGTATTGTATCTAGCTAGACACTCCCATTAGTCTTTAGGCTACACATCTAAATACATGCTAAAGATGAGCCTAATAAAACAGCCCTCTAATTGCCTGATCTAATTGCCTGACCAGAGTACCAATTTAGAATAACAACAGGATGGGGCAGAACTTGTTAGCTAGTACATGCTGTACCCAGACCAGCAAACCAGGGAAAAGAGAAAAATACAGTGTTTATGTCGACTTCTCTATTCTTTTCGCAAGGTCATGGAAACCTCAAACACCCAAGGGAGACCAGGACCATCAGGATGGTTGTTTAACTTGGCATTTTCAGTTTCAAGCCAAGCTTATCAATACTTCACTGAGAATCTTCAGGCAAATTGAAAAAGAAAAATCAGATGGAAAAACATACCAGTGCTTTTCTAATGAGCTCAAAGACAAGTTTAGACTTACCCTTGAGAGCCAGCCAGGTGTTCTGGAGCTTCTACAAGGTTTCAGAATATCACTGCTTTTGCTGGAAGCAGCAGGAATAGGCAGGACTCCACAAGAGATAGAATTACAGTTCAGCATCTGGTTTTCTGTTCTCTGAACTCTTTGGGGAGGTTTTGCTTCTGTTTTATCAAGCTCAAGACTGCTTTTCTCCTGCTTTTGCCATATGCAAGGCATTGATTTCTCCAGTGGCTCTTTATCATATGAGAAGTGGAAATCTCTGTACAAACACTCCCCTATATCATAAAGGCCTTCTGAGGTAATTATTTGGCAGAAAGACTCTCTTACGTAAGAGCAGTTGCCCTAACCTAAAGTGTTTCTACCACATAGTTTTCAGGAATGAAGAATGCTTAAAGTTAATAGCTCACTGTGTAATAGTTAGCTTGCAAAAATGCAGTTGTTCATATGTGGAACGGGTTTCCGTAGCTAAATAAACAAACAAATAAATAAACCAGATATGGCAGATACGAGTGTCATTGCTTCTGTCTAGTAGACAGGGAAAAGCAGTACATACATAGCTTAGTTCTGCAGGAATATATGTATCATATATATAATGTGTATTTGTTGTGCATTGTACGTAGGTATTAAATTACTTTCATTTGAGGACATGACCTCAAGTTTGCTGCAGTACCTGAAACTGCTATTGGCCCAAATGTCTTTGGGTAGTTACAGGATTCAAATATTTAAGCTTAGAAGTCTCCAGTAAAGTCCATGTAATTAAGATCTCAATGAAGACTTCACGATTATGCAAACTTTGAGCAGGGCACAAGCACTCTGAAAGTCCGGTTCATTTCTTGAGTTACATAGTTTTAAGCCATACTTCTAACTAAAAGACTACCTCACCCATTTGAAATACAGTTGTCCCTCATGGTCACACTGACTTTATTCACAAACAAGTAAATAAACTGTGCTCCATGTTTGTTGCTTTTCTTGCATGTGTGGAACTATGTGTACTTTCATTTCCTTATTTATTTTGTGATTAATTTGTATTTCCTGAAGCAACTGCTTTCACATTCAAACCTGGATGTTTTCTGTACAATCAGACAATATTCAAGGCACAGGCAAGTTTCTGCTTTCCTGTTCAAAGTAAATACCTGTGCTGTCATGTTTTTGTATCATAATTTCAAGTACAGACAGTAGTTTGCTTAACCACTTACCAGTAGGCTGTCTTCAGTTTCATCTCCATCTTCTAATTTGAGCAGCTTGTACCATCAAGCTTAGTGCAATGAGCCATGCAAGCATAGTTTTTGGTAACACAGATACAGGAATTACAGCAGAAGTAGGAATCTGGCTTTAAGAGCAGGACTACATGACTGCGTGTACAGGCACATTGTTATTTATCTGTAAAGAAACAAAATTAAAGATACGTTTTTTCAGCTGTGGAAAATTTATGACCAAATATATTTAGATGTTCATGCCCCGATTACTTCCTGAATAATGCCTAATGTTGTATACAGATATCTATTTACTAAAATTTCACCACTTATGCATTTATTTGAGTTCTTCGGTAGGATCGTTACTGTAGCTTGGTGAAACTTGATTCGTAGGCTGCAGTGGAATGACACAAACTGTCTTACAATTAGCTTTCTTTTTGTTTTAAAAAAGAAATATTAAAAACTGGTTGCATTCCTGGAGTTTGTTTTGAATTAAAAAAAAATGAATAAATAAATAAAAAACTTGAGAGGATCTTTATTCTTTCATTCATTCTGGTAGGTTCTGCTAAGCCTGATTTTGGTTTGGTTTGGCCTCTGGTTTAACTATTTGACTTCTCTTTCTTGCAAGAGGTTTTGGGGATCTTTTTCCGTTAACAGATCTAACTTTTAACCTAAACACAGTTGAAGTTGTGCCTAAGGTTACATTCTCAGGGAGAAACTGACTGAGATTAGCACTTCTGTGAGTATCTATAGCAACTACTCCTCATTGCTGGAAGCTCTCATCGACATAGAAATCTCTACAGCAGATCTGTTAGCCAAGAACACACATTTCAGCAAGCAAGTCCTCCTTGTGACTATCTTTGGTAAACCCTTGCATTAACGTAGCTGTATAGAGAGATCTTCACTCTAAAGTACTCACCCTGATAATGTGGAGGGACATCAAGCCTGCACAGTACAATGTACTGCTAGAGACCTCAGCTGGCACTATGGAGCTGATACATTAAGTCTGTGTGAAACCATCTGGGGACAGATTTGCCATTTTATCTCCTAGCAGAGAACTTAGTCCAAGAGTTAGGATGTATTTGCTTTAGCTCCAAAGGAGCTAATAAGGCAGAAGTTTTCTCCACACTCTCTGTACTGTACTGTGTATGTATGCATGTGTATGCTTTGAACTCAGATGCCTGAAGCTCCTTCCAGTTCATATGTCAACCTGTGGTTAGCATAATCCTAACTAACAAACAGAAGGATTCAGTAGAATTAAATTCAGGCCTTATTTTAGGTCTGATTCTGGTAATTTTGACCCATTCTCCAGGAAAATTCACCACAGAGCACCAAAAATGCTTTGCGTATTACCAAACATTAAAGTATATCACAGTAAATAAAGTGTATATGATAATTTAAGCAGAAAATTAATTAATACCAAGTCCTGATAGAAAGCCTTTGAAAAGTAATGTAAATATTTTGAGCTTTGCTGCCAACTGAACAGAAATCATCTGAAGAAGCAACAGCAGCAGATGTGCTTTGGCGAGATATTTTAGGGAGCAGTGGAGACTGGCAGATGAATGAATTGTGGCAAGAGTAGGGCTGAGACTGGCAGATGAATGAATTGTGGCAAGAGTAGGGCTGAGACTGGCAGATGAATGAATTGTGGCAAGAGTAGGGCTGAGCACAAAAATGGGTGGCAGAGCACATCATCCCAGACTCCACAGTGCAGAAGGAGGTGAGCAGAACAGACCTGGAGAGGGTATCCAAGCTAAGTAAGGCATCAAGGTGATCAGGTAGGTTCATGGTAATACAGAAGGTAAAGCCAGAAAGTAAACTAACAGGCCAGGAGAAGGATCAGATTTGGAGAGGGCTCAGTGATGAGGTATAAAGAATCAGTTCATCTGAAATCCATCATCTGCTGGAATGATTATGTTTTTTATTCATACTATGTAAAATATTTATAATATTTAAAATCTGTGTATTGCAAGTACTTAGTGAAATTATAATGTACTTTAATGAAATAAAGATATAATGTGAGCTTTACTTAACTGTTTTTATTCTGCAGCTGTACTTTGCCTCTCTCTCTGCTTTCTTATCAGTCTCCATTCACTCTCATACCGACACTGGAAGACAATTCATTCTCAGTAACAGAACAAAACATTTATTTCTCCATGCTCTTGTAACACTGTGCTTAGACCATACCATTGTTCTCAGTGTATTGAGCTGATCTGATGTATTACTGTTCGTGTTTGGTTGGCCATAGATCACACAGGAAGGCTCTTCAATCAGCAAATATTTTGATTCTATTTCTGTTTCAGAAATAGAAACATTATAGCAGGTCGCATCTATCTATCTGGCTTTGCTGCATGCTCTGAAGAAGGTGGATGTCAAAGTATTCAGCCATGACCCTTACAATGGGTCTGTTCTTGAAAGGAGTTCCACAAGTATTGCTGCAGCATAGATAAGCAGAAGAAAATGTGTCAAAGGAAAACAACAACAACAAAATAATCAAAAACTATTTTATCTTTCTCTTTTGGTTTGTGTTCCTTCTAGCATTTCTAGTTTGTTCAACTCTCCAAAGTAAAGCAACATTACACTTGACATAACAGTTACAGGCAGTGCTCTCATTTCAGGCTCCCGTTCAGATTTAAACTAAGAATCAAGAATGCAGAGCTCTACATATGAATTACTGCAAATATTCCATTGCTGACATGCAAGTATGCTTCAAAATGGTTCTGGGCACCTATTTCTCTTTAACTCCTGTGTTTCTATGACACACATAATAGGTATCTAGCATTGGTCTAGAAGGCTCTGTGCTAGGTTAGGATATGAGTAGACTGAAGGCTAAATCTGAAAGGGAATGGAGAACTTACTGATTTGTAAATACATATATATTTTCATTAGATAAAAAGTGGACTTGACGAGATACTGTACGTATCTCCTGTATATCTTTGCAAAGCTTCTCTGTTCAGATGGGGTACGGTGAAAGGTGTTTTGGCAGAAATCATTGTGAAATTGTATTGATTTCCATTCACGCCACACACAGTTGCAGAAATATAAGCCAAATAGTGCTCTTCTATTTTCCCTGCTGAGTGTGACCTCGATTTTCACTGGATGATTTCTACTTCTGAAGTTCATGGCATTTTGGATGACACTGAGATGGGAACTTCATTCGCTCAGCAACTTTCTGTTGGCCATAAATTCCTGAAGTAGAATGATATCCCTGATTCCTTGCTGGGAAATGATCTGCAGAGCTTGTTTGTTCTGTCAGAGATTTGCATGCAAGTTCAAATTTAGCTACTCATCTCCTCACCTTCCTGTCTGCTCAGATCACATATCTGGAAAGAACAATAGCCTGTCAGCTATTATGGTCTGATGCTCTTTTCTAATCTAGAGAAGGCAGACAGCAGAATGTTTTTCCCACAGCCATTTTATTTCTGTATTCAGTTTGTCTATTGATTACATTTTGAACGTGCCCTTTCATATTAAGGACTGTTACTCATGCGTGGCCTATGTTCAGCATCCCAAGGTTAAGGAAATACTTCAGTGGGGTATAGTCAGAGAGATTGTCAGATAACATATATATTCACCACAGAGTTTAAAAGAGAAAAAAGGAGAGAGAAAAAATACTCATTCTTCTATGTGATGCGCTTTCTGTTCGTGGTGTTGTTGAGAAAACGTCTCCTGTTCTATATCCAGAGACTTGAAAACTAAAAAGGCAATGATAATGGGCTTTAAACTGCATCCACACCAAAGAAGCCTGAACCTTAAGGAAAACTTCCTTATAGGAAAAACAGTGATGCAGTACCGTGGTTAAGCAACAGAAACTGTGGAAAGTCCACTTTTAGAAGATTTCAAGAACAGGTTAGGCAAATATTTGTCAGGACTGGGTGATCTTTTAGGTCTTTTCCAACCTTGATAATTCTGTGATTCTGTGATTCTGTGATTAACTAATGTTCTGTCTTGAGCGAATGTTTTGTCCTTCCCTGGGAAAAAGAGGAGGACTGAACATTCCCTCCAAAGCTTTTTTATTTTATTTTATTTTATTTTATTTTATTTTATTTTATTTTATTTTATTTTATTTTTTTATTTTTATTTTTATTTTTATTTTATTTTTTGTAGCATTACTCTGATTCTTTATGTTATAGCAAGCGTAATTCATGACCTGGAAAATCTGCCTTTATTTATGTAGATTAGAAAGAGATTGATTTACTATATTAGTGAAAGAGATTAGAAACTCCACTGGATTGCTACCTTTTAGCACATGCCATAAGGAGAAGATTTCTCATTCACCTGGAAGACAATTTGATCTATCAAAGTTCCATGCAAGTGTAGGTGGTGGGAAGACATACTTAGGAAAAATAAAAAATAAAATGTGTATTTATCTAGTGTACTCTCACTAAAGACTTGATGGCATGTTCACATTAGCACTGGAGATGGGATTTCTGTGTGAAAATCTTGTTGTTCAGGTTCCCTCCATACTCAGTGGAAGCAGACATACAGCTCTTGGAGGGTACAGAGCCATTTTTCTTAGATGTGGCAGCTTACTGACATAGCTGTTTCTCTGTATTGACTAGAGACAGAGTCCACAAAATCACCAAAGACCAGAGCTGAAATCACTGTAGATACATTTCACCCCTGAAGTCTTTAAATTGATTAGCTTTCTGAAAAATAGGGTATAGTTCAAGTGCAAGGAGCAGAGCTTGTCATTCTTTTTTCACTGTATGAAACAAAATAAATTTCCCCTGGTCTTGGAAAGCTCTGTGCATCAATCACTCTTGTGCAAAATATCAGATTAAATAATTACAGTGGTCCCATCCAGACTTAAATTCTATTAATTTAAAAAAAAAAAAAATGCAAAGGCCAATTAGATCTCATAGAGTTTTTAAACATGAGAAATAGCAAAGATATAATAGCAAAGGTCAGATTTTCAAAGGTAAAGCGCCTTCATTGCCAGTAAAATTTTTGCATAATTCCGTAATTCTTGTGATAACAGTGGATAAAATAAAAAAAAAAAAAAAAAAGATTGATTTCCTTTTCAGACTTCATGAGGATTTAGATATCCCATTTGAAAGACTCAGTAATATTAACATCGGATAGATAATATAGCTGAGCAGGAACACACGATACTATAATTTATAAGAGCACAAAATGGCTGAAATGTTGAAATGATTATATTTAAAGAGTACAGAGCATTCATATTCAAGAAATAAATCTCAAGATAAACTCATAAGAAGATGTTTCAGCTTTTTTCTCTAAAGAAATGATCCATATGGCATGTAGTGAAGAACTACCATAATGGTTCTGATTTATAAACACATCAAAATTTGCCTAAATGCCACATATCTATTTAATTTTGTTTTCTCTTTTTTTGTTATTCTTTATTTTTTCCTTGTTTGGTCACATTGTGATGTATGCTTGGAAACAAATTATTTAAAATACATCTTGGTCGTTTGTTTTATGGACAATCACAGAACTGGGAGGAGGTCAGAGAAACAAAAGCGGTATGAATCCTCATCATAAACCTGCTTAGAAATGCTTGATTCTAGTGAACTCTCACACCTCTGACTCTGTCTTTCTGTGTTAATGATTTACATAGGATCATATGCATAGCCAATGGTTCTGAGCCACTTACAGTAAGCCGTCAAAGAACTCTCTCGTTGGTGCACACGGTTCTATTTCAAACACATCAGCTAGGGGCTTATCAGATGATGATGATTACCTCTATGATGACTGTCTGGAATGTGCTTGTTCAAAAGTATCTTTGCTGCCTTTGAAAAGGCCTTAGGCATAGCTCATCGTTCTGTAGAAGTAGAATGAGAAAGACTTCAGACACAACATTTTGTCCTTTCAGAATGAGATTTGCCATGGTAACATTTAAAACCCATTTGGAGTTAAATGCTACCTGAGACAATATGTGAATGACACAAAAATGTAAAAGCCCCACTGCCATACTGCTCATACATTCTATGAAACGCTTCCAAAGCAGCAAAATCTTTTGGCTCCATAACAGTATTGTCTACTGATTTCCTGAACTCAGAGATGCAGGCATCTGGATAGGGAGTACAGCTCAGTAAAGATTTTGGGCAAATGGCCAGACTGGAGGAAGTTTCCCAACACTTTCCAGCCAGAAAGCCTCAGCTGACAATTCTAGTGCCAGGCCACAGCGCTGCCTTTCATTCACACTATGAGTGATCATTTGCTCAGAGAACAGCTTCCTTGTTGCGCTGACTGAGGCCAGCATAGGACAGAAATGCCAGAAGGCACTGCGTGTATGGCCTCCTTTGCAACTTGTTCATCCAGGCACACAGAAAATAACCAGAAAGGACAAGGCACATGCACTAGGTCCTGCCAAGATGTCAAGAGAGGTTCATGTGGTACAATGCAGAAACAGGACAGATTCCATGTGAATAAAGCCTCTACTTCCCTTTGTAGAGAGGCACATGCCTTACTAGGATGTGTACTGTTTCCTTTCCAGAAACCAGTACATCTTAGGATTTGCTGATGAGCGCAAGTTTCTGTTGCTTTGGGTGAAATAGGTGCAAAAGATGATGAGGTGATGCATTAACTCCTCTCTGCTTTTCAGTTGGCTTCACTTTCCATGGGAGGACTACTTTACTCAAATATTCAAGATGAAAGAAAGTGTTTTTGTTGGTACTCTTTTAAAAATACATATTATTATTATTGTGATCCCTCAAGAGAACTGTTGCACATACAGAAACCAGTTAGTAAAGGGCAGAGATAGCAATCTGGAATGATTGAACGATAGAAAAATGTCAGTGGCATAACATGACCTAACTGTGATTCCACAAATTATAGATGAATGCAGTAGCTGAAAAAGCAAAAGCAGAAAACACACTGTGCTCTTTATATTCATATCCCCCAAGTTTTACCAAATTCCTTGGACCAGTTGCAGACATTTACAGAAACTAGCTGCTGCTTTCTGCACTTTGTCCCTTGAGAAATGGGCTCTGGGTAGAAAAGCTGACAAGAGAGCTTGAGATTAAACTTGTCCTCATCTTTTGGGGTCAGATAGGTCATATTTACAGAGACACATGAGCAGATTCCTACCCCTAGTGTGCTGATGAAAACAGGTTGGGATGGAACAACATGACCTCTACAACTCTGCTACTGAGAAAAGCCATGTGTGCAAAGGCACGCACAAGATGGAGAGGGGAGAAGTGGAAGCTTACTCTCAGTGTTAGATTAACTCCTGCTTCTTAGTGATAGGCTATCAAGTATGTGCTTGAGCTGAGAATCCCATGAGTGAAATGAACAGTACCAGACTAACCTCTGCTGTGAGGAATTCTCATGAAAGATAGGGCAGGTTTGTTCTTGGATTTACAGCAAGTCCTATCCAGAAAATAAGATGCTGTACATACTTGACACAATTTCACTTCTGAGAAAAAATCCTGAAGGTTTCACTATTTGTTTTTATGATACATCCAAGAAGGAGAACTAGACTGTCATATTTTTATTCTAAAAATAATCAAAACCAGCATATGACCCAACTGAAGCACTAGAGAATCATTTTCAGATTTTCACTTTGCCTTAAATTTTGTGATAATTTTATGATAATTATGCAAGAAAAGCTAGAAAATGCCTGTTGAACTCACAGCTTAGGGTTGAGGTTCTGAGGTGGGAGCCTGGCATGCATTCCCACAGTTAGTCAGGCAAGATATTCCAGACTGGAAGAAGGACCTGGAGGTTCTGGAGGACAAGAAACTGGACATGAGTCAACAGTGTATGTTTCCGGCCCAGAAGGCCTACTGTATTTTGAGTTGCATCAAAAGAGGAGGGCCAGCAGGGAGAGAAGGAGGGCTGTCACTCTCTGCTCTTCCCTCATGGGGCTCCACCTGCAGTACTGCTTCCAGGCCTGGGGCACCCAGCACAAGAAAGGTGTGGAACAGTTCCAGAGCAGGGCCATGAAGGTGATCAGAGGGCTGGAGCACCTCTCTTATGAGTTGGGATTGTTCATCCTGGAAAAGAGAAGGCTCCTGAGGGATCTCAATGCTCCCTTCCAGTACTCAAAAGGAACTTATAAACAGTGGGGAAACTGACTTTTTACAAGGTAGACAGTGATATAAAAAAGAATGGCTTTAAACTAAATGAAGGGGGGCTTAGGTTAGATGTTAGGGGGAAATTCCTTACTTCAAGGATGGTGAGGCTCTGGCACAGGCTGCCCAAAGAAGCTGTGAGTGTCCCATCCCTGGAGGTGTTCAAGGCCAGGTTGGACGGTGCCCTGGTCAGCCTGGTCTGGTGGAGGAAGATCAGCCCATGGCAGGAGAGGCTGATATCGGCTTGTTTTTAATGTCTCTTCTCATCTAGGCCATTCTGTGATTGAAAAGATATTTGCAGGGTTTTTTTTCCAACATTTTTTTGGAGTGGTAACAGTTCTGAAATCGTGGAATTCCCCAGAAAATAGAAAAAAATATTTCCTCTCAGCAGCAGTGCACACACGGTGTGTTTTAAAATGTCTTGCAGTTCCTCCCAGTTTTCAAAAAAAGCACACCCATGATGTGCCCCACAGCATCTGGTAGGAAACATAACATGAGAAGTTATCTCGATTATATGGCTGGATACAACAGGGCCACAGATTAATAAGCAAGCAACAATATTAAAATTGTAAGGTTAGTGCATGTTTCTTCATCCTGGTATGCTATTTGTATACTCCAGCATTTTGTCAAACCAGCCTTTTTTCCTCTTGAACAACTTTACTGACAATAAAATGCACGAAATCCAGGTGTAGCTTTGCCTGCAGCTTAAGAAGATCTTTGAAGAGGACACAGAATCGGATCTCATTAAGAACTGCATGAAGTACCAAACAAAACTCTTGGCCAGCCCAGCAAACCTGCAAATGAAGGCAATGTCATCAGTCAGGAAACATGAAGCAGCCCATCAAGGTTATTTTGGTATTTTTTGCATTGTAGCACTTGACTACCAGTTTTCTTTCAAAATCACCAGTAAAACTGTACGACACCCAATTTCAACAGTGATGTATGAATGAGTCTCAGTCAGCAAATCAAATAGGTTTTCAGGCTTAGAGCTGACTGCAGCTAAGCCCTTTCATCATCAGTAGGGTGGGTGATAGGTAAATGGTCTAATTCTCACTTATACCAGTGTCAGTGCTGGTACAGCTCTCACTATCATTGTGATTATAAAGCTACCTGACAGCAATACAACACTGTCCTCTTCTAATACAGAAATAAGAGTTAACGATACATCTGCATTCACATTATGGCCAGTCTAAACTTGGAAGTTTTACTGGCAGAGACATGCTGGTTCAGAGTGCAGAGAAAAGTGTCACACACCTCTCTGACAACTGTGCTGGCAGGCACCCTGGAGGAGTGCTTAGATAGGCAAGAGAAGTTTCTGCAGGATAACAGCAGCTGTCTGCATAAGCTTGGCTTGTATGAGAAGCAAGGTACTTTGAACTGGCTTAGCACCCTTTCACTGAGTTTGACCCAATGTCTAAAGCCATAGATGTGTTATTAAAGATACTGTATTCCAAGAAATGGTAAAAGCAGTAACAGCAAGAGAGCTCTCTTGCTGGTATAGATGTCTTCTCTCAAGGGTAGGAAGAGCATCAGTAGAACTACCATAAATAAGTTCTGAAGGGAACTATCTCTTCAGCTACAACAGTGTAGTTAAAATGGTCCAGAAGATGAAGTAGGCTGTGAGGCCACACTTTGTCTGCAGATGACTTCAGCTAGAGATGCTTTAGGACAATGCATCAAAATAGCTGTAGATTATTAAGCTGTAAGGTATATTAGGTAGTTTCAATAAAACTGTTGCAAAAGAGTAAAATTGCAAGCTCAGACAATAACAGTGAAGTTGTACTCAAACAGGGATGGGGATTCCCAAGGATAGCAAATTTGGACATCCCATTTATGACTCAGAAGCTGAGGAGTCTCCAAAAGCTTCCCTGCTGCCTTGTATACAAAACTGTCATGTACATTCTTCCTCCCATTGTTTTGCAGTGCTAAAATTAGTGCAGAGCAACTGTGGAAAACATGTATGGAAATAAAGCAACTTTGCTGAACGTGGTTTTGTTTTTCATAATTTCAGTATTCTGCTCTGAAACAGAAAACTGTTGACATTACTTCAGACCTTTATCACCCTGCTAGATACCCTGTCCTTCTGCAACAAATACTAGAAAAATTTTTGAACTTTTCAGGCCAAAGATAGGCCTGATGTAAGTAAGATGTGCAGTGCAAAACAGCCATAAATTCCATGGGAGACCTTCGTTTATTATCACACACACATTCACTGACGCTTTTTTTTGTAATAACAAGATGATCTACCAAAGATTCCAAGTCCACAGCACGTAGACTTGTTTTCCCACTGCCTTGTTCCTGCCACTGCAATTCTCAACCACATCACTTTCATCCTTCCTAACTCACTATTTGCCTTCACTGCTGCACTAGTCTCACTGGGCTCCTTTCTACATCACAGTACTCACCAGTAATACCACAGAGTTTCTAGATAGCTTGTAGAGCCAAGCAGCTTTAATTACCTTGCCTAAAATCCCTACTCTGTTAATTGTATAGAATTATAGAATCATGAAAGAGTTTGAGCTGACAGGGACATTAAAAAGTTATCTAGTCCAACTCAATGCAATGAACAGGGATATCTGCAGCTCAGTCAAGTTGCTCAGAGCTGGTCCAGCCTGACCTTTAATGTCTCCAAGGATGGGACACCCATCAGCTCTCTGGGCAGCCTGTTCCAGTACCTCACAACCCTTATTGTAAAAATGTTCTTCTTTATATACAATCTAAATCTCCTCTCTTTCAGTTTAAAACTATTTCTTCTTGTCCTATCACCATAGACCCTGCTAAAAGGTCTTCTTTCTTATAAACCCCTTCTAGATGCTGAAAAACAGCTCTCAGATCTCCCTTCCCCAGCCTGTCTAGGTCTCTCCGGATGGCATTCTGTCCCTTGGGAATGTTAACCACACTACACAGCTAGGCATCATCTGCAAACTTGCTGAGGGTGTGCTCAGTCCCACTGTTGATGTCACTGATGGAGGTATTAAAGAGCACTTGTCCTGGTACTGACCCCTGTGAGACATCACTCATCACAAATCTCCATCTGGACACTGAGATATTTACCATTAATCTCTTGGTATGATCTTTCATTCATTTCCTTGTCCATTGAGCAGTCCACCCATCAAATCCATATCTTTCCAATTTGAATAAAAGGATGTCCCTGCTCACTGCAGGGCAGTTGGACTAGATGACTTTTAAAGGTCTCTTCCAACTCTAAGGATTCTATGATTCTATGATATGGGGGACTATGTAAAAGCCGTACTGAAGTCCAGGTAGATTACATCAGTGGCTTTTCTTTTGTCCACTAACATGATTACAGAAGGCCACTAGATTGGTTAGACAGAGCTTGCACTTGATGAAGCCACGTTGGTTGTCTTTTGTCACCTCCCTGTCTTCCATGTGCCTTGGAAAAGCTCCAGGAGTGTCCATTCTATGATCTTCCCTGGCACTGAGGTGAGGCTGACAGATCGCTAGCTCCCTGTTGTTTTCTTTCTGCCCTTCTTTAAAATGGGTGCTATATTGCCCTTCTTCCAGTCACGAAGGACTTTTCAAATATCGTCAAATGTGGCTTTATAACTATATCAGTCAATTCCCTCAGAACTCTGGGAAGTATTTGGTCAGGGCCCATAGTCTTATGGACATACAGGTTCCTCAGGTTGTTGAAAATGTGATCTTTGCTTATGGTGGGAGGGGCATCACTCTCCCATTCCCTACCTTCCAGCCTATCCACTTGAGGCATTTACCAGTGAAGACTGAGGCAAAAAATGTGGAAAACCTCAGCCTTTTCCTTGTCCATTGTTACCAGCCTGCCTGTATTTCCTTCTTGGAGTTTCCTCTTCTGGTTGATGGGCCTATAGAAGCACTTTTTTTAATCTTCTTCTTTGCATCCCTTGCCAAATCCAGTTCCAGCTGGACCTTGGTCTTCCTGATCCCATCCCTATGCAGCCTAGCAGCATGTTGATATGCATCCCACAGTACCTGTCTCTGGTTCCACTACTTGTGCATTTTCTTCTTGCTCTCCAGTTTGACCAGCAGGTCCCTTCAGGAAGACAGGCCATGCCAGTCTTCCTAAAGCCATCCCTTTCTTTCCTGACTTCTTACACCTGAGAATGGGCTCTTGTGCCCCAAGGAAGCTTCCTTAAAGATCTGCTAGCTCTGCTCCACTGTCCTCCAAGACATTTTCCCAAGGTGTTCTGTTGACTAACACCCTGAGGAGCAGAAATTCAGCTTTTCTAAAATTTTAAATCCTTATGTTTGTCCCATATCCCTCGTGAGTGTAAACTCCACCACTGCATGATCATTATAGCCCTCTTCAGTCAGCCTCTTTTTCCTCCCTACACAGAAGAACAATTTTTTTTTTTTTGATGATTTCTTATCAGGACTGGAATAAAAGCTACAGATGATCTTGTAGTCTAAATAATATATTGCAGTCCATTCTCAGACAATGTAGGTAAGGAGAGAACTTTAGTAGCCTAGGTGTTAAGCACTATGTTACAGAAACTGCACAGATGAAAAAGCTTTGTGCAAACTCTCATCTGTATTTGTGGACTGGGAAAGGAAAGGAGGAAATTAATGATTCCACAATAAATCAAAAAGCAATAGGGTGAATGAAGGTCTGTGTTATAACCCTGTCTACACAAACCAGTGGAGACAGAGAATGGCTTGTTTGGTGTTTCACTCCCCACAGCTCCCAAAAGCAAGCCTCCCTAGGGGGGAGCTGTTAGACAAAAGACATGGGTTGATCCTATTTCAGCACAGATTTCTGTGAAACTCTCTGCAGCAGACAGAGGAAAAACATGTAAGTCAGAAGTTCTGGAGGGAAATGCAAAGTCAACATGCGGGTTCATTGACTGGAAGGTGGGAGGGTTATGAAGTCTCAATGTGCTATAGCAGTATGCACTTAACTGCTCTTTCCAACAAACCCAATTGTGCAGTGCTCTGCATTCTTATTTGCCACTAATTGTGACAATCAGGATGCCATGTCTCAGAGGGGAAACTGAATATATATTGTGCTCTTTGTATGAAGGCTGATCCAAATGTAATGCTTCCTATTTTATGTTGGTCCATGATGTCAAGGGCAGATGTTGGTAGCACAGTAGTAGAGGTTGAACTTTCTCACCAATATCCCATTATATTCTATTGCCATGCAACAGATGACAGCAGAGGGGCAGTCTGACAGAATACTATCTGTTGTGCAAGTGTGTATGAAGCAAAGGTATATTACTGAACTCCTCCATGCAGAGAAAATGGCACCCATTGACATTCACCAACACTTGTGGGATGTTTTTGGAGACCAAACAGTGGATGTGAGCACGGTGAAATGATGGGTGGTACATTTCAGCAGTGGTGATAGCAATGTGAAAGACAATCCATGTTCTGGAAGACCATACAGATTTGGCATGCAAGCTGTTGTTCATTGCTGGCAAAAATGCACAGCTAATGGTGTTGACTGTGTTTCAGAGTAGTGTTTTGTAGCTCTGAATTTTCTCTATCAAATAGAGTTATTGTCCTTTTTGTATCTGTTGTGGTTCCATGGGAAAAAAAAAAACAAGAGGCATTACTTTCATCACAGCTTTATGTATCTAGCTGATATCTTTCCTGCAAATTACGAGAAATGCAGTGCTTTCTTTTAAAAGCAAAAATGGAAATGGGCTTCTTGTCAGCAGAGAGACACTAGAACTCCCATTAATCTCTAATCTGCAGCTAAAAAGCAGAGTTCACACATCCTGCAACCCCTACTGATAGCTAATAACTTGGCTCCCTGAGAGCTAAGAATAAAAAAAAAAAAAAAAAGAATTCTTACTGGAAAATCAGCATGGCCTTTCCTCGTAATTGCAGCATCATGACAGAACCTATATTGAATGTAAAGATTTGCACTTTGACAGCAATGCATATAGTAAAAAGATCAATATTAGCATTTTTTTTGTGTACTGCACATTCCTACAGAAAATCATCTCCATTGCTATCTCAGTTGCCTGTCTGGTTGTTGAATATCAGTCAGTTGCAGTAAGCATTTTTGAAACTGATGTACTGACAGATGGAAATCATTTGGTTCCACTATGTTTGTATGAACTTTCTCTTACAGAAAATCATTCTGTCTAGACTGACAAATATATGTTTGCTCTAAATATACAGGAAAACAAATGATACCAGTTATTATTTATAACAATTAGAGTGTTTAGCTTTACAGGTTAATGCAGCACAATAAATACACACATCATTGTTTAAAAGGTAGTCACATCAACGAATAATCATAGTGATACATCAGAGCAATGCTCTCTGGAAATGCTGACTACTTCATAAAAAACAAGTGATCCACTGTTCACACGAAGCAAGCATTGAAGTCAAGGGAAAGTGGTCTGACCAAAGCAAAATCATTACAGCCTGGAGAATCTTGACTTTTTTGTTGATTGTTTTCTAAGCCCTACTGATGGTTCAGAGTTGGCAGACGCTTTGATGCTATGATTTGATATTGATATATCATGTATGCCATAACCAACAAGGAGAGCATTAATTCGTAGCTCTGGCTTCCATTGTAGCCCTTCACATAAGAAGAGGCCTGGGTGACTGCCATCGGTGAAACAATGTCTTTAACTCAGAATTGTACCCACAGTTCTGTACACACTGAGTATCAAATCCTTGAATTGTTACCGGTAGTTCCTCTTTCTGTCAGATGGGAATAAAGTGCATTTGTTGAATATCATCAACAGTCTTTCAAATACACACACCTGTACATGCTTACACCTGTTCACCATACTCTCACAAGCCTTGAATTGAAAGCAGTTATAAGTATACAACAAACAAAAATAATTACAAAGAAATAAAGTTTGCAGGATTTATATGGACATACTGACAACATACGTACCACATCCCCCTCAGTCTCCCCACTCTTCACAGGCTACCCTTTCCATGTGACATCCTATGGCCACCCTCATGCCCGGACTACTAGCCGTGAGAGCTGCTTCCCATCACAGCCATTATTTTTATGCTGCTATAATAAGTTGTGCATCCTCTCACTGCTGTACAATGAACTGCCGTATGTGACTAAATCATTGCTGAGATTATGTAAGAACGATTATGTAAACTCTTAGCCCGTAAAATGACTTCATTCTCCCTCTAATGTTGTTTTTTAAAGTTTCCTCCTTTTAGCTAGACTTGCCTAGAAATCAAAGTCATGCTAGTGCAAGTTTGGTTTTGAAATTTTGCCCTGTTATAAGGCTTTTCTTTCATGCAGACAGCTGTCATCTTTAAAGCAAGTATCGATGAAACGCTCATTCCAGTGCATGGTTTACTTTTTTCATTTAATTTTTGTTTTATTTATCTATATACATTCATACTTTCTTTTACATATTTAAGAAAAAGGTGTTTCCCTTCACATCATTAAACATACACTTCCGTACAGATTTTTTAAGTAAAACAGCAATTTTTTTACCATCAAATTCAATGATTTCCACATTAAAAAATGACGGAAAGAACTGAGAACAAGTTTTAAAATATTTTGAAATAAAATGTGAAAGTGGTTCTTTTGTTATGTAAAAGCATTAGAGTGTCTCCAAGGTACTACAAATAAAATAATTTATAGTAAGTGAGATTATTATTGCTGGGAAAAGGATCTCTTAATGCCAGTTTTCTGTAGGAAAAAAAAATATATCTGATTGATCCAATAAGGATGCTCAGAAATATACAGCAAATAATAAAACTCTTTAGGATCCAAAGCAGTAACTGGAAAGTACATGCTGAGGCAGCAGGTTGGAACAGGATTTTTCTGTTTATCTGGGAAGTAGGTAAGAGAGGTAGTCTTAGTGTCCTGAAAATGAAGATAGGTAGCATATTCTATCACTGTGTTCTTCCACAATGATGCTTTATACCGGCTTATCCAGAGGAGCTGTAGTAGCACAGATGTGGAGTAATTCAGTTTTGAGCCAAGCGTGGATATGTGGAGCTGAAATAGAGCATTCAGCGTTGGGAGGATGCAAATACTGTCTGGAGAGCCCATAAACTGACCTGCATGGCTGCCCAGAACAAAGCTGTCATGTCAATTTTGCTCATCGTACTCCTACAGCACTCAGATAATAGTGGCTCACCTTCCAAAGACAGCATTACTACAAAACAAGTAACTCACCCATGTAGCCATGTGACTGAACCATTAATAACCGAGAGCAAGCCCTGAAAATGACTAAAGGGTGTATAATATTTATTAGAAATAAGTATCGAGAGGTGGATCAGAGGTGATTTCTATCCCACTTGCTTTCTGCCTTCAAATGACGAGTTTCGACATCTAGTCCCTCAGATATCCCGGATGTCTCACCAGAAGCCTAAGCTGCAACTCTCAAGTCAGAGGTGATGATGGCATGTGGAATCTGCAGGACAACAGTGTGACAGGATCTGTCACCTGGATGTGGAGGAGCAATCCTTGTAAGAAACGCATTCTGTCTGTACGCAATCCCATTTCATACATGTGTTCTCGTGAGTCTTGTTCCAGCTCACCTGGATGCCTCACAAGGCACTGTGGGATTCTGTGTTTTGATCTATCAAATATATATATATATATATATACATTTGTTTATTTATTGATTTATATTTGATCCATCGAGACTCAGATATATGAAGTTCATATTTTCTTATTACTGTTCATTTGTTTCATCTACTGAAGCACTACAAGGAAACGTTTCTCTGTTTTTGATGTCTCACATACACATTAGTCCAAAGTAAGCTGATGAAAGCACAGGCACGTGGAGATGGACAATCCTGAATTAATTCTACCAGATCTCACCATTGGCTTGGTATGAATATCTACTCTCTAGTGTTACGATTACATTAAGTAACTTAAAGTATAATGATTTGTACTTTGTAGAAGTTTTTGCTTATCACATACATTGTGGACAGGAACTACTTAAATTTCATGAGAATATCTTGAAGACAACAGTGCTAAGAGGCAGAGGGATTAAAGCTGAAATCTATTTTACAAGTAAATAAATGGCCTTACTGACCTCAGTGGTTTGCCTGAAAGCTTCTTAAGTGTCTAATGGCTAAATATCATTTGCATTTGAAACCAAGTTTCTACAAAAATTTTAACAACTCATTCTTATTTATCTCAGTTCTAATTTCAAAGCTGATAGGAGTTAGATGAAACACCTGAAAAATCTGGCACTAAGAAATTCATCCAAGGCCTTACTATCATGACTGTGTGTGTACAAAAAGGGCTTTAACTGCCTTCATCTCAGACCTCCACTCTCTGATCATGGTCCATGATCCCCGTGAAAGCTTAGGCATGGACATTTACTGCTTGCCTTGTCTATGCTGTAAGTCTACCTGTTCTTTTAGTTCTATCTCCTAGATGGCTCTTGGACCTATGCTGTATACTGGTTTGCAGTCCTGTTTCTGGTCCCATTTCTGCTACTTCTGGCTGAGTTCCCTGGATGAACCCTGTACCTGATTCATCATTTTCTCTTGTGTGAATTTCTTGATAAGAATCAGCATCCTAACTCTGCCCTTCCTGCTCAGGTGTGCTGGAACCATGTTCTGGTGGTGGTACCATCTTGTGTGGTTGCTTCTGTCTGGTTTGTCCTCTCCTGTAGAGCTGCACTGCTCTTGCTGCTCCTTGACACCCAAGACAGACAGATTTTTTTGAGTATTTCCTCTGTTGTGTGCACATAAGCTCAAAACAAAACCTAGTGTTTTTACAAATACTGGTAAATTTCCATTCATTGTGTTGGGCCAAACTACAGTCTCAGCAAATGTACTGTAAAAACAGAGAAACTTCCTGAAATTTTCCTATATATTATGATATCTAAGTCAAGTCTGAATCTATACAGACCAAAATATTACCTTTTACATGAACCAACAATATGTCACTGATACATTAAAAATGAACAGGTCTCCTTTTAAGACAATGATGAAGTCACTGCTTTTTTTTCTTCTTTTTTTTTCTTTTTTTTCTTTTTTTTTTTTTCTTTTTTTTTTTTAATCAGGGAGAAATATCTGATAAAAGCTTTGGGATCATACAGCGCATTAATATATAATGAGCAGCTGTTCCTGCTTGATTACATAGTTGAGAAGAAATTCAAGATAAAAGCAGAAAGCAGGGGAAAGAAAAACAGTTTTAGGAAAACATATGCAGAGCCCGATCAGAAAAAATGGAACATAGTAAGCAAATTACTGCAACCTGCACAAATGAACTAAGTCAGTACTCAATTTGTCAGGTAGACATGATAGTATAGATTAATGCAATGCATTGGTACTCTCTGCTATAGCCATCAAAGCATACAGAGCAATGCTGCTCAAACTGATCTGATGTGGGAAAAAACATGTGATTAGAACACGTGGACACAGAGACTGCAAAAAATGGGAACTGTGCTGCAAGTCATTGAGACATAAAAGATAGAAAGAGATATAATGCTCTTAGAGAAAACAAATATGGGATCAAACACTATTAGAAGTACATTTTCGTCTGGGGTCATGTGGGAATTCAAATGCACAACTTTCATTACGTTTAATTGGTGCCATTGTATGAAGTCCCAATGCACCAAGTTGTTAATGTAAGTCATCAAGAGTGGATTTATACTTCTGAAGATGCATTGAGGAACAGCAGTTTCTCACTTTATTACGAGCTTTGAGCCTCTAAAATCCTTTTTTGTGGAGGATGTATTTTAATTGTCAGCCCTCTTCAACCTACCTGTTAGAAAATGTCATTTGTGGTACAAAAAAATAATCTGTATGTTGTTAACCATTCTGGATAAGGAAATGAGACAGGAAACAAATACTTTTACTTTTATCCCTTTCATTTTGCACTCAAAAGATTGTTTTGGCCTTTTCATGTTTATTAGTTTTATCAGAGTTCACTCCATGAATATTCCCCATGTAAGAGCTCAGCTGAACAGTTTTCAAAATAGGCTACAGTTTGTCTAGATAAGTTCAAGATGTTGACTTCTCAGCTGTGACAACCTCGGGGGCCGGTGATTTGCTGTCACTAGTGGATGCTAATGAAAAAAAGAAACCCTTCCAAGTTAGCATTCCACTTCATTCTCTGCAGCTAATTGATGAAGTACTGGAAAGCACTCTGACAGGGCTGTGGATTCACAGGAAGGGGCATCTGAAGTGATTTAAAGGAGGAATTTATTTAGCAACATCAAGATTTCTTGTTTTTCCTATGTTGTATATCCATTTTTGTTCTTGCTGTCTAATTCCATCCTTCCCAGGAATGAAGAGGCCATTGAGAAGATGAACAAGAAAGTGTAAATATGTTATACATATGCCCAATATCCAGAGCTTTCAGCGAATGTTTAATCTCCTTTCAAATGCTTTTGTTTCTTTAACAAGTATTTGTTAAATATTCCTTTTTTAAAGAGAAATAAATTTTATGAGATCAAATTTGGAACAAAATATGTGAATTCTGTGTGAAGGCTGTGGTATTTTTGTCTAAACTTCACCAGTTATGAGTTGATGTCCCCTGCCACTTTTACCTAATTTCTTACTTCTAGGACTGCACCAATCTTGAGCTAGAACAAATGGTGATTGAATGTCAACCAACTCTCTTAGGTTCTCTTACCTTCCAATGCTCCAGTCCATGGGATACTTCCAAGTAGATCTTTGGAGAGGTGAAAGCTGGCTATCCTGAAGTTCAGGATTGTAATTATATTACTGCTTTATTTCTTCCACACAAGATTCTGAACTCCACTGTTTCTTGGTCATTACATCCAAGGCTATCCAGTCTTCGTAACCCCAACCAGTCCTTCTTTGTTCGTAAGAACAATGTCCAGCAATGCACTCCTCCTCATTAACTTCTCCATCACCTGCATCAGGAAATAATCTTCTACACACTGCAGGAACCTCCTGGACTGTGCATGCCTGGCAGTGTTTCTTTTCCAGCAAATATCAGGGTGATTGAATTCCTTCATGGAATTAGTGCCTCCAGTTGTGAGGCTGCAAAAGTAAAACATGTGCCTCACATGGCTTATGTAGACCATAGCTAATATGGGAACTAAGATCTATGTCCAGTTGATTTTCGAAAGTCAGAAACTAGTCTTATTGCAAACTGCAGACCTACTTCTGTTTGAAAGAAGACAAGCACAATTCAGTGTTTCAGAAAAATAGCTGCTGTCACCATATAACATGTGCAGGCTTTGCAGGTGACTTTGTCTTTGATGTTGACAAATAGATTCATGCCAGCACACATGAATGATCTTTTAAAAACAGGGGCCAAAATATGACTGAGTGGAAGAGAGATTAGCTTAAATTCTGGACTGTGCTTCTGGAAGAGCTGCTTTGAGTCAAAGGCCATGCTTTGAGGTACAGACTACTTCCCTCTGTCTGTTCTCACTGAAACACTGAAAGATAATGATTTTTCCATTAACGGCCATCAGGAGATATCAGTGACTAAAGGAACACAAATGGGTCCAAGCAGCTGCATACAATGTGGGGAACAGAAAAGAGGCCATGGCACTAAGCTCACCTCTGTAAGAATATATTGTATAAAAGCCACATCTATTCATGCAGTTGGAAGATAGGTATTCATGCTCTTGGTGGCATTGTGTAACTTCAGTTTAGCATAGTACAATAAAAATGCATAGACCTGGGACTAGATTTTAAAAAATAGTTTGATCACTTACTCGCATGGTCTTTCATATCTTTCAAGAAGATAGGCCTTCCACTGGGCATCTACCACACTCCAGTTTTTGTGCTTTCCAAACATTTAGCTGCAAATGTTACTGTCTCTTTGGCTTACTGTCTTTCTTTTCTTCTTTCCCTGGCCTCTCTGATTCACACAGCTACAGCTTTAGATTTTAGACTTATCCTTCACAAAAGAAATTCTGTTTAACTTCTTCCTCCAACTTTTCAGCTAAGATACCTATATGGGAACTTTTAGGTCAAGGCCTGAGCCATTGACTGAGCACCTGGTGAAGGAATGTAGCCAGCCGTGGGAGCGCAGGTGGAAGTAATTCATCTGTATGGAAGGGATGGGCCTTGGCTCCATCCCTCCCTAACCTCATTTAAGGGCTGGCAGCCAGTGATCCCCTCCTTTGGGGTGTTTGGGGAGCCCTTATCCTTGGAAACAAGTAAGCAATTCCTTGTTACTGGATTGTGTCCATTACCTTTCTTGCATAATCCAAAACTGGTTTAAAGCAGCTCTATCTGCTGCTGCCTATTCTTATAATACTTAACAGAGATAATGATTCCATAGGAATCAAAAGCAGAGGTTGAGATTGCAGGTATTTGCCAGATATTGTGTCCATCTATCACCAGCACCCCCAGCTCCACCATTCTTGTCCTCAGATTATCTTATCCAGAGGTCTCCAAGTGTGCCAGCAACTTAATTCCCTAAGAAGGTATGCAGGAGAGAGCCAACTGATAACAGAGTGCATGCCACTTGTCGGTACAGAACTAGAACAGCCCTCTACATTATTAATAACTTTGGGTTACCTGGCTGTTAAAAGAAATGTGAAGGTCATATGATACTCAAGGCTGAATTTTCACATGAGCAAGATGCAGACTTAAAGTTAAAAGTATCAAATTTTCTAAGAGTAAGAAATCAGTTGCTCAGTCATTTTCTTCTATAAAATAAAGAACTAAATGAACCCTAAGTAAAGCTATCGAGAATATTAGGTTGTTACAATTATATTATTATGTACCTCCATTTTTGTTTGCCAAGCATTAACCATTCAAGGATGTTGCTGCCTTGTTCTGGTTTGCTTCTAGTTTTGAAAAACAACACATCTATTCCTGAGAGAAAAGTAAGGAGAGAATAGATTACATTACATTTCTTAATTCAGTTCAAGAATCAGAATCATAGAATGGTTTGGATTGGAAGGGACCTCAAGGATTACCATATTTCAGCCACCTCACTGTAGGCAGAGCTGAAAACCACTTGATGTAGCTATCAAGTGCATGCCCCATCCCTGGAAACCAGCTTGTATGGGGCCCTGGACAACCTGATCTGGCACCCGATTGTGGCGTGCACAGTCTCTCTGGACTGCCTGTTACAGCATCTCACCACCCTATCAGGGAAAAGCTTCTCTCTGACGTCTAATCTAAATCTTCCTTCCTTTAGTTTAAAACTTAAACTTTAGTTTAAACCATTCTCCTTGTCCTATCACTATCTACCCAGTAAAAAGTTGCTTATAATTTCCCTTTAAATAATGGAAGGTATTGGCGACTCCCCTCAGCCTTCTTTTCCTCAGACTGGACAAGCCCAGCTCCTTCAGCCTGTCTTCATAGGAGAGGTGCTCCAACCCTCTGATCATCTTCATGGCCTTCCTCTGGAGCCACTCAAAAAGCTTAACATCTTTCCTTTGTTGGATGTCCCAGGCCTGGACATAGTACTTCAGATGGGGCCTTTTAGGGGCAGAGTAGAGAGGGACAATCACCTTTCTTTTCCTACTGGCCACCCTTCTTTTGATGCAGCCCAGGATACAAATGGCCTTCTGAGCTGCAAGTACAAACTGCTGGCTTATATTAAGATTTTCACCAACCAGGATCACTATGTCCTTCTCAGCAGGACTACCCTCAGAGAGTTCTCCCAGTCTGTAGACACATCTGGGATTACCCTGACCCAAGTGCAAAACCTTGCACTTTACTTTGTTGTACCTTGTTAGGTTCACATGGGCCCACCATTCGAGTTTATCAAGGTCCTTCTGGACGGCATCCCTTCCATCTGCTGTATCAACTGCACCTCTCAGCTTGGTGTCATCAGCAAATTTGCTGGATGTACACTCTATCCCATTATCTACATAACAGATAAAGACATTAAAGATGTCCCAAGACAGACCTCCAAGGGACACCACTCATCACCAGCCTCCACCTGGACGTAGAGCCATTGACCAGGTCCCTCTGAATACGGCCTTCCAACCAATTTCTTATCCATCTAATAGTCCAGCCTTCAAATCCATGTCTCTCCTATTTAGAGACAAGGACATGGTGGGAGACCAAGTAATAGGCCTTTCTAGAGTCCAGGTAGGTGACATAATTTGCCTCATTCTCTTCGTAAAGTGTATCAACATTTAGAACAAGTCTTAAATTAGAAGTAAGACAATCGGGAAACATGAGATCTTATATTGTTTGCATGAAAATCTATCCAAATATGGCAAAATGACAAACCAATAGAAATATTATTTGTAGGAATGTTTTAGCACACCCAAGCTAAATCTGAACACAATGAAGTGCCATCCAAAAATTGGTTGTTTGGTTCCTAATCCAGCGTCTCTGCAGGCAATGCATACTATATGCACCCTTTTCTGTTTAAATTTCTGCCCAAGCTAAACAAAGCAAACAAGCTCCATCCTGTTGTAACCCTTCAAGAATTTCCCCTAATCAGAATTGGCAGAATGACCTACTCCTAATCAAAAAATCACATCGTTGATTTATGAAGGCTCATAAGCACACATGATAAGATCATAAGGGAAGTAAGGAAACAGTGCCACTTCAGTGACCAGCTCAGCACTAGATTAGGAAATGACTGTTCTGGGAAGAGTAGAGAGCTATTTCTCTTTACTAAAATACTAACGTGATAAGTAAGCTGTCAGTTCTGTACTCATGATATGTTGCTCTACAGAAGAATTAGACATCTCCTTGGCTCCGCTACAGCTTCACTCCCTGTAACCCTTTATGCATTTTGACTAGCTGCTCTTGGCTGTTCTTAGATCAGCCTTGACTGTAGGTGACTGTTAGTCTGTTTCTCATATAACATTCTGATAATCAGAGAAAAACTCTTCCAAACTGCAGTCAGAGATACAGTATGATGGGGAGCTGTCAATGTTTTACAAAGTTTGTTCTGATTCCAGCCCATTTGCTTTCACCCTGGAGACAAAAAAAGTTAGTACAAACTGGAGGCAAACACAAGGAGGGAAATGAAACAATGAATCTTTTCATCATGCTAAGTACTGAAGTTGGAAAGAGAAGCTGTGTGTATTTCTCTCAACTACGGATTGTTGAAAGAAAGTTGAGAAGGGAAAAAAATATTCTGTGCCGCTCTTAAACAGCTTTAGAGATTAGGAGAGGACTTTGAAAAATAACTTTTAAAATACACAGCCTTACTTTACTTTAAGTACAGAGATACCACAAAAATAACTGGAACTATTGCTAGAAGAAAGCATGACATCATCTAGATCAGTCCCCCTGCCCAAAGGTGGAATCAGTGGTGTCTGTGTCGCTCTCAGTGTTACTTACCTAATTCATTTTTAGTTTCAGTGATGGGGACTCAAAAGTATCCCAAGCAATGGAATCCAGGGACAAGTAATCTTAGCTAATGTTTTTAACAATTCCTGTCCTCACTGCGAAGAGCATGGAAACACATTTTATTCCTTCTCTCTTTTCAGCAACATGTAACATATCTGAAACTGCACCCTTCCTTCCCTTTTATCCAGATTAAATAACCATATTTTTTTCCATCTTTCCCAATAAGTCATGTTTTGGACTTTTTGACCTGTAGCTTTAATGTAACACTAATCACTCAAAGCACAACAGCTTTGTCAATAATGAAACTTACATATACCAATGTTATGTATAGTTGCCAGGTGGAGACAATTAGGCACTGGTTTAAAAACATGCTCATTCACTGCTTGTTCTTCATTCCTATCCTGTCAGTTTTAATGATGTTGATTTGTTGTGCATCCTCATAAGCTTCTTAAACTTCTTTGCAGTACACTTGAATAGCACATAGTAGAGTGAGGCCTCACACAAGTCTGTACTGCGACTTAGTGCAGATATCTGAGAGCACTCACAGCTTATGCACTTTGCAGGCTTGACAATACCAACCACCTCCAGACCTCTGACGGACCAAGACACATATACCATCTGTAAAGATGCTCAGCAGCTCTCAGGTGGAATATCTGATCAAAAGACCCACTTTTTTCAGAATTTCTTCCTGATATCTTCCCAGCTAAGAGAAGAGTCAACCTCACTGTTGCTTCCAATAAGGGAAGAGTTCAACCTTGCTATTGTGGTTTGTCAAATTTAACAGATTTTCCTGCATTTCTTTTCCTTTTACATATTAACACAGTGATATTTTCCATTAGGAAAAACACCAGAATTGATCACTGCCATCATGTTAGGTAGCTCTAGCCATATCTGCAATTAGTTGAAATGTATGAAAGAAGGGAAAGAGAAATACACATCGTTTTGAGATGAAGCATTAGCTGTGCTGTGTGATATGAAAAATAATCTCTTATGGAGGGAGTTGGATTTAGCCCTCTGACTACTTTAACAGAACAAGTAGTAGAAAACATGTGCACACAATAGAATGAAGATGAAGACGTGGGAGTTTTATACTCTTTCAAAAACCATCTTCTGATTCATTTAGTTGAGGTTTTCCCGTCTGTGCATTCAAAAAACTGTAAAACTATTATGATTTCAGTAGTGGAATACATTGACATAAGTGGAAGTGCAGATAGATAGAAGATATTGCTATCTCTGTGGCACAGATGATCTCCTACTTGTGCGCTTCTGTGAACTTTCTGTCTAGTATGAAACTGCAGTGCAAAGCCAGTTAACACTGCTCTGAGACAAGTAATTTCATTTCCACTCAGCTGTACTGAAAATTTTACTAGTGGGAAGCCAGACCAAAGGAAAGGAAACATGTCATTATGCATTAAAACAGTGTTTTCTTTCAGTGGCTGGAAAAAGTCTTCCCCAGGAGACCTTCCTACAAGATTGTTTCTCCCTTAGAGAACTTTTTTATTCATGACTCTCACTTGCTTTGTCTTGGAATTTCTAAAAGAAACTATTATTTTCATGCAACCAAACAGCACATGTTTCTAAAGGTGATGTTACTAAAAGCCTCTAACTCAATTCTTTGCCAGTCCAGACAGAGAGAAAATTTGGATAAAGGTCTAGATATTCTACACATGAATTAAGATGTTTTGTTATGGTGAAAATACCAAATTCAGATACAGAATGATGCACTGTAATGTTTTTCACAGAATCAAAGAGTCCTCAGAGTTGGAAGGAACCTTTAAAGGTCGTCTAGTCCAACTCCCTGAAATGAACAGGGACATTCACAGCTGGATCAGGTTGCCAAGGCTTGATCTACCCTGGCCTTGAAAGTCTGCAGGGACAGGCTATCAATCACATCTCTAGGTAACCTGTTCCAGAGATTTATCACCCTCACTCTAAAATACATTTTCCTCATATCTAACCTAAATCTTCTCTCCTTAAGTTTGAAGCCATTTGCTCTTGTTCTATCAACACAGGTCCTGCTAAAGAATCTGTCCACTTCCTTTTTGTAGCTCTCCTTATATACTGAAAGGCCTATCAGGTCTCCTCAGAAGCCTTCTCCAGGCTGAACAGCCCCAGCTTTCTGAGGCTATCCTCATAGCAGAGGTGTTCCATTACACGCATAATTTCTGTTGCCCTCCTCTGGACATGCTTCAACAGGTCCATGACCCTCCTGCACTGAGAACTCCACATCTGGACACAGTACTCCAGGTGATGCCTCACCAGCTCTGAGTAGGTAGGCAGGATCACTTCCATCACTCTGCTGGCCACACTTCTTTTGATGCGGCCCAGGATATGGTTGGCTTTCTGGGGTGCAAGGGCAAATGTCCAGCTTCCCGTCTACCAGTACTCCCAGGTCATTTTTGGCAGGGCTGCACTCAATCCTTTCATCCATCAGCTTGAATTGGAAGTGGATGTTGCCTCAACCCAGTGGCAATCTTACTTGAAAACTGTTGTGTGTGTGTGGAAAAATACCTGATACTTCACGCTTTTGGAGGGAAAAATATTCTGGAGGAATTGAAGAAATTTTAGAATCGTGTAGTGATCGCCTAGTCTAATCCCTTTGCGAAAGTATGTTCCCTACATTCAGTTATATAAAAAAGGCATCCAGGAGGGTTTTGAATATCTCCAGAGAAGGAGACTCCACAACCCACCTGGACAGCCTGTTCCAGTGCTCTGTCACCATCAGAGTGAAGAAGTTCTTCCTCATGTTTGTGTGGAACTTCCTGTGTTCCACTTTGTGACCATTAGCCCTTGTCCTTTTGCTGGGCACCCATCCACCTGACACCCACCATGGCTGAAATATGGCTTGCAGAAAAATTCAGGACAAAGAACTTCAGTTTCTTTAACAACAGTGTCAGCAACCCATGGAGGTCTCTGATGTGCATTAGAGGAGACATAAGACACCAAATTTCTTCAAGAGGTTCTCAGAAACCTTCAGCTACTCCTGTGAGTTTTTTGTAATGTGGAGGAGCCTGTAGGAATAACAGTTCTGTGCAGATGCCTTCATGTAACACGAGTACATGACTCTAATTATGCTTTTTCCTGAATTTGTATGCAGGCATTACTGGTCTGTGGTTTCTCTACTATCCTGCTCCAGGATGGAAAGTGGAATCTGATGAAAAACAGAACATACTCTGTTCTGTGTATTTCCCTAGAGTGAGGCATCGTGAGCTCCAAACTTTTCTAAAAACAAGGAAGTCCTTTAAACAAAGACTTATCCCACCAGATGGTAAACAGTAAGGGGCTTCAATTCCTGGCTGTGACAATTCTGGGATTGAGTCAGTTAGTGCCAGTTTCAGAACAGTAGGAAACAGAAAAAAGATGAGGGTGAGTGCAAGATATACATTTATAATATGCTGCAAGAATACATTTAAAGGCTCTGACTATCTACAGACAAAAACCACTCCATGATATAAAAATCATTATTGGATGTATCTGCCAAGTTCTCCCACTATTCAAGGGCAATATGCAGGGGCTTGCATTAGTTCTATTCCAACAAGGAATCACAGCTGTCATCCTGTGACAGAGCTCAGAAGCACTAAAGATTTGTCTAATTACACTTTAGATATTTGCAAAATGAAAATGGTAGTTATTCCTTAACTCTGCCATTATAAAACTATCACTTGGCAAATTAAAGTCACTCTTCTAGTATCAAACATTTACGCTGAGATTAAGATACTGTTATATCATTTTACTGTGCTAACAGTAGCTTTAGAGTCACTCATGGCAGTGAAAACAGATCCTCAAAGTCAAAGGTTGTGCAATTTCTTCTGTAATTGTGCTGGTCAGCCATAACTTAGTAGGCCTGGAATTGGTGTTCACACCCAGAATTGGTGTTCAGCCCAGCAGCTGAAAAGTCATGAGCTCAGCTCTGGGGAGTTTTGAAAGGTGATATCTCCTCCACTGTGTGGCAAGCTATCAGTGCTCAATTAACCCTCAAAATTCTGACTGCAGTCATGATGTTAATGTATGTTTTCCTTCCCAGCAGAATGTCACAGATGAAGACATAATTCCTAGGAACATATGGGAAGATGGAAAGCATTTCAAAAGCACTATTCCCAAAGGAAAGCTCTAGAAAATAATAAAATATAGACTTCAATGTCTGGATTAGAAATCTCTGGACATGCCTACTCGGTACAACTGCAGTGCTTGATATACCCAGACTAGTATGACAGTCTTTGGAGTTCTGTGCATGAAAAAATCAGATTTCAGAGGTAAATCTCATGAATATTTCTTCATTATGCTCCAAAGAAATGTGGTGAAGGCCTATATGAATCCCATGCATGCCTTAGGAAGCATTGTGTTCTATAAAATGTCCTGCCAAAGCCAAAGGACAGCACAGTATCTATGGTACCCTCACTGGTGGCAATAATTCTCCTTATTTGTATGGGATGGCTACTGTAGTTCAGATGAGCAGCAAAGGATATGGATTATATATACTTGGAAGCAATAGAAGGGCAAGTATATTTAGAGTTACAAATGAGACACGGAGATTTTATTCAGTGTTAAAACCCTGACCTCTACCTTCTCTAAACAGCTGGGGAAATAAATGCCATTCATGCTTGTAATGCAGTTCATTACCTGAATTGTCTACTTCAAAGTCAGTCATGATTATCTCAAAAGTAGCTGAGGGATTTCAGCAGGAATCATATTCATAACCCTCCTTTAACTTCTCTCTTCAATCCTTTTGGGGAAGTCTACTAAAGACCCTTTCTTTCCTCCCACCTCCTCCCTCCTCCCTGCCCCCACCAAGAGATAACTAGATATCTTTTTGCAAGCTAGTGCATAATACTTATCCTCAGATGCTTAATCAATTCTGAAATAGAACAATGGTGTAATTTTACACTGAAAGCTAAATTGAAATACTATCCCTGTGCAAATATCCACTCTAAAGCACGAAACACTGGCTGACAGCACCCAAAAGGCTTTTATAGCATCTGTTCACACTCATAACTTTGGGGCCAATGAAGCTACCTCATTCCCCAAGTAGGTCAGCCACAGCCTCTGAGGAAAGACCAAAAGGATAACTTTATTCAACACTAGAAAGAATTGACAGTTAAAGAGATTATTGACTCTGTGGACAAGAATCTTGCTGCTTCTGGATGCCAAAGCCAAACAATGAGGCATCTTGCTGCCTGCCCAAAGTAAATCTCAACTTGTCAACACTTGTATTAGTTTTGATATCAGATCTTAGATTTATCTTCTAGTCTATGCTTTCAGGTTCCCCTTTGTATACCAAGTCCAGCTCAATACTCTCCAACTCAAGATATAACTTATTTAGAGTATCAGCAGGACTGATTATTTGAAGTAGCATTGTTTCTCTGTACAAAGGCTTGAGCTTCTGAAGATCTTATGTGTGGCATGTACACGATTTTCATACAGCCTTAAATGTATATCCTGTATACTCACTGCTAATAACTCTGCACTGATCAGAGATCCCATTAATCTCAGGCAGAAAAGCATTGACTGCTGTGGACAATGTCACTTTTAAAACAGAATTGTCTGATATCCTAATATGGGTCACTCCTGAAATCTGGAAGTTATGGCAAATATTCTTTGGGGAATAGGAATCCTCATGGGGATACTGCCAGTTGCCATGGCTGCAATAGAGTTATGATTTGAAACTTTCTGCCAGCTAGAACTTTCTGCCATACTCTATTAGTACCTGTCATAAGCCTATCCCATAGAATCACAGAATCACAGAATCATCAAGGTTGGAAAAGACCTAAAAGATCATCCAGTCCAACCATAATGGATACATTCTGAAGCTAATTCCTAGATTTTAATTGCAGGAACCATGCTTTACTAGCCCCATGATAACTCATCACTGACACTTAGAGAATTTCTATCATAGCCCTTTGCCCGGTGCAAGAAAGCAACTTCCAGGTCCTGAAGAACACACACTCCTCATAAATAACCCTTACTGAAAGAAAGGCCCCTGCCCCCTTCCCAGGCAAGCCATTAGAGCTCTCATCATTGTTCCCCAAGTCATCTCTTGCTATCTACCTGTAGTCATGCACCCTGTTAGAGTCAGTTTTTTCAGCTTTCTTCAGACGTGATTGTGACAGTACCCTTTCTATCCCATCCCATTCCATACATCTTCTACCAGTTCCCTATTTTATCGTGTGTGATAGATTTCTCTTCATTTAAAGGCTATTCCATCCTTACCTATAATCCATTTGTTTCAGTATCTAAAAGTGATTTAGTGATTCTCACAGACAAGTTTGAAATACCAGCCTGCATGTTTCTTGCCCAAATTTCACACTAGTACTCTGAGCTTACATATGCAATCATCTTTAATATGCTTACAAATCCTTTTTTCAAGGCCAACAAATGTACTATGATAACTCTTCACCAATATCAGAAAATGTTACAAGGGATAAGAAATCACCTGTAGATACTGTGTTAGATTTCTTTATTGCTGAAAAAAATATTTAGTTCCTGGAGATCATGAGTGGACTAGAAGGAAATTAGCTTGGCTCATAGAAACATTGGTATGTTGGAAGTCATGAAAAAAGGCAGACAAAATGTCAATAAAATCCTATAGATCTCTTTATAGAAAGATTTTTCTAAAGATTACTTGACTTCAACCAAGCAGTTTTCCCTGTTTCTAAATGCTGACAGAAGCAACAATTACCAAATACATGTATCTGCTGATATGAGCATCTGGTGAGCAAACACACCTAAAAAGGACTGTTAGGGGACTCCTGCTCCTTCACAAGATTAGCGCCGGTGCGCCTTGTAATCAATTTGTCATCAATAGAAAAATAGTTATTGGGAAAAAAAAGATCTGAATTAGAAGGCATGAATGTGCAAAAAGGGAGATATGATTAAGGTTAATGTAAACACGAGTCATACTATGAAGAGGATTTTGTTATAAACAAATGTTATACAGAAGATGAGGTTTTGCTTAGAATCTTCTTCTTCGAAATTTACTTATGGACATTTGGTTGCTCTCAGTGAGGCACTTTCAGGTGCAAGGAATAAGGATTGGGTTTTCAAATGAGCAACATCCTTTTTTTTTTTTTTTTCTTCTTTTGGAATTACATGTATTTTTAATCTTTTCAATTTCCAGTGACTCCTTTGGAGCTATTTTTATTACTCTCTCTCAGAGTAAGCTGCTGCTTTCAGTCATTGTATTGCATTTTTCAAGCATCTCCTCTAGGCTTTCCTGTTGGAATGCATAGCATATTCTAACTTCCTATGAAATGCAATTTCAATTGAGCCACGATTTGGCTTTTATTCTAACTACATTTGCATACTTCTCTTCCTTTAATCTAGATGTTCTTCAAAGATTCTCTTATAAAAATGCAGAAGAGTTGTTACTAGGAACTATGTTGCTGTCCCTGAATTTCATTGACTGTTTGTCCTTTGCTTGAGCCTTGTGTGTTATTCTTCAAGACAGCGTTTGTTCCTTGAAATCATCCAAACTGCAAAATATGCAAAGATGCTATCAGAATGACTGTGAAATCTGTTTTGTCAGGGTCTTTGTATAAATTATATTTTCATTAAATCACAGCTATTCTGAGATTTGCAAGATTTTTGAGAAATATAAGAAACTAATGTACTTCAGTTACTTCAGTCAGATTTTTCCTGAATATAAAATTTTGGACAATAGAAATGATTTTGCTGTTTTATGGAAAGTTCATAGCCATTTAAGTGTGTTCCCACTTTTTTTTGTTTGTTTGTTTGTTCTGTTTTGTTTTGCAATTTCAGTGATGAGTAACGAAAGCAACTTCCTTCACCTAACCAACTTAGAAAAAAAGAACTTGGGTGCAGTCTGAACAAACCTACCCAGTTGAAGTTAACAGTAAACTGAATGGTGCTCATTATGACAAGAGTATATTGGCAAGACTACAGCAAAGTAGTTCCACTAAGAAGTTTATCCGTGATACAGTTAAGTTGATGGAATGTGCGTTTGTGTTATGTTGCCAAAACAAATTAAGCTGGGACACAGAAGTTGCTATTATTTTTTTCTTGTACTGAAAAAGATTTCAAATGCTTCAGGATATAATGATCAATGTCCTTTTTCAAATAAACCTGTCACACGGTAGGACAAAAAGAACTTGATTGTTGGTCAGAGAAAATGCCCAGAAAAAGGCAAAGCGTGAGAATTTTCTGTGCCTCTGACCTCACTCCAGATCTGTCTAGTTTTCTTTGTAACCTGTGCTAAGTGCTTTGTTCTCTGGTGAAATGAATTTGACTGGAAAAATAATTAACTGAAGTCTGACATTTAGAACACATTCTTACTGTTTCACTGTAGCAGAGTTTTGATATAAATAGAAAATTAATTAGTAAATAGCTGTGAAGAATCAGAAAATGAAGGCTATTTATCTTGACAAAATAAATGTTTCTCATGCTGCAAAGAGCATAACTGAGTCTTCATGATCATGATACAGATAGCCAACAAAGGAATGCTGGAAAAGCAGAGTTTACAGCTGGAAGCTCAGCACTGTTTTACTGTAAAAGCTGAATTCAATCCTTGTCAGAATCTCGGGTCCCAGAAATCCATGAGTAAGGATTAAATTACAAAAACCTTAATATATACAAAGATTAAGAAGAAAAGAACTTGCTTACAGTCATGTAAGAAAGACAACCTGTACCTCCTAATCAGACTTGAAGCAAATCCAGAAATGGTGAAGGCTTAAATGTGACTCTATCTTCTCCACTCATTCCATAAGAAAATCATAGAATAGAATCATAGAATCACCAAGGTTGGAAGAGACCTCCAAGATCATGCAGTCCAACCATCCACCTATCACCAGTGTTTCCCCACTAAACCATGTCACTTAGTACTACATCTAAATGTTTCAAGAACACCACCAGGGATAGTGACCCAACAACCTTCTTGAGCAGCCTATTCTAGCACCTGGCAACTCTTTTGGAGAAAACTTTTTTTCCTAACATCCAACCTGAACCTCCCTTGGTACAAACTGAGGCCATTCCCTCTAGTGTGAGGCCATTCCCTCTAAGCTTGTGCTTATTATGCGGGAGGTCAACTCCCACCTTACCACAACCTCCTTTCAGGTCACCTCTGAGCCTCCTCTTCTCCAGACAAAACACTTCCAGTTCTCTCAGCCACTTATGCTCCAGGCCCCATAGCAACTTCATTGCCCTTCTCTGGACATGCTCCAGGGCCTTGATGACTTTCCTGTAATAAGGGCCCCAAAACACAGTAGTCAAGGTGAAGCTCCACCAGAGCTGAGTACAGAGGGATGATCACTTCCTTGCTCCTACTGGCAACACTATTTCTGATACAAGTCAGGATGCCTTTGGCCTACTTGGCCACATGGGCACACTGCTGGCTGATGTTTAGCTGAGCATCAGCCAACATCCCCTGGTCCATTTCTTTCACACAGTCTTCCAGTTGCTCTGCCCCAAGCCCGTAGTATTGCCTGGGGTTGATGTGGCCAACATTCAGGACACAGGACTCAATCTTGATGAATTTCATTCCTTTGGCCTTAGCCAAGCTATGCAGCCTGTCCAGACCCTGCTGTAGGGCCCTCCTATTCCCAGGCAGATCAGCATTTCCTCCCAGCTTGGTGTCATCTATAGACTTACTGAGGGTGCACTCAATGCCCTCATCCAGGTCGTCAATAAAAATACTGAACAGGACAGGCCTCAATACTGACCTCTGGGGAACACCACATGTGACTGGTTGTCAGCTGGAATTAACTCCATTCATTCACCCAGCAAAGAGTGCATACCTATCCAGGCCATGAGTTGCCAGCTTCTCTATTAGAATACTGTGGGAGACAGTGTCAAAGGCTTTGCTGATGTCTACGTAAAATATGTCAACAGCTTTTTCCTCATCTACCAGGCGGGTCACTTGATCATAGAAGGAAGAGAGGTTCATGAAGCAGTTCTTGCCTTTCAAGAACCCACACTGGCTGTGCCTAATCCCTCGGGTTGTCCTGTATATTCTGGGTGATCTCAATGAAGATGATCTCCTCCATAACCTTTCCTGGCACTAAAGTCAGAATGACAGGCCTGTAGATCCCTGGATCCTCCTTATGACCCTTCTTGTAGATAGGAGTCAGAAAAAAAGCAAGAAGTGGAGAGGAAATCAAAACATTTGCAAAGGGGTAACTGAAATTAGACTGTACTTTCTTGTCAGGTAATCAGTAAGGTGCTGTGTACAGAAGCCATCACTCTGGAATTATTAATAGGTAAAATAAAGGAAT
>JAPSGF010000003.1:29286691-29299600 GCA_035772895.1 Perdix hodgsoniae | reverse complement strand
AAAGGGAAATAAAATATTTATTATTATTTTTCCTATACAAGTCCAAATACTAGTCCTGAGTCTCCTAGCTGAGTGCTTACATGCTGCTTTCAGGAGTACTGGAGTATTCACCTATCACCTGCTTACAAATACGAGTGCAAAAAAAGACATTCACTTACTCTTGTAGTACCTCAGGCCTGAAAGACTTCCCCTTTTTTATTATTATTATTTTTTTTTTTCTGAACCTAAGCCGTACTCTTTTTGTAAAAGGTCTACATCATCAGAAATCTTTTTTACAGTACATGGGAAGACTGGCAAGCAGAGGATTTTGTGGCTAATTAAACAAAAGCAGATTATGAGGATGTTAATCACATTATATGATCTTGAGATCTGCTATTTTAGACACAGACAGTGATTACAACAGTGGCAGGCTTCATTTCTCAGGTAATGACATTCCTAGATCAGCCCTAGAAGAAGGACGCCAGTGTGAGATCTCATAACTGTCTCTTGCAGTGTACAGCATGCTTAGAATTAAAAGCAGGCTGAATAACTGTCCTGCTGCTGTCAGAACATGACTGTGAGATGACTTTGCCTCACTGCAATTCTTATTTGACACAGAAGTCTCAAATATTATATATACTTTTGCTCTGCATGCTCCTAAAAGATAGGGGGCACTACAGTGAAGGACAGTCTTTACAAAACATCCTAACTTCCAAGTCATTTTCCAAGCATAAAGGTTGGACCAATTAAACAGAGGACATAACTATATTTATGTTACATGCAACTTTCAGCATTAGAGATGACATCAGCTGTTACCCCTTTAGCTTTATCCATCCGTTATGCTGGCAGAATTGAAGAAGGTACAAGAGGCTGCAAAAATTTCTTCTTGTGCTGAGCACGGGTGACAGGAGATATGCCCTTCATATCTGTATCTCTGTACTTTGGGTCTCCCGTCTGACTGTGACTGTAAGCTTGCAAAGAAAAGTTGTGGAAGCTTCTGCTCATGGCTGTAGAATTTCCTGCTGCTTTACACATTAAACTGTATGGAGCATAGACAATGGTTCAGGCATCCAAATACACTGTCTCATAAAGCTGAAATTCTAAATTTGGTGGCATGCTTAGCTATATAGCCTAGAGCTACTGTGAAGATGCAAAGTACAAGAGTTACTGTTTTGACCGCACAAAGCTGCGCTAAAAGGTTAGGAAGGCTGCACCGTCTGTACTGGACTGAGGACAAACCTACGTACAATTGATATAAGCCTCCAAAAACACACAGATCCCATGAAGAAAGGGTAACTTGTGTCAAGGCTGCTGAGTACAAAAATATCACAAAAGATAGACAACTTTTGGCGGCACGGCTCTTGTCTATTAATGTTTTCAGTTTAAGAACAATCACAATCATATCCTGTAGCCTTTTCAAGGTCCTTTTTATCTTGTGCTCACACACATGCAGATAAAGATGAGACTTGACATTTGTGCAGGGAAGTTTTACTGCAGATGATAAATTCAATCACTTCTGCAAGGCTGCACCACTCCTAATCTCTCAGAAGACTCTCAGGTGAACTGTTACACTTCTTTCAACCTTACTCTAGTGGCTTAATAGATGCAATACTTCTTTTTTATTTTGGAATTATTAAATGAAACAGGTTGCCCAGGGAGGCTGTGGGCGCCCCATCCCTGGAGGCATTCAAGGCCAGGCTGGATGTGGCTCTGGGCAGCCTGGTCTGGTGGTTGGTAACCCTGCACATAACAGGAGGATGACCACTGTGGTCCTTTTCAACCGAGGCCATTCTGTGATTCTATGAAATGCTTGTACTGCTGCTTAGTAAAGGCAGAACTGTGGTTATTCAAGTTCAAATTAATACCATATTTGAGAAACAAGATACTATCTATGTATCTCATGTGTGGCATACATTTGGATTTCAACTTTTATAAAGCTGGTCAGTTCTAATGCTATTTTGCTTTAATATTACCAGGCCATCTGGCAAAGCACAACGTCAACAACAATGCGACCATGGGAAAGCTGCCTCTATTTTCATGGCAACTTTGTACTAAAAAGAAGAAAACACAGTATTTCTTTCAATTTAGCATCTCAAATCTCAGACAGTACAATCAACATATTGTTGGTAAGATTTTGACTATGAACACATTTTGTTTGGGCTTGAGTTTAAAATTGCAGTCAGAATCTGTCTTCCCTGTGCTTTTATGTACTTCAGTAAAATCCAAACACAGTTGCCTTTTTCCAGTGTGCATCTTAAAAACGTTTTGCTTAAAATTGTTGGAAGCACCCGATATGTTTGGTAGCCACTGAAAAATGTAGAGATAAGGAGGATGAAAAGAAGTAATAAGGTGCTGTACAAGATATAAGTTTGCATTTAACAGAGAAACAGAATCTGTGTGGCAAATGTGAAGAAAGTTCTGAACAGCTCACATCCTGTAGCAGGAACTCAGGGTTACTAACAAGTGGAACTGGAAATTCTCCTGTTTGAGAGAACTGTCCAGTCCTGAGGGTTGATTTGTATGACTGAAATGTAAAGTCATCCAATAACTTTGGTAGGCCTAGTAGAAAAGGCCTGTACAAAACAGATAAATTACTCTGAAATTACTGAAACTTCAAACAGGAATATGCATATGAAACTCTTCACTAATATAACCCTTGATAAAGAATTAGTGAAGGTCCATAGGCGATGCTCATCGTGAAAAATTACGACAAAGCCATTTATAAACACTTTTAATTTTGTGAGAAACTGTGTTTATAATCAGAAGATGTATGCTTTATTAGAAGTTGGATGCCTTTTGCAGATGCAAAGTAAATACTGCTAAAGTTTACAAAAATTATACCAAACCCATTCAAGTATTAGATATTATTTTTAAACAATTGAGAAATTAGTCTCTGGATTAGAAGCAAAGAATAGAAAATTTTCCCTGACCTGTTTGTGTTCCATTATGACATGATTTTCAAGTTTAAATATAATTTTACAGTTCTAAACTTTTCTTAGAATTTCCTTAGCACTGCTAGTTCAAAAAAACTAAACAAACAAAAAAACCCTCAGATATTTCCCCAGTGTACACTGGCCACCTTAAAAAGTATTTTCTCCTCCCTCTTAACCATGGTTTAAGTCTTGCCCAACATTTACACAACCACACTCCATTTTCACTGCTGTATGGTCAGATTTCCACCATTATGTTAGATGCTGGGTAGATTTCATAGCAGCTTTCAATGCTCTTCATTACTGCAAGTTACCACAAAGAAATCATGCAGCCATGGGCAACCACAACAGAGATGTCATGATCTTGTGATCTCTTTCTGTTAGTCAAAATGAGCCTAACCCATGAACCCTTCAAAGTACATCTAAGCACCCACTAGATGCTCAGACAGATATAACCAGTCTCTTGCAATCCCCTTTTCTCTCAAGCATAGCAAGTTTATGATTACTGCAAGGTAAAATTCACCAAGGCCAAACTAAAAAAATATGATGCTACCCAATTTATGTTCAAGTGTTCTCATGTAGGGTGTATGTACCCAACAAGTATTTTTTAGGGGAACAGAATTGGTAAGAAAGCAGGAGAGGTGCCAGCTCACAAGAATGAGCGAACAAAGGACATTTTGCTTATGTATACAATAGCTATGACTTGCACTAGTGTAAAAAGGAATTTTGCAAGATTTTGGGGTCACTAAGTTTCTTCTCTATGCCTGGTAGAAATAAGAACAGTATTATGCATGTATGGTTATGACCTGGTAGTTGTGAGGTCATTCAGTGCCAGGATGCAGAAGCTGATGGTGAACGTATGGATCAGTAAGAATGCAGAAAGAATTACCCTAGATGTTCAGAAACTTACAAAGAAGAAAACAAAAGATGGAAGGATACTGGGAGGAAATGAAATAATGTTTTCCCCATAATTATGTCACCAAGAAGATAGACTTTGTACTTCAATGATTCCAGTGGGTTCAACAGGTAATTTTGAGTTGTAAGCCATTGAAGCAAGCTTACAGCAGTTCCTTATTTTAATCTTCATGCTACCATTTAATATAGATCGTGAAGAACAGTTCCTAAGAGGAGAATCCTAAGACAACAAGCCTAGGCACACTACTCAATCAGCAAAACCAAGCTCACTCTGTGACAAAATTCAATAGAATAAATCAACATGTACTAATAATTTGTCCAGTTTTAAAATGAATATTTAATTCACCATATCATCCAAAGGTTTTTCCAACCCTAGATCATTCATTGACAAATTTGATTATATTCTTAACCTTCTCAGAAATCTACTATGCTTTCCACACTCTTTTTCTGGGATAGCACCACATAGTCACTCAAGTCTAGCCCTTAAAGTTACCACCCAGGAGTTATCATTGAGTACACTCTCTAATGTCTTTATAGACAAGGCAGTATGCTACTGCCAGCGTTTTGTCACTGTCTTTCATTTTAACTGGATACCCTTCTTCCTTCGCAACACAGTCTTCCCTCCTCTGTGACACGGAGCATCTTTTCTTTCCTGGACTACTCCAAACAGAAGCCACCTTGCTGACCCTAGTCAGAGGGCTATGAGCCGCAAGACACTTATATCCCACAGAGGGCAGAGTTGAGAAAGAGCATAGTTCACACAAAGATGACATTGGCTCCCCAGAATGCCCACAGTTCTGACTGTGGTTTGGGGTTAAGCTGTGTCCTAGGATTATCTCACAGCGCCAGCTCCAGAAACCCTTGCTGGCTTACTTTCTCCCACAGAGAAATTCTCAGAATGTTGAGTAGCCTGCTCTGTCCTTGCTCTGGTGATCTGACACAAACCTATAACGGTAGCCACACTTGAATGGTTTGACAAATGCATGCAGAGTGTTTGTTTTCAGAGCAACAGAGCACTTTTACAGTCAGGATCATCAGGTTGTTGAAATTTCAATGTGTAGGGCTTGATATAACCTCTCTACTGCTATATATGGTATCTCTGATATGTAACATTCTTTGTGCCTCCTTTACTGCATACAATCATCAGCTGTCTTTTTCTATGCAGTTGCACAGATGCTTAGAGTTTACAAGTACCTGTGTGGGACATAGCACAGAGGATACAACCGTTTCAGGAGAGAGACAATAATTTCATTAATAATTTCAATAATCACTTACGTATTGCTGTCTTTTCCACCTGGTAGCCTTGCTACCCAAACTACAGAGTACTTCCTCATGGGGCTTTCTGCATATCTCCTATTGTACACTATACAATTGTAGATACCAGCTTGGTAAAACTGCCTCATAAAAGCTAAGGAAGTATTTGCTGTTTTCAAGTAGCATCACCTTGCTTAGCAAGTCTGTGTTTACCTAGTTTCTTTCAGTCATCGTTGTTTCCCTGCAAGACAATACTGTTACCTTTCTTTCTGATCTGAATCTGCCAGAAGCAGACATGCAGTGGTTGCATCCACAAAAAAAGCACCACAAAAAAACTGGCATGACTCCGGTAATGTCAAGACTAGGAATCCTAAGAGAATACCACTAAACTGGACCTGAAAAAGCTTCTTCCATTATCTCTTCTCTCTTATTTCTTGTAAGGACAAGGAAATTAGTTTGGAACAAGTTACAAATATGAGTTGTGTGTCTTGAAATGTTCCATATACTGTGGTTCTTGGGATTTATGCACAGTTAGCTTGGTAGGCATTAGACTTCTCAGTCTAAAGCAGTCTGGCAGCAGAGAACTAACAAACACCAATGAATCTGCATTCAAGGGCATAGGCCACTTCATCCTGACATGCATGAAACTACCTTATGCTACAGGAACAAGTTGTGGTGAAATGCTTCAATCTTCCAAAAAAGGTTGTCACAGCTCTTACACTCTCTTGTCTATGTTGTCCTCAGCCTTGTATTCTTAGTTTCTAAAAGCATTTCAGGCATAGAAATCTCAATAAAGAAATAAAAAAATGAAGGAAGGAAATGGATTTTTCCTACTCTCCATTACTGCCTGGCTGCTAATAGCTTTATCCTGCCAGTGGCTGAAAATCTCCTCCTAGGAAGCGAGTTCCCTCATTATTTAAATGTAATCAGAGTGCACTCAGGGCCTCGCTAAGGCACTTGACACTTCATAGGAACAGATGCTAAATGTTCAGTACATTAACCATCTGACTGTTACCCTCAACCTTTTTGATAATTGGAGTTATTTAAAATTCCACATACTGCTGCTCAAGTATTGATAACTCCTCTCCTGACCTTTCTAATGAATATAAATAACTCATTAATCATCACTTATTTATCTTCTACAAATAACAATACATGAGACAGACACTTATCTTGAGCTTTTTATGTAAACACTATTCTCTATCTGAGAAACTAGCAGTCTGCTACAACCTAATTTGGCAAGAGAAAGTAATTCCATTTAACACTTACTAAGCAGCTTCAGGAAACTGCTCAGGTAGTCCTTTGCAGTTGTTCCAAGCAAAATAGCAGATTTTCACTACTATACTCGGCTTTCTTTTTTCATGGCAAATGGAAGAATGGCACTCTAATAATGTATTTTCAGATTTTTTTTTCTCTGTTGTTAGGGAAAAAGCTGACTTTGAGTCATTATTGTTTGGTAAGTATTTGGAGACTGTGGTACAAAACATCTATAAGCACAATCCTGTGGTGTTCAAGAAGGCAGTGAGAAAGAAAATAAAATTAATTTTCCCGAATTAGAAGCAAACAAACTTTGCTTAGCCTCAGCCGTTCTGCTTGGAAGGCACCACCACCAAAAAAAAAAAAAAAAAAAAAAAGAAGTATTCATGTTGTTTTGTTCAGAAAAGAATCTTGGATTTGTTTCCATGTGGACTTTTACTTAGATGAATATGAAAATGTATGAATCAGAAAAGCCACAAAAAGCAATGAGATTTTCCCACGTTAATCAATGCATCTCTGTGTCAATTAATTTATGAGACTGGAAATTTACAGGAATTTGCGGCCCCTCCACCAGCTGAAAAATTGTAATGCATTAACCTGCTGCGCCACCTAGCCTTCGCTCGCGGGTATTTACACTTAGAATTCGCAGGAAGATGTACCAAGAAGTGTTTTCGGTACAGAGTACGGACTGAAATACTACCCTCTAAAGTGACACGCTTATGGTATGAGAGTGATATTTTTCTAGCTTATGTTTCTTGCCTTGAAAATCTTCATAGCTAAATCACAAAAGCTAAATCACAATAAGTCCTGGTCTGAAAGCTGCTATACAAATGTTAGAGAAAAATAAAATTTATTCTTTAAACAATACAGCCAACATTTTGTACAATAGGTCATGCATTCACATGATATCATCACCTACCTTGTATTTATGATTAGTTTCTAATTGATTAATTGCGGTATTGATTCACTAAGTATATATTAAACCAGTAATAATAGTAGATTGACTTCATGGTATGTAACTTTAACACCTGAATATCTCAACTTACTGAAAAAAGTAGTACACTAAGCTAATTTACATTCTTCACTCCACTTTTTATTTTTTTAAATTCTAGGCTCAAATTTGTACTTCAGAGGAGGAAGGAAGAGACAACTCACTAATTCTTAATGGTGGGAATCTGGATGTCTGCTTCTGATATATCCACATCTGACATAATTTTTCATTTTTTTCACATCATTAAAATATGATTTGCTTGCCATCATGATTTCTCAGCACCTTATGAAGAACAGATTGTAATCACTGCTGAAGTACTACAAATTACACAGCGTCTGAAAAAACACACCGTCTATTCTAGAGACTGGTTCTGCTTTCCATGAACTTTCAACTGAACAAAAATCTCCCTGGACAAGACTGCTGAATACAAGTAGCCAAATTCAAGATGTGGAACAAAATGAACTTTGATTTTTTTGTTTGTTTGTTTGCTTTTCATTTAAATCAGCAAAGCACCGATGGGTCTCATTTCCATATCATTCCATGGACATATAAGTAGATTTAGTAGAGTTACCTATTATACAGGTAGTGCTTGAAGATGCTACTCTCAATTCTTTATGCAGTTGAAAAAAAACTCAGTTGGGCTCAAATTTTCTTTGCTGGTTATCTACTGTAGGTTTCTGAATGTTCTTTAAACTTCAGTTCAAATGACTTCTAAAAATTATTTTTAAAAGAAATCTGGAGACTGTACAGAGTTGCTCCAATACACTCATGCTTGATTTTGTGGAAATCCCCACACTTGCTGTAAACAGCTGGCTTGGAGACCTGAAAGCAATCTGAGTGTTGCAAGCCCACTTATTTTACTATTTCAGATTTCTCAATTCAGTCTAAAGTAGACATATTCTGAAACAGTGTGTGAGCCAGTTAATTCTCTTATCAGAATAGCATAATACTAGTTTTGGAAATTGAAATACCTAAGAAAACATGCGTGCCAATACCCTGTGGAAAACAGCCTTTTGTTCTCTCACTTGTGTAACTAGCTGGCAGGGATAAATGCCAGTACTACATCACGTCCTGCCAGTGGCTTGTTTTGTCCTAGAGCTCAGGAATAGCCTCGGGTTAATACCATTGCAGCTAGGGGACTTTTGCAGAGAAGTAACCTTTGTCTTGTTTCTTGTTAGCTGCTGTGTCCAATTGGAATGATGATTTTTGCATCTGGAAGTATTACTGTTTATACACTGATCTGACTCCATAGCATTCAGTCTAAAATCTTTCATTTTTGCTCTGCAAATATTAAGAGGAGTCATTCTACATTATTACTTCTTTCTATGCCTCGTCTGGATCTTCTTTGGTTATCCTGATTTAATCTATGCTGTTAAAAACGGATGTTAGGTGGAGCTCCTTTGCTGGTTCTGGCTTCAGTGGGAAATACCCATGATCTTTGTGTCAGATACTGAATTTTATTTCTGTTCTTACATTAGGAGAAAAGCCCATAGCACGGTGAGAATCCACAAAGAACCTTCTTCTTCTCCTTCTGCATACAGCCAGCACCATTCTTATGTCACTAAAAATGGGCTGCTGTATCTGGACATGACAGACAGTGCAGCATAGATGACCTGAATAAGTCCAGTGTAATATAAGCATGAAGTAAAGCTATCAGCCATGTTAAAACTGCAACATTCTGATCACACACAGAAACACTAGGCCGATTTTCAAATTCTAATAAGCTCTCTCACTGGAAAAAAAACAGCAACTACTTTGTTCAAACACACTGTTTACCCTCCTATTCTGGAGTGTTACATTATACTCTCAATATTTTATTAGTCCAACATTCCAAATATTGTATGAAGTTTCAGCCCACAACTCTCTAAGAGAAACGTCTGTCCTTATGTCACTTCCCATAGTTTACCGCAAGATGGTAGCAGAGAGTTTATCATTAAAAAATAATAATATATTAAAAAAAACAAAAAAAACAACAAAAAAAAAACAACAAAAAAAAACCACCAATGAAAATATCCCGTGTCCCAGAGAGCAAATGTTTCATGTTTCTAAGCTTAATCTATGTGGGATGATGCAGTAAGCCGTACAGTCACTAAAACGGTTCTGAAGCAGAAATAAATTCTCCCTCTGTAGTCCCATCCAGCTATCCATTAATATGGGAGTCTGAATTCAGTTGGCACCTGTTCATTCAAATTCCTGGAACACTTGAGAGTTCATGCGTACAGAATACAGTGTGCAGTGCATATAGCCTGCACAAACGCTTCTGCTGTCAAGAGCTAGGTGGAGGAATGCATAGGAGGTCCATTTCTCTGGGTATGATTATTGCATGTTGCATATATTTGTCCATTGAAGGAAGATGTTGAGGACACCCCCTTTCAAAGTGTAAAAGCATGCAGTACTTTCCGAACAGCATACTGGGCAGAGAGATCAGCTTGAAAATGAAGAGTTGGATTCAATTCTCTCTTCAGCTGGAAGTTCATACATGTGCTTGGAACAACCCTGAAGAATGACTGAAGGAATAGATTCAGGGATGACGTAGATGGAGACTTGAAATGACATTCTAATTCTTAATAAACATGTTTCTAAATTAACATCAGTAATTTTATGCAGTTATTCATTAGTGGCAAATAAATGCTTTTTCTACAGCAATTCCCTAATCTATGTTACTGTGCATTTTCAGAACAGACCTACGCTAATTACATAACAGCTGAGATTGTATCACATTCTACATACACAACAGCTGCACAGTCTCTTGTTAAGAACAACGATTATTACTTGATCAAAGAGGTATGCCTGGAGGGGAGACTGTTGCTGGAACCACACAGGTTTGTTTATAATACACTGCAATTCAATACAAGCTCAGGCTTTGCTCTTTATAGCGACCTCCCACAGGCACAATGGAAATGTCTACAGAAAGCACAAAGCTTACTTGGGTAGGCTTCTCAAGGTGCAGCAGCAAAACAAGTGAAGACAATTCATCATTCCTTCTACATTTCATGAGACAGTGCAGGTTGGCAGACAGGAATTCCAGCTTGACTCCAAGTTAAGACACCTATTGAGTTGCAAAGAACATTAGCTCAATCCAACACTAAAATAATTACAGTTTCTGTGACTCCTCAGCAGCTGTGGGATGGCCAGAATTTCTTAGAGAGGAAATCTATGACTTCAGCTGAAATCCTTCTGGTACTACAGAGTACTCCTGAAATTGTTCAGTCCAGCACAGCCAAGCTGAAGAACACATCACAGTCCTTTGCTCTACAGCAACACCGGATCTTGGGGGTCCTTGTGAATGATAGTCTGGGCATGATGCTTGCAGCCCAGAAGGCTATCTACATCCTGGGCTGCATTAGCAGAGGAGTGGCCAGCAGGGAGAGGGAGGTGATTGTCCTCCTCTGCTCAGTTGTTGTGAGGCCCCATGTGGAGTACTGAGTCCAGGCCTGGGGTCCCCAGAACAGGAAGGACGTGGAGCTCTTGGAGTGGGTCCAGAGGAGGGCCACTAAGATGATCAGAGGGACGTAGCACCTCTCCTGTGAGGAAAGGTTGAGAGAAATGGGCTTGTTTAGCTTGGACAAGAGAACGCTCCATGCAGACCTCACTGTGGCTTTCCAGTACTTCAAGGGAGCTTATAAACAGGAGGGGAAACAACTGTTCAAATGGGTTGATAGCGATAGAACGAGGGGGAATGAGTTTTCAACTGAGTTTTCAACTGAGACAGGGGAGGTTTAGGTTAGATATAAGGAGGAAGTTTTTCACTCATAGGGTGGTGAGGCACTGGAACAGGTTGCCCAGGGAGGCTGTGGATGCCCCATCCCTGGAGTCCCTTCAAGGCCAGGCTGGATGTGGCTCTGGGCAGCCCGGTCTGGTGGTTGGTGACCCTGCACATAGCAGGGGGGTTGAAATGAGATGATCTTTGAGGTCTTTTTCAACCCACGCTGTTCTACAGTTCTATGAATTTCTGCAACCAACCAAATGAAAGATGTTTCTGGCTGGAAATCAAATTTTGCATGAGGAACACTGTTTATGGAAAATAATATTTATTTTAGCTTTGGAAGTTACCACTGTGTGGTCTGAGAGCAGTTAACAATGGTTCAGTGTTAAGAAGGAACAACGCCTTGAGCTGCAAAGAATCTGTCTTTGCTGTTAGCAGTCAGTAATCTGTCTGGTAGAACAGAAGAGGCCTGTTGGATTTTCAGATGACTTGAAGCTATGACAGATCACAGGCATATTAGAAAGCAGAATTAAAATTGGAAAGCATTTGGACAAAATCATGAAACTGTGTATTAATAGCAAAAGGTTGTAGTTAGGAACAGAAATAATCAACTAAACAATCAGTAAAAAAATAGAGCTGACAAGAAAACAGTTCTGCATAAAATGAACTGCTTACAGAACACCACAGGCAGGTCCTGTCAGCAACGTTTCTCTTCTGAGGAAAGAGCAAATAAATAGGTAGTAACAGAAGTGACATCTTTAAGTAAATACAGTGCTGATAAGGTTAGAAATGCCATGTCCTCCATTCTTTCTTTTGAAACTGGACTTCAACTATGATGGGAATAGCAGTATTCCAATCAGCATTCTTTAGACTACTGAAATTGAACTTATTTAGCCAAGAGAAGGCTGAGAGGATTCTGTTTCTTGTCTTCAATACTTCAAAGGCTGCTGCAAAATAAAAATCTGTGAGATTTTAGACAGATATTGGTGAGTATAGAAAGCTAGTAATTATTTTTGGATTATACATTAGAGAACTTTTTACTGCTAAGGATAATTAATTCCTAGCTAAAGACTGTCCTGGAAGGCAATGAAGATTCTAGCAGTAGAAGTTTTAAAGAAAAAGTTTGGAGAATTAGGCTGTAGGCATGATCGATTGTGCTTTAGTATTAAGGGTGGCCTCAAAGATTTATTCACACTATTTTAAATATACATTTACAGTTGAAAGACCTCAGGATTATTCAAATATGTTACTGCTTCTCTGTAAGAGACTGAAAATCTGTAGCAAGTCTCAAGGAGATTAAACATCCTGACTATTTTCTACTTGGTATTAGAATCCTAATCAAACTCTTCTTTCTTAAAGCAGGTAATTTTTCTCTTCCTAGCCAAACATCAGCACATTTTCACTTTTTTACTCCAGAATTCCAACCACAAGAGTTTCTAGTGAGTGCAACCCTACACTGTCTGAAGAGGTAGACAGATGATGTGGACGAACACTTGTTATTAATCCCTGGCTGAAGAAAAACAGAAAAAACAAAGATACACACACAGAGGAGGATTTCTTCATGCCCTTGATTTTTTATCTGATGCATTTAATCTTTCAAACAGTACTGCTGTGTTTTTGCTATTATTATATGTTCCATGGACTTGCTGTTTAAAATCCAAATTTTGGTTTGTTGCCACTTAAGGTTTCTTACACAAGCTCAGTGTAGGCTGATATATTATCCTAAATGATAATGATTTCCAAATTATCCTTTCTAAATCATAAGCTCAACACATTTCAACTGAATGTTCCTACTAATGAAACTTGCTTACATCAGCATATGCATAAAGCAAAGCAAAACAAAGCAATACAGCCCAACCCCCCCCCCCCCCCCCCCC
>JAPSGF010000003.1:29272417-29286591 GCA_035772895.1 Perdix hodgsoniae | reverse complement strand
GAAACTCCACACTTCCCCAACACGCCGCTCTACCGAAGGGAAGCACCAGCCATAACCCCCCCCCCCAAAAAAAAAAAAAACAACAAAAAAAACAGAAAAACAAACAACAGCAAAAATAACTTTAGGTTATTAACTTAGGAGAGCTAACAGATGGCAGACAACAGATAGAGGAGTTTAGACAGCATTTTCTAGGTTCCGTCTGTACATTTTCTAGATCTTAAGGAAACATCTGTTAGGTTACTGGAGAACTTCTGGGAACTCTGTAGAACTTCAGGATGCCTATGTCTGCCAGGAGGAGATAGCTCCAGTACTCCTTGACTTCCTAAGCCTAAGAACTTAGAAGGAATTCTAGTAGCTGTTCCTGATGAAAGGGTGGTTTAAGTTCTTTTTTCTAGCTGACTCTGAAACAGAGGATAGTTGAAAGAGGCCTGTTCATGTTCTCCAAGATCCTACAGATATAAGAACTTGAATCACCAGCAGTACTGAAGGAAGGGGCAAGCAGCACCTCTGTGCATTGGGATAGGAAAGGGAGACTCTCAGGACAGCAAAGGCTAAAAATTTGGCTTGGAGGTGATGCCTAAGGGCACAGGTGCTCAGATGGTACCTTCTCAATCCTGCCATAGAAGGGAAGATGTGCCAGCCACAAGTGGAGAATTCTGGGGGTTAACATATCCTCAACTGCTGGCATCAACTAGAAGGAATCAGATTTTATGACCATGTGACCCTTGTTGAGGAATGAGGACTTCTGGAAGATAAGATCTGCCTGACTAAGAGTGGCAAAGGCTTCTTTGCCAACAGGCTGGCAATCCTGAGGAGTACTTCAAACTAGGAGTGTTGAGGAGAGTGATGATGAATGACGATGAAGTGAGGGAAGTGGTGGACTAGTTGGCAGCCACCCCAAGCTTATGCACACAAATGAGAAAGCTGAAAGGACACCATTATGGGAGAAGATCTCATACTTTGAGAGGAAATTATCATGGCTGGATGCCCACCTGAAGTGATATTACACTAATGAACTAGGCATTGGGAATAAACAGGAGGCATAAGAGAGCCTTGCATGCAGATGCAGGGCTGTGGTAGTACCTTTAACCACCAGCAAAGATATTCCAATAATGCATCCAGATCTGTGCAGCCCTGTTCAAGTGAGATGCTGAGAAACAGAAGGTAGACCACTAATTTAGTGGCCTGTAGCACATGAACTACAAGCCTGCTTCATTTCCCAAAGAAGAGGTGGAAGGAACACTCAAAGGCAGGCCACAGCTATCTAAACAGCTGTTACAGACTGGACAAGCAATGTATCCTGGCGAATGCAAATGCCTCAAGATAGCAAGAAGCAAGTCACAAATTTTGGTCAGGGATGTTTTTGTTGGATATTAGGAAAAATATTTCAGGGGAAAAGAAAGGTTGTGTCAGGTCACTTAGAAAGGTTCTGAAATTGCATTTATTGGAGGCTCTGAGGAATTATTGTACAGGTGAAGTCCTGTTTTTAATGGGAGGGTTCTGGCCCTTCTTCATCAGTTTGCTTAGGTATTTTTAGCCAGGTGCAGACACTTCATAAAAAGAATACACATAATTCAAAATAAAGCATTTAGTTATTGCCTAACACACACACACACCGCACATAGCCAGTGTTTAATGAGACTAAGCATTAGTATACTTGACACTATACTTTCATTAATGTCGTAAAGAAGCCTATAAAGGGCAGGCAGGGATGAACAAGAAAGGAAAGGCTCATTTTCAGTGGCTCAATGGAAAGGATTCTCAGCATTTCACTCTTGCCACCTTCTACCAGCTCCTCAAAGGTAATTATAAGATTCGCTGATTCCCAGCTAATTCCTCGCTAGACTGACTAGCTTGACTAGCTTTCCTCGGGTGACTTTTCCTGTTAGGATTTTATTCCTTTTTATGCTGGTACTTTCCTTCCAAAATTCTTCAGCTACCATTGATGTCATGCCAACAGCCTTTCTTCTTTCTTTCAGTCTGTACTTCCAACACTCTTATCATTCTATAGATGTTCTCACAACTCAGTCATACAAGTCAGGGTTAAGGTTAAGCCGCTGTGCCATGCCAGGGACCTGGACACACATACACAGGCAACTGTGCACCTGGGATGGCAGGTGATGGAATGGTAGGTGATGGAATTCAGTGCTGCACTCCCTGAGAAAAAGGCTCAGGCTGGATTGATGTCTCTTTCAAGGCCTTCCCAAACTACATTTCTAAGATTCATTATGCAAAGGTCTTCAGCATCTAGTTTGCAACTTTTTGAAGACACTGTAACACTGATGTCACATTACACTTAGTTCACATGTGGATTTATTTTGGTTTTATGCTTTTTTGCTTTTTTTTTTCCATAGTTCCAGTTTCTTGTCTCAAATATCTGATAAAAATCTGACCATTTATCTTTTGAAATACCTTTTAATTATGATTTAAAACTTTTAGGGTTTTAGGTGACTATTTCAGGAACACTTTTCCTAGACAGCAGTAAGAAGTGTGTTCTGAAGTAAGGTGCATTCAGAGGATGAACAACTGCACTGCTAATTCTGGAATGCCTGGATTATGTGGATGAGTGTGGAGAAGCAGCATCAGAGATTATCACTGCTACCCAAATAGAGAGTTGAGAGGCTGAAAATTTATAAACCACAGCAGTTATGAAATGATCTGGAAGCTATTGAGTGCATCAGGAGATTTCTAACAGGTATCTCCAGCAAAAGTGTAAGAGGAAACACTTTCATACACAGAAAAGGGAGGCTGAAAGCAGGGAATGATTCAACATTATCTTTAAAATAGCAAGTGCAGAAATTTTCAGCCCTTACATTAGAAGGACAAAAGGAGTTCAATTACACCCAAGCAAAATTTTAAAATCCCTAGATCTTAATTTATTCCCTTTACTTTTCATTATGTGATATGCCATTTTCCCCAGCAGACTTCTTAACGTATGAACATCCCATATAATATTGATTGCACATTATTCAAATCCTACTCTCCCACATGAAAATGGTAAACTTCCAGTAAGATTTCCTAATTGTACTGTTTAAACGCAGTTTAGGAAGTAAAACTCATTGATATATTACAGTGATTTAGTGGGACAAAGTGAGAGAAGGAACATGCCAAAAGACGGGCATCTTGTTGTCAGACATCTGCGACTTGATTTTTCACTAAAACGACAGTTATATGACCTTTCATGTACTCACTCCCCTACGTTCTAAGAGAGCACTCAAAGGGAGCAGTAAATGAGTATATATAGCTCTAGTGCCTCAGATAGGTAGGCAGGCAGTGCACGATGAGTAACCTCTGACCGTCTAGGAAACGCTCGGTTTGCATGACTCAACCTGCAGAGGAACTCCACGGAAGACACAGATGTGATTCCCCGCAATAACGCTCCAAACAACAAAACTGTCCTCTCGTTAGAGATCATTTACTCGGCCGCATCGTGAGAAAATGGAAAAGCTAACTAGAGCGGCAGGGCGCTGCTCAGCAAGGGGAAGGGAGCGAGGGGGGGAACACCTGGCGGACCGCAGCTGCAAAAGATCGGGGTGCTGAAGGCGGGCAGCGTCCGGCCTCGCCAACCAAACCCTTCTCGGTTCCGAGTTCCGTCGGACGGCCGCACCAGCCGGGCCGTGACAACCGTGGAGCCTCGGGAGCCCGGCTCTGGAGGAGTGGGGAGATGTGATAACCCTCCCCGGGAACGAGGCCAAGGGAGCCGGCCACGCTTCCCGTAGCGGGGAGGAAATTCCTGAGGCTCTCCTCACCCGTCCTCCGCGAACTGCGGGAGGCACCGCCCCCTCCCGGGAAAGGAGGGGCCGCCCGGCGCTCCGCAGCCCTGACCCGCAACCGAGCGGGGAGGCCGGCACGACGCGGCCGCCGGGGGGAACGTGCCTCCCGCTTCCTGAGAGAGCCGCCGGGCCGCAGGTGAGTCGGGCCGGGCCGCCCGCGCCCCGTGTGCCCGCCTGTCTCCCCGAGCCTTCGCTAGGGGGGCTCCCGTCCCCTCTAGGGAAGCGCTCTGCGGAGCGCTTTTGCTCCCTGCTGTGTTCCCCGCGGCGCCCGCTGGCATCCCCTGACTGCCTCCCTCTCCTCCCTCCTCCCGCTCCCACGGCCCCCCGGCGCCAGCCGTGCCCCTGCCCGCCCCGCTGTCTGTCCGCGGGCACGGCGGAGCCGGGCGGGGCTGCGCGCTTCGTCCCGCTGCGCTCCGTCGGTCCCTGGATGGAGTCTGCCGAGTGCTGCCCCGCGCGGCTCCTGTGTTCTGCGGGGTGTGACGGTTCGGGATGTGTTTTTCACCTCTCTTTTTACCTAAGTGTTTCGTGCCAAGCTAGTTCCTGCAGGGTAACCCACGTTGCTCCCTCAGAACGAAGAGCGCGGCGCGGCTGTTGGTGCCGTGCCACCACGGGATGCCACTCCTCCCCTCCTGCTCGTAGCGTTTGCGTGTTGAGGAGCACCGGCACTCCGACCTGCTCACTTCGCTGAGTGCTTCACATCTTTTACGCTCCATTTTTGCACCCCTTAATTGCTCTTTTTCGTTTGTTTGCTTCGATTCCAACCCTCGTGGGATCGAAAAATGCAGTGTTTTCCTGTTTTGGAAAAGGTCTTTAGAAAATCAACATCCAAGAGCTCTCTCTTTCTGTTTAAACAAACGAACAAACCGGGAGACAAAGCTATCCCTGAATAATCAATTAATTGCGCGTGGATCAGAACTTAATTATGGAAAATCCTTTCTTCCACATGCAGCTTTTATAAATTCCTTTTTATCCTTTATACAACAAGGGTTTGTTAGCAGCTTTCGATGTCTGTACACAGCTGTAATTTCTGCTGTAAATTAGTGAAGTAGATGGGAATGATCTTTAATATTTCTTGGGAGGACAGAGGCACAAGGACTAAAGGCAGTGCTGCTTTTCAATCTATCACCTTTTCTCTATTTATTTATTTATTTAAATTCAGAATTGTTACAAGTCATGTTTTGTATGAGCTGTGTGACATAATGCTGAAGAGAGCTGTTTAATTTCAAGATGCTTTGGCAGCTGCTTCTTTACCAAAACCTGCTGAGTGTCACTTTGACACTTCTCCCTTCTTCCAGGGCAAGTAAGTTACCCCAGCTGGATGACAGTTCCACACCACTCATTTGCAAGGGAAGATGTAGTACTGGGAACTGCAGGAGTTAGAAGAGCAGCAATATGCTTCAGTCCGGGGTTTTTGTAGAAATCACTGTCTAAAGGCATTCCAGCTCATTTTGGCATGTAGCTAGTTATTGAGCATGTAGTGTTGCCTGGTAAGAAACTGAATTATGGTTCCTGTCCTTGGTCTGTTTGTCTCTGAAGAAGAGGGAATAAGAATATGTGATATAAAACATTGTGTAAATCCATATGATTATTATTACTGTATTTGCCTCACTGGTAAGAAGTTCTTTTCTACATCTGATTTAGGAAAAATTGGCTGATAATATCTGTACTTTGGCATCCCTGCATTATACTGTCCTTCAGATTAATAAAATTTTCTGGATCATAGAAAAGCATTCTGGCTTTGAATCATTTGAGGATGTGGGTACATCTGGCAGCTGTTTGAAGTAAGCAAAGGGTGCTGAAAAAGCACTGTATGAAGGGTGATTTGGAAATGCAACTTGAGAAAGATCAATACAAGGCAGATCACTTCTATCATGAACTAACGCTAAATACTCTTAGGGCACACTCCAGAACTGTGTTCACCATATAGACCAGCTCCCAGCTGCTGGTTCATGAATACCATGAGCCTCACGCTGAAGGAAGTTTCAGTTGAAGTTTTGTGCCTTTAAGAGAGTTTTGACAATATGTTTATCTTGGCATACTTATCAGATGAATAATAGGAATTTCTTTTTCCTCATGCAATAGCAAAAGCATTGGCCAGAAGAGGACTTATAGTGATTGTCTATACTTTGTGCTGAAGAAGAAGCAGTTTACTTGAAGATATTTATTTAGGCTATTTGAAAATTACCTGCAGAAAGAGAATTTATCTTTTCCCAAGGTAATGTGTTTCACTTTCATTTGTGTCTCTTGGAAATGCACATTCTATGGATCACAGACTCTCCTTACTATATTAAAGCAAGACTTAAAAACAAAACAAACAAACAAACAAACAAAAACCCACCAAAAAAAAATAATTCAACCTAGTAACAGCAATATTATGTATGTATTTTGGGAATGGGCCTGATTCCACCATACTTTTTGGCTCTCTGTAATTTAAGTTGAGCGATGTATTGTTAACTGTCTCTGCTTTATTTTTCTTATTTTTTCTTTTTTTTTTTTTTTTTTTTTCTCCCTCATCTAAACATCTGCTAGACCTGGTGCTTCCTTGCTGAAAGCATTCATGTGACTGCCTTCACATAGCCCTCAGTTTAAGGGTTTGGAGGCAAAGCTATCTGGACCATTAGGCTTAAGGAGAGAGATTGACTCTGATGAGTTAATATCTGGTGAACATTTATAATGATGCTCCTTGGGAGTCGATATCTGAGCCAGTGCTGCTTAACATCTTTATCAACACTCTGGACAAGGGAATGAAATACATCTTTAAATAGCATACAGATTGCATTAAATAGATAGCAATTCACACTGTAACAGGCAAGGGTGTGATTTGCTGGGACCTCAACAACCTGGAAGAAATTAGCTGACAAATCTTGGGAAGTTTAGAAAAGATAAATATGTTGGATGGAATAGGAGGAAACAGTGCAGCTGGGGAGCTGAAATGTCACACAGTCACACAGCCAGCAGTGTACTTTTTGGTGAGGATGGCTAACTTACCCATGGGGCTATATCCAGAAGGTTGAAGAGGGTACTATTTTTTTTTATTTGGTGCTTGTGAGATCACATCCACATCACTGTGTCCAGTTTTTAGCTTCCATTACTAAGATGGACAGACTAGGCTGAATCCAGAGGAAGGATACTGTGAGGCCTTGGAGGCTGGAGCACACTGAGGAAGTGTACCTGAAATAGAAGCATGTTTAGCCTTGAGGAGAGAAAGTTAGAAGCAGCTCTAACTACCATCTTGCCTAACTAATGGGTAGTTACAGAGAAGAGAAAGCTAAGCCTTTTGCAAAATGATGCAGGGAACCTGACACAAACTGTAACAAGGAAAATTCAGCTTGAATATACACAGAGGGTTGTTAAAAATGGGGAAAAGTTGTTAAGGGAAGGTGTGGCATGTCTGTCTTTGGAGTTCTTCAAAACTCACTTGAACAAACAGTTCTGTGATTCTAGAGAAAAGGTATTACATTTTTTTTTCTTTTTTTTAAATTACAGAAGTATTCAAATTGCATGTCTACTGTCCATATTCAAAGTCACTGACATCAGACCTTCTTGTTCTTAACCTTGAGTTTGTGCATGCAAAACTCACAGGCCTTCCAGGCTGAGGAATGGTAACAAAACATGATCTCTCAGGCTTTAAAAAATGTTGACAGTGATTCACTCTGAGATGAAGAACTGTGGCACACTGGTGTGGTGCTTCTCAAGGCGCATCACTTCATATCTTTTCAGATTGACAAATAAACAACCGAACCATTCAGCAAAACAGTGATTGTGATATTGCAACTTTTCCTGTGGCATTTGATACTAAAGTAATAGTTATTGGAGGTAGTGCTTTGCTCCTTTTTGGTGATGAATTTAGGTACCTGAAAACATTCTCTGACAGCCTCACCCCATTTTCTGTTCTTGTTCAGTTGCTTTTGGTTTTGGCAAGGATGTTCTGAATCTAATACCGTTGTGCATTGTTGTTTGTTTGTTTGTTTTTAATGACATTTATTAGGTGTTTTCTGACTCTCTATTAATGTTTTTAACTTAGACACATTCTAATTGGTTGCATTATAAAAGTACTTAATTATTGATATTGCAAATAAGTGCTTGACCTCAGTTGGTAGTAATTGCAATACATGATTAATTTGTTAGACATGGTCAGGTGTCGTCTCTGCATAAAGATTATTTAGATCAAAATAATGCTCTTACATTAGGGGATGCATTTTTTTAATAATGTTTCTTTTATCTGACTGTATTTGAAATTTTCTTTTGTTAGAGAATTTCAGCTTTTCCCATGATAACTGGTTTAACAGCTACACTTTATCACAATTCACTGTACTGTAATAAATGAGACTACTAGCTTATTATGAAAGCGAAATGCACTGCCCGTTAGCAGTGTACAGTAGTTGTATCATGTAGCACTAAAAATGAGATAGAACAAATTATCAGAGAACTGATAGTGTATATGGCTGCAGAGAGGTAGTTAAAATAGACAGAAATTTCAATACAGTAGCTGAGAGTACCTCTGTAGAGCAGAAAAGGTTTTGGACTTGTTTTCCAGATAAGTAGTAGTTCAAGCAAATAGCCTAGTATGTCATGACTGCCACAACACTTTTCCATTGCTTTTAATGTGTAAATCGTACATGACAAATAGGTCACAGAAACACAGAATTGTAGGGGTAGGAAGGGACCTCTGGGAAAGGGTGTGCAAGATATGGCTTTGTATTCATTTCCTTTAATACAAAATAAGAACAATGTACTGAAGTTTTATGAATTTGCAACCTAATCTACTTTGGAAAAACCTTCTACTTTCTTTCCTTCCACTTGCCAGTCCACTGTACAGCAAAGAGCCCTTTACTGTGTTTATTTCAGACAAGGTATATCAAATTAGTTTACTTAAAAATGTCTAGATAGAATAACCATGAAGATGCTGATTGCACCTAGTTCTTGAAACATGAACTAGACTTATGTTTTCAAAACTATGTTAATTATTCATGTTAATTTTGGCATTGTCCAAACACTTCTGAGAAAATTGCTACCTGGGCAAGAAAGACTGCAGAAGCCTATGAATTAGGAAAGGCAACATTCACCTTTTATGTCTGGGAGACTCCAGGTGAAGCATTTGGGCTCATGAGGAGAAAACTTGGCAGCTCCAGGAATACACAGCATAGAAACTAGAAGTCAAAGATAACTCTATCCTATAATACTGTTCCTGTTGTTTGGAGTCCTGTACCCTCTGTGCCTGAATGCTTTTAACTGTGCCACTGCTGGATGCTTACCTATTCTTTCTGCATGGGGGAATGTAGAAGTGGTGATGTGTTATGAAGTTTGACTTGTCAGTCCCATGGGGCAGTGCTGTAATATGCGAGTCAGAGTTTCATCCCTCCACAGTTGGGAGTGTGGAAGCTGTAAGCAGACCGCTATGTAAAGCTTGATGTCATTTGAGATGATAGTTCTTCTAGGTATAGAAGTTGCTAAGACTATAACACAGGCATTTCAACTCCATACTGACTTTATGCCTCTCTACTGCTGTCCTCTGCACTGGCAAAGGATGAAACCATACTTGATCAAGTCTGTAGGATTTATCATTCAAGCTGTAAGTGGAACAGAATCCACAATGCCTTTTGCACCTTTGTCACCTTTTCCTTTTTTTAGGGTGGATCTCTTGTTTTTTGTTGAGGGGGGGGGAATGAAAATGCATCGGGCTAGACTCTAGTTTTAATATTCCTTAGGAAATCTGGTGGAAAAATTTTAAAGATTTGTATGTTTTCCTCCGTTAGATTGAATTGAAGTTTTTATGCATGATATATTTTCCCCTGTACTGTAAAAAGATCCTAAGAACAAGAGGATGTTTTTTTTTCCATTGTCCATTCTTCCCAAATGTCTCCTAAACTGCCTGAGTTGTTGTGTGGCTGGGTTTTCATTTGTTAATTTATTCTTAAATAAGTTAATAACAATTATCTGACATACATTTATCCTAAAAGAAACACACAAATGGAAATTTTGTATTTCTCAATAGATTGTGTGCAGGAAAAGGGAGATGAATGATGAATCACTTCATGTTTCTGGCAGTATTGCTCCACTTGAGGACTTGGTGCACTGCATACTCACCGCAAGGTAAACATATCTTTTTTCATTTGGAAGCTACAACATACAGGGCTTTGGACTTGCTCATTTGTAGCTCTCTTGTGATTAAGCAATGTTACACTCTCCGTCAAGTTGTTCTACTTCATAAAAAGATGAAGCAACATTTAAAATTACCTTTTGTAACCCCATCATGCAAAGTTGCCCTTTGAATCAATCACTTGCAGCGCTATGAGATCAGACTGTATTCGTAGATCTGCTCCCATTCTCTCATCTTGATCTATGCTTTGTCACTTACAAGTAATTTACTTATCTGAAAACTTTCATTATTTTCTATGTTTTTACTTTCATTTGTTTCATTTGTAAAAATGTTAGGACTTATGATGACTGTTTTCTGGTTGTGCCTTCAAATTCCAGGGACAGATTTTTATTTTCTTACTCTTTTAATGAATGTACCTCATACAAAGAAAAAAGTGTTTATACATATTCTGAGGGAATGTTGTTACATATAATAAAACTTCCCAGAAGACTGTGTATTTTAAAGTCAGGGAATTGCTTGCACTCTTGCTGCTGCCAGTAGCACTGGGCCTGATGCTATTAAAAGAAAAATGAACAATTTTAATTGGCATATCTGTGACCACCATTAAGAGGCGGAACATAACAATATATAGTCTTCATTATAGAAGTTTAATTGCATTAGCTATGATGAACAATGAAGAAGGTTATTTAAATTATTATTTTATTTATTTACTTATGTGGTACAAACGTACTTGATACTATACTGAAGAAATAATGTATGTATTTCAGACTTTTTTCCTAACTCCTCTCTTATTCCTTGAGATTCATATTTGCATGCTTCTTTCACTCAGGGTGCTAGTTTCTTGATTTTGAGATTCTAATACCAACATCCTTTGAATGGCAAACATTTGCAATGCAGACAAGTCCAAACAGTTACTGCATCACAGTAGCCTAGGAACTTGTTTTCACATGCAGTTGTTCAGGAGTAACAGTCTTTGCTGTTATTCATAAAGTTGTTCATGTAGTCTGAGTTACCTTTCCAGTAGAACAAGTCTAGAGATGCCCTCGTTGATTAAACTTCCTCAGAGGAGTAGGTTACAACTGTAAATGATAAGAATATTTCTACATGAGTATATTATACAACAGAAGTCTTTAATCCCATGTTGTAACCTGGATTGTTCTGCTGGATGAAGGAAAGGCTGTTGATGTGGTCTACTTAGACTTCAGCAAAGCCTTTGACACTGTCTCCCATGCTATCCTCCTGCAAATGCTGGCAGCCCGTGGCTTGGATGGGTACACTCTTGGCTGGGTAAGGAGCTGGCTGGAGGGCCAGGCCCAGAGAGTGGTGGTAAATGGAGTCAAATCCAGTTGGAGACCAGTCACGAGTGGAGTCCCCCAGGGGTCGGTACTGGGGCCTGTCCTTTTCAACATCTTTATTGATGACTTGGACGAGGGCATTGAGTGCACCCTCAGTAAGTTCTCAGATGACACCAAATTGGCTGGGAGTGTGGATCTGCCTGGGGGTAGCGAGGCCCTGCAGAGGGATCTGGACAGGCTGGAGAGCTGGGCTGAAGCCAACGGGATGAGGTTTAACAAGACCAAATGCCAGGTCCTGCACTTTGGCCACAACAACCCCAGGCAGCGCTATAGGCTTGGGGCGGAGTGGCTGGAGGACTGTGTTGAGGAAACAGACCTGGGGGTACTGATTGATGCTCGGCTGAACATGAACCAACAGTGTGCCCAGGTGGCCAAGAAGGCCAACGGCATTCTGGCTTGCATCAAAAACAGTGTTACTAGCAGGAACAGGGAGGTCATTGTCCCCCTGTACTCTGCACTGGTGAAGCCGCACCTCGAGTACTGTGTTCAGTTTTGGGCCCCTCACTGCAAGGAAGACATTGAGGCCCTGGAACGTGTTCAGAGGAGGGCTATGAAGCTGGTGAGGGGCCTGGAACACAGGCCTTATGAGGAGCAGCTGAGGGAGCTGGGATTGTTCAGCCTGGAAAAGAGGAGGCTCAGGGGAGACCTCATTGCTTTCTATAACTTCCTGAAGGGAGGTTGTAGTGAGCTGGGGGTCGGCCTCTTCTCTCGTATAATTAGTGATAGAACTAGAGGGAATGGATTTAAGCTGTGCCAGGGAAGATTCAGGCTGGACATTAGGAAATATTACTTCTCAGAAAGGGTGGTCAGGCACTGGAATGCACTGCCCAGGGAGATGGTGGAGTCACCGAACATGGATGTGTTCAAGAAACGTTTGGATGTTGTGTTGAGGAATATGGTTTAGCTGGGAAGTATTGGTAATGGTTGGACTGGATGATCTTCTAGGTCTTTTCCAACCTTGATAATTCTGTGATTCTGTGATTCTCTAACTCTGTTGTCTTTGAGATCTTTATCATATTTGACATATAGAAGTAATCCTTAGTTATGTTGCTTCTACTCTTTGTTGGTAAAATGTGTGAGCCCCTACAACTAATACAGGTCTTCTTATTCCAGATGATATATCATCTTTCTAGAAGATGATATATCTCTATATAAATATCTCTAGACAAATATATCTAAGTATCTCTAGAAAAGAGATATTTGTAGAGATGGAGAAAATCCAGAGACCAGTGAGAGTTGTGTTTTTTTTTCATAGTAGTTAAGTATTGAGAAACAGGATGAGATTTTTAGCTTGGACAAAAAGAGTCAGAGGCAGAGAAGAAAGAAAAAATCACCATCAAGTTCAACTGAAAAACTCAGTTAAAAAGACTGTGAAATGTATTACTGGAGAATCCCTGTAAGGTTTGCATTTCAAAATAATAAAACCTTTATGGAAAGTAATGAAAATGAGGTACTATATTAGCCCCATGCTGATTAGTCAAATCCTATTTCAGTTAAGAAACCTACTTGTTTCTTTGTATTAACATGTAAGCAGCATACGCATGCACTGGGAATAAAATCTAGTCCTGAAGTCGTGGAGCATGTTGTCATGTTGAGTCATGACATGGTCATGGCTTAATGACAAAGTGATGTTACAGGCAAACAGATGCTAACAGTGTGCATAGATGTAGATCCACCTTGAGCAATTCTCTACGAAGCTCTTCAGTTTCTGTGTTGTTCCTTGTCACATTTGTAGAACTAAGAAATTGTTTGTGATTTGCCACTGGTAAATCTCACAAAACAGATGAAGGCTGAGCACAGTTTTGCAACTTTGTGGCTTCTGATAAGATTGAAATGAGTCATTTTCTTACTCCTTTTCTTTTCACTGTATACCCAGGATGGCAGTGTTTTCTGTATAGATGATGCTTGATCTGTTGTGAGGTTTAAGTTTACTCTGCGAAGGAGAACTAACAGTTTTCCTAAGGAGGCTATCTGAAAGGATGTGGGAAAGGGTAAAACAAAGAGGAGTCATTCCTTGAATGTTTGCTCACCTACAATCCTGTATTTACATTTGATTGTGTTTCTGCAAACTGTCTGGAAGGTCCAAATCCTTTTAGGTTTACTTCTTTATGCAGGGATTAACTATCTTCCCCTGTTCATTCAGTACTGCAGGCCTGAAGCGCAGGTTTAATAGGGATCCAGAGATTCAGATCAGCCACCTATTTTTATACACAAAACGAATCCTCTCGAGGTTTTGCCTTGTGGTGCTTCAGTTAGCAGGATGGTGAAGATACGGGTAAAGTTGATGAAAAAATGAGCAATTAGGATTACAAATAGCAGAAGAGTAACATTGCTGCCAATTCCTTAGCATAAGAGGGATTTTAACAGCCTTTATCTTGTTTTGGTGTTGAGAGTCTGGAGAATGTGGGAATACAGAATTGATCATCGTACTTTCTCTGACAAGCATTAGCTGTTCTTCTTCCACAGTTAATTGTATCATTCTTTGCATTGCTTTGGTTCTTCTGGCTCCCTGCCTAGTCAGTCATTGGCAGTGTATCTAACAATATTTCTTTTTTTTCCTGTAAGACCTAGAATTGCTATTTCCTCATCATTTAGGGCAGTGAAACGTTTTTCCCAGGCCCTCAGATTTGTTTACTCCATTCCAGACATTAGCAGATCATCACAGTAGTTATAAAACTGATGGCCTCTCTTTCTCTCTTTCTCTCTTTCTCTCTTTCTCTCTTTCTCTCTTTCTCTCTTTCTCTCTTTCTCTCTTTCTCTCTTTCTCTCTTTCTCTCTTTCTCTCTTTCTCTCTTTCTCTCTTTCTCTCTTTCTCTCTTTCTCTCTTTCTCTCTTTCTCTCTTTCTCTCTTTCTCTCTTTCTCTCTTTCTCTCTTTCTCTCTTTCTCTCTTTCTCTCTTTCTCTCTTTCTCTCTTTCTCTCTTTCTCTCTTTCTCTCTTTCTCTCT
>JAPSGF010000003.1:29130720-29272317 GCA_035772895.1 Perdix hodgsoniae | reverse complement strand
TCTCTCTTTCTCTCTTTCTCTCTTTCTCTCTTTCTCTCTTTCTCTCTTTCTCTCTTTCTCTCTTTCTCTCTTTCTCTCTTTCTTTAGTTTAATCTGATTAATGTAAATTAATCTGATAAATGTAATTTATTCTGGGAGTTAAAGCCAGACCTACAAAGTCCATTTGCCTTAACTAACTCAATCATTAGGTCAAAGAATGAGAATTAGTCTAGGTTTTCTGACTTAATTATTAAAAGGCTTTGTGGGTGTTGGAATTTCCTGAGATTCAGTCCTTGTTAATATATTGTGTTGTTCCTCTTCTCTAGGCTGTAAGGAAAAGGATAAATATACTGATATCTGGTAAATTGAGAGCATAATGAAATTAAATAGCATACCCAAGACAATCGTAAGGGGGCTACTGATGGTTATTGAGTAGTTTTACAAATCTTGTGAGGTTGCACCACGAGTACTGTGCCCAGTTTTGGGCCCCTCACTGCAAGAAAAACATTGAGGCCCCGGAGCGGGTTCAAAGAAGGGCAACAGAGCTGGTGGGGTCTGGAGCACAGGTCTTATGAGGAGCGGCTGAGGGAGTTGGATTGTTCAGTCTGGAGAAGAGGAGGCTCAGGGGAGACCTTACTCAATAACTATCTGAAGGGTGGTTGTGATGAGGAGGGGTTTGGCCTCTTCTCCCAAGCAACCTCTCCTGTTGCTTCAGATCTGCTGGAACAATACATTAAACACAATTGGTAACCACAAAAGAACACACCCTGACAAAATTTGGAGAAAGATGAACAATGAAAATGGGTTTGGGGAACGTTCTTAGCAGTGGCCTAATTCAGTTTTTTTTTCAAAATTTTGTTAATGGGATTAGAATATTTCCTTTACACTCTCATAATTTGCTTTTTTTTTTACTGAACTTCTTTGTTATGTTCACCACTGAGCAGTGGAAGAGCCCTTGTTAGAGCTGGGAGCAGAGTTTAGTATGTCTTATGACTTGTTTGAAAAAACAGAATGGTTGAGGTTGGAAGGGACCTCTGGAGTTCATCTGCTGTTACTTCTGCTCAAGCAGGGACACCCACAGCAGAATGCCCAGGATCATGTCCAGATGGGTTTTGAAGATCTCCCAGGAGAGTCCACAGCCCCTCTAGGCAATCTGTGCCAGTGCTCCAGTATGTGCCCAGTGCTCCAGTGCTTCCAGGTGTTCAAACTCTTCCAGTTTGTGCCCTCTCTTTGTTCCACTGCCTTGGCTTATGTCTCCCAGAAAAATCTAGCGTGGAGATTTTTTGGTCTCTCATAGTATAGTCTTCAAAGGACTAAATAATACTTAAGCATTAATATTTTTTCTGTAATTTTTGTGCTCCTAGAATCCCTTGTGTTTCCAGTAACATATCTTAACGTTCACAAGGATTTGGCTCTTCAACGTCTGCTTGTGGAATGGGATGTTGGCAAGTCAGCGCACAACGCTGAGCTGGTAATGTCTTTTGAAATACAAGTCCGTCGAGCAGATGAAGCTATTGTGTGGACGGTAAGAGCATTAAAAAAAGAAATAGCTGTAGTAAATACTTAGAATATGAAAGAAGCTAAAGGATAATAAAATGTTCAAATGCATATGCAGAGTGTCTTGCTGTATAGGATTTATAGCAGAGTATTTCTAAAGCTGTAATAAAAGTACCTGCGTATTTCACTAGGTGCCAGACTAATGTTTTGCCCGGACTGTGTAAATAAAATTATCATTCAATTGAAGAGGTAATTTCCACCTGTTGAAGAATGTATATATGCCTTGGGGTGACCTCATTGCAGCCTTTCAATACCTGAGGGGAACTTACTCCCAGGAGGGGTGTAAACTCTTCGAAAGGGCTGATAATAGCAGGACTAGGGGAAATGGTTTTAAGTTAAAAGAGGGAAGATTTAGGTTGGATGTTAGGGGGAAGTTCTTCACTAGGAGAGTGGTTGGGTCCTGGAATAGGCTGCCCAGGGAGGTTGTGGATGCCCCGTCCTTGGAGGTGTTCAAGACCAGGTTGGACAGGGCTCTGGGCAACCTCATCTAGTAAAGGTGTATGTTTGGTGGCCCTGCTAGGCAGGGGGGTTGGAACTACATGATCCTTGAGGTCCCTTCCAACCCGGGTGATTCTGTGATTCTGTGATTCTGTGTGACTGCAGTAGCTTAAAAGATCTGATTCTAAAACATTTTGTTTCCCTTCCAAGACACAAGTCCCACAAACTACCTCCAAGAAAAATACCATTTCACTTTAGAAGACAGGTTTTTTGGTAATACAATAGCTAAGAATTAGTGGAGAGAAATTACACATGAACTGTGTGTTTCTGCAACTCTTTTCATCTTACGAACCAAACAGGATTGCCTCAGCATGACTGAGGCCTTTTAAGCCCAATATTTGGCCTTGTCAGCAATTACCATGTATCCAGCTTGTCCACTTTGAGAAGAAGATGGTGGAATCTCCTTTGCCAAGTCCCTATTCTGCTAATTTTCTTTAGCACGTGAAACAGCAGGATTTTCTCAAGAGGCTAATGTATTATCACTCAAATTATTACTGTTTAGGTCTGCTTCTGACTTTTTCTGAGTCCTCGACTTCAGCGTGAGAACTTTTGTCTTCCAAGAAATTGCCTTTCCTTTGGATGCGATAAAATCTTTTGGGAATTTAACACGTGTCTTCGGGATATTATAGCTTTTTATGAGTCATCTGCTGATTGAACTATAGAGGGATATTAAATACACATGTTAAAACTTAGTAAAACTGGAAAACTACTCTAACTCATTTAAAGTTGCTATTTGTGAGAAAGGATCTATAGCAGAAAAAGGCTTACTTCAGATCAGCCAGTTAGTAGTACTTTTTCTCTTAGGTTTGAAGAAGCACGTCACTCTATGCAGTTCAGAAGGTTTTGATAACTTTGATACGTGAGTTAGAATCTCATGAATAGATCTAACTTTCCAGTCAAAAACTGGGGCTTTATTCCTCCAAATTATTGTGGTTATTTCTGGGGGGAGGGTAAGAACATTGAGGGTGTGGAGTTTGGACTATTCTTCCAACAAATCATTAACTTACTGGAAGAAAGAATGAATTTTTTGAATCCAAGGACCGAGTTTATAATGTTACTCATAATAAATATGATGTGGAAAATAAACAGAATATTTTGGATGTTACTGTCACACAGGAATGTATTTGCTTATGATTTTTTTCTGAAGACTTTTCTAATAAAAAAAACTCTGCTTTGGTATAAGCAGACTCACATGCACAGTCCATGTAACTTTCAAAGCAGTGGCTGCAGTACTTAGTGCTGTAACTGAGAAATTAAATTTTAATGTATTTACAAAATTCTTCTCCAAGAGGTGCTATTATGAAACTGCAGGTGTTGCAGATAGAAAGCAGTAATAAAGAACAGTTCTCCAGTTGTTAGGGTGAGCCACGGCTCTGAATCAGTTCACTGAATATGTATCTATATGCTGAGAGTGTGGTATGATTACTCTAAGGAGAACTAAAATACATGTTGTGTTCCAAAGTGTATTTCTAATTACAAGCACATGTTTTCCCACCTTTCACTGGCAAAATATACTTTTCAAATATGAAGGCTAGTCCAAAAATAATGATGCTCCTTGACATTCATTGATGCATATGGAACATTTACAGAGTGAATGGCAGTACTGTGAGGTTGTCAGTAGTGTTTTTCAGCAGTGGAAACAATGACATGAAAGATAAGCCACGTTCTGAATGGCCATGCACAGTTGTCACACCACAAAATGAAGAGAATCTTGATCAGCTCATCTGCATGAATCAAAGGGTTACAGTCAGGGAACCTGTATATGGATATATATATATGTGTGTGTGTGTGTGTGTGCAAATTTGTCAAGGCCTACTGAATCAATGCAAAGCTGGAGGTGACAGTTTCCTGGACCTCACAATTACTGGTGACAAAAGATGGTGTCACCAACATGAGCCAAAATCAAAATGGCAGTCCGTGGAGCAGCAACATAGGAATTCCCCATTGAAGAAAAAATTCAGGATATAAGAGTTTAGCAGGTAAAGTGATGTGCAGTGTCTTCTGGGGTTGATCCGTCTGGATTTCCTGGAGCTTGGACCAACCATCTCCTCTGACAATTACATTGTGTTGCTGCCTGAGCCAAGGAATCAAACTACCAGAGTCAGACCAGAGAAGAAGACAACCTTTCTCTTGCAACATGATAACACCAGGCCCTGTGCCATTTTGAAGACCATGGAACACATTGCCAATCTTGTCTGGACTGTCCTACCACAACCACAGTACGAATTTGGCTTCTGTCTGCTCAGAATGATGAAAAATGTACTGTATGGGCAACATTTCCTAGCAAAGACATTGTCATAGCAAATCTGAAACAAAAAGTCAGCTTTGCTAGTGCAGATTTTTAGGAGTGTGGCATGAAAAATTTTGTTCATATAGCTAATGGCGGTGTTGAAAAATACTTTTTGTAGCAGAGAATTTGCCTTATCAAATAGCATTATTGTGCTCTTGATATCAGTTGTAGTTTCCATGGAAATAAACAGCAGGCATTACTTTCAGAGAGACCTACCTATATGATAATGCCCTGCCTAGTTTGGTTGCAGTGCTGTGTATTAGTATAGCCCATTCAGCTTCCAGGTAGTCTGTATGGTATGAAAAACTTATACAATACCTTCTCTTAGAACACAGCAGAACATTTTATATTTCTTGCTGCAGGCTTGCATTTATACAGTTCAATATAGCAATGTTTGATAAGTTACAGAGCATTTTGCTCTGTTTTTGAACTTCACATTATACGTTTGGTCATCCTTCTGTTATTATGGAGCTCTTAATACCTTTATGTATCCTTTCATATGCACAAGAGACATGCAATGTATGCACAATAGTCAAATATTTTGGAGAAATTTGTGGGTATTTTCCTACTCTGCCTGATGTACTGTCCTCTGATGCTGTTCATCAGAACCATAACAAGACAATACATGCATAATTCCCTACCTGCCAGTGCAATTGTCTGCTGTAGTTCAGAACCAAAAATACGTAACACATAGCATAAGACTAAGTACATAGCAGACATCAGTGTGTCTGCAGACTGATGTGTTAGCAGGCACAAATGACTCACTGAAAGTCCCTGAGGATTAACCTTTTTCTTGTGGAACATGTCCTGAGTCATAACTCTGTTGTTATAACCAAGCAGACTTGCCAGTGTCTCTGCCTTTCTGCCATTGCTAGTGCAAATTTGCAAGACATTAGTTAACATGAGCAGCAGGTAGGATTTCAGAGACTCATCTTGCAAAAGCAGCTGAACCTGCTCTCTGCTTGTTCATACTTCTAAAGTGTCTAAATATTGCTGTGTTTTCAGTAATTTGCCTTACCAGCCTTTATTTGCAGGAGTTTCTTAATACCACACTCAATAAATCAGGAAAGCCTCTTCACTGGACGTGGGATTCAGACTTACCTTTGGAATGTATGTCCCATTCAGTGAGAATCAGGAGCAAAGCAGAAGCATCAAAAAACTGGAGTCAGTGGAGTCTGTGGGAGACTATCCAGGGTGAGCAAAACAAGCCCTTGCAATATTTGCTTTATTTTTCCAGTACAAAGCTAGATTTTAATTTTCCGGTGGCTTTAATGGTAAAGTCCAACTCAGGAGAAACAACATCACATTAAGAAACCATTCAACCTCTTTTTTTCTCTAAGCACTCTTTTTTTGCAGCCCTTCTTCTAATTTGCAGAAGACCTTCGTAAGTTAATGGACAAAAAGTTTTAGAACTTTCCTTGCTCATACATGAAAACAGTGTGGTATGTTGAGTAGTATAGCAGCTTGGATTTGAGTAGAAGTTGGCCTCCTTTCTTGATACAATATCTTGCACTAGTCAGGGCCTTATTTTTAGAGTAGTCTTTCACCAGGTCAGACACAGCACTGGCACTGAGGGAGAGGAGAGGAAGCACTTAGTTGTGGTTGCTTCTTCATCTGATGCATCAACATCTGTTTTGTATCGGGATCATAGCTTTGATTAATTTTAAAGACACGGAGAGCGAGGAGTAAGTCAGCTCCCTATGTCACTTGGAATTGGGCTAGTAATATAAGCAAATAGTATCAGAAAAAAAGGTGGTATTGATTTTGAATGATCATATGTCTTATTAAAGCAATTTGATTTCCAGAGAACTTGGTTTAAACAAAATGTATGGCTACTTTAGGAAAAAGATGATTTATGTTTTTGTAAACAAATACTATTCCTGCTTGATTCAACGAGGGTTTTTAGTTATGAGAGAAGTCCCTGGTAGTAAATCAGTATGCTTAGATTGTATGCAAATTCCCAATCTCCGTCACTTTATAATGGATGATAAGATGAAAGAGTTTCTATTTTATTCTCAGTAGTGATATTTTTGTGATTTTATGTATTTAATTGAAATCAGGTAGGAATCATAAACGCTTGTCATAAGCTGATCTTATTTAGAACTTCCTGATTTTTAACCAGAGAGAAAATTTTATCCCCAACCCATACAAAAGTCTGTGAGGTAGCTTAAATCTCACTGGTTTTAGTCCCCATCAGGGATTCCAACATTGAAAGCCATAGATATTCCATATCCCCTTACCAATCTGATTCACTTATTGTTGGTTTATCTTACTCAAACCTGTAAAAGGTTCAGAGCATGTCACTTTTTCAGTCCTCTGCTCAAAATCAAAAAGAGCAGGCATTTTGGTGGTAAACGTCCATCTGTTCATAGGTCCAGGAGGCAGAGTTCATCCGTAAAGGCAATTCTTGAATGCACTCTGCTTGTTCTCACCCATGTGAAAAGCAGCAAGATGGATTTAGGCCTCTGAGGTTGTTTGTTGTACTACATTATATGTGGATGGGTTTGTCAGAATGTACGTATGATTACATATCTAATTGATCTCTGACGGGGAAGAATATTAAATAAATGATTGTGAATGATAATTCAATAGCAAATTTTCCTGTAAATGCTCTGTTATGTAAGGCTACTGCCATAAGAAAATCTTGAAATGATTTATCATGCATTAATTTACAGGTCTGGATACTTCAAACATCACTGAACCAAAAATCTTTCCGGATGAAAAAATTATAGAGGAAGGCTTTGACATAAGTCTTTGTTGCATTGGAAGGAAAGGTCAAATCATAAAGGAATTTTTTTTAAATTCACCTATTCCTTATTTCAATCGCACAAACAGTCGAGTTGGACTTCTCATTGCAAAGAATGTGACATTTAAAGGAGTGCCTCATGTCCTTTGTAGAGAGTCTTGCCATGAAGACAATTGCTTTGCGCACGCAGTTTTCTTTGTGGGTAGTAAGTGAAGGCTTTCTTACAATTATGTTTCCCTGTTGCTATTAAGTCAGTAATGGCTGTGAGGGATGTGGGGGGAGAAAAATATATCTTGTAATTTGGCATTGTCCTCTTAGGTCTAGCCAAATTCAGGTTAAGCTCTGACTTAAGGTCTGTATGCATGCATGCAGAAAACATTACTAAATGGAAAACTTTGTTTTAAACATGTTTAGATTCATTTCATCAATGATATCAATATAGCTGGTATAATATGTGGCATTAAGTTTTTCGTGGAAAAAAAAAACCACCAAAAATACAACAATAAAGGTTAAAATAATTAATGTATTAATGTAACAAAATAATAATTGGATTGCAATTAATTTATGGTGCAGTCCTAGTATCTCTGCAGAATGATAGCTGATATTGTATATAGTGTAATTGAAATAATGACATCTGTAGTAAAGCATTTGTATGCATCCATCATTTCTAGTATGCTAATATATTGAGTTTATTGATTTTATTTTTTTTTTTTTTGCATTAACTGTCATGCTGTTGCTTTTCATGGTTATTCCCTCTGACAAGGACCCCCTGATGCACCTCATGATTTTTCCTGCCAAACTCGGAACATGAGAGAAATAACATGTACCTGGAATCAAGGACGAGACACCTACCTTTATGGAAGTCACTCATCAAAATACAAGTTGTCTGAACAGTAAGTCCCCTCATTGTTACCCTAGCCTGTGATGTACAAAACACATTTTTTCTGACCATCAAAATCTATAGAACTGTTTTTATCCTTGTTGCAGTTAGCTGCTTGCCTCTTTATAAGTCACTTATCAGCTTATTTAAGCTATAGCCTGTAACAAAGTTGTTCTTTCATTAGACCAGCTTCTGCTTGATAAAGCCTGCTATAACAATTATTTGGTATTAATTTGTATGGGTGTTTTTAAGTAGCTATAAAGATACCTGCAAACAGAATATTTATAACTTACAAATGAAATCTAATTTGTTGGATGATGCACACAACAGATAAGTAGGATTTAATGAACTACTAGGTCGAATATCATTTTGTTCACAATCTGTTTTGACAGTAAAGCCTATCGAAACTTGTGATTCCTAGCTAGGCACCAGTTAGCCTCATTAAGTTCATTGGTTTTTTTCTTTAGGGTTTTTGTAACTTTCCATTTCCTTCTTCGATTCTCAAGCTATCTCAACAATCCTACACCTGTCTATAATTTTAGTTTCTCTCTATATTTTTTCCCCTTCTATTTATAATCTCTCTGTAGACTTTCTTACAGCTTTTTCTTACCAGTCTGGGTCAAGGTCTGTGGCAAATCAGACCCAGGGCTGGCTTCTTGCTACAGAGGCATTTAAACTCACAGGAGAGAAAGGGAGGTGAGGCTTTGGGGCAAGGACAACAAAGAAAAGGGTTTGAAGAGAACTCATAAAGCAACTAATTTGCATCAGAAGATCCCAGAAGGCAGTCATCATAGCACCTTCAGGGTCTCTGCATCATTCACTTCCATTCAGCTATAATGATGTTTTGAAAATGGAAGATTAGCAGATGTGCTGAAACTGCTGTTTTGTTTGAAAATATAATTGTACGCATGGGAATGCTTTATCATTGATTAACCCTGTCCCTTGTTTAAAAATCCGCAAACCCATGATGGAATACCTAAAAGCAATTTAGCTTTTTTGGCAGCTAAGGATGAACTAAGTCTTCTTCAAAGAAAACTTCCTTCTAATTGTAAGAATAGTGTATTCATGTTAATTTGGTCTAAGAAATAGAACTAGGTAGCTTCTCGCAGTCCTGTGCAGCCTTGTTTTCTGTGATGCTGTATTTTAGTTTAAGCACCAGTGATTTTCACATCTATCTTGGTTGTATATCCAAAAAAGTCTCTCTCTCTCTCTTTTCTTTTTTTTTTTTTTCCTGCTCTTTAATAGGTTTTCCAAATCTTCTGTTCCATGCACTGTAAATTGTTCTGAGAGGTGCTCATGTTCTTGGGATATAGGGAAGCAGAGGATCTATAATATCACACTGACTGTTGAAAACCCACTGGGAAAGGGAACTGCCACGGATGTTTTTGATGTGGCTCACAGAAGTAAGTCCTTTTCTATTTCTTTGATGAAAATATTTTGGTTTTGTCTCCTCAGGTTTTATTAGTTTTCTGTGCTATAGTTAGCTCTTTCTCTTCAGTTTCAGCTTTGCAAAGTTCTGTAAATAGTAGTGGCTGTGGTTCCATGTTCTGTACTATTTTGTGTGCTCCAGGTCCCTTAACTTAGTAACTACTTCTACCTTAAAACACTTGTGTATTTACTGTGTTTCCAGCAGTCTTTCCAGTTCTTCTTAATCGTCTTTGTGTCCTTTAACCCCATCACATCCTCCACAATGTTGCCATGCTCCTTCAGTCCTCTTGCCTGTTTAAAGAAGCAGGAAGCAACCAGTGATTTATCTGCTTGTGAAGTGGAAAGGCTGGTGGACCAGGAGTTTGCTGATGTAGTTTTTGCATTCTGGCAGCGCTTCCTTCCTTAGAGGCTCTCATTTCAGGTTTACTAGACGCATTATTTTCTTATGACTCATAGGAACACATGTTAGAAATCCTTCTCTGTAAAGTTCATCTCATAGAAGCAAGTCGCTTATTTGAGTTTTTTGAGGGAAGAAGAAATGGAGCAGGAAGAAAGAAAAAACTGGGAGGTTTTAGTATGATATTGCATTGCGATAAAGTTAGTTTTCATGGGAAATCAGTCTTGAAAATTTAACACTGAATGTGCTCTGTACATTCAAGTTCTTACTACAGTTTTCTTTTGCCAGTTTTAGTGATTGTTACGAGTTACAGAAATGATATCTAATACTTATGATGAGTCAATCTTTTAAGTAGTGATGGCAGGAAAGTTCTTAATGATTTCTCTGATCCTGGATATTTGTGTAAGCAAATAAAAGAAAACTGAAGTCCATAATTTCCAAATTCTGCTTGTGGGCACTATGTATAAAGCACAAACTCCTTTGAGTCTGGAAGTCCCCAGATTATAATTTATGCTCTATCATTTTTTAGTATAATGATGAAAGCTGGACACATATCACTCACTTGCATTGCCAAGTCTCATTCCTTGGGATTCCTTGGGATTGAGCTTATAATAGCAGAGTTAGAAGTCTGCTGCTCTTGCTTAGTACTGTTTACATAGCAGTAAAAGATCTCAGAAATCTTTCACAAGTAACACTGGTAATATTTATCAAGAGGGTAACTGCTAGTAGGATTTAAAATGAGAACTGTGAAAGATATACTCCAGGTTTCTGGAGTATAGTGATTCTATTCACTATGCTGCTTCAGAGATTCCACCAGTCTCCATGTTACAGCGTTTAACTGCATGATATTCTAAAATATCTCCAAATCAGAAAAAAAAAAATAAAAAATTGTTGTTTGTCTGCTTGTTTTTCTTGCTACTTGTATAACATTTATAGAATCATAGAATGATTTGGAAGGGTTCTCTTTCTTCGAAGTAATCTGGTCCAATCCCACTTCTTCAAGGAGGTTACACAGGACCATGGGCATTACATTTTCATTGTGAAATTAACTGTTAACTTATGTCTGCTTCTCCTAGAGCAGCAGAAAACAATCACACAGTGTTTAACATTTATTTCATTGCTCAACTAAAATATCTTAAAATACATTTGTATATGTTTTAAGTTTTGCAAGAGTTAACTCAGGTTCCCTGTTCATTTGTAGTTTATCCCCAGCCACCGTTCCAGCAGTGGGAAGAATACACAGATACAGAAATTGAGTTACACTGGGAACAAAAGGAAAAGGAAATTGAACTCTTTTGTCAAGCTGAAGTTTGTCAACCAGATGGGAAAGCAAAACTAGTATGAAATATGAATTTATTCTAAAGCAAAAATAATTCTTTAGCAACCTTAATTTAATCGAAATCTTGTAAGCATGCTGATTTGTATGTTTTTCTGATTGTATTTGCTATCAGGCTTCATGTTTATTGTGTGGTCCACATGGCTGGCCATTGCTAATGTTAATTCATACTTCCAACGCTGCTTGTACTGCTGACTGAAATGTATGGTGTGACTGGTCTATATACTCTGTCATTTGCCAAATGGTCTCTGAGATCTGCTAAAGTAGATGAAAATTCTTACAGGCCTTATAATTGCTGTTATTATAGCTACTGCTAACCTTTGTTTGCCATACTTTTATAACTCATATCATCTTACAAGCAAATGGAAGAGAAGTGTGTTGAAGGATCACACTTTTCTGATATTAGTCCAGAACTCTCCTGTACACTATCAGTTGTACTTAATGGTAGTAAGCATGGTTTCTAGAGAGGAAACCCCAGGACAGTTTTTCTTTCCATCCTCTTAAACCTCCTTGAAATTGTTTCAGAAGAGTCATCGTGTTCCAGTTCTTTCACAAACATTGAAGTTGATTTGCACTTTGCGTATTTACTGTGGTTTCTTTGTAGTCCTTTTCTTATGAGGGCAGCTTGACTTCAACATAGTAAAAGGCATTAAGAAGATCAGAAGCAACCTGTGTTCTGTTTTTACCATAGCCTAAGAGCTGTCAGATTAAATCATTGCTGTGGTTGGTCTTTACAGGAGCATGCTCACTTTGTGACTTTTGCAAGAACTCATTCTACCTTTTAAGATGGAGTGTGGAAAAAACATATATGAAAATTGAAAGAAAAGGTAGCTATACGTGATGTGCGTATGTCTAGAACAGCACATTGCTTAAATTAGCTGAGTAAGAGACCTGGGAATGGTGAGGATAAGGTTTCTGTCTGTCTTTATGTGAATTGATGTCATTTGACTCACTACAACAGTCTCCTACTCAGACGATTGCACTAAACAAGGTTGTACAACATAAGCTCCCATTGGAGCTTATGACTATCTTTTTTTCCTGTTCTTTTTCTTTTCTTTTTTTATTGACTGCAGTTCAATTTTTGTCTTTTCCAAAACAAGCTTTACTGGCCACTGTATGCAGTAGAGGCAAAATCACTTTTTCGCACAAAAGCCTGTTGTTGCTCATGAAGCAAAACTAAGTTCTGACTGTTCTGTTTTTCTGTTTTGTAGTACAATAGTTCAGACACACGACTATATCATAACAGGATCACCCTTGGTGGACTGCAGCCCTACACCAGTTACACTGCTAGAGTACGTTGTGGTGCAGCTAAGCACTTCTGGAGATGGAGCGAATGGAGCAAAGCCCACTCCTTCAGAACAAAGGAAGAAGGTCTGTCTGGTCTATAGAGAAAGGAATCCTGAACGATGTTCTTCACCTGATACCTCTTCTTGCTACTTGCTACTAATGTCATTAGAGGAGAGTCTTTGTTGCATTCATGAAAGTAGAATCATAGTAAGCAAACTTTAGGAAGGTGGCTTCTTAAATCATCCTTCATACCAGCCTCTGGAATTTCATCCACTTCAGGCAGTGGAAAATCCAGGTGAACAGGAGGACAGAGAGTATAACTGTGTTCTTTGAGGGCTAGGAAAGCAATGCAGAGGTGGGAACAAACATCTGGGAACTGAAAGAAAAGAAAGGATTTTTAGAGAAGTGAGCCATACTAGCATTCAGAAGTAAAAGCTGAATACAGCAAGTAGTTAAAGGATGTTTTGGCAAGATGTAGGAGTGATTGGGAAAGAGAAGTGTGGAGGGTTGTATGTCTTCAAATGGAGGCAAATAAAGCATCTTTGTTTTGCTGTATTTCCTCCAGCTCCATCAGGGAAACTGGATGTCTGGAGAAAAATTACACCAGTTCTGTGGGGGCGGAATGTGACTTTGTTCTGGAAGGTGAGATACTGGTACAGAAATGGAAATACAACTATTTGTAAATGGGCTTGGAAACTTCTCTCATTAACTTTAACAAGTCACTGTGCACTTTATGGCAAGAGCCTAAGATAAATATTATATATTACATGTTTTGGAATGTTTCTAGCTATATGATCTTGGTATTTCAGATAGCATACTTCTATTTTACCAAGTATCATAATAAGGTAAATCCTATGACTGGCGTTTCTGCATTTCCATATAAAACAGTACGTTTGTGCTTTTGTGCAAATGAGTGTTTATACTGTTACAGAAATAATGTATGTGAGTTATTATTTAAAGTTCCAGTTGTTTTTGTCATGTTTTTCTTCAGAAAAATTTTCTAAGTAATTGATGTTTACCCATGTATCTTTTTTTCCTAGCAAGAAGCAGATTTTCAAGCGAATGGGGAAATTATTTCATATGAAGTAACCTGGGAAAAAGTAGTAGGCCAATCTAAGCCTGAACACATTTCTCTTTCATCAGATTATAATAGTACAAGGATTTTCATCGATAATCATCCCTACAGAATCAGTATCATGGCAAGGAACAATGTTGGTTATTCACATCCTTCAATGTTGATCATCCCTGGAGCTACAGGTAACAGTAGGAGTATTTCCAGCTAAAACTGGCTTTTCATTACTGGAGTTTTATTTCACTTGCAGCCTACAGGGTTAACTGTATCCTGGGCTACATCAAAAAATTTCAGCAGGGTGAGGGAGCTGATATCATCCCCCTGTACTCTGTCCTGATGACCCACCTGCAGTACTATGTCCAGCCCTGGGGACCCCAGCACAAGAAAGACCATGGAGTCCTTGGACAGGTGCAGAGGGTGGCCATGTAGATGATCATAGGGCTGTAGCACCATTCTTACAACGAAAGGTTGAAGGAGTTGTTCAGCCTGAGGAAGAGTAGGCTCCAGAGAGGCCTAATGGCAGCCTTCCAGTACTTACAGGGAGCTCATGAGCAGGAGGGAGGCTGACTTTTTATATAGTTTTAAACTAAAAGAAGGGAGATATAACTTAGATATTAGGATGGCATTCTTTACTCAGAGAGTAAAGAATTCTCTGCTGCCCAGAGAAGCTGTGGGTGACCCACCCCTGGAAGTGCTCAAGATGGGTTGGAAGAGGCCCTGGGGAGCAGCCTGAGCTGGTATGGGGCAAGGGACTGGATAAACATTGCCTCTGGCTAGTCTTTAAGGTTCATTCAAATCCAAGCCATTCTGTGAGTCTGTGATTCTATGACTTATAATCTTAAGGCAATAAATTAACCTGACCTGAAAACTGAAATCACGGCTATCTGGAAATTATTGCTATATTTCGGCCTACAGGGCAGTAACTCTATGCATATTGACATGAGGGCCTTGACCTGTCCCTCTTAAGACAAAGTCTGTTTTCCAAAGAGTCTTTGCAGAGCGTGCTTAGCCTTGGTCTAGGCATCAGACCTGCAGCATGTTTTGTGACAGCCGAGCCTTCCTTGAGTGAAACTTGCGCATGTGATTAGCCTCTTGTGGCTTTCGGTTCCTGACTCCAGTTTCTTGCTGTTGAATTCTTTTTCTGGATTTATGGTAATAACTTCTGCATGTTTTTTGAGCAGTCGGCTTTCAGCATGTGAGAGGGCCATGCGTCTGATCAAGCAAGAAGGAGCATAACTGTTATGGTTTTAACAGCTTAGCACTGAAACTATATTGACCCTTGTTTATTCAGGTTTTATGCAGGATAATAACAGAAACTGCTTTTTTTTTTTTTTTTTTTTTTTTTTTTTTTCCATTCCTAGACACTGAAAAGAGGCTCAATAAGTTGGAGCTTAAAGAAGAACATGTTAATGGCACAGATGGCGGCATTTTGATTTCCTGGAAGCCCAGAGATAAATTTGACAGTTACATTATTGATTGGTGTAACTTTCCAATGCTGCAGCCTTGTGATTTACAATGGAAGAGATTTGGGCCCAACACTTCTAGTGCTCTGATCAAATCAGGTGAAAGCAGAATGTATTTTTTTTCTGATGTCCGAACTCTTTTATGCTGTGGGCATTAAATTAATTCAGAAGGCATGTCCTGTGGAATACTGAAGTTTGTGCAGTGCACATACAATTATGTAAAAGTATTTGGCATAATGTTTTGCCCAGAAGCTAAAATAGACACCATAAATATGTTAGCACCACTGAGCCATGGAAATCAGAGCCGTATTTTAGCAAAACATCTTCTGAGTGTCTTTATGTGACATCTTGAAGGAGTGTAGTGAATGTTATCTGTAAGTACAGAGATGCAAAATGGAGCTCTGCCTTGTCTGTAGCAAAGGTTAGAAGTTTACACTGACATTATAACATCTGCTGCACAATGAGACGCTTAGTGCTCTCAGCGTACCCCACAGAATGTGTCTCACCAATTGTTTAGATTTTATCCTGGTAGTGACCATTAGATCCAAATCTTTTCTGGCTATTTGAAAGTCACTGTGACCTACTACTGTGGATAAAGGCATACAGTCTTTCCAGACTCTCTCAGCTGAGAGTTCACCTTCGGAAATGAAATAATCAAAGTTTGGCTGAGCACATCTTAGAATTCAATAAATAAATTTTACCTCAATCATTAAAAGAAAAACAAAAAGCAACCCAAACAAAAAGCAACCCACACAGCAATGGCAAGACCAATAAATAAATAAATAAATACATACATACATAAAAAATCACATCATGGGAGCCTACCTCCTGACCTTTTTTTGTAAACAGTTCTACTATTTTCCAGCTGCTTTTGTTCCTGGGGTGAGATACAATTTCCACATCTATGCATCTGCTGCTAATAGAGTCTCCTTACTGGAGAAGAAGACTGGTTATCTCAAGGAGCTTCGTAAGTTCAGAATGCATTTCAAGCTTATGTATTTGCTGAATTCATCTACCACCAACAGAGGAATTCCTTGGCCCTGCTTCTGTAGCTAGATTAAAATGTACTTGCTGTGCTGTTTCAGTATAATCTGTGAAATATATGATTTACAAATTGTAAAATAATGTATATTCCCTTTATAGAGGATATGAAACTAGTGTTGTGACCAGGTCAAGCCCACACTAATCAGACTGATTAGCAGTGCATATGTGCTTTGTGTGCTATGTTGACTCACACTATGAAGGTATCAGATTTTTTTGAGTTTTTTGGCTTTGTTCAGTCTTTAGATATAATTGAGATACAATTACACATGGGAATTTAGATCTTTTCCAAGTGAGAAGATGAGCGTGATTGAAGGATAATGCCAAGTTTAATAGAAATTTCCTTTTTTCCAGCTCCTCGATTTGACCCTGATGTGAAAAAAGTTGAACTGAGTTATCATGAAGTAACACTGTACTGGGATCCTTATCCCACGGATGAGATACACCCTGGTTTCTTAAGAGGTTACCATGTTTATGTGTCACCTGTGCAAGAGGACTGCAATTTGAAAGGATCCAAAAAACATGTTCTTGCAGGTAACAGAGCCTAAGGGTTTTGGAAGTTCTGTCACTAATATCGGTGAGAGGGAGGCCTTGTGGCCCACACTGCAGTCTCTTGAAAAGGTCATATTGGGCTGGCAAATCTGGCACCTGCTAAACTTGATTCCTTCCTAACATTTGAGGTGTTACTGGGCAGAATTAGGGTCCTGGCATTATAAGAATTTATAGCTCCTTGTCCTTTTTCTGTAGTTCCTTTCAGCATTACTGTGAACTACTGAAAGGTTTCTTTCAGTGCTGTAGGAGGAGTCATTCCTGCTTCATGCAATCTAAGTTCCAGATGAATTTCCAAAACATCTGTTTGTGATCTACTTGGATGAGAGTCATAGGAAGCATGGTAGTTTTACTAGGTATTTTAGAAACAGATGGAATAGCACTTATTTCCTTCAGAATTGGAACACTGTGGAAATTCCCCATTTGAATTCCTTTATAATGAAAGTATTTGTTGCTGTGCTCTCCAGTGGAGTCTTAAGGCAGTTCTTAAGCTGTGGGGTGGCACAAAGCCATGTTTAACTTTTCATTTCTGGTTTTAATGATTCATGTCCAAAACTGCTCCAGATGATTGCTACATTAAAATTTCTGTGCGTTTCCAAGTCATTCAAGATTATTTTTTTTCCTTATCTCTTCTCCCAGGTGAGTCATGTTTTCTCTCAGGTCCCTCTCCCTATTAGGCTAGCACCAGGATGAAAAGCATAGGCTGAACTGAAAGAAAATTATTAGATGTTTCAGTCAGTTTTAAACTAAGCATTGAAGAACCACAGTTCTGCAAGTAATCCCAGTTCGACTTAGAGTGGTTAAAAAATGCTACTTTCCAGTTGCATGAGCTAGCAGATAGGAGGTGTGACTGGGAACACGAGAAACAAGCTAACCCTTCTCTCCCTGGGGTCTGGGAGTTGCACAATACAGAGAGTATAATTTTGAGGTAGAGATGTCTTACTTTCAATTAACTTGAAATAATTTGATCTAAGCTTAAAAACTACAGAACTTTGAAGAAAATGGCAAAACACCAAATCAAACTCTAGTCAGAGGAAATGGAAGTATAGGGATGTGTTACTTGACAGCAAGTCATCAGAAGGCCTACTGCAAGGCAGACTGTGCTGTCAGAGTCCAGCTAGAAGGGATGTGAGCACAGCACAGTGGCACGAGTCAGGATGCATCATTTTCCTCAGAAGAAAGTGTGCAGATTACAAAGAGGGGGAACTGTAAACGTTCTGTTATTTCGGTGGTTTAGCTACACTGATATGTAACGTTTCATTCTAGGTGGTTCAGTGGTATGTAAATTCACAATTGAAAACCCAGAAGAAAAAAAATACACAGTGAAACACCTGATGTCAAACACGAAATACAAGCTAGCCATTAAAGCATATACGGGTGGAGGAGAAACTCCCATCACTAACTTCAGATACATAGATACACCACTTGACTGTGAGTACTGGCAATGAGAAATGTTTCTCCTCACAGAAGGATGGGAGGATGCTAGAATAATCTTCCTTTCTCAAGGGAAAATATCTAATCCTGAAAATGGAATATGTATACCAATATGGTATTTTGATGCCTTTAAGTGGCTGTGTTTTTATTTTAGAATGAAAAGAATTCCACAGGCATATCATATCCTTCTGAGAAGTACTGTAATTCATGCAGATTTGCAGGCCTAGGGAGTCCAGTTTGGTAAATCATTGAAGAATTGTATTTGGATTTAATTCATATTATAATACAGGAGGAACTAAATACCAGTATGCAAATAGAGAATTTCTGTATGCACTTTCAAATTTCTAATTATGATATATATTGCTTTACTTATTAGTCCTTAAACCCAATGTCAAGCTAACTCTTTTGTAAGCCAATTACAGAGGGTTGTTTGAACACTGCAGTTTACTGATGGGGTAGATTTGATCTCCAAAGCAGAGCATGAAATCACCTGCCTCTAGTTCTGTTCCTTGAAAATACCATTCAGCAATCTCAGCTGTGAGATCTGTCATCCAAATGGGGAATGTCTAGTTTTGAAAAATTTGCCCAGGGTAAGGGTGTAGGGGGAGGAAAGGGTGAAGTGTTGATTATGCAAGGACACTTCATGCTTTATGCTAACTAAATAAAAGGCCCAAATGCTCATGGTACCCAATGAGAGGCAGTTCTGCATCTTGTATCTTTGTTCTATCTTCCATGCTCCTGCTTTAGGAGGATGTCTTCCATGCCGGACATTTGTACTAGCATAATTAACCTAGGAATGCTAAAAAGGAAAATGTAATGTGACTTTATTTCCTGCTGTGGTTTGTGGAAGAGACACACAAGCTGGCTGGCACAGGGCAAAAGGGCAGCAGCCAGGGAAAGTTTTCAGAGGACACTTGTTCTTTGTCAGAGCCTACGTGTAGTAGCCTGAACTATTTGTGAAAAGGAGTCTAAGGGTATGTATTATACCCAGAAGTGAAAATTCCAAGATCATTAAGTCTGCATAAATCCTAGGAGAGCAAGAACACTGGCACTGTCTGTCCTGATATGGTCTATCCATACTGGAGGTACAGAGTTTATGTCAACTTTGTCTCACTGAAAAAATATGTTGCCTCTGGGGATCTGCAAGGAAATCTGAAACCAGTAGTTGTTAAGTAAGATTCCTACACTTTTAGCTTTTGGAAATGTATGCTTATAGTCAAGAAGTTAATGTGAGGGCAAAACGAAGGAACCTAGCAATATTTCAATTTTGGTAATCGATACCAAAAGACATACATTATAGACATAGACAGAGAGCCATTAGAGCCAAAATATCTTACAATCACAGGCAATTTCACTGCTGAGTTACTGGCTCGTATCCTACATGGACTTGATTGTGTTTCTGTTGCAGAATCTCAGGCTATATTAAACAAATGGGAAGTTGTAAACAAAATTTTGAAATATTTTTCTTTTACAGCAGACATGCTGTACCTTCTAGTCCTGCTTGTGGTAGTTCCTTCAGTAATAATGGCTGTATGCCTCTGGAAGATGAAGTGGTAAGCTATAATGCATTTTCTTCTTGCAGCCAGAGAATGCAAGTAGTGTAATTCACAAACCACAGCTGCTTCTTGTTGCCTCCAGCTTCTTACAAAGCCTCGTTCATTTTTTCTTTGACTGTCCATCTGTGTGGATGTTGTAAGTATTTGGCTTGCAGCATTTCTGAGACACTCATCATTTCCAGCTGTTTCTCTACACATCTAGTGTTGCTTTGGTGGGCAGAATATGCTTTGATGAGAGAACAAAAAAACATCACTTGTTTTGCTTTCTTATTTCCAGGGTGAAGGATTGTTGCTGTCCTGTGATACCTAGTCCTAACAAGAGCAAAGTGCTGTCATTCAAAGAGTTCAAAGTAAGATCATTTGAAGTTTTGAGAAAAGATCATTGAGAAAAATACTCATCAGTATTTTTTTATTTTTCCCTTCTTGATTAGTAAATATTTTCTAGTGTTAACTACACTTAACATGAGTGACACTCACATGCAGAAATGAATGCAAATTAATATCCCCATTTCATGGCAAACTTAGTGATAGCTAGATACAACTAAAAGTGAAAGCAGATTTATACACCAAATAGAATTTTTTGACAGAGTGCTTCTTCCAGCATTACTATTCAAAATGCAGTGCTATCTGAACATAACAGAACATACTGTGGGATGGTACGCTTTGAAGCAGCCTACTGCTGTATCCGCCCATCCCTTGGCTGCATGTGTGCCTTATGCTGTCATGTGAAGGAAAGAGTGTGATCTTCTTAATGATTCCTGGGAGGATGCATGGGAGACTGCCAGGTCTGATGGTGAGGAAAGAATTGGTTAAAGGCCCTAAGCTTCCTCTGTAGGTCCTATGAACCAGGAGCTGCTGCCTTAGTGCCATGTGCAAAGGGGCTGCGTCGAGAGCAGTCGTCAGCAGGGCAAAAGAGGTGATCGCCTCCCTCTACTTTGTTTCATGATGCCAGTCCTGGGGACCCCAGCACAAAAAAGACATGGAGTTGATGGAGCAGGTCCAGAGAAGGGACACAGAGAGGATCATAGGGCTGGAGCACCTCCCCTCTGAAGACAGGCTGAGGGAGCTTGGATTGTTCAGCCTGGAGAATCATAGTATCATAGAATTACTCAGGTTGGAAGGGACATCAAGGATCATCAAGTCCAACCGCAGAAGAGGAGGCTTATGGGAGACCTCATTGTGGACTTCCAGTGCTTAAAGAAAGCTTATAAGAAAGGTGGAGGCTGACTTTCTATGCAGTATGATAGTGATAGAGCAAGGAGGACTGGAAATTAAATGAAGGGAGCCTTGGATTAAAAGTTTGGAGGAGATTCATTATTCAGAGGGTAGTAAAGGACTGGCACTTGTTGCTCAGAAAAGCTGTGGATGGAGGCATTCAAGGCCAAATTCGATGGGGCCCTGGGAAGACTGTTCTAGTGGGTGCTAACCCCTGCCCCTAGTTGGGCTTTAAGGTTTCCTCCACCCCACGCCATTCTGTGAATATACAAAGGATTGTGTGGGTATGTCCCTTACTGCCAAATCCACTGGTCCCTTAAAATATCTCCAGGAATGGTAACTCCGCCACTTCCCTGGACAGCTGTTCCAATGCTGTGTCCTTGTGTATCAGAGATACTCTGTGAATTTCACATAGAATCCAGCTTTCATATTTTTCATTAATTTCTGTTCATTTAATCCAAACTCAAAAAATTTATAAGAAAAAAAAAATTATAAGATGATTTTACAAGCATTTAAATTAATCACTCTTTTCTTTACTTGACTTCTTTCACTGAGCACTTTTTTCTGTTTGATGCTTCTCCTGTAGATTGGTACTGAGAAAGTACTAAAGCTAAGTGACTGCATTCCTGACACCCTAGCACTGGATAATAAGGCCGAGGCAAAAAAATTGCATTCATGGAGCCTGATGTCTTCAATGCCAACAGAAGATAACATTGATAATCAGAATTGTTCCTCAGTTTATTGTAACAAAAATGAAGAGAGAAGCTTTCCATCAACACCTACACCTCAGACTCATACTTGGTTTGAAAATTTTGCTTATTCTTCTCATCTTGCAGTTGAAACCAATCCCTATGAAACACCAGAGACACTGGAAACTGGCAAGGGAGAAGTGCCAGCAGTGCTGTACCAGCCACAGTACTACCTCAATATTTTGAATGATGCTTCTACCTCATCACCTGGAGAAGCAGTTGGCAGGAAGAGCAATCTGAGATACATATCACAAACAGATGTGCACTGCATTGGAAGGAGGCTTTGATGTACCCTCTTTGACAGAGTCTGTTGATTGGTTGTGTGTTAAAATACAAACAGGAATTTCTGAAGGCACAGCAACTTCTCTTTCTGATAGAGGCTTTCACAAGCCCAGATGTCCCACTGCTGTTATCTCTGCAAAGCTGTACATTGGTGACTAGTTCAAGGCTTTTGCAGTGGAATGCTGCATGCTATCATTTGATCAGAAGTTACTGGCTTTAGAATTTGCAGGCCAATGTTTTGCTGCCTGTAACATGCAGTGGGAACCATTTTCCCATCAGGGCAGCTGTTTGTGGAGGAGTTACCAACACACTCATAGTGCTCATGACCTTTTTTGGCATTACTTCTTGCACTTAGCAAACTCCAGACAACTATGTAAGTAGACACGAGTCAGATGCAGTTATAATAATCCCTTTTGCAAAGAACATATTCAGGCTCTCTATCAGCTAGATCTTCAGATACTGTTGTTTGCATGTTATAAAAAATACTCTTCCTCCAGCTAGCAATGAAGGAAGGGTCTGCTGGCTGTGATTTTGAAACTCACAAAGACATTCATCTTGTTACTTGCACATTTTAGCTTGCAGCATTTGTAGATACATGAACTGAGCACTACGACTTTGTGATAAGTGAGAATTTGAACAGCATACTGAGGTGAACTTGGTCATCTTTGATTTTCAAAAATGTTTGTAAGGAAGCACAACAGATTGTATCATTGTTTCATTTAAAAAGAAAGGCTTATTTAATAAAAGAAAACTTGAAAGGCAGACTAAAATAAAAGGTTAGGTATCTAAGAAATTCTCATATAGGACTCGGTGAAAAAGTCAGATTGTCCCACAAACCACACATTAACATTTGATGTGGCGCAGGTTCTTTATGGCAGAGGGGATGGCTCTAATGAGGCATTATTTCATACTTCTGAGCTGCAGCAGCTGAGCACAAAGTGGCAGGGATGTTGTGGGTGGAGGTCATGCAGCTGGTGCTGCCTTCCTGATGGTGGATGAGGTACTTGGGCCTGTCCAGAGCTCGTGTCCCATCAGCTCCAGCAAATGTGGTTCCTACAGTCTTTCCAATGAAAGCATTTTGTCATTTGGAAGCAAGAAAACAGCTTACCAGCAGGTACAGGCCTGCCTGGCAGCCTGAGAGGTTAGCTCCTCTGCCTGTTTGTGGGCTGCTCGTGATGGCTTGTTTCACACAGCGCAGGAACAGACTATTCCAAGGAGAATAAAGCTTTTGTGTAGGTGGAAGGGTATAGTGAGGGCACTAGAAAAGTATTTTTCACATGGGGATTGAGAGGCATGTAAATGCCTCTTTCTTTCTTTCTTTTTTCTTTTTTTTTTTTTTCGTTCCCTCTAAGACATCTGTCTTGTATTAATAATGGCTGAATGAGTTCTTCAAAACTGAAAGATTTATTTCTTGTTTCATTTCTTGTTTATAATTCAGCTTTCACATCTGCTGTTGAAATGCTAACACTTGAATTGTACAAACATCACATAATGGAAAGTGACTAATTCTCAGTATCAGTACTCTAAAGTTTTAAAATAAAAATGGTGTACAAAATACTAAGGAGTCCCCTTCTATTTTTACAGGACATCTTACAAAGTATTAATGTAAAATATACTTTGACAAAAAAAAGTTTATTTGGAAAGCTTCAGCTTCTTCTAGTTAATTAGTAACTTACAAATATAAATAAAATTCTAAGCCATTTCTAGTACTGAAAGGTACATATGAGACCAGAACAACTATGAGAAGTTTAAGTACATTTTATTAACAATGCATCCCTTTGATAAGATTATGCTTCAGGAGGCTTTTAATGCCCATAGACATGAACTGTACACACTATACAAAAAAAAAAAAAAAAAAAAAAAAAGAAAAAACCACAAAAATCAAGGTGGGCAACACCATTTTGGGAAAAGCCTCTGTTTAAATTATACACAGCTCAATGCAATATTCTTACGGAAAATATATAAATACTTTTTCTTTCTATGTTACAGGTATACAATATAAATCAGATTTCAATGTCTGTTCAGTGACCTACAAACACTAGAACCTCCAAATATGTAGCAGCGTATTACTAAATAAAGACAACGTGGGGCAGGGAGAGTAAGTCTCGAGATTTTCCTTGATCCCTTCCCTCCTCAGAATGATTAATTTACATCATCTCCTCTAATGCAGTTTTAGGGATGCTGACAGCCCAGTACTGGAACAATGTTTTAATTAAGCCTATAAAATGTCTACCTGTACTCTCTAAGATATTGCATCTTGTGATGGAACAACCTACTAGGTGGTAAAATGGCATGTTACACTTTTATGGCATAAATTACATTTCTCAAATTAAATACTGTGTTTTACAAAACAAATTAAGCAAAATGTGCAATTTCTGCATGCTGTGGCATTACTATCTGTCTATGTCACAAAAATAGCCCAAAGAAAATCCACATTATTTTCTGAACATACAAAAGCCAATGAAAATAACTGTCCAGCAAACCAGAACCAAGTTAAGCCAAACAAGAAGAAGAACCGGAACAGGGAGACCGGAGCTTTGACCAAGATAGAAACAGTGTTATTACCACCTTCCCAAAAGGGCTGGTACTCTTCTCACCTTGTATACACCTTTAATAAAAACACGATAACAAAGTGTAATAGAAAGAATGTTCAGGATCAGCTTCCAGCTGGCTCCACAGAGAATCCCCAGTAAAAGCACTTCTGCACAGCAGGAGGTAAGCAGGTCCAAAGCATGGCAAGAATTTCACCGCGATTCCTCAGCTTGAGCTCATACTCACAAGTCAACGTAACCTTCCTGAAGGCCAAAATGCCAGGCATCAAGACAAGCACACAGATTAGGAAGCAGCAGCTACTCTTTGATTTCTCACTGGGATTCAATTACCTATTATTTTTGAAACGTTTCTCACATAGCTATCTTCAGACACTGCGAAGCAGTGAGAGTGCCATACGTGCAGCATTTCTTCAGCTTCTCAGTGCAAATTACAACTCTCATTCAAGACACCAAAATGACAGGAAAATGACTGGTACTGTTGCTACTACCTTTTAAGATGTTTTTAAGGGAAGCTCACCTCAACGTGCTGACCTCTGCACCTTGAACTACAGGCTATTGTTTCTTGTGGGGAAAAATAATAAATCACTTAGGGCCTATATGTCAGGTCAAATAAGAGCTGCCGGACAAGGAAAAGCATCTGTCACAGCACAACATGCCAAGGGTCCAGCATATGAGCTAAAGTACCTCAAAGCCTGACTATCTACAGCTCCAAGTGACAACCACAACAGCTGGAGCCATTCAGCATCCCTGAATTTCAGTCATCAAAAGCCTCCTCCTCCTCCCTGTGTAGTGCAGAGAAGCAGGAAATAACTCAGAGCCCTGGAATTACATCTCTGCCCTTTGAAAAGGGCTCTCCCTTTTCACTGACTACCAAAGATGACAACAAAACTGAGTCAGATAATTTAGTAAGCTACATTCCCCTGGTTTCATAGTCAGGCTCTCCCTCCCATGAAGGCACCTCAGACCTGTTCTGAGTATTTCCCATGTAGAGCATGCTTAAGCAGTCAGGAGTTTCCTTTGCCACAGCAAACTGAATTTGTGTCAATGAGCGCTGCCTGCTTTACCATTTGTTCGACTGCATTCCAACCACAAGTGGATCTGTCAGCTTCCCTTCTGACCCCTTCTAGGAAAAGTAGGAGGATTCTTTTTTAGGTTTAATAGACACACTTTTGTTTTGTTTTTTTTTAATTTACCACAGTTTTCTTTTGAAGTTTTATCATGATGCATATAAAGCCCCAAAATAAGAACTTTAAAAGGGATATTTAAAACAAAGAAAAAAAAAAAAAAAAGCAATTGATAGAATTATAGTTTTAGAAATTCACAGTTTATAACTAGCTATCAGTATCCCTTCATTTGCCAATTAAAATGAAACATTAGTATGAGCTTAATGTAAATTAATTCTAGAAATGTATGTTATGTACAGACTTTACAACCTTTATGCTTACTTGTTGAAATCTACTGACACACACACTTTTAGAAAAAATCATTTTAACTAAATTTGCAGCAATAATACAGACATCAAGTTTCTGTAGTCTTGGATCCCCATACAAGCAAGTATATTAGGAAATTTAAGATTCTAAATCTTTCAAAAGTATATTGACATTGCTTTGCTTACCTTTTTCTTTAATCAGAGGCCTTTCTATTGCGCTTTCTACTTTAAGTGCTATGTATTAAGCTGGTAACAAATGAACACGTGTGTTTTACTTAAATACAGGTGATAAAACTTGTTTATTTTGCTTTAACTGAAAAAAAAAACAAAAACATGGAGTTGTTTGATGTAACCCCATCTAGTTGCTAAAACAAATCTCTTGTACTCTAGCCTAACTGAGGTAGTGTTTGAAACTACTGTGTAAGATACGCCAGCCCCATTTTTGGGAACATTACATTACTTCCTTTGGAGTTTACACCACTATTTGGTCTACTGTGGTTGGCATTTTGGTTTTACAGAAGATTTCTTACAACCAGAGAATTCCATCACTGGTATGGTATGTTTTCAGAGTATTTCAAAACATTTCTTGACACTGATACATTATTTCTGTCACTAACTACCTAATATTTGAATTTGAAGATTTGCTTCTTCTTTCAGTGGGAACTCATGAGAAGAATCTTAGGAACTAGACTTGGCTATGAGCAGCAACTTACAGATCTGCTTTATGAGATCCTGATGGTACACAGTGCATATAAGAACTCAGTGAAGTGATATCTGCAAAGCAGTGCTTATGTGGGAAGATGAAGTTTTCAATAAAAGCACGTAAATTTTAAAATGTCATTAGGATTTGTGTTCTACTGCTCACAAGACAGCTTACTGAAACCCCCAGTAGCATAGCTAGTAAGAATATGGTTATGAGTATCACTTATCTTATAAATTTCACTTATCTTCACTTAAGTATTAATCTGATAATTATAAAAATGGTAAAAGTGAATGGATAAAAATACGTTCTACTTAGTACAGTCCAGCTGAATTATTCACCTATATCAAAACCAAAGGGTAACCCCTTGTATTACAGTCATTCTAACAAAGGTGGCCATGCTACTGTATATATACACATTTGCATATATTTATATTACCCTTGTATGAAGTCTTCTGAATTTTTAGATGCATTATAAAAGTGATGGGACTCCTACATTTTTCTTCGCCATTAGCATTGCACTCTTTACTTTAGAAACTTCACCAGTTTGATAGAGGCATATGTTTTCCTCATTAACAGTCACTGTATCATATAACTTTCACAACAAGTCTCAAATACCAATATAAAATTTTAAGTTCTGTTGCTTCAAAGTTTGGTACTTAAGGCTTTTCACTACAATTATTAGCACTACCTGATGCTTGATCGCTCATCCACTGAAAACTCAATCAAACCTTTGTTTTTATAAAAGGCTGTTTTCGTGGAATTTGGAAAACTGCTCATATGCCTTCTCACAAAAGCAGCAATGATTAAATGTCTTCAAGTCTAGTTTATACAATATTCATTTATCTGATACAAATCATGCCTGTTAAAGGTTTTTAGTTAAGAATAAGACCAACATTCACACTATATGAGCATGAGCGTAGAAACTGCAAACGCATGCATATCATTCAGGGAAAACAATTTGACTTCAGCATTTCAACTTTAAATGATTTGCTATTTTTAAATCAAACTGTAGTGAAAATCCTTAACTGGTTCAGAATAAGATACATGTATGTAAATGTAATGAAAATGGAGAGACTGCTAATAAAACGACTTACAACTACAGTAACATTAAAATAACTTAAAGGAACCTCAGATTCAGAGGCTTTTCTTTCTGTCTGAAGTTACAAACCCCCCAAGTAGTGTTATAAACAGTACAAAAATCAACAGAAAAGATCTAACATTTATCCCCTGCTGTCTACAATCACAGCACAGCTCCCCATTGCTGGCAACGGAATGCACCCTCATCCAACTCCTGGGGTTTTATAATAGAAAAAAAGAAAAAAAAAAAAAAAAAGCAAGGCATAATTCTGTTTCTCCAGAACAGAATTAGAAGTCAATCATAGGTGTCTCTGCGTGTTGTTCAATTTTTTTTTTTTTTTTTTAATTTAAGGTAAAAAATGAAATGAAAACTTGTGGAGGTGTTCAGTGCTCGGCTCTTGCATATACTGATAATTACTATTATTAAAACTACATAATGTTTAATAAATCCCCAAGGGACTCCATAGACTAGGGCAGTAATTGGTTGAGGAAGAAAAAGGTTTTCAGTTCATTCTTCAGGTACCAGTAGCTTCTGGAACAGTCTAAAAGATGATGCTCCAAACTTTATTATCCGGTCAATTGAAGGATGTCTGAGAATACCAGGAAGCCTGTATGCAATGAACTGTGTGACACAGAGGTCAGGATTCAGCTGATACATCAGTTACTGGTTGCTTTGTTGGTGTTGCTAAAATAGCCTCCGCCTCTTCATGCATCTGAAAGAAGAAGTAGTCAGGTAAAATATTATGTCATTAAAGATTTTACAAGAATGACACTGCAAAATCATTGTTTTAATAAAAATACCTGGAAGCATTTATTACTCAGTGTAATGAAAGCTACAGCCTGTGTTGGCACGTTTTGGTTCCTTCAAACCATCTGAACCCTCCTCTTACCTGTAAGAACTGCACATCTTGAAACAACTCCTGAATGAACCTTCTGGATGGGAGTCGAAATGTACAATGTGCTAACAAGTAGGAGACCTCAGAATACAGGCATATGTCATCAAATGCTTGAGGATACTTCTCCTTAATTCTGATTAACAGCAAAAACAAACAAACAATCAAACAGATTTTTACAAGTACTTAGAGGAGGTTTCCATGACATTCTTTGAAACTGTACGATTAAATCTTGAGTTTCATAATTAATGAACTAGAACTCTTCAGTAACAGGCATTATAAATTCTGGATCTGACAGACAAAGAAAAATCAGATCAGATGGCATTGTGTCTTATAAAAGTGGAAGAAACTTGCATTAAAAAGATGAAATAGAATATTCTATACGCCTTTCAGAAAAGGTATCTGAGATCACCAAGTCTCTACAACAGATATTGAAAAAGAACTGCAAAGAGGCATTCACATGTATTGTTATAAAAAGTACTAAAAGGTAAATACAGAAAATACAATGTATATCTTATAAATAAGATGACCATTACTGAATTTTCTTTTAGCAGCTGTATGCCTGTTTTCAGCATCAGCACTCCAAAAGCCTAGTTTCTATTACAGTCTTTAGTCCTTATATTTATATCCTATGTTTTTACCATGACTTTCGAATATGAATTAATGCCAGTAGTGGTACTCTTCCATCAAGCAGATTTGTGTTTCTCAATTAGTTATTTTGCCATTTTGGCTACTTAACTTAGATGGCAAAAAATAAACACAACAATTACCTTTTTTTTTTTTTTTTTTTTTTTTAAAGATTCAAAACAAAATGAGTATACAATGAAACATCATTCTCTCTATACTCAGCACTGATGAGGATGTGTTCAGTTCTGGGCCCCTCACTACAAGACAGACGTCAAGGCCCTGGACTGTGTCCAGAGGAAGGGAAATGAAGTTGGTGATTGGTCTGGAGCACAAATCTTTTCAGAAGTGGCTGTGGAAATTGGGATTGTTTATAGTCTGGAGAAGAGGAGGCTCAGAGGAGGTTGTAGCAAGATGGGAATTATCCTGTTCTCCCACAATGAGATACATCAGGGCAGGCTAAGCTTGGACATTAGGAAAAAATTCTTCTCTGTAAAGAGTGGTAATATACTGGAAGAGACTGATGAGGGAAGTAGTGGAGCCACTATTCAAGAAGCACATAGACATGGTACTTAGGGACACAGTTCAGTGTGTGCAGCATGGACGGACTGATGACTGGATTGGATGATCTTAGAGGCCACTTCCAACCATAATGGCTCTGTAATTCTATACTGTTAAATAAGTGATTTGAAGATGAATGTGAACAGAAAGACAAAAACAGAGCAAATAATATTAAAAGATAAATTCTTTGCTTAGCTTTTACACCATGTTCAGCTATCTCCAGTAACCCACAATAGTATCTGCTTGATGCAATCTTAAGAAGTAAGAAATAAGATTGAACTTTACCTCACAAAACTTAAGAGAATATAAACAACTGAATGTTGATAAAACATCTGAAGTGTATTTAACTTACGTCAGGAGTCCAGTTTCATGGCCCTTAGTTCCCACTGAACTACTCAAATTGATTACTAAACGTAAGACCTCTTTCCGGAGAAGTATTCTGCACACTGGTGTATCATCTGGGATTGATTTTACTCCTAAAAAAACAAATGAATCAATGAGCAAATAAGCGCTTTGACTGTGCTAATTTTACATCACATAAGCCTGTTTTGAAATTCCATATACACATACATGCACACACACACATATAGATACTTCCATATATATTTTCAAAGTTCTTGAATTGTCATGAAACCTTATATACATTATTTTCAGGAAGTTTTTTTTAAAGACAAACTAGCATTTCAAAAATTCAGAGACAACTGGAAAAACTGAAAACTAAACACAGACTCAACTGCAGCACTGCATCTATTACTAAAGCATGTTGCTGGTTGAGATACTACATAAGTTACATTAAAATCAAAATAGAAAGTGAATTAAAAACTGAAATGTCTCACTTTAAAGAAAATCGGTATGTTTTTTTAAAAAATCTTTTACTTTCTTCTACAGCATTATGTTAAAAAGAACAAAAAAGACAACCTGATCACAGTGTAAGATAGACATGTTTGACAGCAAAATTCCATACAACCAAAGCAAAATTTTCAAGTACATTTTCCTATTGGACATCATAATGGACAATACAGCTACCTCATTGATTAGGGCATCCAAAAGTTGTTTATTTTAAATAACAGACATAATTTCATTCCAGTATGTAAAAAAATATTCCATATTATCTAAAAATACCGTAAGAGCTATAGCTTCTAATAATATTAAGCTTTCAAACTCACCTAGTACAAGCTCTGTACTCTTGGTGCTGCTGGCTGAACCGTGGGATACTGCATCACTACAGCCTGAAATTCCAGAAAATTTGGAGGAATGCACATCTAAATGATTGTGTATGGTCTGCCCACACCAGTCAGTATATGGAATGTCTGAGAAATCTGACAAAAACAAAATGTTGCATCTTTGTTATTCATGCTTTTCCTCACCTGATTCTTTTCAATGTTAAATACAATACTCTGACACACTCAGTATAGTAACTGCCAGCATAGAAACAAGTTGGAAACTGGATGATGAATTTTGGACAAATTACATTCAGAATATTTTAAAATATTTTACATGTTTAAAAAGCTTTTACGGATATCTAAAAAACATGCAAACAACTTGTCAGACTAAGGCCCCTAGAAACCGAGAAGACCAATGTTCACAGAAATACCATTAACTGCTTGAAAAGTTTATTAATAAGAATTAATTTCAATAAGAAAAAAACTAAAGACCTACCACTTAATGATTAACAAAATTCATCATTCTCATTTAGTTTTATCACGCATCCCCACAAGGAACACAGACCTGTACGATTATATGAAGAGTTCACTTTGTTATTAGGCTGATAACCCAGAATTTGAATGCAGACACAATAAAGGCAGTTCTCATCTGTGTGCTCCTGTAATCCAGTATCCTCTGTGTTTTCTAAAAACTGAGAGGCATCTGAACGGCTGGTATTCATTATTTCTGTGAGACTGATCTGCTGTCGGAGCATCTGAAAAGGACTTTTGACAGTGTCACTAGTGCCCGATGGAAGACCTGTAGATAAGCAGGTAACAGAAAAAACAATACAACAAGACCATCCGTTAATACAACACAATTTAATTATTGAATTTCTTATTCTAAAGCTAGGGGAGAATCTAGTAATTTCTTAATTTTTATTTTATTATTCTAAACTCCTAAAACCTGTTAAAATTCTAGAAATAAACATCAAGCTTCATCCCCAGCTAACCAAACATAACACAGTATTGCAAAGGACTGAATTAAATCTCTAAACATACACTGTAAGAAAGTATGCAGTTAACTTCAGAAAGTATATCCACAGGGAAAACTAAGACCTAACACCAATATGTTACAAATTTTCATAATATCAAACAAGAGTAATACAATATATCCAAAGTATACATTGTATATTCACAGATGAAAACAGAAACCATTTAAAGAACCTTGCTTGTCACATAAAGAAACTAAACTTCATGAAGGAAAAGGACAGTCTTCAGAGCTCTTCCTTGGATAGAATATATCAACAAGTAAGTTTTGAAACAAGTATACTGCAACTTAGCAAAATACAGCAACATTCCTTCAGGAAAATCAGAATTATATATTACACTACAATCATGAAAGACAAGGAGTAAGTAGGATGTGTTTATTTGTCTCCTCGAGTGCTTTTAATAAGGTTCCAGTTATTGCACTACCTTTCCTTGTACTGGATTAAAAACAAATTGAATTAATCACCTACTATCCTAAAATCCAGAACATAGCTATCAAAGCTCAACAACTAAAAATAACCTTTTCTGCAAATAGACAACAAAACAAAACAAAACAAAACAAAACAAAAACAAACAAACCCCAAACAAACCCAACCAACATGTATACAAATAAAAACAGGAAGTTACAAAAGAGAAAAAAAATACCTCCTGCCTCAGGTGCAAAAACTCTTGCTCCACGGTCGTCATATGGAGGTGTAGTTTTCTTCTGGAAATATGGGGTTTCTTTTACCTGGAACATTCAAGAGACAATCAAATTTTGCACAGGTGATAATCATACCTAAAGAAGAACAGATTTTGTGAAGATAACTACAACAGAAAGATCTAATAAGAGCACTTGACTACACTAGTTGCACCAAGGCAAGTTAGGTTGGATGTTAGGAAGTACTTCTTTACAGAAAGGGTGGTTAAACACTGGAATAGGCTCCCCAGGGAGGTGGTTGAGTTGCCATCCCTGGATGTGTTTAAGAGCCGTTTGGATGTGGTGCTCAGGGACATGATTTAGAGGAGGGTTGTTAGAGTTAGGGTACTATGGTTAGGCTGTGGTTGGACTTGATGATCTTTGAGTTCCCTTCCAACCTGAGTAATTCTATGATTCTATGATTCTACTAAAGACAAGCTAATGAAAACAAGAAAACAGATTTCTGAATAAACACATACAAAGGCTTATAAACAGTCACTAAGTGGAAAAAATACAGTGATGGCCTGTGAGATATAGAGATGAAAGAGAAGCAGCACAAACATACCTTAAAAATCATGAAGGAAAGAAAAACAAAGCAATCACACAAAGGAGAACAGAAAGGTAATACAGGAGATTGTGCTTTTGCTTTAGTTATTTCTGACAAAGGAATGATATTTTAAATGCAAAGACTAAGTAAATTAAAGGTAAGAAAGCCACAGATTAATGTTTGACATAGATCATGTCCTCTCTTTGATAATTACATAACAGATTATTGAACTACATGAGCTATCAGTGTGTTACACTGCAATGTGCTTTAACTAACCAGAGGAAGGCAACTGGTAAGACACAGAGACAACCACAGAATCAAAGGAGTTGGACGGGACTTCTACATATCAGCTCCAACCCCCCACCAAAGCAGCTTCCCTACACCCAAGCCAGTCTTGAATATTTCCATAATACATTTCTTGAATGTGTAACATCCTGTTTACCTCACTTCTATAGACCTACTCTGTTTTGATGCAAATCTAACAATTCACTACCTTTCATTAAAAAATGCAAATGAACCCATTTATAGCATCACATACATACCTGAAATATTTCATTGATATCCACTGGGAGAGCAAGGCCAATGTAATCATCAGAGCTTCCATATGTAGCATTAGAAACCATGGAACGAACAGAGGAAGAACGCTGAAGTGTGTTCTGGTTAATAGGACTTAATAAATCTTCCTTATCTAACGAAGCATAACTTAAAGCTTTCATGAACCTGTAACAATAAAATAAATTGCAGTCTTAGCAAATGTGTCATCCTTACACATTACAAATAAGAAGGGCTGCAGTTACAAAGACTACCCTAATCTTTCCTATGTAGAATCCAGAGCATGTTTCTCCTGTAATGACAGATTTGCTTCTGTTCTGCCTCGTGTCACACTGCATTGCTTTGCAGTTCATAGGGAAAAATTTGTGATCTCTTTGGAAGCCCTAGGACATGGACTTGAAAAATTGTTGGAATAAGCTTCTGCAGAATTGGCCACCAACCCTATAAAAGCACAAGTTTTATTTAACTTAAGTCTGAAAATACAGCCCTGATACAAATCAGTGCAGATTTTGGCTTTTAATCTGCTAACAGTCTCATACTTGAGTGCACTTGTCTGTACACAAAATGTACAGATAGAATGATTATTCACACATTCAAATCTCAGGCACAATACTGAAAATGAAAAGCTCGGACCTGCTAAGAACCAGAGATGGAACACTTTTTCTACACTCCAAGGACATCTTGGTATGGAAGAAGAATTTGCTCAACTGAAGAATATAAACAACAAATGTGAAGCTGCACAGTGAGCAGTGCTGACTGTGACAAGCAATCTGAGGAAGAGAGAAATAACGTTGGAAAAATAAGACTGGAGAGGTTGGAGAGGTTGGAGAACATGCCCTCAGTGCTGCTACGAGTCTTGAAGATGAGAATCTCATTTGGCCACCTCACATTTCATTTATAAAATTTTATTTTATTTCATTTAATTGAAATTATAACTACAAATGCTTTCTTCAAATCAAGCAAAAGCAGATTGCCTACACAGTGGAAAAAAGCTGCTATTCCACAATAACTGCATAAGAGCTTATTTACTACAACAAGACTGCTTTATGCTTTCATCACTGTTCTTCCTCAAAATGAAATTAAAGGGAAAAAAAATTCCACACCTAGAAAGTCATATTTAGGTTTATGTAAAAAAAAAAAACATGAAAAAGTTAAGAAGATACGAGTGCTAAAAAAAACGCCAAATACTATGCAGAGGCTATAAATATTATTACACTGCTGCCATGGTTTTGGCTTGGGTAGAGTTAAGTGCTTTGGACATTTGATAAAAACATCAATGCTTCAGTTACTGCTGAGCAGAGCCAAGGACAGCTTCTCACACTGCCCTGCCAGGAAGGGGCTGGGGCGATGCAGGGTGCTGGAAGGGAACAGAACCAGAACAGCTGACTAAACAAGCCAAAGGGATGTTCCATACCATACAATGTCACGCTGAGCAATAAAGACTGAAGGAAAGAGGGAAAAAGGGGTGGGGGAATGTTTGGAGTGATAGCATTCATATTTGTGACAGTTGCTGCACATGTGGAGCCCTGCTGTCCCGGCAGTGGCTGAACGCCCACCTGCTGATGGGAAGAGGTCAATAAATTCCTCATTGTGCTTTGCTTACACTACGGCTTCTGCTTTATCCATGAACTGTCTTTAACTTATCCCTGAAGCTCTTGTACTTTTACTTGATTCTCTTCCCATTCCAGTCAGGGACAATAAGTGAGCATCCATGAGGTGCTGATTTGCTTGATGGTGTGAGACCGTAATGGTATCACAGCCTAATCACAAAAACTGTGTTTGTTCACCAGAATCAATGCCTTATTTAACACACAGTGTACAAAGTACATAGTCATGTACTACACTAGACTGAAAGAGACTGCATGTAGTGATCAAGAAATTGTCCACACGAGCACAGCTTGATTCATAGCAGAAGTGTAAAGCGTGGAGGAAAATGAAGTAGAAAATAATGAGTAAGTATGGGAAAATGAATTCAGACAAGTTGATTTCATCCTTGACACAGCCACAAATGTGATATTATTGATCAACATGTTGATTTTTTTTTAAATAAAAAAGACGTGCAAAATGAAGTTTTTCATAAGCGTCTCCAAATGCTTTCAAAGTTTTAAATTTGATTTATGCAGCACCAGAATGATCCTACCGAAATCAATTTAAAATTCTGATTTGAACAATTCTACATAATACTAAGAAGGGGAGAAGGAAGGAAGGATTAAAAAGAAAATATTGTGTTTGAAGAGTTACTGCAGACAAACAACACCTGCATTATTTCCCTATTTGTAAGCAAAGGATAATATTTAGTATGTTGTCAATGGAGAGCTGATATGAAAATAAAAAACAATGTTATTTATCATTCAAACACTATAGCAAAGAGTGGCAGAGAGACTTGAGCTTCAAGAGTAAGAAGCTTCAAATGCAACAATGTGTTCTGAATATCAAAAGCGACACATTTCTCAGGAACAGTTTTTCTTAGATTGCTGCAGATTATTACACATCAGGAGCTAGTGTGTAGTGAACATCTGATTTTTTGAAACTGATTTTCTGTCTTAGAAATAATTCCCTGTAATTGCTGTAGGTCTTTTGTTGTTTGTTGCTGTTGTTTAGATGGACAACTGAGCTGCTAAGGATTGGAAGACTGTAACAAATTCATACTGAAATCGAAACAAACCATTCTGTTTTGATCACGTGAAGTTTATGCAATGGCCAAGTGAATGAAAGATTATGGAGACATCACTACTCCTCCTTTAGTGACAACTACTGACAAATTCTTACAAATGCTACTCACAGTAGTGGCAGAACTGCGGTAGTCTCAAGCCATACTTGAAAACCCAGATCAGTTAACGGCTGCAGATTTTATTTCATAATAAAGTGTTCTGTAATTGCTTTCAATTTAAAATTACAGAAAAGTATAAACTGTAATCATTTGCCTCTGCTTATCCTGGAAAATCGTGCCTGTAAGTATTGGCAGGAGAGCATGGCAGGAGTTGAGATAAACACCTTAATATTTTTTATTTGTCTTTAAAGATCAAGGTGGAAAATTTGTATACGTTATTTTACAAGACTAAAGAAATAAGCCTGTCAACATTTTGATAGAACTGAACAGCTAAAAAGATCACCAAAGTCAACTGACTGCTTGTTGGCCTTGGAAGAAAAACAGGACTAACAGGACTAACAGACTATCTCTTCCCATTTTACTACTTAAAGAGCAGTTCAGAACAGTTTATTTAACTGGAGGCAGTAACATAAGCAGAAATTAAATAGACCAACCTCTCCAATCAATTATATCAGTAACCAAGACAATCCAATAACCTTTCATAATATGCCAGTCCAGTTTCCAGCTTTATTAGATGAGTACTTCAATCACTGCAGTTCTATGTTAGGAATACTGCTTGTTGTTGGCATTACACGCCAAGTCCCAAGATGGAAGTCCACCTCAGCAAGGCTTACCTTGCATATCAAATGCATGAATGCAAGGAATGGTGCAGCATGACTACAGCAACAAGAGTATCTGTTAAGCTACTGATATTGCACTGACTTGTTCCTACTTTACACAGGGTACTAGTAACAGAGCAAAGAACAGCCCTTTCTTTTCACCAGGATGGCACATCTTAACTGTTGAATCATCCTCAGAATCATACTCAAATCTACTTCTAACTTAACTGATCAAAGGTAGCAAAATCCTTCTAGGACATTTATGCAGAATCTTCTAAAATATCAATGTTATATTATTCTTAATCAGGAGGAAAATTAGCAGTAACAAACAGGTGCTATATACGAACAGCTGGTTGCGTGGAATTGCAATTCCACACAATCCACAAAAATAGCAATTGCTATTCTGTGCATTCAGGAGGTGACTAATGTAACTTCTTCCATTTTATTCCTGTGAAAAAGGATGTTTAGGAAAAACAAAAGATAGAACGTGCATTTTTCCTTCCAATGATTACTCAAAAATCCCAATCCAACCCATTAATTAAAACAGATCTTAAAGGACAAAAATTTGGGAAGCAGAAAGCCTTTTAAGAGAAAGTTAACTGTAGCTGTTGTAGCTATGAGATATCATATATAACTATCCAATTAGTTTTCAGAACATCTAATATCACTCAAAAATAAAGGAGATAACACTGCATTCTAAAAACAAGCCCAACGAGTAAAATCTTTCCTCTGTTCTGGCTAGAAGCTAAATGCACACTAACATCAGAGGCAACAGTATTTCACCTCTGGCCTCAATGTCACAATGAACTTGAGTATGTTGTATTGGCAGGACATGTTGTCCTAAAACCTTACTAAGTGACATTAAGAAAATTATCTTCTGAAATACAGTTTGGACTGCGTGGGCAATGTTACGCAACTGCAACTTCAAACAGGTCATGTAATTGCACTTAAACCATGAGAGTAAAACAGAAAGGAAACATGATGGAAGTAAACTCCTTTGTCACAGCATTTAACAGACTGAGAACAGCTATGAAAGTTGGGCTTCTCCTAGTGCACTTACAAATATTAGACTTCTCATTAGTTTATTACGATCCTAATATCAGCACTGAAGTATGCTGAAGGATGCTGTAATAACTGTCACTTTTAAATGAAGTTGGAAAAAATATTAGAACAACACATTTCTTATTCAATTGCTCTCCTAGCTTTGAAGAAAGAATAAATACAGAATAATCTCTTACCGGCTTGGGGTTAGCCGAGAATCCAGGCTGCCAGACTTCATGGTAATAGTGTCAGTAAAAAGCACGTCCTTTGCTGGAGATGCTAAAGCTTCTGAATGAGACAGTGAAGGATGCATCCTCTGTTGCTGTAAGCGTTTTAGTGTAGCATAACCAAAGGCATCTCGAGAACTTGTGTAGCTGAAATTATAGTCAGCAAGACTTTTTATTGTAGCAAGAGAAGGAGCTTTAAGAGACTGGGCTCTCCGTGGAAGTGTATGAGAAGACCCTGGTGGTACCAGGGACACAGAGTTTGATTTTGAGAGAGGCAGATGGTTAGACTGTGGTGTTGAACAATGACTAGGTTTAACTGTTTTTGTGCTTACCACAGTACTCAAACTTCCACAGTCAGTGTCTACATTTGTAGTGTCCACACCTACAGTCTCCCTTGAAGGGCTAGAACTCATTGAACTTATGCCACTTGTTGTTGTATCTGTATTAAAACTTAAACTACGACTCTTGAAATGCGTCTGTGTAGTACCATCCCCTATTAGCCTTTCTCTGCTTGTGTTTTCTCGGTGAATTTCATTTCCAAGGCCTTTTGGCAGTTTCAAATCATTTTCTCCAATACTTGGGGTACTATCAGTATCCTCTTTTGTTGGAAGTAAGCACATGGAAGTTTCTGTTGGTAAAGTCTGAATTTTTGGAACTCTGAAAACAGGGTTGAATTCTTCTCCAGAAGGAAAGTCTAAGGAAGGCTCTGTTACGGTACGATTTCGCCTCAGGCTTGATTTACTGTCAGATGATGTCAGCTTTCCTCCTTTTGGATCACTGCTACTTCTGTGTTTTTTGTTAGGTAGAGTAAGAGAGTTTAGAATGCGATTTTTCACAATTCTGCTAGACGAAAAAAAGGGAAAAGGACTACGGTCTTTCTCCTTTGAAGGCCCAGGTCTGTCATAAAATATTTGTTCTGCATCTTCTGTAATGTCTAGGAAAAATGTACTAGTGGAAGTACTACCAAAACGATCATCCTCCATGATGAACATACCTGAAATCATGAGAGACTTGTCAATGAAAACAACATTCCTTCAATGTGCATCAAGTAAGTCATGAAAAAAAACCTCCTTAAAAAAGTTAAAGTTGTTGCATATGTGGTTTATTATTATTTTTAATTGAACCTTTTTTTCTTCAGAACTTACTACGGTGAATTAACTAACTTCAGGAACACACACACTAAAATTTTTTTCTGCTTTAAACGAAAAGCCACGCTATCTTACTTCACTGCATACATCCAGCTACTAATATTACAAATGGTACACTCCTTTAATGGTATCTAAATATGGTATATATCTGGATTTAAATTCAAAATATCAGTAACACTACAGACTAAATATAACAGTGCAATGTGTGTATCTATTTACTTCTAGATATCCTTTTGAGGAAAAGCAAGTTAATGTACATCTAGAGCATGGACTTTTCTGTAGGGTATTACATCAAACTGCCACAACTTGACTATGAATTACTAGCTTACCCTTATGTTAAATGTTTCTTATCTCTACATTAAATGTAATTCTGAAGTACTGCTTTCTTTCTTCTCACTTATTTATCTCTCTGAAAGCAGAATCACCCCCATGCTTTCACTCTTCTTCCTTGCTGATATCACTTATGAACTACTTACCGAACATCACCCTTGCCAAAAGACTGAAACAACAAAACATTTGTTTCACTTTCTGGCTTGAATTTTTTTTTTTTTTTTTTACACTTACTGGAAGGTGCAGATTCGCTTTCACTGTTATGCCTAGAACTGGTGGACTCAGAGTTTAAGCTAAGAGTGCTGGGTATAGAAGAAAGTTCATTGCAGAGCTGCTCCATGTCATCAGGAACCACTGGCCAAGGCTGTCTACGACTATGTCTTACTGCATCCCAGTTGTGATGCTTCAAAATGTCACATCCTTGTTTAGTTTTGGCTATTAGACCAAGCACGTAGACACAGGTTCTGTATTTAATACATACATAAAGAGCAATAATAAGCAATAACAGCATCAAATTTAACTAAGCCTTTTTTTCTGTTTTATAAGGAAATTCTTTCAAAACAATTCAGTAGAAACTCCACAAAATTATCATGTAGTTTTTGTTCCCAATTTTCATTTGGAAGTTAACAGAAAACTAAAAAATGAAATAAAATACCTGAAATTAATTAAAAAAATATCTTTAACCAAAAATAAAACAATTACAACAAAAATCTCAAAGTAGAACATGAACAAAATTGCACAATTAGGCAAAAGAACATCCTTTCAAAGATATTCTCTTTTAAGGATTTGAAAAATATTGAATATAAATGATGGAATAGTAAACTGATTCCACAGAGGTTCTATAAACATTTTAACTGCTTTTTAAAAGAGAAAAAAAAAAACTTTTTTTTTTTTCTATTTGCCTACCATTTATACTTTTGAACTTCCTACATAATTTTGAGAATTTTCTTAAAATCTGTTATTAATAACCCTTAATAACTGATTTCCAACTTATTTCCAAGTGGCAAAAATACACCTACATGAATGAAGCACGAGTATTTGAGAACCTTCTGGACCTGTAATCTAAAAATTTTGTTTAATAATTAAATACACATACCCTCTAATGGAGAGAACCTCACAATGTTGGGCAAGTGCCATTATATCTGGAATTACATTCTCCTCTTGAAGCAAGTTAAGACCCCAATTTGATGATCCAATATTACCCTGCAATAAAATGGTTGTCATAAAAGTTTTGATTTTGATGTGATCTGCAAGACCGACGAAAAAAAGCCCTCAACACTTTTGTCAGTGGTATGGTTTCTAGAAGCATCCTCCCAAAGGTTTTAGAAAACTGAGCAGCTTGTCTCTCCTTTTTGATCTTAGTCATGCAAATCCAGTAAAGGATGCAGGATACTATGTACAACTAAAACTGCTAACAGCTAACTATTACCCCTCCTCAGGCTACTAATTCTACTACACACAGCAGTAAGATCTTAGTTAACTTATTTTAATTGTCTCTTAAATAAGCATTTTTTACATTATTACACATTTGTTCAAGATGACTACTACAAAAGAAAATTTATGGAAGACAGGGAAGAAGTAAGTGAACAATTAAGGCGATCAAGCAAAAAAATCAACTGAGAGGGAAGAAGCACACATTTTTGAGGAGAATTCATAAACAATGTTTTTAAAGGATTTTGTTCAGTTACTTCAGAATAAAAAGTTGTAACAGAACCCAAACCGCTGTAAAAAGATTGCAAATCCATTACTAACCAAGGCCCAAAGGGCTGCTTTCAGCTGCTTAATTCCTTCCCACTTATCCAGCATTGGGGAACGAACAGTGTAACTCAGATCTGTAACAATGCTCTGAAGGAGAAAGAAAGAAGGAAAAATATTCAGCTGAAAATGAGAAGGAGACTTCAGTTGAAGAGGTTATCTTACATACTTTTAAATTAGTGCTTTATGTTTGCTAAAACTGCATCTCACTGAGAACAGCAGTAGTCCTAGCATAATAAGTGTAAGTTAAGAGTGGTAATGTAGCTAAAAATAATTAATATCACCTCTGAATGAGTCAGATTATCTCAGATTTTATAAAGGCAAATTTCTTCCGCTTAACACACTACAATATAAGCATTCCAAAATTTTCCGAACTTCGATACAATTCATCTTATTGCAAATTCACTTTAAAAATAATTTCAAATAATAACTAAATGGCTTTTTTAGCATTTATTAGAATTTCATGTTAACAGAAAGAAAATTTTATTATCTTGCCTCTATGCTTTGATACACATGGAAGGATAGGCACAATTTTGGCACTAAAATAGGCACTAAAATATATTACAACTAGCAATTTGCTTACCGTTCTGTTTATTTTTCTAACGGGTCATTTTAAGAAAAATACTGCAAGGTATTTCTCTGATATTTAAGGGTCAGGAAAGAATTTTACGTGAATCTGGATGGAAAGGTTGTCTTCACCAAATTATGGCTCCATAATGCTTCAGATTTACAATCCACTTATTTTGTAGTCAATGTTTAACTGACATCTCTTAAAACATATTTCTCAAAAACGGGATATTGTCCACTAAAATCCTTCAAGTTATAAATCATTATAATTCTCACCTGAGACTCCAATAAATGGCATCCTGTTTTATGGTGCACCAGTTGGCCATATAGATGAACTGGCAGGTAGACATGTGGTCGCTGTAATCTGGTGGGGGAGGAAAAAAAAAAAAAAAAGCTTTCCAGCAATTCTGAAATTATCTATTAAAATAAACTACACTGAAGTGTAATGCAGAGAGTTATGCAATATTTTTTTTCAGATGAAGATTCTTGTGGACGGTGTTTACCTTTGGTTGCTCCTACGAACATAGTTATCACCATCAACAGGTTTGCGATACGTTGTAAGTGCTTCATTTAGTTGTTCTTCAATCAACTCAACGTACTTTAAGTTATACTCCTAAAAGAAGGTAATGTTTTACAATACATTTAGGTGATTTATTTTTTATTGTATGGTACTTTATAAAGAAGGAACGTAAGAAGTGCTTCTTAATTAAGGCTGAGTTTCTTTATGATCTGAACACGGTGCTCTCCAAAATAACCATACTTCATTCATACGACTTCACAGAAAATCAACAACTGATTCCATAAGTATTTGAGAAAAATTGTTAAAAGGAAGGAAAAAAATATTTCACATTTGACTTTAACCTGAAAAATCTAAACAGACCACAGTCCATTTCAGTATACCTAATATTGTTTATAAATTAGTCAAAAAAACGCCTAATAGCTCATATATTTGTGACCATTAACAAAACGATTAACTACTAGCTCCAGAAAATAAATGTAAAAACTGCAAAAACAAAATACTGCATGAATACCACTTTTAGTCTGCCAACACTATATGAATGTTATCCTAGAAGTAATGCCTTGTTTATTTTCATGGAAACTACAACATACACAAAGAAGAAGTTCTCAGCTACAAAATACTATTTTTCGATACAGCCACCACTATTACCTAATTCCCATTCTGTAGTATGACAGCTGTGCATGGCCATGAGGAAAACAGGTTTTCTTTCATGTCCCTGCCAGCACTGCAGTAACACACCATCCACTACTGTGTGTCTCACTGGGCTAACATCCAGTATTTGGTCTCCACAAATGTTCCACAAGTGTAAATGAACGTCAATGGGTGCCATTTTTTCCATGTGGAGGAGTTCAATGACACACCTTTGCTTCCTATGTACTTCCACGTCAGATACATCAGACTGCCTCTCTGCTGCCATCTGTTGCAAAGCAACAAAATGCAACAGGACACTCTTGGGAAGACTCAACCTACCTCTACTGCCATACCACCATTACCTGCCTCTGACACTGTGGAACAGCATAATAAAATAGGAGGCATTACTTTCAGAGCACATGTCACATTTTTTATGGTTTTTCTGAATGCATCTTGTGTTCCTATCTACTTCCTAACAGCACAGGATAATTCCATCTTCATGACATTTAGATATAACTTCAATTACCATCAGTGTTGACAAGCATCTTGAAAAGCAGTACTCCTCTCCACAGTTCTGTAGGTAAGACTTAAAGCAACCTATTTTGGAATGTCGTAACTCTCAATGTATTAGCTGGACAAGCAAAACTACGTGAAAGCCCTGGGTAAAAGAGTACACATCTACAGAGGAGTTATGCAACTATAAGACCAATGTGTCAAGCTTTATCAGCAAATTCTTAAGCCACTTGGGGAATACATGTATGGCATTAGTAATGCACATGTAAACCTACAATATTTTAAATCATAGTTAGCCCTCTCAGATGTGTTCGTATATGTTCCCTCTTCCTAATTCCAAGTGAACACACATTTATTTTTATACAATACTCTTTGTATTACCTTTTGCCATTTTTCCATTTGCTTTGTTACATAACCTCTTTCATTCAGATATGAAAACCCCTTTGGAATGGACAGAAACCTGCAAAGCAACATCAGACAGTCAATACCATACTTCAATCACATAATATGAATAAAATCCAAATGCTTATTACTTCCACAGTGTGAATTTCAACAGCATACTCAATACATTTACCTTAGGAGAAGAAGCAAACCCTTGTCTCCAAGGTGAGATAGAGCTGGTTTCATCTGGATAAGGGCGTGAAGATTGGCCTAAGATAATTAAAAATGTGTAAGTTATATCAGAGCATTACAACCTTCTAAAAACTACAATTACAATAACCTGCCGGTAACAATGCTGTGAAGTTTTCATACAAGGAAGTATCAAACAGCACTCATTCTTATATCACCCACTTTTGCTACCTTCTGTCAAGACATATGTAATTCTTTTATAAAAACTGTAAAGATAAAATATATTAAGACTGAGTAAATATTTACAGTAAGCATAATCTACTCCTCACTACTATTAATGGTGCAGTTTGTAAACCGCATGATGAAGAAAAGAGTATTACTAAGACTATCAAGGACAATCAAGAGAGCAAAGTATGAGTACCTTCCTGAACTTCTCTGTAACTGGAGGGGGTGGGAAACAGCTTAGAGTTGCTTACCACAGGGAGATGAAAAAGGGAAAAGATGCTCACCTTGTCTTCACATGCCTCATCTAGTATATCAAGTGCCTCAGAAGAAATAGTTTTATTTTTATCGTGTAATTGGGTCACCAGTAACTCAATCCCCCAGTTGCTGAAGAACTCTACGTTTGCTCTCAGTAATACTCGTAAGTGTTTTGTTGCATACAACCTGCAGCTCTGCAAAACAAAGGAAAACAAATGTTTTTTTGAATGGAAGAAATGTAGTCAATGTGGTTAATAGTTTATCACTTTTGAAAATACATTTTCAATCACCATATTTTACATAAAGTAACTGTAATGAACACCTTCTGCATTAAAACAATAGTCCATAGAACTAGAATATAGAATATAGAACTATATTCAAGCAACAAATTTGAGTTTGAGATCATTAGCAACTCAATCACTGTCAACTCTTACTTAATGTCTCTAGTGTTCTTATACTTCTAAGGCTATGATACCTCTAACCTAGTAAATTTTCTATTTGTTCAACTATAAAGGATCTGTACTGGGGAGATATGTGAGTATCTGTATTATCAGAGAGAAGTGAATTGGTTGAGACTGGACACTAAGTAAGTTGTCTTCTGGAACGATTTGTCCTCTTCCTTCTGAAACACTTAGTAAATGGGATTTCACAAAAAACAGTGTATGAACTGTAAATCTTGTTTCATTATTTAATCTCCCAATACTTACACATTTTTACTTATTCAATATATATATATATATTTTTTTGGTGGAGAGGCTAAGGACACTCAAACTGTTCAGTCTGGAGGTAGCCAAGAAGTAACCTCACCGCTCAATCCAGCTCCCTGAGGAAAGGCAACAGAGGGAGGTGCCAGGCTCTGCTCTTTAAGACCAGTGGAAGGATGGGAATGGTACAGAGCTGTGCCAGGGGAGATTCAGACTGGACACACAAAAAAATTCCAGGGTAACACTGCAGCTAGCTTCCTATAAATGTGGTTGATACCTCACGTCTGCCAGTTTTTAAGAAGCAAGAAGCATATAATGAGGGTAATGCCCTCAGTATAACTTCAGGTTATCTCCGAAGAGGTCAGGCTGTTGGATTTAATATACCCAAGTCCCAAGTCTAATCTATACGTATTCAGTTAAAGCAAGAAAAAGAGCATCTTTAGCTCATGAAATGAGAAATACTTCTTTGATAACATCTCAGAGAAATAGAATTTGAAACAGAAGAAGCCTTATTGGAGATTGTCCTTTACCCTTACAAAGCACAGCTTTTTATAAATTACTCTCAGTTCCATGCCTCATTACACCTAATTTAGAAGGAAGAGACAGCACAAAATCAAAATCACAATCTAACATCTGGATTATAAAACAGAAATCCTTCCACAGGCATTTGTTTATTTGCTACACAAGCTGTACTCATTCTTCTAGGTTCTCATCAGAATTCCTTAAATGGGTAAAGTGGAAGAGCTTGTAATCGTCTAATTTGAACTGGATGTTTTTAATTAATTTTAGCATTCGCTTGTCCAAAATGGCAGATTATTAGTATAGCTAGAATATATACATTATCCCTATGGTTCTGAAGAGTGAGAAGTGTAAAGTGGAACAAGTTTCAATTTCTCCCTACCATGCTCTCTAAATACAAAAGGAGTGCTGTATCATGGACAGTGTTTCAGAGTTCTACATAATAAAAACCATAAAATGGCAAATACCTCCTCTAACACCTGATAAAGATTTACTTTCAAATTACTCTTCAGTTAATGGAACAACTCATGCAATCATGTTACTTCAATATTTTACTTATTCTTTTCAATCATCTTATTCTCCCAGAACAGACTACTTCTTCCAGTTTCTGGATGAGACTTACAGTCTTGCAATTACAAAAGCTCCAAAATATTTCCTATACCACTAAAATACAGTTAATACAGCTGATCCAAAATAATCAAAGAAATCAGACAAAACTGCTAGATTCAAATTTTAAGGGATGGTATTGACAATATTTGTACACCAGCACTACCAAAGGGTTCTTCAACAAGTTCACATTTTGCTTTTCAGTCGAGCAGAATTCAGTAAAATTTTCTCCTCAAAATTCCAACAGTTCAGTTACTGCCACAAGAATGCATGTGGTAGGCATACAGAAAGCAGGAAAAGAGTTTAAGGAAGTTAATTATTGATGTATGAAATTATGTGTGGTTGACAGAATCCATTACTTCCAGGTGAGATTGCCTGTTTTATTTGTATTTTGCCTCTTCCAAATCAAAAAAAACCAAAGTCCCTTTGAATTCTAAGAATTCCAAGCAGGTCATCTAATCAGGAAACAAAATGCCCTGCAATTATCCAATGTTCAAGAGATCAATAAAGGAAATTTCACTATTTAAGTGGTTCAAAAACTAAAGTATCCTTTTTTTTTCCTAGTATTATCATAGCACGAAGATTCAAGCTTTAAATTTTTCATTCTTAACTTAATTCTCATCAGGTCCATTCCCCTTGGGAATGGTATGCACTCAGTACGCACATTCAAAAAGTAATTCTCTTCACGTATGAGATATCTGTTTGAATGACTTTAAGTACTGAGTGCAAATACAGTAGAAGTGTGAAGTCCATTGTAAATACAAGAGCTACATGAATATGACTTTTATTTTACTAAATACAAAGCTCTTCTGATTTTATACAACATCTTAAAACTGTTACAATCTTGGATAATAAAGTGGCAAATAAAAAAGGTACATCAATTGAATAGAACTTACATCCGTAGCTGCTGTCAGAATTTTAGAAAGGATGACTCTTGCTAAGCCATCTCTGCTGTAATCCAAACTAGAAACAGTCAGTTTTAACAAATGATCTTGGTTCTTCAGAGAACAAAGATTAAGAAGACTGGCAGGGGAGAAAAGAAAATATCAGTATTTGAATCCAGAAATATCCACTTATTCAATCAACAATTTCAACTTGGCCTTCTGAATAAACCTTTATTTCTATAAATACAGAATTCAAAGTAAATTCCTATGAAGTGACTTTAAGGTATTAAAACTGTTGAAGCTTTTAAAATGGTTCTAAAAATGGTAGTTTTATCAGCACATTTGAATTAGTGATTATTACAAAAATAAATGCTTTTGAAGCACTGTTAACAATCTTCATTCTAAAACACCGTAAAATTGTATGGATTTTGTTATCCTAAAAAAAAAAAAAACAACCAAGAAGACAAAATAGAAACAAACCCTTCACCTACCCACCACCAAGAAAAATATCAAAAGAAAAAAAAAATCAATCCTACAAACAGGTAGTTTCTACTTGATGTAATCACAAGAATTTTGATGTCGCTAGCTTTCTAGACAGCGGCCCTCATACACAGTTTACAAGTTCTGTAATGATTATATCTGTAAGCACAATTCAAACAGAACAAAAACACTTACCACTGAAACACATTACATTTTTCAAGCATTTTGACTCCATGAGGGTGACAAGAAAGTGTACCAAAAAACAGAAAATAGTGCTGACTAAGGGTATTTAGTAACCCATTATTTTGAAGACTTCGTTCAGGTTTCATTCCTGATGAAGAGTTGAGCCAATTAACAATATCCTTAACCAGCTCCTCCAAATAACCTTGTCCATCCTAAAAAGAAGAAAGAGTAAAAGCATTTACTAGAAACTGAACTGGTACTCTCTTTACTGAAATCTGCTATGTTAAGCTTCTTAAATGTACAAGTACAATACAGACACAAAATAGAAATGTTGACAGGCAAACAATTCAGACTAAAAAAAAAGTTCCAGACATTTTAGTATCAACTCTGGTTGTTCCAGGAAATGGACTGTTCAGTTACACTTTCCCTGCTCTTCTGACTCAAGGCATAAGCCTTCAATACAAAGAAAAGGGCATAAAGAAAGGACAGATACATATAACAAAAACATAAAAATCAACAAAGCTAAACAAAAAATCCCACTAGAATGTAATAATAAAAAAAATGCATTTAATAAACAACTTAGACTTAGTTATCTCCCCCAGGTCTCATCTGGACAATTCAGGATTTTAAGTTATATTTCTTAAGTATGCTGTTCATCTTTGGTTTAATGCAGAAAAGTTTACTTAAGTTTTTACTCAAATTTAGGGTTTTTCCTTTTATGCATTATTCCTTGTAAACAAAGATGTCTCACCTCTTCTGATTCAAGAAGAAATTCAGTAAACTGACAACCCACAACAGTGAGCTGCTTAGCCTTGGCATAGTCCAGATCCAGATTGGCATAAAGTTTACTGCTAGGTTTATAGAAATACAACAATCTCCTTACAAACCTATGGAAAGAAAAAAATAACATGTTATTTTTCTGTAAGAAAAGGAATTCCTAACAGTACAAAATGATGCTGCTATAGACGGTATCTTATCACTTATTGCTTATTGGCAATAAATTTTCAGAAGCCATTAAAAGAGAGTAGCAGTTACAGTATTGGATCTATCCAGACAATTTCAAAGATGTCACTGTACAGTGCATTACAAAGGATTTTCTGTCATGACCTAAAAATATGCAAAGGAATGCAAAATCTCTACACTCTTAAAAACTGCAGCTTATTTCTTGTTTATGTAATTCAGTCTGCTCTAATTTATCCAGTGCCAAGAGCTGGGAAATAAATAAATAAATAAATAAATCTGAAAAGTATCTGTCCTAATGTTTGTGTGACATGACTTTTCATCAAATATATTAATTAACATTACTGTGAAAAATACGTTCTTATGCTCTGTTAGGAAAAGGCTACATTTATTCATTAACAGTATTTTCACTCACCTCACTTAAACATTTCTGAAGCAAAACAGTGCTAGGAATTCTACTACCAAATAGAGACTCACTGTTCAAAAAAACTTCTCTGCATTGCAGAAATAAAACTTCAGCAGAGCTTTCCCCTACCATTTATTAGTACAGAAATAAATGCATGCTTGTGCTTTAAAAGAACAATATTCTATCTCAATGTAGATAAATCAAGCATTAAGGAAATTCATACAGCACTGCCTTTCATTAAAAAAAGAATAGATAACTACCCCAGTTACCAATTACAAATGAAATCTGAGAATTTTTTTTTTCTTTCAAATGAAGGGTAATTTATTTCCTATTGGCAATGTATGTATTAGTGCCTACATTTATACATGAGCCTATCATACATGAATACAAATATATAAACACACGTATATACACTGCATGAACTATGCATCTGAAATTTGGCAATCTATGTAAAAAAATTGCAGTTTTCCTTTCCTAGTGCTTCTGTCATATGATCTGGCTAACAGTAAAAAAAAATATATCAAACATCTTCAAAAACACAAAATTAAAGGAAAAATCCTCAGCAGTGAAACTAGAGCTATTTAGCAGTTTAATTACTTTTAATTAAACAAGCAACAGCATTTTACAATCATTAAAACATGTATCCCACAATCCTGTAGAAGTTTTATACTATCTTAACTCCACATTTTCCAATTTTCTCACTGAACTGCAGCCCATCTGCACTGCAAAACAAGAACACAGTAGCACTATCCCAGGAAGGCAGGTAGAGAGGTGGGTATCACAAACAGGACTGCAGATACACCTTTAGAGAAGCAGTATTAGAAAGCCAACAGACTTGGCAAGTAATCCTTTATCACACAGTACAGACAAGCAATTCATGTTTAAGTGCAGAAAAAAAATAACAGAAAAAGTTACAAATGAAAAAAATCAAATTAAAACTATGATTACAATGAAAGCATCTCTAATGCTGGAAACACTATATAAAAACAGCCTTACTACTTTCCAGTAAAAATACGAAGTGGAACAGCCTGAGCCTTTCAGGATTTTACAGTTCTAGGTTTTCCTTCCACTAGCTTTCCATGCCTACCAATGTAAAACTACTCTTCCAAATAGTTTATTTAAATCAAATCAGTTTCTGGAATGCATGTTAAAAGTAACATCCAAAAACTACTTAGGAGCGATTACCACAAAATCACACTAATAACGTAAATATCTTAATGTCAATAGATGTGAAAGGAACCACAGCTACATTATATTCTTGGTCTGTTTTTTTGTTGTTGTTGTTATTTGATTGTTTCAAGTTGCACATGCTTCCTTCACCATTAATAGCAACTAGAAACATTTTCCTCTCAGATTTTGATGACAGATTTAATGGTACAACTACACAACCATAGATCTATTTCATCAAAAGCTGACAATTGTTCCATCAAATATTGCTGTATTAAATAACACAGAGGTAGTACAGTTTAAAATTAAATACGCTTTTGTAAAAATTGAATAATCCTTGTTAAGTGAATAGATATACAAAGTATGCACAGAAAAGAAACCACTAAATCTTCAAGTCCTGCTTGTTTAATGCAAATACTGAAATCTAAATATTTACTGTTTTGCTGCTTATGTCCAGATTAAGTTTTAGTAATGTGACATCTCCAAGGAATTGCTTACTGAAATTACAAAGAACAGTTTTTCCAATTCCTGTCTTCAAAGAAAGCCTATGTAATTTTTACATACCTGTGCAATTGTTCATCTTTATAGTTCCTTAGATTTACATTTGGCCACTAGAAAAATAGGAAATATAGCATTACATGAAACTTGCACATCAGCTGAATATTAATCACTAATATTTACTCATTTCTATTGTATTCAGCTAACATTTTGAAGTGTAAGGTTCCTTGCATCTAATATTATCAAATGAAAAAAACACCTTATTTTATTGAAATGCCCATACTTCTTGCTCCAGTAACTATTCTGTTTTTTTTCTGGGATAGAAGTGGGAATTGTTGGGTGCATGCTATGTGCAGAAATCCAAAATTCTAATGAAAACAACAAACTATGATATGCTAATGAAAAGTAAATAAAACTGCCTTACTCAGTATCTGTTCTGAAAGTAAACAACACAATTCAGTATGCATAAATGCTTCTTTAAAAAAAATTCACTATGAATCTGATTTGCTTTAAAAATTGTCATTCACTTAAATCACGTAATAAAATGATATTTAAATTCACAGAATAATAGAATAACCTGGGTTGAAAGAACCATAATGATCATCCAATTTCCATCCCCCTGCTACATACAGGGTCACCAATGACTAGACCAGGCTACTCAGACACAAATTTCTCTGTTAATACATGAAAGTTGTTCTAAAAAGAATTTCAAAAGGCCACGGTACATTTTGCTGGACCTTTCTCTTTTTTTTTCTCCTTTCTTTCTTATCTAAGCAACAGAACTACACTTTTCCAATGGGTACATTAGTATTAAGACAGTGCAATAGTCAATGATCAGTAAAACTGACTATACTAGTAACATTGGACTCACAGCACCAGACTAAGGGTGCAGACCTGTCAATGGCAAAGTCTTCATTCTTCCATGCTGACCGCTAGCACTTCTGTTCTTCTTTTAGCAATTTAAACAGCAAGTTGAGTGAGTAAAAAGGCAGAAAGGGACCACATGAGACTAAAGTAGTGAAGTGGTAAGAAAGATGATGCTCCACAGTCATAAGATTGTGACCGAGTGGGAAGAGGTGTTTAGCCACACACAATAATGAACTCCAAACACTGAAATCTGGATGCAGTTCATTCAGTCTAAAGATGGACTGCTCTGACAAACTATACAACACCAGTGCAAATTAAGATAACATTAGCAGAAATTGTAGTGGTTAGAGCTTAACCAGAAAGCACAGTGATTACTCACTGTGAAAGAGAGAAGTCCCTAATTTTGGGGCATTTAAATCAGTTTTACTGGAAACTATAAAATACACTGCAGAGAATATGTGAGATAGTAGGGAAACTGACAGCTTTACTTAGAAGCTTTTCTGCTTTAAAGGCTCAGGAAAACAGGAGCTCTTAGATGTCATTCCCATAAAATTTCCCTTATCAAAATATTACACAGCCTAGCAGTATGCGATATTTTGAAGAATGGCTTCATGATTAAAGCCTTCATTACTGAGTAAAATATGTGATTAATATAAAGTTAGTTAAATTACAATAAGAATTTATAAACAAGCAAAATTTAGTGAAGCAAAGCTACTCTGATATATATGTGTATATGTATAAATACACATAAATATACATACATAAATATATATACACATACATATATGTGTATATTTATATATATCGTTTATATATAAAATATATTAATTACATATATTCTTATATATACATAAATATATATAAATATACATATGCACACACACATTTTTAGGTTTTTATAGCAGACAGATTCTTGCTTTCTCAATCAGCCTATTTAAAAATACACAAATATTTTGGGTATTTTGCGGTAGGTTTTACTGCATGCTCATTTTTGCTTTGTTGTTGAGTATAAGCTTGATTATGTCAGTACTTCAACCATCTTTATAACAAGCTAGTTATAACAAAGACTATTGGAAAATATTTCCTGAGGGTAACAAAAGGATGGTTTTGCTATACAGAATGACAGGAGCTCCTTTGTCTTTATGGTGATGTACTGAATACTCAAAGTTTTCTTGTTCAAAGGAATTTTATTGCTCAAAAAAGAGGTAGTCCCCTGAAAGAGATAAATGTCCTCCTTGTCGGAGATCTCCTGTAACACTGTATAAAGAGACTTTAATTTTATAAGAAACTGTATTCGTTAAGTCTACACATTACTAGTAAATTGGCCAAAGCATCTGAAGCTTAACCTCTAACCCAGGTGCAATATTAACCTTCAGCTCACACTATGTGAAAGTAAACAAACACAGAAGTATGCTAAAAAAGGTAATATTTCTATATTGTTTAAACAGAAGTGTAAAGTATTAGTAACTTTAAGATCATTATGTCTCAAATCTATTTATATTCAAATAATCCAAATAAAATTTAATGTGCTTTTACAAAGACATCTGTAGATTTAATTGTAGTGTGCTTTTTCCCTTGTGCAGCTTACAGAGACTGTAGACACAGTATACTGTACATTGGTATACTATATACTGTCTATTTTATATATTTATTTATATTGTATGTAAGTATACTGTACACTGTATGTACAGTATATTGGAATTGATTAAATCACTATATTCACTGTACGTTTCCGAAATTGAGAAGACCATTATAAAATCACCAGTGTTGGAAAAGACCTCCAAGAACATCTAAGTCTGACTGTTCACCTATCACCAGTATTTCTCCACTAAACTATGTCCCTTAATGAAACATCTAAACAACTATGGCATATAGTATGGAGTTAGCAATACACAATTAAACTCTCATGTGAAATAGAAACAGTTTTTTTTCCTCAACAGGTGCTTCTAAAAATTTTATTACATCTTTTTTTGCTCACCTTCAGTATGGTCCCTATCAGATTCCAGTTCCACTCAAGATTCTCCTTATGGTTGAGAACCTGGCTGTCTCGCAGATTCATGACCAGTGCTTCTTCTGTATCCTGCAACAGAGACACAAAAACTTTTCTCATATCACTGCCATAGTTGTTGCATGATATACTTACTTTTCATGTAACACTCATCAGAAGGGCTTTGCTCCACAGTAATTTGTACCTGAGAGTAAACTGCAGGGTTGTACTACTGTGGAAATAGTAATTTAAGAGCAGAAGACCACAATGGGGCCTAAATTGCATTAAAATTATTATACACTCGCTCAAGTTCTAGAAAACATATCATGTTATCCACAAGCAAGTAAAGAAAATATTAAATGAAAAAATCTACAAAAATCATACTAATTACTCTGAATTAAATGAGAAAGAGAGGCAGTAGGATGGGTATGATGGAGTTTAAGTATCCAAAATACAATTTCAAATTAAATTCTGAAAGATTAATAATGGTAATACCTTTAAAATAACAATGTCTTTCTGCACACGGTATTGATCCCTTTTTTGATGGGTTGAGATTGCTTTCTGAATAATATGATCTAAATGAAGGCTGTAAGGTTTAGGTCCTCTTTTCTTCATCTCATGAAATCGCTTTAAGCAGTTTAGTGCAGCACTTGCTCGTCTAGTAGAAAAGATACTGTAATCAGTGTATGACAACTAAAGAATTAGTGCTATATACTAAGTTCAATTAGCATAGCTCAAGGAAGGTTTCAGCAACAATTCTAAAGCCAAAGATGCTTGTTTGATGCAAGTTTTCATACATTCACATGCTTTAGTCTTGCAGTGAAATTACACAGAAAATACTCAGAATTTCTACTGAAGAATGAGACTCGACACCTTTTCTTCTGCTCTACAACCAGCAGTGTCCTTCACACTTCACAGAAAAATATAACAGTTCAATTACAAGGGATCTAAAACATGTTGTGAAGATTAAAGCTGAAAAAGTATATAAAATGTCACAGTAGATCAACACTCTGCAGTTGAAGGGATCAGATTTAACTTGTCTGAAGTGGCATTCCTTGTCAATTCTCTTCCTCCCCTTATGACCCCTAAACTCCCAGGCATCAGCAGTGTCAGCAGTATGCTTTCTTCTTTATATCTTAACAGTTCAACAGCAGCATGTAAGAAATTTTCTAGAAATTCACAAATAGAACCCCCTTCTGCTCTTCACTCTTCCTTTCCTACCAGAGTTTTATGTGAAATACCGTGCAAAATACTCTGCAAAGAGAGTTTCAGACAAAGATACACAACAGCCATTTTTCTACTAATGGTTTAAACCAGTATATACCAAGAAATAAAATAATTTTCACCTTAAATTACATGATTTTTTAAAACAGCAATCATAATTATACTTAGCCCTAATTATACTTAGCCCTTTTCATATATTAATATTCAGTATTATTCAAGTTAGGTCATTGTTAGAAGACTGGTTTTTTTTTTGCTTTTTTGTTTTTTGTTTCTTTAAATCAAACTACTGACAGTATTTGCGACAAAAGAAAGGCTTATGTTGTGGCTTAAGCCCAATAAGCAGACATGCTTGTCTACAAAATAATATGTCTTTCTTGATAAATATTTTCACATACTAAAATCTTTTGGTGGCATAAGGGATCTTCAGAAATACAAAGAGAAAATCTGAAACTGTCTGAGAAGCAATCTACAAGTGTCATTTACAATTTTACAACAGCAGTTTGCAAAGATTCTGTAAATCATTGCTGACAGTACAACAAAACTAAATGTGAAGATAATTTATTGAAATACTGATCAAACAAGCCAACAATGGCAAAAACAAGAACCAAATTAACAGAAAGACTTTCTATTTGTATGGGAGCTGCTGAATCACAGCCTGAACCTTTGATTAGTTATCTGAGGCAAGCAGTATGTCAGCCCTGGGAGCACAGGTGAAAGCAGTTCACCTGTGCTGCAGGAAGGGGTGGAGCCAGGCTCCACCTCTCCAGCCCCATTTAAGTGCTGACTGCCAGGGAGGAAGGATCTCTGCTGAGAGATCCACTCCTTTGGAGACCTTTACTGTGAGCCCTCTGCACGGGTAAGCGTTCCACCTATTTTCTCTTTGTCTTTGTTACCCTTGTGCCTAACTCTTTATTGGGTTATTTTTGATTATACATCTATTTGACTGTACTTTTCAATTATATTATTTTTTCCTTGATTGTACACTATTATAAGTATTTATAAAGAAAAAGAAACATTCCCAGTCATTCTCACTTTAAAAAATCTTCTAAAAACAAATACTGGTAAGAAACCTGAGTTGCGGGCACACATTTTAAAGACACTGGATGTATCAAATTTTCCCAGTGTTCCTCAAACAGCTTAAATTATGTGAAGTACTCAGGAGATGGTATTTTACAATGAGAAATATCTCAGATTAAACTGCAAAATTAGTAGATGTATAAACTATTTAAAACCAGGTTAAAAAATAACTAAAAGCCACCAATTTTTAAAATTCTCAAGTTCGAGCTTTTCTTGCTCAATGAGCAATTAAAAATAGTTTTATAAACATTCAATTCAAATCAGATGCCTATATACAGCTCATTTGAATAGCATGAGTTCCAAACAGTTCCTAATGCTGCTTAACAGACATGTCAATGCAGTCTGCTACACTAATTATTCACAATTTCTGTTCATGAGTTCTTATAGTTAAATAGAACTTAAAAGAACGGATTTTCCCAGTTCCACTGTTAAAATCAACAGTGCAAACTTCAAAAAGAAGTTGCATAAAGTTTTAACAAAGGTACTACTAACACAGTGACCATTTTCATCTGAAGAAAAAGGTTTTAAGAAATGGCTCCATACCGATTTCACATTTTTGTTTTTGCTCATTTCAATAATGATTCAATAATTAGGTCAATTATTGTCTACTCAGCTACAGATAAATCAGTAGAAAAATTGGCACAAGCATTCTTAGGTTGGAAAATTTAATTGTATCAAAATGCCAAAAAGAAAACGTGAAAGAATGGACAGGTTAAATACATGAAACATGACTCAGATGTTTCTTTGTCAAACAACAGCTTATAACTAATTTAGAAAATTGATGTGTAAAAAATCCCACAGCATATGCAGATGTGTTCTGAAAATGACTATCAAAATTCTCTTTCTGGATTTCAGAATTTGTAAGTTCTTTCTGTAATACATCACTTTCAGAATCATCTACTAGAAATTATTTCCTTAGTGTCAGTGATGATTTCTATATGAATACATTTACTTGTAAATAAAGATATCCAGGATTTCAAGCAACAAAGAAATACAACGTAGGTTTTCATTCAATTACAAAAAAGGACATATTTATTTTTGTTTTTAGAGAAACTTGGAGTTCTTACAATCTTTTCTCTTTCATGATGTCAAAAGATGCTGCCATATTCATTAGCGTTGGTAAGCAGTGCAGATGATGGCTGTGAGAATGAGGAAGAATTGTGTTTGCCTAAACAAAAAAAAAGAAGTCTAGTTACTATAACTTATTACAACATTTCTATCTTTCTCTGAAGGATCAGCTTTTGAGAAAACCTACTATTTCTCATGAACGCTTCACAAATTCATGAAATTCATGAAAATATTACCAACAATAATTAGACACAATTTTGAATATTTTATCTAATTAATCAATCTGAATAACAATTTAAACTAAAATCAATTGTAGGACTCCATCTTGAATTTTTTTTTTCTTTTTTTTTTTTGCATTGGTGGTAGCTGGAAGAGGTAAAGTGCAAAAACATGCAAAGTATCAATCATGTGTATGAAAGTACTAAAATATATATGAAATCAGAAATACAATTTCAGCATGTCCATTCAATACTTTTAAACAACAAAAGATATTCACACACAAAAATTAGCAAAACATACACATGAAATCTTAACAGAAAGCGCTTTGCTTCATGTACTCTCCTTGCTGTCAATAAAGGATGTGGAAAAAAACAAAACCACTTGTTTGGCCAGAAATGTAAACCATACCACTTCACATATGACTAACAGTTCCTCAGCCAGCTGCAAAGTAGCACTTGAATGTGCATTTAAAAATATCATGTCTAGGCAAGAACAAACAGATTAAATTTTCTTCAAACACAGAGAGGCAAGAGGCATGAAACAAGGTGTCTTCAGCTTCTCTGTGCTATTCAGAAGCTATCAACAGCAGCGCATGAAGACCAATTCAAGCTGGGAGCTGTACAAATAGCTATTAAGAAGCAATCCAGCTGAATGTGCAAAAGTTTCATCCATGAAGCAGAAAGCTAAGTATCCTGTCACTAGTACCATTACAGAAAAGCTAAAAAAGTAGCAGTTTTATTTCCAAACACAGTAACAGATAAATGAATTTTCAACAACTCTAGCTTAAAAATACAATGCTTTACTGAGAAAAGGTGGAGAAATAGTGAGAGCTGGAGAGGAACCGCCTATCAATTCATGTTGCTTTTAATGTATGAAGTGTTACAAAATAAAAAAATAGCCTATTGTTTTGATGGAAAGTGGATGTCCTAAGTCCAAACAAATTCCAATCTTTACTAACAAAATAACTATTTTCAATGTGTTACTAATAAAACATACTCTCAGAAAGAAACTTTACTTACCATATGCAGAAGTTCTCCCAAAAGGATAGTTGCTCTAACAGATACATGATCATCACTACTGGTGATCACTTCTACAAGACCCTGGAAAAAAAATTAAAAAATAATTACAATATTTAATGTAGGGTGTATATATTATATCTTATTTCAATGGTTTTAACAGAAGAGTAGTAAGCATCTATTTTAATCTAATATCACCAGTTACCTCTAGAAGTCCATTGGTAATAAAAGCTGAAAGCACTAAAGCCAAGTAATTATCCATAAGATCAGGCCTAAGGAGAAAAACATAGGGAAACAGTTCAGAAAAAACATTTTTTTTACAAATTATTTCTGCATGAGAAAAGCAATTATTTTGTACACAACAAATCAAAGGCTTAGTCTGATTTTATTAAATACTCACCTTGACCTGGCTCTATGGGGTAATATAGTTTTAGCTTCAGCAGCTACAAAGCCATCAGAGAGTCTCCAGCAGTCCTGAAATCTGCTTGGATCTACAAGAAAACAAACAAAACTAATGTCAATTATAGCTCTGTATTTCAGTGTTATTAAAATAGTAGTTTTTATGAGCAGGTATCCTCAGATTTGAAACCGCAGAAAACTTTTGGTCAAAAAGGATCTTCCGTAAGTCATTCAATCCACACTACTAGACAAAGTGAGGTCAACTTCAAAGCTAGGACAAATATTTCATTTAAATATAAAAATAATGATTTTTCCTATTCAAAAACACATGAAATTTATCCAACTGAAAGTACTGTAACATTTTAAAATGTGCGCGCATATTTAGCAAAGTCACAAGTTTGCAACAAGGAACGATTTATTAATAGTGAACTTCAGAACAAGGATTAAGCTTCTATAATCAAGCCCTTGACAGACATCTGTAACTAGAATTTGGATGATGATGGCAGATGAAAGGCTCAGAATTACTCTCTTCAGGCTAACGCTTTTGTGAGGGAAAGTAGAGGACATTTTTAAAGCTTGCAAAATAAATAATTCTAAACTTAAAAGAGTAACTTTTCTTAATGTAGACATGAAAACATACAATTACGCTAAGAAAAGTAAGTTTCCTGAAGTGCACTGAGGAAAATTAGCATATATTCAATATACAGAGATACTTCCCAGTAACTTTTCTGTGTCATTCACCAACATTTCTACACTACCAATACTTCAAATACTTTGAAGACTAATAACTTGTATTGTACAGTCTTTTGTCTAAATGCTCAACTATACTGCATTACTTATCTTCTATCCAACTTCAACAGACACATTAAGAACGTCAGAAAAAAAGTGGACTTGTAGCTTGAACACTGCTAATTTGTTGAAAAAGGATTTTAAACAGGACTTCGGAATACCTCATGAATTCACTGACGAAAAAGTTAATACCGATATAATTTGCAATCCAGTGGAAAGATAATGGGTTCATCAAATTTGTAGAAGAATTTGACAGAATTCTTGTGTGAACTGGTTCAAAATACTTACCTACGCTAAGAAGTGCCTCAATAAATTCTTCTGCAACAACAGGGAGAGGAAGACGAAAAATGTCATAGAGCACCTCAAGCAGGCCTCGCTGCAAAAAAAAAAAACAAAAAACAAACAAACAAACAAAATAGGCAATTTGATACATTTAGAAAATACAGCCTTTCTGCTCACAATTAAATTAGCACTGAAGTTGACTTTTACAGTGTGCTAAAACTGGCATCTGATTTGGAGATGTTTTTTGGATTATAAGCATGTTTTCTAAAGGAATTTGGAGAAAAAGGGAAGTTTTGCTCACTTTACAATGGTGCCTTATTATCACCGCAATCTAGGAAGACATAAACTCCTCAGATTATATATATATTTTTTAGAACTGTTACTGCTGTGACCAGCAACTTCTTGGTTTAGGAAGTAACCTGGAAGAAATGCTCCTGTTTGTGTCAAACTCTATGTTTTTATCTCATTATTAAAGCCGCAATAGTTTTGCTTTGACTTACTGTCAAAGCAAAAACTGATTTACTTGCACACTACTAATATAATGTGAATTCATGCAAACAACGGACCTCCCTGCTGTCTGTAGTAATTAAATATTGTTAAATAGTAATGCAGTAATTAAACATCATAAAATATAAATGAGAACTAAATTTAAAACCAAACACAGCAGTTGAAAGCATATTTTTCTTGACAGAGCCAATTTCACAGTATTTTAGCATATTTCTAAATTTTGTTTTAATTCAGAGTAATTTCAAGATATATATAAAACAAAAGACTAAGACTAAAAGCAAGTAAACTGAAAAAAAATAAGATTATAGATTATAAATCAGTTCCAATGCCAAAAATATTCCTGCGTATACAAATATTTTGTTTACTGCCTGCTCATGTCCAACACTTTTTTCCCTTCTCCCTTCTCCATTTCCTCCTGTCAGACAGAGTGAGCTTTGATTCACACTCCACGGACACAGAAAGAGCAGGCAGCTTGACCACATGGAAAAATCACACAGGAAATTTAAGGGTCAAATAAACTCAAGACTAGTGGTCTCGTAATTAGATTCCGTGTTAGACCACTAAATTGTTTTAAAAAAAGTGTAAGCATATTAACTAAAACATCAAATATATTCCTATTCCAGTAGGAAATATTTAACACTTACCCGTATTTCCATATTTGGTATACAAAGTACCCCAATGAGAGACTGAATCCCAGAATTTCCAGGTTTGCACAGACTAATAATACCTGGAAAAAATTAATACACAACATTACCTCACCAAAAAAAGAGATATTAGACACCGTTAAACAATTTCTAGTTAGAGCAAAAGCACAGACGACAACAGTTACTAATCACTAGCATTATGTCATTTTTCATTTTCAATCAATGTTGAACAAAATCTAGTAACTTCAAAACTAAGAGATACAGTTGTGTCCTTTTTAATGTGAATTTTAGTATTTTTAAGTTATCTCCACAAAAACAATATTCACAAAGAAACTGCATACAGACAAAATCATAAACAAAGAATCAGTCTTAGATCAGAAAATGTACTCAGAACCATTAGGAGTTTCTGCAACAAAAACCGTCTTAACCCAACCAGTAATTAGGTTCCTTTTAATCTCAGATAAATTCTGAACAGCAAGTTTAAATATTTAGAACAACATTCTGTATGCATCACTTTTAGTCACCCCAAATAAGAAGGGCTCACCTTTTCAAAACAATGCATTTTATTTTGCATGAAATCTGACAGCCCCTATCATACTTGATCCTTCTACACAGTATTTTCACACAAGTTTCATTTCTTAGCATTAGAAAGAGGAACAGTTAAACTACATTTAGACGTTACTGAATACCACCTGAAATGACCATTACTGTGATTTTCAGCGTCAGTTTATACTTAAATCTCTTCATTCAAGATGTGGCTCCTGAGACAGCAAACTTGCTCATTTCCTTACTATTTTTCTTCATGTTACAAAAGAAAAAACCTTACAGAAACACACTATTCTAAAACCAAAGAAGAAATAACTAAGAAATAACTTCACATGAATAAAAAAGGGGCCAGGAAGTACTAAAAAATGAAATGAGGTAACTACTTAAATTGCATGAGTAAAAACAATTAGTTAACTTTTACGATGTGCTTTATGTGGAATGATATCCTCAAGTTCAAAACTTCCACATCACAACTACCTATGGCTAGCTCATGTACCCACAGAGATCTTTTTTTTTCCAAGAGTATTTAACAGCCACCTTCCTACTGCAATGCAGGAATTGATTGCAGCACACAGCCACTGCTGCATGCCCCGATTTCATCTGTAAGATGAAGACTGCAGTGGAGGATAAAGAACATAGCAATAAACTCTAAAGAATAACTCAGTCCAGAGAGTTAGGAAAGCAGATCTGAACAGCACAGACAGGACAGACCGGTAAAATAAGAAGAATAAAGCTAAAAAGCCAGGACAAAAAACAAACCAAATAGATGTTCAGTCTTTTTTGCTACAGGGTCTTTGGGAAAGATGACATCGTGAGGACACTTTCATACAACAAACATTAATGTCCTCTTAGCCTCCAAGAAAATAGGAGAACATGCAACTATAAAAGTATCACAGCAAATAATATATTACAAAACAGTTGTCACTTGAACTTTTCAACATTATGGTACTAGTTCTAACAGTATGAATGAGAGAAAACGAAGCAACATTCCTAACATAAATTGCTTTGCAGAATCTTCAGAATTATCATGAACTCTCCAGACTTGCACTTCAGCATCAAGAAAACACAAGATATTTTTTGAAAGGATATCTCAATGTTAAGATTTCTGATCATTTTTTTCAGAACATTACACAAATAATTTAAATAGTCTTACAATCAAAAACCTTTTATACAGTCCAAATCATTCTTAAGTACAGCATGTGCAAAGCCTATCCAAAATTTCTGTAGGAGTCATATCACTTGATTTAGTTTATTTGTAAGACTCCGACTTCGGTAAAAGAATGAGGCCTTATTACCATGTTAAGTATCATAAGATAGTAGAAAAAGCAGAGAAAGGATTTTAAAAAATACATAAATCTTTTCTGGATTCAGAAATGTCTTCTACACAAAATGTCCAAAACTACGTCCAGATTGGGATTTATCTTCAACTACACCACGTAGTAAAAGCAGATGCTAATCAATCTACTCTGTTGAAAACTTTTGCATAGATAAAGATTTCTTATTACACTGACAGTATCATTTCAAAGGCAAATTCTTATGACATAATGCTACTTTCAACATTTGTTCACCCATCAAATAAAAAGTATCACCATTAAGGCACAGCTGATACAGTATTCTGAACTGAAAACAAGGTTGCATCCTATCTATGGGGTTAGTCTAAACAAACTATTTAGGAATCCTCAAATTTGACAATATAAAAACGTTACAGGAAGGAAGTGACAAGACTGTTAGACTCTGTGACTAAATAAACCATTACATTGCACTGAAAAGTCCTTGTCAGTCAACACATAAAACAAATTAAGAAATCTTACCTGCCCATGATCGAAATGCTGCCACAATTCCCATTTTACTAGCTAGGAAACGTGCTTCTCTGTCCTCTCTGTCATTAAACAAATATGATAAGACACAGTTAATTACTGTAAAATAAACTGTGTGATTTACACAGCAGGTAGTTAACTGAAATTCTGGACAGGGTACAAAAATCAAGACTAAGAAAATTTTCACATACGTACATTTTTGTGTGCGCATATATATTTCATTGAATATGTACACATACACAAAGATTACCATTTTTAAACATTGTGTCTTTCTCTTTCAGAGGAGTTTCTGTAGTGGAAAGATTACAAACTAAGCACCTATTTGTGGTCTATCAGTGTAATCACTTCAAAGTCTCCACTGACATTAAGACTGCACCAGAGGCCTAAGGACTTGGACACTGTCCAAATCTGATAATCTACTGACATTTAATAATTTAAAAAAAAACAACAACACAAAACATTGAATATGTGAGGTTGAAAATGACTTCTGTGACCTATTCTAATTTCCTACAAAAAGAAGCAAGCTGCTGGCTATGAGAGCAAGCCAGGTAATAATAATCAGGGTTTTATCCTGTCAGGTCTCAGAAATTTTCAAGGATGAAGGCTGTAACATTTATCTGGAGCAGTCTGTTTCAACACTTGAGTAATCTCCCAGAAATCTGTTTCTCAAGTTGGAACATCTTTTTTCAGTTTCTCTCTGCTGTTTCGTGTCTTCACAATGCACCACTGACCATCTCTTCTTGATAACCTTTGCACAGGTATTAGAAAGGCTCTTCCCTAAGCTTTCCCTCTCACAATGTGCTCCTGCTCCTTGACCATCCTAAACTGAGGTCCAAAACCAGAACCAGTGGTTTGCAAGTGCAAATTGAAAAAGAAAAATGACATCCCCCTACTTTTAAACTATGAACTTTTAAAAGTAGCCCCAAATTAGCCCAACACCGTCAATCTTGTCTCCTCCCCAGGCATTCTAGTTTACTAGAACAGTTTCCCACTTAGGCTCACAGTCTACCTCATAATATGTCCTTCCAGGCACAGGATTCTGCATCTGCCCTTGCTGAATTTCATCATGTTCTTTCAGCTCACTCTTCCTGCCTGAAGTCCCCCTGGACGTCAGCACTGTCTTTTGATTCTATCAGTTCCACAGTTTGCTATCATATGTAAACTTTATGAGAGTGTACTTCATCCTCACTTTCAGGGAACTGATAAAGATGCTAAACAGTATAGTTCTCATGTTAAACCCCTGTGGTACCACTCTTATTATACGACCACAGGCACAATACAATGGCTTAATTACTGCCCCCCAAGCCTGACTGTACAACCACCAAACAGAATCTAACTCAAACATACTAACATTGCAGATATTTAAGACAAAAAGAAATCTATACCAGAAGATAGACAGATTGTGATAATTCAGGTAAAAGAAGTATTACAGGAGAAAAATAATTTTATCTTTTAATTCTTAATTCTTAACAATGTTCTATAAACTTGCACTCTAACTAGCTATCGCATTCAACTTCAAACAGTTCAGTATCAGTTCCCTGATCTGTTTTGTTACTTAGGAGAAAAAATACTTCAGTTACAACTCCATGCACACAAGTGGAAGCGCTAACACTTACTTGAGCTGTCCTTCTGCTGTGTCTGGATTATGCCTGTAGTGAAAATCTGTGTAAGGAGCTAAAATTCGCTAAACAAAAGAAAGACATGCATTACTTTCATGTAACAAAACAATTAATGGATTTTGCCCTTTCATCAGTCCCACTACAACTAGTCATATTATTCTTTCTTTATCATGCGCTTAGTTTAAAGGTTAATTGCTTTGACATTTTTCATTAACACAAAATGTGATATCTCAACTGAAAATTAAACATCTTCATTACCAATATATTGTTTCATTTCTGTCACTAAGTAAGTAAAAATGAACTCACCTCTAACTCTACATCTGCTCGCACATACTGACGGGTCTTTGGATGATTAATGAGGTGCAAAACGGTAGTTATCAAAGCTTCATTTATTCGGCTTAGCTGACAATCGATCACATTTTTCAGGATGGTACTTAAACCACCCCGAAGAGCCACCACCTCGGGATTCTGAAGTGCTGAATGAAAAACAGATCATTTCAATAGGTGATGGAAAACATCTCAAGATTTTCAGTATGACAAACTTGTCTGTTTAGCACATATATCCTTTCCTTCCAGAATACTGCTGAGATATACTTAAGGTTTAAAATGGAACTGACAGACCATAGCAATGAACTGTGATTTTTAATTAATTTTATCAACTAAAACTCTGGTCAAGCAGTCACCATCATGCAGCAATTTTCCATCATAGTTCTAACCAAGTTTCCGTATTTCTAACCAAGTTTCTATATAATAAGGCTCAGGTTTGCCTGCAAAAAAATATCAGTCCAGAAGTACAAAACTTGGATACTTGTAACTTAAAAAAAATTAGCAAATTACTTATTTCCTTAAGCCAGAAAACTATGTCCTGAAAACGCTGAAGATGTTTTGCATTGTATTAAACTGAAAATACTCTGAAACTCACATATGGAGTTCTCACAACTTCCAATCCATTAATCCTAGAAATTATCAGCTGTTTCAGGCAAATATTTAACACAAAAATACCAATTATTAAAGTACAGTACCTACAGCAAAGTACCTAAAATCTTTGATGTTTAAGAGATTTTCAGTTTAAAGCCCATATTTTTTAATTTTAATATCAAGCTAGTGACTAACCCTACAAAATAGACATTAAGAATATTTAACATCTGATTCATTAATTAATAAACAAATTCACTTTATTATTTAAATAAAAGCTATCTACTATAAACACACAAGAAAATCCCTTCAAAAACTGATGACAACCATTTCAGTTTACTTAGTTAGCTTCAATTATCTTACCTAGTTCACAGATAATGGCAATACATGCTCGAACCATTCTGTCTCTTTCTTGAAGACCATCATTTCCAACTGCTATTAAGGAATTAGTAATAGAGCTGGGGAACAACGAAGCATTCACAGTGATCATCTGTTAAAAGAAAAATATGATCTGGTTTCATTACACTGTTTTTCAAAATATATTCAGATTCAGCAGCATTGTTTCTTAGATAAAACCATACAAATAATTCCATATACAATTTGGCAATATCCTGCAAATCCTGTAACTTTTTATAGAATTCGAAGACTTTTTGAGAAATTTACTTTACCATTCTCTTCATGCATGTTTTTTTTTTAATTATTTCATCATAATAAAGATACCTACTGACAAAGAGAAGATTATAAACTGTTCTGTAAGATTAATCCATACTACAACATTCATTATACCTATTCAACTGTTAAATTTGCTAAGGCCAAAATCACGTTTTCTAGACCTGCTGCTGCACACAAAGGAAGAAAGAGCTATAGATAACAAAAAAACTACAGTCAACAAAAGATGTTGCTACACTACTTGGAAGGCAACTGCTAGATACACCCCTGAACCCTCATGTAGTATCTGATCTTAGAAGTAACAGCTAATTTCCCTTTATCATAAGCTATATAGCTACATCACAAAAAAATACAGATTTTAAATATTTCATATTGAAAAGCACAGATGAAACCAGATCTGCTTTCATATGTCAACAGTCACTAAATTAAGAAATAAAAAACAATCGCAATAAATTTAAGACAAAACAGAAGAGCTTTTATCCCCAACAGTAAATGATCCTTCATGCTACTTAAGAGCGCCTGTGCCAAAACCTTCCGCTGCTAGTTTAAGACAAGCAGAATTAAAACAACTTCTAAGGAGAAAGGCTGAATGCACACATTAAAGACAAAAACAATCAAACTAAACAAATGACATCCCATCCCAAATAAGGTTTTAATTGATGCTGAAAAATTGTCTAATTACATATTTTCAGTTTGCTAAAATTAAAAACACATATCCTACGTACTACGGAACAGGAGCATTGCTGAAGTTAAGTAGATGTATTACTAAGGGGAATAGGTTTTTGTTGTTGTTGTCTGACTTCTTTAAAAGGAAACAACGTATTTTCCTAAAGTCCACCCAATCATATCATTTTCTACTAATGAGAAATATGCAATGTGAAAAAACACTCAACAGCCACCAGACATCTACAAAATTTTTTAAGTCAATTTACTGAGATTTTCTTTCACGTTCTTTTCTTTCCAAAAATAAAAAAAGATTTTAAAAAATTGGTCTTTTCCAAAATTGTTTTGTCCTACGTTCATTCTTACAGTTCCCAGAGATGTCTAAGACATTTGTTTGCCAAAGGGGATTGCTTTTCTTTATTTGCAATGCTAAAGTGAGAAGAAATACATTTTAACACTATAACAAGTTTATTTTTAGACACAATTGAGAAACTTCTTGTCATACATAACATTATTACCCACAAAACAGGAAGCCTTAAGATAACACTCTAAAGAAAATCCAAACTCTTCCTCACCCACAGAGTCTTTCATTTTTAGAACAGCGTAGAATAACAATTAGCAACAGAAGGGTATATAATGTCTGCTAAATGCTAAAACACTTTCTGAAGCAACTTATTTTTACCCTTATAGACACTGTTAAGTTACAAAGCTCTCAGTATAAAACATTCTCATAGAACATAAATGAAACAGTATGAACATGCCAACTGTTCAAAAAAGCAAGTAAATCAAAAAATCTCCAAAGTTTTGTTATTTTTTATTTTACTACCTTAACTTACAAACTTTCTAAACCAAGTTTAGCAATAAATGCTTTTTATAGATATCAAAAACACCTCCTATTTTATTCTTCGCTTTATGAAAAGATTAAGTGAAAGAATGCATTGAAGTTTTATATGATACTACTCTTAACACAGGAATTTTTGATATCAAAAATAAGGTAAAGTGTTTGTGTTCAGTTTTATCTCCATCAATGAAAAACCAGCAGGAATTTTCTAGCCTACTCAAGACTCCCAGTCAAAAAGATTAACATCAAAGTCAGTCTTTTTCCTCATACAGTAGCATAAGAGTGTATTAAAAAAAACCGGTGACGGAGAAATCCTGGAGTCAGCATAATTGACTGGCAGATGCAGTAAGACTATATGCAGTTAAATTTTTACCTTTCGGACTAATCGAAGTGCTTGTGTTCTTTCTACTTCATTACTCTGCTGTATGTCAATGCACCTAAAATAAGAAAAAACATGTTTCGTTGTGGGTTCTCTTTATAGCACTAACTTTCACCTTAACAGTCAGCACATCGTGTGAGTATTCATGTATCTAAATAAAGGGAAGAAAGCTTATTATGAATAATTGTTTAAAAACCTCCCTTTAAGCAAGCATACTCATAGTTAGTAGATTACGTTCAGTTTATGTAATTTTCAGTTGTTTTTATTGTAAGTAAATCACTAGAATAAGGCATAACAACTTCAGGAACAATTTAGTGCTAACTGCATCTGTCATTTCAAATAAGGCTAAAGATGAGCATTTGTACTATTTCAACACACGTTCTGTCTGCTTTCAGATCAGAAAAGTGCCTTTGCCCATCAAAATTTAACAGCACACTAAAACTGAGCATGTGTGCACATTAATCCAGAAACACACATGCATTTGTATCATTGTCACAAACTTGGAAATTTTAATGAAGGAAGCAATAGAAATAATAGTAAATACATCTAGTCACCGTGCTGGCCTTATCATCTCATTGATAGCTTGCTCCTCAGTATCACTGTGGTGTCATAGGTTAAACTTACATTACAAATTCTCAAGCTTGAACTACTTTTTCCTGACTTTGTACTGGGCCTCTAAAGCACTATGGTAATGGTAATTCAAAGAACTAGAATAAATGTGACAAGGCCAATAGCTAAGCTGAAGTGCATCTACACCAGTGCAGGAAGCATGGGAAATAAACAGGAGGAGTTAGAAACTGTAGCACAATTGGGAAAGTATCACCTAACTGTTATCACGGAAATGTGGGGGGATGAAGCCCATGGCTGGAATACTCTGACTGAGGACTACAAGCTTTTCAGAAGGGATAGGAGGGGCGGAGAGTTGCCTTCTATGTTACAAGTTGATAGACTGCAACGAGCTGTGTCTGAGAAACAGGCATGATCAGGCTGAGAGCTTGTGGGTTAAACTCAAGGATTCATCCAATAAAGGGCATGTAGTGGTTGGAGTCTGCTACAGGCCAGCTGATCAGAGGAAGCCTGTTGATGAGGTCTTCTTGCTTCAGCTTCTGCAGGAGGTGTCCTGCTCACAGGCACTTGTTCTGATGGGGGATTTCAGCCATCCAGATACCAACTGGGATAGATGGCAGACAATTCAGAAGATTCCTGGAGTCTGTTGAGGATAATTTCCTAGTCCAGGTATTAGATGATTACAAATATTCAGGAAGTGGAAGTAGGGTTGTGTAGCATGGGAGGAATACAGGGCTGCTCTCTGCATGTGCAGAGATAGGACTAGTAAAGTTAAGGCACAGATGGAACTGAAGTTGGCAAGGGATTTGAAAGATCAGGGGACAGGGGAAGGGCGACAGCTGTCATCTACCTGGATTTCTGCAAAACCTCTGAAATGGTCCCTCACCAATCCTTCTCTCTAAGGATGGAGAGGTATGGATTTGATGGACTGTCCGACACATTTGTTTGGATGGACACAGCTGAACTGTTGTGATTGATGGTTATGTGTCAGGACAGAAGCCAGTCACAAGTGGTGTCCTTCATGGGTCTGTTTTGGGACTGGTGTTCTTCTATATCTTCATCAATGACACAGACGATGGCATCGAGTGCACACTCAGCAAGTTTGCAAATAACACCAAGCTGAGCAGTGCAGTTGACACACTGAAAGGAAGGGAAGCCATTCAGAGGGATCTGGACAGGCTGGAGAAGTAGGCTCACAAAAACCTAATGAGGTTTAACAAGGCCAAGAGCAGGCTGCTGCACCTGTGTCAGGCCAATCCCAGGTATTTATGCAAACTGGGGGAAGATCTCCTTGAGAGCAGTTCTATGGAGAAGGACTTAGGGTTTCTGGTGGAAGAGAAGCTGGACATAAGCCAGCAGTGTGTGCTGCAGCCTGGAAGGACAACTGTGTTCTGGGCTGCATTAAAAGAGGGGTGGCCAGCAGGGAGAGGGAGGTGATTGTCCCCCTCTACTCAGCTCTTGTGAGGCCTCATCTGCAGTACTGCGTCCAGACCTGGGGCCCCCAGCACAAGAAAGACACAGAGCTCTTGAAGCAGGTCCAGAGGAGGGCCACTAAGATGATCAGAGGGCTGGAGCATCTTTCCTATGAGGAAAGGTTGAGGGAATGGGGCTTGTTTAGCTTGGACAAGAGAAGGAGGCTCAGGGGGAGACCTCATTGTGGCCTTCTAGTACTTGAAAGGAGATACACCTGGAGAGGGAACAGCTATTAACATAGGCTGATACTGATAAGACAAGGGGGTATGGTTTACAATTAAGGCAGAGGAGGTTTAGGTTAGACAGTAGGAGGAAGTTTTTCACTCATAGGGTGGTGAGGCACTGAACAGGTTGCCCAAGGAGGCTGTGGATGTCCCATCCCTGGAGGCATTCAAGGGCAAGCAGGATGTGGTTCTGTGCAGCCCTGTCTGCTGGCTGGCGACCCTGCTCATAGCAGGGGGGTTGAAACTAGATAACTTTTGGGTCCTTTTCAATCCAGGCCATTTTATCATTCTATGCCAAAACAAATGAAGACATGAAAATTACTGAGGTTTCAACCTACTAATAATACCACATGTTTATTTCTGATTAGAAGCATTTGTGATTCAAAGACATCTTTATTAATTTTTTAGATTATTAATGTGTATCAAACATTAGAACAGCTCTGCCTTTGCATCAGAAGTTATGACTATTGTCCTCTTTTTAAAAGTTGGATATTATTCACCCTGAATTAAATAGACTTGTAAAACTACATACAAAAAAAAAGTGTAAGAAGATATTAAACCTATTCCCACCTGTCTCAACCATGAAAAACATACAATGTAAAATTTCAAAAAATTTCTATTTACAACAAGAATGGAAAATTACCGGGCAATCAGGTAATCCACTTTCAACTTTAGCACCTTCTGGAGAATACTAGAGTCTCGAATGAGATAGCGAAGGGCTCGCAATCCTGCTGCTCGCACCTCTTTTGCTTCATTTAGTAAAGCTAACCGCAAGCTACAACAAAGGAAACAAAGAGAGCAAACATTTATATAGTAGTTGGTAATTTTACCATCTGACAAGTAGGTACTACCTACTCCTTTAAAATAAAGTGTGATTTTTAAAGAGAAATATCCTCAATTAATTTTCTGTCTTTGAAATATTGTACAATCCAGAAGCTGAACCCCCATCTTGCCAAAAGATGAAGACAATGTATTAATCTGAACATTGATTACTTTTAAAATCAGTTTGTGCATCCCTGAAGATCACTATGATCTGTATACGACATGTTATTTAACAAAGCAGCTGAATACAAGAATAATCCTGAAAAAGCATCCCAGATCAGTTAAAATTTCCAGGAAGATACACAGGTAGGCAGGATTTCCTCCTCTGCTACACTGTTAACTCCTAAACACAGATCCTCACAACATCTTGACAATGCACTGGGACAAATTTGTGTCTTAACTAATTAATAAGCTCTTCTCTCTGATGGTAGCACCAAATGTTTGTGTGAAATATTAAATTAAATGAAAAATACACATTACATAGCATAGATTTGTGAACACCTCAGCAAATAACCAGAGCACATTTTTACCTACAAATATTTTGAAAATACTGAAAAAGTATGCTACTTGCACCAGTATAAACTATCCTAAACATAACTGTCATCACAGTGTATATCATAATACAGCAGGTTTGGTGGCTTTTGTTTTTTGATTTTTTTTTTTTTTTTAAGTAAGAAGGAAATGCTCTGAAGACCTCCAGATATACAGCATGATAGTATTAAGTGGTGGTCCATCTGAAGGCCCTTAGTACATTTGCCCACTACCCTTAACTACAAAGGAAGAAAATACTCTTAGCCACATATTTTCAGCAAACATCTGAGAATGTAAACACTTCAGCCAGTGAGATGGAATTTCAACCTATACTAAGAGATTTGTTTTTTTTTTTTTCCCCCTGTTCTTATTCTAAAATGGTCATGCATGATGATCAACCATTTTGAGGCCAAGATCTTCTGTATCTTTCTGGAGATCAATTAGTCAGTCCAAGTAGAAGTCACTTCAACAGTAACCTACTCTATGAAGTATCTAGACAAAATAGAAAGGTTGATGTACCACATGGAAATAAAGACGAACTGATTATTACTTTCTATATCCATCAGGGAATTATTTCAGGAAGACCATAATTACTGTAAAATCAAATATGATTTTTCACATAGAAGTTGAGTGCTACTAATTGTCTTTGCTTACTTTAAGCTCAGTTAGTAGAAAATAAGAAACAGATTTTAAATACTGTGAGGTTAGGAAAAATTCTTCCTGCACGAAAGCAGAACTAGGAGTTATTTCCAGAGTCATTCAGGCAAAGCATACAAAAAGAAGGATAAGCAAGCTTCAGCTGTCTTAAGCAGATAATAGGTATTTCTTAAGTTACAAGTCATCCTTTGTTTCCAGTATTGCAGATTTATAGAGATGGATGTAAGAGAGAAGCACACACAACTCACTTCTTCCAAATAATACTCTTATATTTGGACTTTTACTTTATTATTTAGAATTGGTTTGGATATTTCAGTTTAGGACACTCCAGAGTTTCCTCGTAACAGAGAAAAGTATGCATTTCTGAAGAAAACAACATTGTTGCCACCCACGATGTCTCTTAAGACAGCCAAATACTGTTAAAGGATTTTTATCCCATGAAAAGTACATTTACTTTTATATTTGAGAGGAAAACTTTTCTTGAACAACAACAAAAATCTTTCTCTAAAGTTTTTTAAAGCAATAATGCTTTGACAGCTTGTTCTACAACTCACAAGAGAAGACAATGTTAATTTGTAGACAAGAATTAGTTGAAAAAACTACCAACAGTGAAACCACTGGACAACACTATGAAGTTACCCAAAAGCAGAAGAGGCATACTGTTATTTAAAGAGTAACAAAGCACTGAAAATGCAGACTGCCTGAAAGACATGCAAAATGAGGTGATCTGAGACAGCCAGCACAACTTCATCAACAGTAGATCATGCCTGACCAATCAATCTGGTGACCTATGACAGTGACTGTATTAGGGGACAAAGGAAGATATGGTCCTTGTGTATAGTCCAACACCACATCCTCATCTCTAAGACAGAGACATGGATTTAAAGAGTGGTCTATTAAGAGAATAAGAACTGGTTAGATGGTAACAGTCAGAGAGTTGTCATCAATGGCTCTATGTCCAGGTGGATGCCAACTACAAGTGGTCTCCTCTAGGGGTCTGTCTTGGGACTAGCACACTTTAACATCTTGATAAATAACATACATAGTGAAATCTAGTGCAATCCCAGCAAGTTTACAAATGACAGCAAACTGAGTGGTACAGTAAAAGGAAGGGAAGGGATGTCATCCAAAGGGACCTGGATGAGCTTCTCATGTGGGCTCACATGAACCTAATAGGTTCAAGAAGGCCAAGCATACTAGGGTGGGTCAATCACATATATGTACAGACTAGGGGAACTACTCATTGAGAGCAGCCCTGCAGAGGACTCTGAGTTCTTGGTGGGTGAAAAGCTTGACACGAGCCAGCAGTGGACATTTTCAGCCCAGAAGGTCAACTGCATCCTGGGCTGAAGGAGTTGCCAACAGGGAAAGGGAGGTGATTGTCCCTCCATCTGTTCTCCCCACAAAACGGCCCATGTGGAGAACTGAGCTCAGAACAAGGTGGAGCTCAGCTCACGAAAGACATGGAGCCATTGCACTGGGTCCAGAGAGAGACCACAAAGGTGACCAGAGGGTTGGAATGCCTCAGCTATAAAAAAAGGTGACAGGAACTAGCCGTTTTCAGCCCGGTAACGGGAGCTTATGAACAGGAAGGAGGTCAATTCTTCACACAGACAGGTAGTGACAGGACAAGGAGTTTTATACAAGAAGGGAGATTTGTGTGAGATCTTAAGGGGGAACACCCTTTACTCAGAAGGTAGTGAGACACCAGAGAAGCTGTGGATGGCTGATGACTGCAGCCATTCAAGCCCAGGTTGGATGGTGCCCCAGTCAGCATGATCTAGTGGGTGGCAACCCTGCTCATGGCAGGCGGTTGGAACTAGATGATCTTTAAGGTTCCTTCCAATCCAACCCACTTTACAGTTAGCTGACAAAGTCCTAAATTAGAGGCTTTAAAAATCCATCAAGCTCCAATAAAAACAATCACATATAGAAAACCACAAGGCCAAACCAAAACCTTTCAATTGAAAACAAAGTAAAGAAACTAAGGCATCAGCTGATCAACGATCAAACCACAAAACCTGAGAAAACATTGGGCACAAAACACTAACTTGACTTTTTAAAGCCAATAATCACAGAAGAAAAAAGGAAAAAGAAAACCAGGGAGGGGAGGAGTGTTAATAACATAAACATATATGTATGTGTGTATGAACATATCTGTGTTCTCATGCAGAGAATTTAAAAAATGAATCAGATCTACTAGAGAACCAGAAGAGGAGAAAGAATGAAGAAAATGAGAAGGACAGAAGTCTGAGAGAAACATGCCTCCTTCATATTAAATCACTGCTCTGCAAGGAAATTTCTATCCTATTGCCTTTTTTATTATACTGAATGTTGGAATAAGAAATGAAAATGGTGGAAGAGCAGAAAGAAATCAGGAACTATTACATATGAAGTTTGATGGGCCAGTGTGAGGTGTTTGGAAGAACATCTACATGAAGTATCTTCATGTATTTGTTAACATTCTATTATAAAACAGTAGCAGTCACTACAGAAGAAAAGGTAACAAACTTGTCCACAGAAAGGATTCCATAGTTCATCCAGGCAACCATCAGATATTCTTTAAAGAAAACTAGCTAACCACATGAGGAAAAAAAACACAGCTTATGCAAACCAACTTCTGGTAATCTTTTGAAATACCTGAAAGGAGTTGCTACAACAGTATATTAAAAAGGAAACACTTCCCTAACATAGTAAACCCGACTTTAACACAAGTTGTTGAAGACTGAAGAAAGGAATATACTGACATTTTAGGGTGATGAAAAGTGGTCACATAAATCAACAGAATGAATGCAAAGAGCTAAGATGTATGGAAGACTTCTGTACTGACGAATTTTATCCTGATTTTTATTCTGTTAAGTATCAGGTTCACAATCTCCTTTGAAAAACAGCATTTAATACACAATTCATAATTTGGGAAAAGACTATGAGAAAATTACAGATAGCATTATGTTAACTAGAATAGGATAAGGCTATAAAATTTTTCGTAACTTAACAATTACCTGTATCTAAAACTAACAAGATTATGAAAATTCAAGATTGCTGAATTTGAGATAATGCAAAGGATTTTGAAGCAGCCATCAGATCAACTAAGCGATTCTAATCTGCACACTATGCGCATATCTGACTAAAAGCTGAAGAGACATTATGATGGTATAAGGAATAAAAGCTTAACAGCATTCTACTTGCTCCAGTGTTTTCAGTGTCACTAGAGAAATTAAAAACTTACTAAGATAGCATTAAGACCGGTTAACTTTAATACTGACAAAAAATATGGAAGGACTAACAAAGGACAAAAGTAGAAGGAATATTCGCTGCCTACCACAGCTTCATTCTAAGATTTATTTCCTAAATTGCCTCATCCCCATTCTCTACAGTAAAAAAAAGTTACGGTTTTGACAAGTTTCAGAACCCATCAGATAACTGTATTATGAACTTCAAATGACCAAAGCCTCTCGGTATGCTAAAGACCTCAAAAATTTGAGGCCTACCAGCGTTCCATGCTCTTTATGGCTCAAGATCTCTGCAAAGTTATCAATGGCCTGATGCTCTGGAAACAGCAAGACCAATCTACACTGAGAATGACAATAAAACATGTCAATATTATCTCCATCTGCTGGCAGGAAAGAACTATAAGGTACCTAGACTAACTAAAAAGAATGAGTTCTAAAAATCAGATCTTCTAACTCAAGAATATCTGTAGTTACTGCAGATTACCGTCCAGACTACAACCGTCCTTAATTTCGTTAAACGTTCTGTCAGGATTAATGGCACCAAAACCTAAAATTTTATAGGAAATGTATAATTTTTCTTGAAATCTTTAATTCCCTTCCAGTGTAATGTTTTAAAAGTTAACCATTTATACTCCACATATACAAAAATTCATACAGAATTTCTTGTATCCAATTAACTCCTTACATTCAAAATGAATTTGTTCTCTACTACAAGATTAGCATACGAAAATCTAAGGCAAAGTTAAGAATGTCAGCAGAGCAAGTTACAAACTTAAATTATTTCCAAAATAATATATGTAGCTCAAGGTCACAATCTACACTCGCTAGAAAGTTTAGCATTTACAGCTATTTTTCTTTTCTCCGTCTGCTGAGAATAAAGTACTTTTATCCAATTGTGTCAGGATTAGCAGATCTTTGAGTTTTTTTTCTTATAAAAACAAACAATATTTGCATAACCTTTCCAGATTTGTATTTTAAAAATGTGTGGTAAATTTTTAATTTTGAAGCTATACTCTCCAGTGATGTTTTGTATCAACACAGAACACCACAGCAGATAACAGAGATGAGGAGATTATTAAGTACTAAAGTTTTAAACAGCTAAATATGTATCCACAAAAATATAAGCATTTAAAATAACATTCAGCTTAATTAGAGAAAGTCAGTTCTATTTAACAAATATTCATACTTATGTTTTTTCCCCTTTGCCTGAAAGTGTACTATATACTTCTGATTTTACACAATAAAGTGTTCATAAAGTGTACATTCATATCACATTTTATACACGCTGGAGCTATAAAATATCAGGGTCAAAAAAACAAATAAAGTTTATTTAACTAGAATTAAATCAATCAAAGTACCACAGTTTTACCAAAGTATTCTAGTAGCATCCCTGTTTTCCGTGTAACTTACCATATTATGATTCTGTCATATGTAAAACCTAGCTTTTCTTCAGCATGGCCAGTATTACAAAGAAGCTGAAAAAAAAAAAGCATATGTTACTTACAACTCTGTAAAAAGTCACTGTATAAAATGTAAGATATTTGGTAGCACTTCGCAAGTAATGCAAGGAATTTCATTCATCACAAGAGGAAGCATTCCAAAAAACAGACTTCTTGATTATTTTTGCTGCCAGTATTCTGTTTCTATATACATGAGATGCAGAAGACATACTCCTCTTAGAAGAGAAATGCTTGCACAACTGTATAACTTGCCTACTGACAGATTTTTCAACTCTACTTTCAAATGCTATGTTTCAGATTGTTCCTCAGCTGCTCTCAGGCTATCTGTAGAACATGTACTTATTGTGCAACTGGTAACCTCAGCAGAGATTAGAAAGCCTAAAGAATGCAAAACATTTGCATTGAAAAAAACACAGCTAGGATAACAGTTTTGAAGCAAAGCTAGACAGACACAGATTGTCCACAGCAGCACAGGCACAAAAAAAGGAGAAACTGAAAATGTGTCCCACAGCAGATACTCAGCCTGACCTCCCAAAAATTCCTCAGGGTTTCCAATTTTTGGTAGCTCTAAAATAAGTGCAAATGTTGAATGTATACCTCTAAGCTGCAGGAACTTCTAAACACTTCAAGCTCATTTGTCAGTTATGAGGCTTAATTTTTATAAATGCAGTTTTCAAGGCCAAAACCATTCTCAAAAGGAGCAAATCAACTGCATTTTATGCTTTAACATATCGAGAAGAAAAACTTATTCAGGAAAATCTGATATTGTTCTCCTTCACATGAGCAGCAAAGAAGTTCCTAGACATCTTATTTACTGCCCACTCCTAAAATAATAAAACAGTACTATGGCCAAGTGTGAAAGCACTAGAAATAAAGGACTTCTAAAAACTCAAGTGCAACAGTTCTGCAGTTTGCCCCTTTCTTTTGAAAGAGATACTCATCAAATTCTAAGTCACGGAAGTATTAACAGTTTTCCTCCATAAGGATGGTCAGTGTTTGTGCAACTAGTGAATACCACAGGAATTATTAAAATACAGCAAACACTGCCTATTTATTATTAATTCAATTTTATTAGCACAACAGTCACTCAAAATTGAGGTATTTTAATTTTATGCTCAACAAAAACAAATTCTTGCAAAGACCACATTATGTATTAAGAAATATTTTTTTATTCTGAGAAAAATGCACAACAACGATACTGAAAACCAACACTGTTAGTGAGAGTATTGTAGCCCAAAGATGGAGCTGATCAAGGCCAATTTAACAAACTAAGTTAAACGTAATCTTGCCAGTTTTCCATTTTTCTTAGCAGCGGCTATAAGCAGAAATAATAAAACATATGGAAAGTTATTACACAACCAGCTTCCCCCACCTCTCGATTTTAAATAATAAAACTAGGCAATGGCATGCCTTAACTGGTTGTGACAATATGTGAAATCCTACTGTCAATCTGTTTTTATGCCATATTGCTGGACTGCCTAAGGCCACCACTGCTGTCTTAGCATTTCTATTGATATCTCATGAACTGTAAAAATTGGCTGGCAGAGTGTAAGCAAAACAGTGTGAGACGACAGCAAGTAAAAACAGTCTCTTGTTCACTTCAGACAAGTTCATCAGCAGTCATTCAGCTTCAGTCATTATATATCTAGACCTCTCCCCCTGATTCTCCCCACTAACAAATGAGAAAACTGAATTTAACATACACCAGACCACTTTCAGCAGCCTTTTCCCTACGTTCTGACATATGAACAAGCTGCTTATTTCAATGGTTCTGAAGACCAGTCTCAGAATATACCCCTATGAAGGCATAGTTCCATTTAACATGCAAAGGGAATTATAATTACAAATGCAGAAATTTTACTTAAAAAGCAGTTGGTCCTGGTAGTGGACTGTCATTTCAGGTAATCTCAAGCCTTACTACTGGATGAGATTTCATTTTTTTCTTCCATATTCTTCCATAAACTAGAAACAGCATTGCAACTGATGTGTGCACAACAGTAGGCAGCAGAGAAACACATATCCTGAAGTGCCGCTATACACTCAGTTCTCAATTCGCAAGACTAGACTAGAGCTAGTGCAAAATAACTGCTCTCTGTCAAACACATACAGTGTAGCTATTAGCCCCTTGGTAACGACTGTTTTCAACAGTTTGATCTTAGTTTGAAACTCAGTTCTAAAAACTGATGATATTTTGTAACTTCAGGAAAGTTTAATTCCTGTATGAATTTCTGAATATGATAATTGTTATCAGCGTGTGCATGCATGCGAAAAACCCCTCACAAGAGAATAAATAGTTAAAGCTAGCTGGAAAAAAAGTAAACACAAGACTAGCTACTAGTTAGTTATTCTCACTCCAACAGGTTGCCATTATTTAAATACTGGATTTCTTTAGAATTTGCACAGTATCATGTTCTTACAGGATTATCAGCTAGAAAATAATTTGAAAGATGGACAGAAGTTCAGAATTCAAAATCTTTCACTGATTCAAAAGGAGTGCCCAAATCAGATAAGAAAATTCAATTAAGTGAGCACCGTATGATAACAATCAGACTACTACACATTAAGAGTCACAGAAAAACTGTGATGAATCCAGCAGAGAAATACAAACACTCCAGAAATGACATTCAGAGCATCAAATATGGAGTATGGTAACAATTTTCAAAAGTAGGTAAGATTTATGAGTTACAGTAATATATAACCTAAACAATTTGAAATGTTATTGTTAAATATAAGGTAGTTCTATTAAGACTGTTTTATTTGCAATAGGCATATATCATGTTTGAGAGCAAGTGACTTTATTTTCTACTTTGCAGGCTACTCTTAAACTGCATAAAGAACAAAATTTGGGGCTCCACATTTCGAGACCAAACATACTGGACTAAGTGGAGCAGCAAAATATATACAGGAGACAGAAAATACAATGATTGAGTTTTACCTAAGGAAAAAAATACTTGTAAAGCAAGGCCGGATTGATATGTTTTTAAAAGGGAAGAAAGTTACAGAGGCTGCTTATACATAAGATACTGTTCAGCTGGTCTGAACGCTTTGGGCATTTGCTTGGTTTTAGAAGTCTGGTCTGAAATATATTTAAGGCAAAATCTTTCTACTTTCTTTCCACTTCACTTTCAAGTAACATTACGCAGATGAATGAATCTGGACCTAATCAGTAATTTTTGTAGTTCGCCCAATTCCTGACAAAGACAAGTATGCAAAAGGCCATCTGTACCCTGGGTTAATCAAGAGTAGAGCAACCCAGCAGGACAGGGGAGGTCAATTCTGCCCCTCTACTCTGTTCTTTTAAGATACTACCTGGAGTACTGTGTTCAGTTCTGAAGCCCCCAACACAAGGAGGACATTGAGCTGTTGGAGCAAGTCCAGAAGATGGCCATGAAAATGATAAGAGGACTGGAGGGAGAGGCACCTCCCATACGAGGACGGGCTGAGAGAGCTGGGGCTCTTCAGTCTGGAGAAGGCTCCGGGGGGACGTTATAGCAGCTCTCCAGTACCTGAAGCGGGCCTACAAGGAAAGCTGGGGAGGGACTTTTTATAAGGGCAGGTAGCAACAGGATATGAGGAAATGGCTTTAGACTGGAAGAGGGAGATTTAGAATAGATATTAGGAATGGTGGTGAAGCGCTGGAACAGGTCACCCAGTGAGGCTGCAGATGCCTCCTCCCTGGAAGCATTCAAGGCCAGACTGGATGCGGCTTTGAGTACCCTGGTCTAGAGGGAGGTGTCCCTGCCTATCGCAGGGGGTTGGAATGAAACGATCTTAAAGGTCCCTTCCAGCCCAAACCATTCTATGATTCTATGATATATTCCTAACTGTAACGCTTAACAGTTAATACAAGTTTGTAGGCACAAGAATTATCAGAACACAAAACATCTTCTTTTACCCTGACAATGTTATAGTTCACTAAAATGGCAAAAACTACCCTACCATTTAAATTCATGTTTTTTGTATTTACATATATACACGTGCATATGATCTGTATTTTGCATGTGAGAACTGCCTACATCTAAAATTTAAAGTTTTTGATATAATGGTAAATTAATGGGGATAACACAAAACAGCTATGAACGGATGATTTAATACTAGCATGAAACAATTCTTACTCTAGGCCAAGCAGTGACTAACTTACGGTGAGGGTTGTGTTTTTTTTTTTGTTATGTTTACTGTCAGCTATGAGTTTTTCATGCTACTTGGATGAGTCATAGCAATATGAGCAACACATCAACATGTCTTAGATACAGTAGCTGAAAACAAAACCACAGGAGGTCAACAGCATACACAGACTAAGCGCACAGACTCTTTCCATGTTTAAAATCGACAGAACAGCTATAGCAACTAATAAGTAAAATTTGGTATTTTTCCATATGTCCAAAATGCTATTATTACAATAATTTTTGAAATACAGATTGAATCACAACAGTAACATCAATGAAGAGGTCACTTAGCAGATAAGTCTTACTAGAAAACTTTATGGAAACTACAGACTCTTGATTTAGACCCATTACTTCTTCATGTTTGTTCCACAGCTGAATATCCCTATCAGTTACATACTTTATCAAGAAATACCAAGTTTTGTTCATAATGGTATTATTACATTCATCCAAATAACTGTCAGTAATTACTGCATTCAGACCTTATGATCTTTGGGACAAGAAAGACCTTAAAATGACAAGCAGAAAACAAGACAATGCAATAGTCCATGAGTCAGACAGACACAGATTTCAGGACAGCCCCCAAACTCAGCCCACTCTCTATCAAAATCCAACAGAATGCTCAAAAGCTAGCAGATACACAGAGCAGCAGAGACTCATTAGACAATAAATCAAAAAGTTTTTGAGCTGACTGATAAATTTTTGTATTATTTATGCAATTCAGCTGCTAGGGTTCAGATAAAAAGAATTATGTTACATTTTGTCTTGAAAAATGAAACTGTCTGTGAATGAATGAAAGTGCCACAAAATCTGTTTCTGTTCTTTTTTTCCTGTTAATATTTAAATAGTGTTGGCTTTAAGAATTATAAATCCCTCAGATGCTAACAGGGAAACAAACCTTATATACTGCAAGATTCTAAGTGAGTACTTCAAATACAAAAGATCTTTTCAAGTAAGTAAATACAACTGTACTGTTCCTTTCTGGTTTTCAGTAATTCATCACTTACTACTCACTGGGGTGGGAAAAAACCTGCAGAAAGCACCATCAGGTTTTGTTATTAATCAGTATAAGATGGGAAACTACAAGGCGGTTGCCTTCGCTGGATGGCTTTATAAATCAAAGTTGCTTAAGCAAAGACAGCTCACTGAAGCCAGAGGCACATAACATTCTAAACCACTATTATAACTGCAGGTGCAACCGTCCATTTATTAAAAGGTCAAATCCTCAGTTTTCAGGTCAAAATTCCCATTACTTAAATAGTGATAAAGGCATTTCGAAAGTTACATGATTGTTTTTGCCCAGTACAGGCCAGGCAGTCCTCCATAAATCATTTTATCTTCAAAGACACTGCTTCATGTACTAGCTGACAAGTAGCAGACAAGGAGAAAAAAATTGAGAACAAAATATTCTTTTCAATACTCTGAATATCAATCAGAACCATGAATGTTATGTCTTTGAGTAGAAAATATAAATGTTGTATGCTTGTAAGATGAGAATACTTCATGGTCTGCAATCAAGAAGCCAAGGAATTGAACACTAAGGTTTTTACTATTTAGTAGTACTAACTAGTATTTGATGAATTAAATACAACTTTCTATAACACACCAGCATACTTTGCACAGTAACTACACACGTTGCACTAGTTAAAACTTCTTTCGAAAGAAAAATAGAAATATAATTCCATCCAACTCTGACACACTAATTTCACACTAAGTATCTGCCATAAACCATCACTCTTGGGAATAAAGAAAGAAATCCTACTTACTGCTCACCACAGTTATTTTAATATATATATATTTAAGTTATCTAGCTTCCGCATAAAATCTTGGGAGTCCAGTTCAGTAATTCTTTAATAAAATTAAACAACCTTAAAATAATTTTGTGTATTTGTACTCTTGATAACATACAAATAAAAGAAAAAAAAATCCTTGAAAATCTAGTCTCTTTTATGGGAAGAAATCTAAATGTACCTCAGATACCTCTGAATTAATGCAAAGTTTAAAGTCAACCACAAGGTCTGCCAGGAAAGTCATGTTAACTTGTTACTAGTTTTCACCTGAATAGAAGTGCTCTGTTCCCTATGACCAGAACACTAGAGCAGTATTCCTTTGAAATACAACAGCTACCCAGTCTCTGAAGGAAAAATTGGGTCAGCAGGAAGCAATTGTTTCATGCTAACATTTTCCAGCCATTTTGTTGCTTTTTAAAGTGTAGTAGCATTCATCATAGGAGAGTTTTGATTTTATAGTTCAGTTTCTTTTTCATATTATTTTATCCAAAATACACTATTAAAAATGTCAGAACTACTTTCCCTACCCACAGTATAAAAATACAGGGTGCCAAAGCACTGGCTGACCAGAGAGGCTGTGGACTCTCCTCCTTGGAGATCTTCAGAGGCCATCTAGACATGATCTTGGCTACCCTGCTCTGGGCATCCCTACCTAACAAGTGGTCAGAACAGATGGACCCAGAGGTCATGTCAACCTCTATTTTGTTATTACAGACTTCCACGTGGATCACTAAATGCTAGAATACACAGACAAATGAAGTTCATCAACACCAGTAAGATTTCAAGACAGAATGCAGACATCCTCAGCTGCTAACTTATCAAACAAACATATCAAACATTCTACTGCCTTCCCCATACTTCTGTTTCACAAACAAGGAACTGAGACTACATCAATTCATAGTAGCAGATGAGAGTGCAGAAGTGAAATAAAAATCTCCCCCCATCCCCAGACTTTTACTCTTAACCACTAGAATGAAAAGAAACATCCTTGGTTCTTCAACAAAGGGCAATCTGATCACCGAGGTTAGCTGCTTCAGAGACCGTCCCAGTCAGAAGCACAGCGACTGACCAGGAGGTACTGGGGGGTTTCAGTCGGTTCCCTCATCCAGGGATCCCCAAGACAACAGAGCAGCCCAGCAGCTCTTGTGAGAACGGCCGACGTGGCGTGGGTGCTGCCGGGGCAATGGCTCTGCACCCACACCCCCTGCCTGGAAGAAGCCTCCCGGAGAGGAGGAGTCAGGGTGTGAGAATCACGTGGGCTGTTTTAACGAGGAGAAACTGTGAGCCACCTATCCACAGCGAAGAGGGTTGTTACCACTGTGAAGTGAGTGATATGTGCGGGGGCTCCCGTTAACACATGGCAGTGGGGCGAGGGCAGAGCCAGCACTACTGGCAGCAGGGCGGTGCTGATCATCACACCCCATGAAGGCTGCCTAGCAGCGTTAGTGAGCCTGCTGGTTTGCCATGCCTGCAGCCCAGCCGAAGGCTTACGCTGCAAAAACTGTGGAGATCCAGACAGTGGTCCCATGTTCATGTAAAAGGAAGACTGAAGCCAAGAAGAACGTGGAGACCCAGACTGAGGTGCACACACGATGCTAGCGTACAGGTCACTGGCTGCGATGAGTGCCAGAGCCTGGCCTTTGCAGTGCCAGGCGACAGAGGCAGCACTTGTATAAGACGTGACCAGCGAAATGACCTCCTCAGCCTTGTGGTCATCCTGAACATAAAGGACTGTGAGAAGGAGACTGACTGGTGGTACCAGTCCCTATCAGCCTGGACACCTTGGCACACAGCAGAGGCTCCACATGGAGCACATCACCCTCTGCCGACCTGCAGGTGGGAGAGGGGAGCCGGCCGGCAGACAGTGCTGCAGTGAGCCCCCTAAGAACAACAATGAAGAATTGGAGGGTGTTGGGCAGTGGCAAAAATTGTGTAACTCTCCTAGAAAGGCACCTGGGTGATATTCAACAGACAGTGGTGGATCCCCTGCCCAGCCTCTGCCAAGCAGAGCAAGGCAATTTGAGAGAAGAGGTGTGGAAATGGATACTGACTCAGCAAAGTGGGCATTCCCCATTCCAACCATCCTCGGCTCCCCAGGTACCTCTGTGCAATAGGTTTGAGGCCCTGGAACTCGAGGGAGATGTGAGTGGGGGTATGGAAGAAGGTCCACCCCTAAGATTGCCTCAGGTGAAGCAGTTAACCCCACGCCTTAAAACAGCCTCTGCCCAGAAGGGTGGCTATTGTAGGCAAATCCCTGCTGAGAGGAATGGAAGGCCCTATATGTCAGCCTGACCCTACACCTAGGGAAGTGTGCTGCCTCCCCAGGGCACCGGTCAGGGACATTTCTAGGAAACTTCCTGGACTGATTCACCCTTCTGATTATTACCCCTTATTGATAGTTCAGGCTGGCAGTGATGAAGTCACTGAAAAAAGCCTGAGGACTATCAAGAAAGACTTCAGGAGACTGGGGCAGGTAGTTGATGGAGCAGGTGTGCAGGTGTTTTTTTCTTCTACACCTTCAGTGGCAGGGCAGGATACTGAGAGGATCCAAAAAACCAACCTCACAAATAAACGGCTTAGAAGTTGGTGCAAACACAGGAATTTTGTTTTTTTTTTTGACCACAGGGCAATTTACTCACCACGTGGCATGGTGGCTGCAGATGGAAGCATCCTGTTTCCAAGGAGTAAAAGAATCTTAGCCAAGGAACTGGCAGCACTCATCAAAAGGTCTTTAAGTATGAAGGGGGGAAGGGGACAAAATGAGGGCTGCTGGGGTTGAGTGGGTCATTCGAAGGCTCATACCAAGCTTGATAGGCAAAAAGTGTGGAGTATGAAGGGATGTACTAGGGCAGGGGGATGCTGCTGTTCTAGGGGATCCTAGATCCTCTGTAAAGGTGGTGAAACGGAAAGCCCAGCTGAAGTGCCTTTATACCAGTACATACAGCCTGGGAAATAAGCACGACTTTGAAAAGTCGTGGCTGTCAGGTGAGGTCCGGATGACTGGAGGAAGGGTCATGTCACTCCCATTTACAAGAAAGGGAGCAAGAAGGACCCTGGGAACTACAGGTGGTGAGTCTCACATCTGTGCCTGGGAAGATCATGGAACAGATCATCCTGGATGACATGCTTGATCACATGAGGAATGAGACAGCCAGCACGGCTTCACCAGAAGCCTCTCTGGAAGAAGGTCATGCCTAACCAACTGGGTGGCCTTTCTATGATGCAGTGATGGCATCAGTGGACAAGAAAAAGGCGACGAATCTCATTTACCTGGACTTGAGCAAGGCCTTTGACATGGTGTCCCACCAAATCCTTATCTCCAAATTGGAGTGATGTGAATTTGATGGTTGGACCACCTGACAAATAAGAAATTGGTTGTGGATGCCCCATCCCTGGATCCACATCAAGGTCGGGTTGAATGGGACCCTGGGCAACCTGCTCTGGTATTAAATGGGGAGGTTGATGGCCCTGCCTGTGGCTGGGGGGGGAGGGGGGGGGGGGTGTTGAAGATTCAATATCCTTGAGGTCCTTTCCAACACGGGCCATTCTGTGATTCTGTGACAGTTCCAACCACAATACATTTTGCAACTTTTACTGAACTTCATTACTTGATTTGCAATTCAAACAAAAATTGGAGGAGTTTTCAAAATTAAACGTACAAATTATATGCTTATATTGGCCTCCCTGGAATATCTGCTTTGTAAGTGCTAAACAAATGCTAAACACCAAAGATTAGGATGACTGCCTTGCACAAGATCATTCTGATTTAGGATCTAACCCAGTTATGAACTACAGTCTGTCTTCAGAAGTCAAAGATGCAAGTCACTTTTCAGAAACTCTTCATTCCTTGCCACTGTTCAGTTGACAAAATTATTTGATATTTCTGAATGCCTTTTCCAATTTTAACACTAAGTCAGTATTAAGAATAGCAGCTTTTCAAAATATTTCAGCATGAAATCATTCAAAATTAACTTCATAAAATAATTTTTGGTTCATCCTTTAATTACATTACTTATAGGTAATTAGCATCTGTTGACTTTCAGTAGTAAAATCGATACTGTTTTAGGCTCCATTGTTTCAAATGCTGACTTCTCACAAAGAATTATGCACCCGGCAACCTAAATCCAGCTCTTTAGTTTTAAGGTAGTTACAGAATTTAGAGGCAATTGAATTTATACATTTCCTGATCAGCACAAAAATACATGACCCTTTTATTGCAGTTTAACAGTGGCTTTCTTGAACTAGTTTGGAATCTAAGTAATAATAGCAGCTGGTTTTGACACTAATTTGTCAGTTAGTGGATGCAGATGCAATTTAAAAAAATGACAAAAAGATTTTACTGTAAATAAGCATAGTTTCTCAGCAAATGCTATGCGCTTTCATGTACTCTGAAGCAACTCAAGATAAAGTACTTACTTTGTTATTAAAACACTAAAGGACAAGTTTACTTGCCATCTTAAGTTTGTTCACAGCACTCATGGTCCTGCCAAATGTATCTCATATGCTATCACTGGAGTGCTGTAGAATTTATAAGGAGCGCTTTCAACAGCCAAGAAACATGCCTACTTGAAAGATTATGATGAATGTTTGTCCTTCTCATGTCAATTGGCTCCAAATTTACCCCTGATCTTTCATTCTTGAGTGCCTCAAAACTGTTAAGTAGTCTCCTGGCTGTCTTAATGTTATCGCATGCAACAATGATAATTTAAACCTTGCTTTCCGACAAATTCTCTACTACCACCTCCTTTGTTGGTTACTGCTAATTGCATAATCTATCCTGCATGGCTGATAGAGGTTTCATCTCCAAAAACACAGCTCTAAATGTGACACTACCAGAAAGGTGTACCAACTCCTGTCTGTCAGTACATTTGCTCAGGTAACACAAACACTGTAGCACCATTGCTGCCTATCCCACTTACTGCAATACATTTCTCTCTTGCCTTGATATCCGAAACGCCAATTCAGCCATAACCATTCACTATCCTACAGCAGAATCTTTCTCCCAACTCACTGCTCACCTCCCAGTCTTCTCTGCCCTCTTACACAAACTGTTCTTTGATTAAAAAAAAAAATCATACTTGCTCTCATTCTGAAGGTCTTTCACAGTCTCGTTCCTCTCTCTGTCATTTCTCATTCTGCAGTTATCAGATATTGAATCCTGCCATCTCCCAACATATTTACCAAACTTTCAAGCAAAGATCTTTTATGTTCCCATGACCAGGAACTTTCAATTTGAAAAAGAAAACCAAACACCTCAAGAAATCAGCAATATAGATCACTTACTGAAATTGATCCTTTAAATCTTTTTCATTATCAACAATGGAAGTTGACAGCTTTTGTACTGTTAATACTGCTCAAGCCACTGCCTACCATGCTTCCTAATACAGCCTTCCCCCTCACTATGCTTTGTCTGGTAACATTCAGAGAGTCATACATTTCAGATATTCTATTCAATCCTGTGAAGCATAAACCAATCCTTTAGCTCTATCTGAGCAACTTAATCCCTGAATTAGGAGACAATTCAGATTCCTACACACTACAATACTACAAAGTCAAGTCAGCAGACACAAATTTCAGCATGACTTTGTATTCACCTGTTTGCTTGTCCTTGTTTATTCCTTCCGTCTCCCAAATCTTGTAAACTTTCTCACACTATTTTATTATACTGTTTGATGAATCTTACAGACATCTGAAAGAGTACATGCAAAGTATTTTGTCCATTTGACCACTTGTTTTGACACCATATGTGCACCTACCTTAGTAAAATTGTTCAAGTGGCCTAGTTTCCTCATATTTGATACGCCTTGTAGCTTGGCCACATTTTGAAGAATCTCTCTCATGTTATCACAGGGTTCTGGAAAAAAGACAGGTTCTTAGTAGACAATTTAAAAAAAAATCTAAACATGCATCCAACATGCAGTTTCCAAAGCATGGTATTTTCCTCCTCCTAAATAAACATGCAGATCATTTTCCTTGAAGCAGTATCAACTGGATTTATGCCTAGGATCAAAGCCAGGTACACCCAAGTTCTTTAAAATAAGTGATAAAGCCTAAAATAGGAGTCCCGCTCTTCTTCAAAGCAGATTTTAATCAATACCTTAGGTTTACAAAAATATTTATTTAATGACTCAAACTCCAGTCCAGCATCTCTTAACTGTTACTCCCTCTGTATTTTTAATATCAATTAGTAAACTCACAGACTGACATAAAGACAACATTTTATTACCCCACCGCATGACTTTATTTTCTCCCCCTCTCCAAAAAGAGTCAATGGGATTTTTGGAAGACAAGACTTTTCTGTTCTCCATATTAACAGGATTCAGACACTAATTGTTGGCCCTATATTTTGTTGAGAAACAGAAAAGGACTACCAAACATGGGAGAAGACATTATGTCCTGGCTTTGGGAATAAGACTGGGGGTACACTCAGAGTAGGACAAAAAGCACAGAACAGGTCTGGTCACAGATATGCACACAAATCTACTAAATCAAATTCAGTAAGCTCTGTACTCAGGAGAACCCAGTTAGAATAGTTTTAACAATTTTACTGATTGCAAGATTGTTGTGGAGTCTTTGATTAGACACTGTATTTTGCGATACCAAGCACTACAATGCTGTCAACAGCACCACAGTTTGAAATAAAATATGAAGGATAGACTACAGACATGATCGACTGAAATCTACTGTTACCAAAAAAGAAAAAAAAAAAGAAAAACAAATTCTTAAGAAAAAGCTTTAAGAGGACTCCAAACACGAACATCTGGAAAGCTGTGTTTGTTGTGCCCAGTGCTAATTTCCAGTGAAAGAAGCTTGCTTCCTACCACAGCATAGGCAGCTACAACTAAAGTTGTGGTGTGTTAATAAAACTCTCATACTTCCCCATTCATTCTGCAAGTGTATTTATATATTTTTCATTATCTAAAGGAAACCAAAAGCAGATATGGAAGTACGCACCTTCTCACTACCTGTCTACACAGCAAGATGAATTTGTTACCAGCTTCTCTAGTTTATGATCAGTAAGTTTAAAGAAGCAGACATAACTAGTAATCTGAAGGATGTATTTGGAACATAATAGAGAGCAAAGAGTTTTCAGGAATATTAGGCAGAATTTATTTAAAAGACAAATGACTACACAGCAGCTCCTGATTCTGGTATGTAACCCTGTTCTAGATGTCTCAGCTCCTAATGCAATCCACACAGACCTCATCTACCTCCCACTGTATCCTACGAATATTATTTTAAATAGCTGCAAGGCGCCCTCTCTAGAGTACGATGAATCAATTGGTTCAACTACACCAATAGCAATGACTTAAGCTACTATCACACCCCGTAATTAGGATTTTATTATTATTTTTGTTTTTAGAGTAAGCGTCAGCTGGACTTTTAGATGACAGGCTCCTTAAATGGGGATCAACCTCAAGCATCACCAGCTTTATACAAAATACCCTCTTCCACAAACCAGCAATACATAATTAGCTGTCAGAAACAGTCACCCTCACTTTCCAAATATCATACATAGTGAAATTAAGCAATAAGCTTTGTATTTCAATTGGAACATTTCTGTGTATCTGTTCAGACCCTCCTTTCCTTCTCTGTAACAGGGACAGCAAAATCTTTAATAAGATCATAGGAATTAGAGAACAAAACTTTGTCTGTCTGTTCCAAGTATAGGATTCTTCTGTACAGCTTACTTTTCCAGGACTTAACTGAGTTTCAGCTGTTTGCAACAAATCAAGTCCTACAGAGAAACGTCAAAGATAAGCAGGTTGGAACAGTTATAGCAGTACAAATAGTTCATATCATAACCCCTAATTTCAAGGGAACACAAAAGAGGAAAACAACTTCCTCATAAGTTGATTTCTCTGAACATTATTTAGCTGATTTCTACTTCTTGGCCTGTCATAGGTTTGGACCTGTAACAAAACCCCTTTTATGCCACAGGAAAGATCAGAAAGAACAGTCTCTGAGCTCTCCAGAACATTCTATGAAGAACAAGCAGAAACAATAGCTTTCCTAAATTAGCAAACATGTCTGTAATTTTAAATTTTGAAAATGCAGATGGTTACACATGGAAAGTAAACCTCCAGAAATTATGCTTACCATATGGTCAGAAAAAACATGAGATCACCTAGTAAATTTCTGCTGTATCACTGGGAATAAATATTTATATTCAGTTGCCTGATGTTGTGGGCATAACTTGGAACCAAGTAACATATGCCCTGCAAAAGGGTAGACAATATGGAAATGAAGAAGCTAGGACATGATTATGTCATCATGTCCAATTGTAACAACTCTGTAGCAATGATATACCTCTATAAAATAGCTGCCCAGTTTAAATGTGCAAAATCATTTTATTCTACATACATACGAAAAAGAGCAGTTAGAGTATCTTTTCTAATACTGTTCTCTTTTTGAAATGGCTTAACTCCTACAGACAGGAAGGTTTGATGGAAACCATTTCTGCAGTGCTTAACAGAGCAGCCAAGTGTTTCCCAGAACACAGCACTAACACACAAATACTTTGAAGCAAGATAGGGACCCTAGCAACAGATCTGCAACACTGTGAGAAATACAACAGGCATTCCTACTATCAAGTTGATCATACTAATACAGCAAGTTATCTTGCTCACGGTTTGACGATATCAACAGCCGAAGCACCGGAGGAAAAAGAACACCACAAAAGCCAGGACAGTAAAAAAATAAACACTCCTTAAAAGCATACTCCATCAGAATGAACTGAAGTTACAGAATTATTTTGGGTCAAGCTTGTCCATTGGAGTCTTGCTTTTAAACTTGGGAAGAATTGTTTCCATTTTGTTCTCTAAGAACTGTGATGTTCCAAATTTAAGAGATATTCATCCATTTTTTCATGTTCTTTGAAATAGACGATACATTCCCAGAAGTAGAAAGTATATTCAGATATTCCAACAAGTTTTTTAATGAAAAATAACACCAACAGGGAGGTAGGTAGACCCATTGTTGACAAAGTAATTTAAACAAAATAATGTGATTTTAATCAGTGGAGATGCAGCTTTTTGCTGTTTTGTCCCTTACACTCTAAAGGGACTTGAAAAATAGATAAAATGCACATTGGATTCTCTCAAACAAGCAACAGTACTTTCTATTTATTGAATATCAGACCCAACACTGCACACTTTATTACTAAAATGCATCATTCAACAACCCTAAAGAACACAGTTTAGCCCTGACACATAAAAAAGCCCTATGGCATGCAGTCTGAGAATGACCTCCCAGAGAATAAATATCCTGGTCTTTATACTTCATTATCAAGCTTAACAGTACATGTTGCGGTCAGCAAGGACAGGAATTTTTTTTGTTTGTTTGTTTAATACCTCATGTGAGACCACTGTGGCAAACATTTCTTAGCTTTGATTAATGCATCTTTTCTCCTTACTCCTTCAGTATCTCTTGCTTTTCTATCTGAAAACGATGGAGAAGCTACTCAAACTTTTAAGACACCCCCCCCCCCCCCCCCCCAGCAGTCTATTATTTCCTGACTTTACCTTGTTTATCACTGAGATGCTGACTCATTGTGAGTCAGCCCACAACAACAACAAAATATCTTCACATTCTTTCCCATGGTGATTCTGAGGGTGGAGTTGTGCAAAATGACTGAGCCGATCAGAGCTCCCCTCAGACAAAGAATGCAAACTCCTTCCCTTACTTTCTTTCCCCCTGCTCTGTATATGATACACCTTATCATTATAATACTCTCGCATCTGCCAGCTTCACATAAAAATGCTTCTGCTTAACAACTCTGCAGTCTACTTCTCATTCTTTTGGCTGCACTGGTTTTCTGCTGGGCTACTGGATCCAGTCCTAAAGTCATGGAACAAGCTACACAAGTCTCAGACATTGAGACACTCACAGACAGTGCCGGAACAAAGACATACCCCTTTCAGCTGAAGTGACTTATTGGATAAAAGTCAGGCACTGTATTTTTACCTGAGTTTCTACACTTGGCAAGTTGGAAACCCACTGTCTCATATCTAAAAACTTGTTGATATATACAAAACTTCCAAGTCAGGCCATTTGTGTTTTGCAACAGCTTAGCTTTATGATCATTAAGGTCTGATTTTCTATGTATCCGTTTTTCCTTTATGGAAGCAGCAGATCTCTACGTTGTGGGTATTCTCATTACACCAAGCACACAGTTCTTAATCCATAGCTGTTTGTACTTAATAACAGTGCAGCACAAAGTCCAGTACATATCATCTTTAGCTCACAGCAGTACTTGGTATTTTAAAAACCCTAGCCTCAACACTTCAGTCACTCTACACCTTAAAGTAACTCACAGATGCATATACATCAGAAGTCTTCAAAGTTGTTTTGTTACTGTTTGTTCTTAAACTCCTGTGGCCTTTTAGCATTTGGCTCATTTTTTCATCCCTTCAGGACTGTAACAGTTTTTTCCTCAGCGAGAAATTACAATGCATTCTGACAGATCTCATTCTCTTGAGAGTAAATAACATCACCACAGAGCTCCAGCAACACAAAACAATACTCCATCCAATGCAGAAATGAAACAGGACCAGCAACAGCTATGTTACCAGGAGTGACGACTCCCTCCCTCCCTGCCCTGGCAGACATTGCTGACCACATGCACTAGCAGCATATCAATTAACTATTCTGTAATGTATATGTCAATAACAAGCAAACAAGAATGGTAGCCCTTAGCATACAAATAATCCAGTAACTCTGAAGTTAGGCATGAGTTAAACTGAGGAGTGTATGCTTACATACACATTACCTCTGAGACGCTAGGTCAGTGGCTGAGCACAGAAAACACAACACGTAACACCAAGTACACTCAAGTGAAAGACTGCACTACGGCTGCTATCACACATACTAGGATCAAAGTGACAAGAAGTGAGATAAGAGACTCAATCTGGCTAAATACTTTTCGTAGAGAAGGAAATTGTACTTAACTGAAGCGAAGCATTTAGTAATTATGTAAGAACAATGTCACAAGAGATACCTTCCTCATACTAAGAGAATGATCTTTGTGACCTTTTCCAACCTTAAATGATTCTGTGACCTTGCTTAACTTGTACCTCTATGTTTAGTACAGATGTTTTCTTTTTTTTTTTTAAGACTAATTGCCACACAGTCAAATGCTGCAAGGTTGCTTTTAGTGGCTTGTTGAAGAACATGCTGTCAAAATGAAGGAAATATCTACGAATATTAATACACTGTTCTTTCTTTCCACTGAAATAGCCATGAGTTATCAGTTATTAAAGCAATGAATTATTAGGAATCTGTTACTTCGACATGCAAGCCTACATGACAGACAATCAGTCTACTCAAATGGTTTCTGTCCATAAATAAGAAAAAGGAATGAAATGCCAAAGAGAAATTATATCCATCCACTGTAAACCATTCTAATAATATGAAATATTCTTAATTTACATCTAATTCAACACGTGGAAACTACACATAAGAAAAACCAAGAAGTTGTGAGAACAATGGAAGAAATGATAAGTACATAAGAAAGAGATAACTTCTGAATTATTGATACGGACACACTGAGAACCAAACTTAGCCAGAATAAAAAAAAACAAGCCATTGTATGAGCGGTACACTTTCAGCCTATGACTTCCAAAAAACAAAACACAGTAATACTGAAATATACCTTTAATCTAAAGGAAAAAAAAATTACACAGAATCATCACTATATCTGAACATTACATACATACTACTGTGTTGAAAACAAAACAATACAGACTCACTCTATGACCAAAGATAAAACTATTACTTGAATTTGCAAGGTGCCATATGCTTTGCTCTGCTATAAAGTGGCATGCAAGTGTTGCTAAATTACCACCAAAAATTTTAATTAAAAAAATAATAAACAATGTATTACAAGCCTTAGGTTTAACAATTGAGAACATTCCCTTAAAAGTAGAGTTGACCAAAAGCAGTGATTCTAGCAGGATGTAAGCACAAATTCATTTAGGTGGCTTCCTATATTTTCCATAGGTGAACAATGCATTCAAACTAGAGTGCTTTATGCAACAGAAAAAGTCCAGATCACAAAAAGAGAAAATCAAAGTACTAAGCTTATTTTCACTCATGCTGCTCAAGAAGGCTAACAAACATGAAAGCAGCACAGCAAGAGAGAAAGCACATCCAGAGAGATGTTAGTTACCTAAGAAAGCACAAGAATTGCTCCTCTACCTGCATCAGTCAGACAGAAATTAAGCTTTGTATTTATAAAAATGTCTAGAAAGCAATACAAGAAACAACATATAACAAGTAGAACCCAGGAACAGTGAGGATTTCAGAACAAAAAAGCCTTATATCAGGATTACATTCATGAATTTAACCTCTCATATTTATTTTACTGCATATACTTCTGTAAGTAAACAAGCAAGTAAAGTTTAAGAGCCTATTGTGATTATACAGATTTTTGCAGTTGCAATATGTAAGCTAATGCAAATTAAGTTTTTTTTTTAAAGATTCCCAAGCATACTGTGACATTTAATAACATTCTCACATTGCATTCAGCTTGAAGTGGGGAGCGCAGTCCAAAAAATGCACAATTTTTCAAGTTATCCTCTTAAAATATTATATATCAAATCAACCCATTGAAATCATGCTTATAGAAAACTTAACCTAAGCATACATTCTCATCCTTGGACTACGCCAATTATTCACAGGACATCATCCTGTATGCTACATTTGTAGACAGCTTTGTTTTACTACTAGAACTCAAGAAAAACAGGTTTTATAGTTAAAATGTTAGCAACATTCATAGCATCTAAAACTACAATACTACTGCTCTGAACAAAACTGAAGGCTTTCCATCACTTAAGTGATCTTGGACTGCTAGAGACAACTTAAAATACCTTTAAACTTTTAACATAGCAGGACATAACCAAAGAAAGCCCATTCCAAAGCATAAAACCAACACTTGTTTTCGATAAAAAAGATTATTTAAATGCTTTAGAGTAATATACAAGCAATTATCTTGCCTAAGTTTCCTCAAATATATTCAAAATTTATAAGTTTCAAGTTACAACTAAATAAGGTACCACAACAGGTTTCAAAATTCATTCTGTAATTTGTCTCTTCAGTGCATTAAGGGTTGCTGTAGCTCTCAAACATCAGGAAGATGTGATGTCACTACCAAGAGCCTTACCAATCACTGTTGGTGTATATCCAATCTTCATATATTTCACGCATTTTTCTCCCCCACAAAAAACATTTCAATCTTTCTACTGTAACAGATGAACATGCTAATGATTAAAACCAAGCTGAAATTAGACTCCAAAAATCCTGACATTAGCACTTTCTATTAAAATACTGATATAAATTCTTCTAGTACATACACTTACAGTCTACAAAAACTTGTTCTAACACACACATAAATTTAGATAATAAGTAAAAAGAAAGGAAAACCAAACTCAGTCATGAATTGCTGGAGGCTGGGAAAACCTCAACGGCAGCATGACTATGCTCCAGCTCTCCTATTCTCTTTATTGTACCAATTATCTGCTGTCAAAAGCAGGCTGCAAGGCAGGAATGACCCAGTACCACAGCTATTTTGTTGAAAAGTTGGTAAAAATGTAAAAAGTTGGAGGACAATCTTTTGCCAGATCTGTAACACTCATTATGTTATACGGAAATCGAGTTAGTCTTATAGATTCATAGAATCCTTAAAGTTGGAAAGGACCTTTAAAGGTCATCTGGTCTTACTCCCTTGCAGTGAGCAGGGATATCCACAGCCAGATCAAGTTGCCCAGGGCCAAAATCTCCAGGGATGGGGCAACAATCACATCTCCAGGCAACCTGTTCCAGTGCCTCACCACCCTCACAGTAGAGGAGATTTTCCTTATATCCAACCTAAATCTATCCTCTTTAAGCTTGAAACCATTTCCCCTTGTCCTATCACCATAGACACTGCTAAAATGTCTGTCCCTTTCTTTCCCATAGCTCCCCTTTAGATACTGAAAGGCTGCTCTCAGGTCACCTCACAAACTGTTTTTTTTCAGCAGGGCTGCACTCAATCCTTTCATTCCCCAGCTCGTATTGGTAGTGGGGGTTGCCTCAACCCAGATGCAAGACCTTGCGCTTGGATTTGTTGAACCACACAGCGTGCACCTGGACCCACTGCTCAAGGCTCTCATGGTCCCTCTGGATGTCGACCCACCTCTCTGGTGCATCACCTGCACTCAATGGCTTGACATCAATATTTTCTAGATTATGTAATAATTTGAATGGGGGACAAATTTTACTGTAATGGTTCAGAAATTTATATTTAATCCCTCCAACTAATATTCTTCTTTCCTGAATTCTAAAAGGAGAATTCAGGCCACCCATAATTTCTATTAGCTTTAAAAAGATGTGCACTGACTGCTCCACATCATGCACTACTGTTTGCTTTCTGTATTATGCAAATCTTCTTTCAAAACTACACAAAGTAATTTTGATCATGCATTTCCTTGAATATTACTGTGCTAACAAGCAGGTCAGCAGGTCACTGATATTAGCAGATAATTTCTGAAAGGGAGGAACTTGATCATATCTAAAAATATTTTCCCAAGTAGCACTTTAATCCTGTCTAAAATGTCTGCAAACATTTTAACTTGTTCAAGAACCCAAAAACATAAATGCAGTACAGCTAAATGGCCTTTACTGATGAACTGCAAGGTGCCTGTTAGCTACCCACTGTCCCCAGAAAATCCTGGAGGATTCTCCATAGGATCTCACGCAATAACTTAGCTCCATTACCCTGAAATGGGATCACCCAGTCTGCTGATAAAGACATGAGGGGTAACCTGTCAATACACACAAAGGGCAAAGTAATAACTTCAAATCCAAACATGAATAAAGAATCACAGTTTGATTTAAAGGTAAACAACTGCAAACTGCAGGTAATTCACAAACAGCACCAACAGCAGCAGAAACTCTTTACACTACGCTGATTGTATGATGAGATAACTACCTCCTCAGAACACTGTAACTAGAAGATTTCTAAATAGCACACAGGATGATGACTGTTAGAAGTGTAGAGAGGACATTTACTCACAGCTGTGATTGACTGTTCAAAGCTTTTTCTCTCTTAACAGTTACTTTCAGAGAAAGTGCAGGAAAAGTCATAATCACACTATAGATTTCACAAGAAAATGTAGGCACAAATTTTTAAGCACAGAAGACATCTAATTTAAAGACTTTTCAACGGTGAAATCTTAGCCATCTTGCTGAAGTAACTTGTTAGCCTAAAAAACTACATTTAGCCACATTTATGGGAACAGAAAATAAACACTTTTTTGTTTAACAAAAAAAAAAAGGGGGACATGATCCAGGTCTATAAATATCTAAGGTGTGGGGGGCAGAGCAGCGAGGCCAGACTGTTTTCAGCAGTGTGTGGAGACAGGACAAGGGGAAACAGCCAGAAACTGCAGCATAGGAAGTTCCGCACCAATGTGCGCAAGAACTTCTTTACGGTGAGGGTGACGGAGCGCTGGAACAGGCTGCCCAGGGAGGCTGTGGAGTCTCCTTCTCTGGAGATATTCAAGACCCGCCTGGACGCCTGCCTGTGTGACCTGGTGTAGGGAACCTGCTTTGGCAGGGGGTTGGACTCGATGATCTCTGGAGGTCCCTTCCAACCCCTACGATTGTGTGGAAAAAAAATTCCAGTCTACCCATGAGAATCACATATAGTTTGCATAACAGGAGTTGAACACATTTTAAATTCTTTAAGTTTGAGGTTGCTAAAGCTCACTCACTTCTGATACCACTAATGTTCAAGAGGTAATAAAGGAATAAGATTAATCACAAATTTATTCCGTTGTCTTTGTTTTTTTTTATTATTATTTTCAGCAGTAATTTTCAGACAATAGCTGTTCCTAATATCTTCTTTTTGTATGAAGTAATTGTCAATTTTAGAAAGTGATACATATTTTCATTATAATCTCTATAAACTTCAATAAGGAAGCCAAAGTTTAACGCAGCTAAGAAGAAAATAATCACCAAACCTCCATACCAGTTACCAAATATTTTTCTTTGAAAAAAAATGAATAAAGCTATTATTTGTTACTCTTTCAGAGTATCTGTATATTTTTCAATAAATCAAGGTCATATTGTTTTGTTTTAAATACCTTATATCTGCAAACAACTAATTTCTTACTTATGTTCTATAGTCTTACATCAATAATTGTTGCTCCTTTCACAAACATTATATTCCACATAAACTGGGAAATTAAGATGTACATCTTTCACTTTGACCAAAAAAGTGCTAACTATCTATTATTCATTTCAAATGTGGGTAGATAAGTGCCCCATCCCATCCTCACCATTTCGACATCCTCTTGTTCTTAAGACTCACCATGTTGCACATATCATCACTAATAAGCAGCCTAAAATTTTCTTCACATTTCTCAAACTGAAATGGAATTCAGAATCTTTATTGTTTTTAGTTTATGTCTCACACAATTAATTATATTTAATTTCTACAATAAATAAGAAGAACAAAAAGAAGAAAAAGTAGATTGCTGAACTGTTGAAAAAAACCTACTTGACTAAAATGCAGCCAAAATAGCAACTAGAACAAAAGCTCACCTTTCAAAAAACTTCCATAAAGTATCACTCAGTCTAAATTATCAATGAATTTGGATTCCAAGATCACTGCTGTTCAGCCAGAATTTGAACTTCGTCATAATACATACTCATACGTATTCAAGCAACTATTTACATGCATCTTGGTACACTCACTCACTGAATAATACAAAGATGTAAGAACATAAGTCCTACAAAGATATCATAATTCAGTCATATAACTACAAAAATACAACTGTAAGAAGGATTTTTTTTTCTTTATTTTAAGCCATTGTCATTTATTCCTCCTTTCCAGCATTCCTCCTCTTCAACAGCTGCAAGGAGTTGGTAAATACATTCCACACTAATCATGTTCTGAAGTTCTGTTAACTCTTTTTTCTGATCCATTCACACAAATTTTCCATCACCAAAGCAAATGGTTAACAAGTGAAACAACACTGATTCCGCAGTATAAATGAAGACACTAATTGCAGAGATTTCCAAGCTACAAAAAAATCAAAACATTTTATTATGAAAGTTCCAAATGTTCCAGTTAAAGCAGTTTGTCAGCTACTGGCTAGCACTTGTATACAGCTGTGGCATCTTCGCTTCTGTAGAGAAAGGGATCATCCCTGAGCTGCTCAGTCTGCAATCACCTTTGTTGTGGAATAAGCATCTGCCTACCTGCATGCAATAAAGAACACTTCTAGTGAAAAGCAAACCTCTTATTTTATGTAATCTATTATGTACTTTTCAAAGCCTAGTGCTGCATGTTTATATTTTAGTTCTAAGAAAACTAGCCTGTTTTTTAGGTAGGTAACATGTAATTTAAAAAATTATATGACACAGGCAGCAGATAACAGAAAATACAATTCGATCTGAAAGATAAAATGCATATCCAGTCTTTCAGCAGATTCCCAAAACTAGTCAGCAACTATTTAATCATCAATTCCTTACTGCAATAGTGGGATTTGTACGGGACCTAACCAGTTTGTAAACAGCCATTTTTTAATGTAACTATAAATTGCTTCTTCTCACTTCTAACGTTGATATTGAGCATCTCCTCTAAGTTGATAAGGAAAAACTTTCAAGTTCGCTAGCTAATTGGTAAACTGCTTAAAGATTACAAGATAGGGCAAAAGTCTGATGTATTTCTTCCCAGGAAGGCTACTGTTGATATAGCTTCCTTATTTACTGTAATTATGATGAAGACTGTGCATTTCTTTACATAGCACCTACCCTCAGTAGGTTATGACAAAAAAAAAGAAAAAGCAAAGCAGAAACTAAGCACTGTGTTAGTCTAAAAGAAGGAAGCAAGCTGAAGATAAAAAAAAGGCAGAAAAGTATTGATGACAAATAATAAAACACTCCTGTGAAGAAGGTAACAGACTAGAGTTTTGGTACTTCAGAAGTTTGTAAGACTCTAACCAGACACCCAAAAAAGGCCACAGAAAGCAGACCATACTGTTGAGAAAACACAGCATTGCTTAAATACCTAAGAACTTACTTATCTCAAAACAATCTCTTTTGTCAAATACAAAATGAAATCACAAGATATTAGAATGGCAATTATAATTTCTGCCCTTCAGAAATAAAGTGCTGAGATTTGTAGACCAATTTGAACCACCACAGTAAAAACATAAAACCCACCCACAAAAAAACAAAAATTCTGTGATGCTAGAACTTTTCAAGAAACATGAGATATTCAAAGACAGTGAAATGCTGAGCTTCTGCAAATATCTTAATGCTAAGTATGGATGCAAATCAAGTTTTCAGAATTGTCTTTTCATGATTTTTCCCCCCCTCAAAGATGTAGCTCCTGTTTTAAAGAAATGAAAGTGAAAATACTGTAAAAGCACACCACTTCAGTAGTTCTGAAAAATCTTACAACTGTAAAAGCAATAATATTTTAGGAAGTGCAGCCAAAAATATGCAAGTGTTATTAATCTAACCAGGCTACTACACTATACAAATTCCAAAACAATGGCAACTCAAAGGACATGTGTAGATAGTTAAGTGTATGTCTTAATTTTAGAGTGTATATGCTGAGCCCCCCCTAACTCCCCTGCTTTTAAAATCTACCAAAAGGTTACATGATGTCTAAAAAGCTATCAGGTTGCCATTAGCAATCAGTTTCCCTTTTGAAGTCTGAACTGCTTTAAAAAAATTAAAGCACCTATATTCAAAAGCAACGAGGTTAAGAATTTTTCAGACAGCCAGGCACATAAGATAACCCTTCAACTGCTTCCTACATTGACTCTTCTTATCCTTGAGCTGCAAAAAGCTGTTGCTAAATACCTTCTTGCTACTATTACAGCTTCTGTTACAGATTCTCAAAGAAGGAAGCAAAAACCGGCTTGCTGTGTGATTTGCTAATACAAGCATTCTATTACAGTAATCCAACCAATGAAGGCAGACTGTGAAGCAAGGGCAAAAGCTGCTCATACACTTTATTTGGGTATTTTTAAAATCATGTTTTTAAGGGCAGAGGAGCTCTGCTTTTCCATATCCTCAAGCCAGATCATGTAACACAACAGTATGCAAAGAGCTGGAAGTTCCTCTGTAACAGTCTTGCCATTAAAGCAGAAGACTGCCTCTGAGCCACCAACAAAGCATACACCAACCAGCACATCTTCCTTACTGCCTTCTCCAAAATCATTCCCTTCTCCCAGCACACACACACCCCCCACCACTTAAGCTCTCAGTATTAGGCAGGTGGGCAGCATTCCTCCCTGCTTTTTTTTTTTTGTAACTGATGAGGAAATTGGAAATGAAGTAGTCACCAAGTCTCAAGGTGAATTTGGAAACAGAATTCATCCAGCCTTCTTTAACTACCTTCAAATAACCCTTGAACCCCCAACATTTTTGTGGACAGCAAATTGCAAATAGCCTCCTGAGACTTTTGTCCTGCATTCAGTGCATCATAATTTGCCATGTGGGCACATGGAATCAGATAGAACAGCTTAAAGTGAATAAAGCACAGTGAGAAAGGCAATACATCAGATTTTGTGAAGTCTAACAGAATTCCTATGTGTTAGATTGAAATGACAGAAGTGGGGGAAAAAAAGGAAAATGATATTTTTTCAGATAGCAACACGCCAATTAATTAAGCTAACTCTCAAGGAGAAAAAAAGCCAGTTCTCGGCTACTTTATTCATACTTGTCTGCTGCTGTAATTAAGACTCAGCACAAAAGCAAATAGTACAAGAAAAGCTGCTAAATCAAAGTAGCATCTTGTAATGCATGTTTACCAATTATAAACTGAAGATGGAGAAGGTGCATTTCATTTAATTAAAAAGTACAACGTCAAGAGGTGAGGACTGTTACCCCTGAAAAGAAGGAAACTGAGATAGTCATGAACTCGGCTCATCTGTCCTCAGCAGTTCTATCTGCACCCTTCTATCTCACAAACACAGCAGGGAATAAATGACCTCTGGAAAGCTCCTGATAGACACTGCAGGCTCAGAACTACAGGAACACACACAAATATGGGGCTCTCTTGAACAAAGCACATAAAAAGGACACTGCCTACAGATAAGGCACTATAAAGAACAGTTCTCATTCAGACTGCCAGAGCTCATACAGCAGCTGATAGGCCCCAAAGCAGGGGTACAGGTCACAGCAGCTTAAGGCAACACTGAAACAGTAACCAATTTTTAAAATCAGTTTGTAAGTAAATTCTGTAACAGACAAGAGCAAAGCAAGAGATATTACACAAGTCTTGCAGAAGAGCTAGGGTTTCGGGAGGTGTAAGAGCTCAGGGGTTAGCTAGGAACCTCCGCAAAATAGTTAGAAACTAAGATGAATTATGCTAATGTATAAAATGCTTGCAGCACAGCTACAAACATGACCACAACCAGACTGAAAGCAAGAATTCCTACTGAATGCGATAACCTGGTCAATATTTCCAATTGTCCTCTCTGGCCTTAAGTAGTTAGGAGTTTGATTTCAGAAGTCTAATTAAACCAGCCTGCCTCATCCCATCACTAATTCCTTCCAGATGACTGCAATGGGAGTTGCGCTAGCACTGAATCTGTCCTCCTTTTCCTCTTCTATTCTGAGAAGGTAATATAACACAAAGCCAAAAGTCAAGTACAATGAATCCCAATTAATAATTTAATTTTATAATCAAAAGATGAGTCAATATATAGCCTTAAATAGTCAAACACAGCCAGTTTAACCTATATCTTCACATTTTTATCCTTACTGTACCAGTACTAAGCCCAACCTTATTTGTGCTGGGGATAGTTTTTACAGATCTGACCATTTCAGAAAATTGATTTTACAGGGGAAAAAAAGGGTTAAGAAAACCATTGCCACTACATAAGTTTCATTACAATTGTCTTAAAAGACAAACAGGAACAGCCTGACCTGAGTGACAGAAAACTTTCAAAAAACAAACAACAAATCTCAAACTCTACACCACTATGTTTAACAGCTCAAACACACAATGTACCACAATACAAAACACCCTTCATAAACATTACAATACCATTTTTGAAAATGCTGAATGCTAAAAAGCTCCAAGGAATGAAACCCACTGTACTAGGCATGATAAAAATAACATAACAAGCAAACTACATGGTGCATTCTGGGAAGCACCGGTAACCCCCAAACAGCAGCAGCAAACAGGAACAGACAGATAAAGAAAAGGCAGACTAACTCTGCACACAGCAGCGTATTCCTGGAGTACTCTGCACTAAGGGACAGAAAGAAGCAAAACCCAAAGCAGCATAAGCAAGGCTAGCTCCCCTCATCTATTCTTAGTTCCAAAATACTTAATAACAGCACTGGCCCCTTACACAGTCCACAGCTATGGACTGCTAAAGGTCTGATTTGTATGCCGCATCTTTCTTCCTCAAACCCTCACTACACAAGTACCTGCTTAACACAAGGCAACACCAATTGCAATTCACATAATAATAAGGAGATCACTGTAGCTAAAATATATGTGGTTGATGCATTGTTGATGGCAATTTTCTACTTCAACTTAGATACTCCACGTTACACAAGGTTAGCTGAGGAAACAAAAAACAGAATATTATTTTAAGTTATTAAAAATGTGAGCCATGTGGAAAAACTATGCCATCAGCTCAATAGAGTCAATCTAAATAGTGTAACTATACAGGAGCATAAGAATCTAAAATATTTAAACTGGTTACTTATGTAACTATGCTAACAGTAGGAAAAAGAACATTCACTGTGTGTTCAGTGAGGCAATCAGGTTATGATCTAGCTTAATTAGCTAATCACTGAGACACTTTCATTTGTATTTTAGCTTTATATTCAAAATTCTCTATACCGTTACTGGCCACTGCTTTTATCTAAACCAACCAAATCCTTCACTTTTGATAAGGGTTAATTGTTACCAGTAAGAGTCTCATTGGATCTACAGGTGGCTTAAAACACCTCGTGGAAGAAAAAAAACCCTTACCACAGATGCCTTTTGAATTCTGAGTAAAAGATCTCCAACAGATCCAAAAGCCACCACTCCAGCATTTAAATTTTGCATAAGAACAATTCACATCAGAACAACTCAGTGTTACACAACGTTAAAAGGTTACTAAACACATTCATTAAAATCCTGATTCCGTAAATTTCACAAACAGATAACACTACTTACAGTAAGAGCTGTGTCATGTGTTTGGACTGTTTAGGCCTTCATCCCACATTCTGTTGATGAAGCTACACTGGCTTTAATGTTAAAGACACTAAAGCAATCATACCCATGCTGTGATGAGGAGGTAGAACACAAGACCCTGCTCCTTTAAACTGAAAAGAACTAAGAACTTTTCCCAAATTCTAAAAATAAACAGTAGTTAAAAAAAAAAAGAAGAGAATTAGAGGTGAAACTGTTGATACGGCCTAACTCCAAGATGTAACCACTATAGATACTGCCAGTATTCATACTTTCCTTACACAGAATCACATACTGAATCATTAAGGTTGGAAAAGACCACCGAGGTTATCCAGTCCAACTATCCACCTACCACCAATACTGCCCACTAAACCATGTCCCTCAGTACCACATCTAAAAGTTTCCTGAATACTTCCAAGGATGGTGACTCAACTGCCTTCCTGGACAGCCCATTTCAGCTCTTACCACTTTTACAGAAAAGTTTTTCCCAATCTGAATCTCCCCTGGTGCAACTTAAGGCCACTCTAATCCTTTCACTGTTACCCAGAAGAGGCCAACCCCCACCTCACCAAAAACTTCTTTTCAGGTAGTTGTAGAGAGCAATAAAATCTCCCCTGAGCATCCTCTATCCCATGGCGAACAATCCCAGTTCCCTCAGCTTCTCCTCCTAAGACTTGTGCTCCAGAGCCTTCACCATCTTCAGTGCCCTTCTCTAGACATGATCCAGGGCCTTGATGTCTTTCTTGTACTTAGGGGTCTAAAAATGAACACAGTACTCAAGATGGGGACTCAGCAGAGCTGAGTAATGGGGATGACCACCTCCCTGCTCCTGCTGGTTACACTATTTCTGATACAAGACAGGATGTTGTTGGCCTTCTTGGCCACCTGGCTCATGTTCAGCTGAGCATCAAACAACGCCCCCAAGTCCTTTACCCCTGTGCAGTGTTTCCACCACTCTGCCTCAACCCTGTAGCATTGTAGGGGCTGGTATGACTAACCCGCAGGATCCAACACTTGATTTTGTTGAACTTTATCCCATTGGCCTCAGCTCAGCAATCCAGTCTGCCCAGATCCCTCTGTAGGGTCATCCTAGCCTGAGGCATGTCAACACTTCCTCCTAGCTTAGTGTCATCTGAGAACTTTCTGAGGGTGCACTCAATGCCCTCATTCAGGTCATCAATAAAGATATTGAACAGGACAGGCCTCACTACTGACCCCTAGGGAACACCACTTGTAACTGATCACCAGCTGGATTTAACTCCACTCACCACTGCTCTTTGGGCCTGGCTGTGCAGCTAGTTCTTCACCCAGCAAACAGTGCTCCTGGCCAAGCCGTTGGCTGCCAGCTTTGCCAGGAGAATACAGTGGGAGACAGTGTCAGAGACTTTGCCGAAGTCTAGGTATATTATATCAGAATTTCTCAGCCTGCTTTCATCTCATTGATTATGTTACTTCCTTGTCTAGCTCCTTGCAAAATGGACCCATTCATGAGAGCAGCTGCTCCGGCGCCGAGCAATAAAGCTGCAAGCTCCTACTTTATCCCCTGCCTCAGGTGCAGATCTTCTACGCACAGGAGGTTTGCTGCTGCTGAAGGCAGTTTGTTTCCTGCATTTATCCTGCTTCTTGGGAGAGACCAGCATGCAGCCAGACAATGCATTCAGGTATAGAACAAGCTGTTATTTGTCTAAGCGGGAACTGGTTAATGTGTAGCACGTTATTGTTGTTTCCTTCCTCTCGTCCCCCGCGTACTTCCGAGAGCAGCGGGTAGCAGGGCACGTCGGCACAAGAGCGGCAGACGGACGTCCCGATCACCGCAGCGGGGCCCTCGGAGCGGCCACCTCAGCCGCAGCAAACCCAGGCGAGCGGCAGCGGGGCTCCCCCAGGGCGCCCGCGCGGCCCCAGGCAGCGCCGCGTCTCCATCCGCGGCCGCGGCGGCGCCCCGGGGTCCGCCCCGCCGCCTCCTCGGGGCGCGGGTCCGCGCACGGGCTTCCGCCTACGGCCGTGCCCGCTCCCGACGGCCCGCCGGCAGCCCCCGCCCCGCTCCCCGAGCCCCTCGGTGCGGCAGCCAGGCCCCGCGGCCGGCCCCGAGCCGCAGGCCGCTTTCCCTCGGCGGAACGCGGCCAGAGAACGAGCGGCGACCAGCCCCCCCAGCGCCCCCGGGCCGTACCTCGGCTGAGATCGAGGGGGACGTTCTCCTCGCCGCTGTCGTTGCGACCTGCGGGGACGGGGACAGCAAGCGGAGACAGCGTTAGGCGGGCGGCGAGAAAAGCGCCGAGGGAAGGCAGAAGGAGGCGGCGGGGCGGGGGGGGAGGAGAGGGGCGGCGGGGCGCCGGAAAGCGGGCGGCGCGGCCCGGCCGGGCGCCTTACCTCGAATGCGGAGGTGCCTCAGCGAGCGGGCGCGGAGGCTCACCGCCATGTTTACGGCCCCGCAGTCACAACACCGGAAACCTCGCCCGTTCTCGCGAGAAAAACCCCGCCGAGCCGCCACGGCCGCGTACAGCGCCTCCGCCCCGCCCCGCCCCGCTCCACCCCCCTCCCCTCCTCCCACCTCCCCGTCGCGCCGCCGGCGGGAGCGGCGCGGGGGCGGCTGAGGGCGGGGGGAGCGTGTGGCCGGAGAGCCTGCGCCGCCGCGAGGCCCTCAAGGGAGGGGGTTTCTGTTTTTTTTTTGGTTTGTTCGTTTTTTAGTTTTCCTTTCTTTTTTTGAGGTTTCCCTGCTCGCTTTCCCTTTCCCCGGAGCTGCACGGAGCTGCAGTTGCCCCGGGTTGCGGTGGTGGCTGAGGGGACGGCGGGTGGCGGCGAAGAACAAAACGGAAAACGTCATCCCTTCCTTGCTCGGCTTCAGTCGCAGGGGGTCCCCGCGGTCTCAGGCGCGGACCTGTTTTATTTCCTCGAGATTTGTTAATAAAATCAGCGCGTGCGTGTGAAATGCTGTCTCTGAAGGAAGGCGCTGCGCAGACCCGGCGGCTTTGCCCACATCTGTTTGTCCTTCCCAGCGGCAGCCCGCCCTGCGCGCACGCCTCGCTCCCCGCCCTGGCGCTGGGAGGCTGCAGCCCGCGCGCGGCCCGCGCCGGGGTTCACGGGACGCGAAAGTAGCGACCGCACTGACGTGCGGGGTTGGCCCTGCAGGCGTAGATTCACCGGCTCCGGCTGCTGGTTCAATGCTTTGGCTTTCCCTCCTCGTCATGGCTCCGTCTTTCGCTTCAGATCCTACGGCACCGCCCTAAAAACGTGTGTTCTAAGCGTTAATCCTGACTTAGGTGGCCAAAAGTAGCTGTCCGTAAAGCCAGAGCAGAGACGGGTTGTGGCATTCCATTCAACTTTCTGGCATTGCAGCTCATGATATACATATGAGAACCTTGTTTTAATAGGATTATGTCAGCTTTATTTAGTCTAAAAAGCCACTTTCAACAATTTCCTATTTCAATTTTTGCTTCTTAAACAAGAGACTAATGTTCTTGATGGATTGCAGGTTCTCATAATTTAAAGGTAGAAATAATAAGATCCCTTTCATGCTTAACAGAAGACCAAAGTGTAGCAGACTTGCTTTAATGGTTTCATCAATACGCCTCGGGCGTTCCCTTTGAAATTTCATGTCCAGGGAACCCTTGACTGCCTGAAAACGCTGCATTAACTGCTACTTCTGGTAGTAATACTGCATTCTGTTTACTAGAGGTGCTGCTGGGTCTCATTAATTTCACATCAGCTTTGAAGCACCATGGGCTGTTGGCTTGGTCTTAAGCTCCTGAGTTGGACTTGAACCTTTAATCTGCGTGTGAAGTGCTGGTGACACGCAGCACTTAATTCTTTCCTAGTAGATACACAGTCAAACTGCTTTATGAAAGAGCACTTTCCAGCATGGACAGCAAGACTTGGAGTAGTATTTAAATTCCAGCTGACTCTTCTAGCATTTTGTTCCTGCAGAAAGGAGACACTGTTTGATAAAATATTTTTCTGAACTCCTTGTTTGTTATTTGTTCTCTTTTTTCTTCCCCATGTTTTCCCAATTAAAGAGAGTTATGCAGATAAATTACAGGTTGTCTCTGATTGTGAGAGGCAAAATAATGTCCCAGTATCATTTATGAGTGGGAAGACACAAGCCTATCTGAAAGATAGTTTGGAGTGTAATTAATATTTTCCACAATTGAAAAAAAACGTATATATGTATATAAAATGCAAAGTAGCAAGAATACGCTGATCTTAACTACCATTTAAGGAGCTCTACAAAAGAAGAAAATAAAAAAGCATGCTGTGGAAGGAAGCATGGCCCTTGAAATGTCATGGCTACAGCTGCATGAGGAGTCCTCTCCCTGCCAGAGGGCATTTTGAGATCTTGATCTGGAGATTTTCTTTCTGTTCTTTCTTTTATAAAATGGGGAAGGATCACCAAAACAAAAAAAAAAATTAGATTGCTTGCTAAAGTTTTCTACACATATTTGTAAACTACTAAGGAGAGGGAACATTGGGGCAAGCAAAACAAAGCAACACAGAACAGTTATTCTGTTGATTTAGTGAGATGGGGGTGGAATACCAACATGACGAATGTATTCAGCAGTCCAGTGACTTCTCTGTGTCACAGATTTATCCTCATCAGGTAGTCTATATAATTTATTAATTTTGTCTTTAACTGTCCATAATTAAGCAGAGAAAAATGTTTTAATCGCCATGTGGGGAATAAAGCTCCTTTGATTTTACTTTGATTTCCTCCTCTGCATGACAGAGGCTCATGAGGAAACGCCTTTGTTCCATCATTTTCTAATGAGAAGATTAATACTTTTTATATTTTAGTCTCCTCAATGAGATTATGGTAGTGACAGCATTTGCACATCTACTAAGATTCTGCAATACACTGTAGAGAATGTTGCTACCTGAACTATAAATCTTCAGGGTTTAAAACCTAGTGTGAAGATACAGGAGAAGTTTTTCCAGTTTGCTTGGAGTCAAAGAAATTCTGGTAGAAGAGACAAGCTGAAGGCAGAGCCTTAGGTGGCTGAAATTGCTGAAACACTGTGGAAGTGGAAATGCGTAATTTATCCCAGCTGCAGCCTGCTCTTCATAGTCATATAGAAGGAGGAAAAAAAAAACAGAAAATCGTAAAGCCACACAGATAAGATGTTAGCTTTCTGAACTCAAGTGAGCTATGACAATTTGGATTTGTTGCACTTTATCTCTCCTAGGTATGTTAGTAATAACCCTCCTTAATTTTCAGTATCGTGAAATTGGTTTTAGGTAGATGTAAAATCCTGAATGACAGTGGGCTAAGAGGAAGAGAAGAAGAAATAGTGAATGAGGCAGGTTTTTTGAGAAGGTTTAAGAGAAATCATTGCTTCTTTTGCCATCTCTGTACTGTTACTAAGGACTTTGTTTTCTTTGTTCTTTTTCTTCTCATGAAGTCTACCCAAATACTTCAGAAAGGATGAGACCTCAGATCTATTTTCTACCGTCATGAAAAACTAGTTAAATGGAAGGCATAGGGAAACCACCATCCATCGAATGAAGTATCTTGAAAGCAAAAGTTGAAAGTTGTCAAATGGGATAGAAAAGGGTCTAAATCAGCTGTCTTGGAGAGAGTGGTCTCTTTGCCCTGGATCCTGCACGAGGATCTAAGATAACGTGAATGTGGGAAAGTTCTGTTGAAACCCTGGCTGAATTTGGGGTACAGGAAGAGGCAAGGGTCTTCAGGACTCTGCAGCTGTCCTGAGCCAAAAGTTTCCACTTCAGCCAATACGGCTGCTGAGAACATTGTGGACAAGTGCCCATGACTGCCCTGGGCCCTGCTTTAAGTGACCAGAATGAGCACAGTCACCACACTTGAGCTGCAGGCTGTGGTCAGTGTGTGGCTGAGCAGAGAACGTGCAAAAGCACCATGAAGTGTGTGTGGATGCTGATTGTTTTGAGCTGAGTGTTAAGCCCCACAGCCTGCCAGCTTTTCATCTAGATGAATAATGGCTGCACATTTACCAAGCTCCTGGAGGAAAAGCGAGGGGCAATTTGCAGCTTGCTCCCTGCAAGGCTTTTCCTACTGCGTTTACTCTTTGAGGTGTGATTGCTTTCTTGGTGAATGTGGTCTATTCCTAATATATTCCCTTGATAGTCCTCTCAAATATAATCCAAATGGTGTCTTTCAACATATATTTTTACATAAAAGGTGTTTGATACCATTTTCAAATTACACAATTATACATTATAAAGCCATAATTAACAATAAAACAGTTTGCAGCTATATGATTTGACGTGTACTTCTGGAGTCGCTCTGATTTTGATCTAAGTTATTACATGAATGCAGTAACCTTAAATCCAACTGGAAGTTAAAAAGAAAAAAAGAAAGATAAAATCTAAATTAATTGCAGCTGGGCAAAATATTAGTATTTCTTCATTATCCAGTAATGGAAGGAATTAAAAAACTAACATGGAGCACATAGCAGAAAATTATGCAAGAGCACCAATAAGTGGCATAGGAAAGCAACAATAACCAGCTGCAGAGTAACAGCATGTCAAGTGATGCAACAGGTCTTCCTGGGCAGGCTGCTAACTGGATGGTTAATTAGTGCAACCTCTCATTTAAGCACTCATTCATGTCAGATTTTTCACAGCATTCTGTGCTGCATAATGCTGTTGAAGCTGTGAAAAGCAACAGGTGCTCAGTCTGCGTATGGTTAGCATATTAATTAGACCTGAGGAAAAAAACCACAGCTGTCGAGGGTTTCAGTCCAAATAAATCCCAGTTACAGGGCTGAAGCTAGACATATGCATAATTTATCACCACTTGATTCAAAATCTCTATAGCAGCAAAGTTTTTTTTTCTTTAAGTTTTCATTATTGTTTTATTTTAAATTGAACCTTGGCCAAAAAGTTCTGTACTATTGTTTGGCTTGCTCTCCATTAGGAAATCATAGCATAGAATCATAGAATGGCTTGGGTTGGAACGGGCCATAAAAATCATCCATCTCCAACCCCCCTGCTGAAAAAATATGAGTTTATTTACAATAGGTCAATTTATTAATTTTTATTCAAGCTCTAAGTAATTTGATTTACTTACATACAGCATTTCAACTTAATTACTGAAAAAAGCCTCCTCAAATATTGTTTGGTCTAATTTGAAACGCTATGGCAAAAACAGCATAGGTCACAAACACAAGGATCGTTAAACTCTTCTCAGCTGTTGGCACAGCAGAGAACCTCTGCTGGTGTCAAGTATGGAGTTGGGCATCTTGTTCCAAAAGCGGGCTTTTACACTGAGCAACCTCTAAAAATGGGACAAAAATTCAAATGCCAGGGACAGGGAAGCAGAAGTAGGGGAAGAGCTCAATTAAACAAAAAAGGGAAAGGAACAGGGAAACAGGGAAGCAAAGGACACAGTGCCATAGTCAGAGGATCAAGGAAAAGAGGAATAACTATAAGGAAGAGAAAGTAATTGTGAAAGCAAGTGGAAGCATGCTGATCATGCCTCACACAGAGAAGATGGCAGTGACACCCAGACCCAGTGTGTCTTTGGTCTTTGGCTTACCTGAGGGAGCTGGGTAGCAGGACAGAGAGCTGGGCAGGGGGCATGGCATGCCCTCAGGCAGAGCGAGGAGGGGTTGGGGGCCCTGTGTCCTGTGCTGGCACTCCATGTGCATTTCCCATCCGACGCCCACATGCGCCAACAAGGGAGCAGGTGGCTTTTTCTGCTAAGGACTTGGGAATCAGGAATCAGGCCAAGAAGAGAATTAAAAGGGAGGGAAAAAAGCTGTTACTGATTTTTGTTTTCTTTGTCTGTCTCATGATGCTTGAGCTGTAGGATTTGGCAATACTGCTGAAGTAAAATGAATGGTAGTGTTTCCTGAGACCACTGGTATCCACTTAATTCACATTTCATTCATGTATGTGTTGACATTTTGCATTCTTTCTTGGTGCCTAACAATGAATGTACTAAGATTAAGCAATGTTTCTAAGTGCATTAGGAATGAAAATAGTTTCCTGTGTTCTTTTCAACAAGGTCTGTGATATAAAGACCCTTGAGCATGAAACTTCATACATTTAATAACAGCTTAATCCATTCTCTCCAAATGGTTTAAAGGGAGGCAAATAGAGATAATTCAACAAATTCTACACATATTCAGGAGCTGGTAGTCTAAGCACAGAGCATAAAAGCCATGTGACTCATTGCTGTTTTGCTCTGCCCAGCAAACAAATGGATCTGGGACCATCATGTTGTACAGGTGGAACTCAGTGGTGCTGGGGCCATGCTGAGCAGTGGGGAGGGGATTCCTGCCCACTGTGGGTACTGGGAGGTTCTGGGGATAGACCCTTTGGCTGGTTCCTTGGCAGCAGGGGTGGAGGCTAGGCTGCCATGCTTGCTGAGCGACTTTGGAGAAATAAGTTAATTCTCCCAGAACAAGTCTGAGTATCTCAGCCCAGTGTCTCCCCAGGCCACGAGCACCGAAGACTGTAGTTCTGGCCATAGCTGTAGGGATGGCTCAGACCATGACAGCAAACTTGGTGTCCACACCAATTTTGGTGGAAAATGAATAGACATTTCATTATATCATCTAAGCCATTATTTAAATCAAATTTTAATGGTATCCCCAATCTGCCCTTTTTACTACTGTGTACTTGCATTTAAAATATAAATTCTGGATGTTCACACTTTTCAAACATAAATTGAATTCTCTCTCTTCTTTTAACCACTGGAAGAAGCAAAGGGCAGAACGTATTGAGAGTGCTAATATAGAGAAAAAAACACTAAAAATATCATTAATTTAGCTTTAGTAATTTGCTTTTATGCTCGGAACTAATGGATATGTGCCACAAATTGTCCTTTGTGCCTTCCTTTCATACACTGAAATGATAACAAAATATTTTTCTGTTTCACAAGATAGGTCCATTCCTATTCATGAAAATCTGAGATCTCCTTGTGATGGATGCCATGGGACACAATACTTCTGGTGAAACGGAGACCAGGGAAGATTTGTAGAGCTGAACAACTGCCTTTTCTGTTAGGTCTTATCCAGAACTGCACTAAATGAGGCAGGGATCCTGTGGAAAAATCTCCCAAGCCATCCAGTAACTATTGACTGCACACAGAAGCCAGCAGGACTGGTTCTGTGCAAATGCAAACTCATGTTTCCTTGAGTTCGGATGCTTCACTCTGCAGTGAGGCTTTGTGTGGAAGCTTTTCCTTGTAGAAATATCTATAACTGGTGGTCAGATGTCTCCTTTTATGGATTCATCGTTCTTCTCAGAAGTTGACTTATTTGCCACAAAATACATACACAGAGATGCACACATGCATGCACGCACCTATTTTGGCTGTAAAGCAATGTGGTGCTTCATCCTAAACCTGCTGAATTTAGGCTGCTAAACTGCATTTTCTTTCCCTTGCCAAAGCACCAATCTTTGCTGCTGAGGTGGATTATGTAAGAGGATCACACATAGAGGAGGGCTTTGTTACCATTGAGGAATAGACAGGGGATCTGCAATTATGAGGATCGAAAATATAAACCTCTTAGGCAGGAATGCACAGGAGATCAGTGGCATTCCTGCAGCCCAGGGAAAAGCTTGCGGTAAAAGCAGGGAAAATGCTCTAAAGCTGCTGAATCAGAGGAAAAAACTCTCCTGCTTTTTGTTTTGCTTAGCTTGTTTACCAGAACACCATGGAGGTCCAACTGGATGGAAAGCAGTGCTATTTAATTCAGCTGGGGTGTTCATGCTGAAGCCTGTTTTTTTGTCAATATTTTGGTGTTTTCTGTGCTGAATGTTTTAGCAGGCACAGCCAAATACTCGGGATTATAGACAGAGTTTGGAGAGGGAAAAATGTCTAGAGAGAGAATAGTTTTCCCTTTGTTGCTTTATGAATTCTAGAAGATAATATAACAAGTTACTGGTGAGAAAGACTTAAAATACAGCCTTTATTAAACTGACGAAGTAGTAGATTTTCCTGTCTGTAAGACTTTCTGCTTACATATCCCGTTCTGAATATTAGTTGCTAAAAAACAAACGCCACATTGTAGCTGTGCTTCCATTGCAGCAGTAATAACGTTGATTTTTACTCTGTCTGTTGCTCAGTGATAATTTCAAGAAGTTATTTTTCAGCTACTGCTGTTCTGGTTTGGCAGAAGGTGGTATGCCCACATGTCTTGGGAGAAAACACACATTTATTAAGAAGAAAAAAAAAGAAAGAAAAAAAAGAAAAAAAAAAAACAAAAAATGCATTGAATCCAGCTAATGGCATTGGTAAAGCAACAAAAAGAAAAATTTATTCTGATTTCAGTGTATAATACCTTATAACCACACTTCAACACCCTGTACCAATCACACTATCAAAGAATGCACAAAATTTTTAGCTTAAAGTATCTTATTTTGTACAATGATCCAGTGCACCATAAGATCAGTACAGAGTCAAGAAGGAAACACAGTATCAACATCACATCAAAATTATGAAAATGGTAAAGTTATTCAAATGCATAACAAACAAATCTTATAAAGAGTAAAGTTCACATCTGTGCAGGGGAACAAAAGAGGTTTGTGCACTACTGAGGTTCTTTAATACAAGAGAAAGTACATACAGAAGGTAAGTTCCTTTGTTGATCCTACTGTAATGCATTGAGATCTACAGTGAGTTGAAATCAAAATAAAATTGGGCATATATACTTTGAAATTTAACACAAACTCTTTATTTCAATTAACTGTGTAAAGCATGAAAATTTTTATTGTATTTTTAACTGACAAGGGATCAAGTATTTCTGAATGTCTGAAGTTTGAAACTGGAATTTGCTCCAGTTTGCTGTCACATTACCTACGCAGTGCCTTTTAGAAATCCCCAGACAAAATAAATCAACCACCAGCAGCTAAGACACATTCATTGTATTAAATTTAAAATAAGATGTTTTAAATTTGAGTGCAGGTGCTGATGTTCGCACATAAAATTGGTGCTTGCATGCCTGGATGCTGGTTTTGACAGTAAATTTAGAACTGGAAACTCAAGATTGCTTATAACTTTTCTGCATACTAATGGTGATTTTAAATACAGATATTACTCCTACAATTAATGTCACGTTTGCTATCATAGCATTCTTCTTATCTAGAGATATAATATACTTAGAATTATCAGTAAACAATACTTGTGCATGATGAAATCTCAGCTCCTCTGAAAGTGAGTCCAAAATTCTGACTTCAACAGAGCCAAAATTTCTTTCTTTATGTTTAGAAGCTAAACTTACCAGCTTGCTGCATTGCACTGTTTTCAAGAATGAAATTATCATTTCTGCTCTTGAGAATTAGTGGAGACTTGATTATCTAGAAGGACTTTCTGATCTAACCACATCAGTTCTGACAAATTTTTTATTATCTTGCAAAATAGCAAAAGCATCATGCAGTACAAATAGATTCCATTTTCTGTACTCGCTCACCCTCATTCCTCTTAGGAATAAATACTGTTTCTACAATGGATCAGCATGGAAATATCTATATACCCTTATTCCAACAAGCTGAATGTAAAAAAATAATAGCTGGAAGATAAAGATAGCATCAATAAATATACTTTTCAAATCTAGAAATTATTTCCAACCAATTTTTAAGTGTGTAAGTCAATTTTAATGCCTAAAATATTATAGTGACAGCAATGTATATTTAAACTACAAAGAAATTTAATCTTAACCTAAGCATTCTGAAGATATTCAAAGCAACACTACTATAAAGCAGACTGTTCTATGACTTATATCTCAGAGTGTGGTATGTAACATAACTTATAATTAATGTTTTACTATTCATGTTACAGTAGCCAAAAAGTACTTACAAAATAATGATAATTTTAGGAATTGCTAACCTATAACTAGCACAACACAGAAAAAGAAATGTTAGCAACGAAGGTACATGGCTGTACATGTCAGTGTAGCTAACGCGTTTACAGTTGGAAAAGCAGGTGAGCAATACATACTCCAATGCCCACTTTTGATTTCCTGTTTTCACAACAGGATGTTATCCCCAAAGGAAGCATCTCTACAGGATGCTGTCATACCCAGAGTGGCAATCTCTGGAGTTCATTAAAATGGAGCTAGAGTAAAACTTGTTCACAGGGTTTGTTGTCCTTTGTATCCTTTGTAGATCTTAATTGGCCTCTTTGGGCACAGCTAATTGAATAATTGTTTTTACATGGATTGTTAACACTGTAAAATGGAAGTGGAAGATGGTAACTTTCGTTTCAGTTCATATGCCCCCCATTTGAATTGCTCTCATAAATTGCAGTACAAATGTCTTACAAAGTAACTGAGAAAAAAAACCTGAAATTACAAAAAATGCAATCAAATATTGTACATTTAGAAGAGCTTAAGCAATTCAGTTATAATCATCTTTAATGACTTCTCTTGCTTGGCAAGTAGAAGTCCAGCATAGATTTTGGTCTTCAATGAAGCTCTTACTCTCACAGAATTCTGCATTAGTCGTTATCATAGATGCAATCTGAAATGGAAATAGAATGCAGGAAGATTAGCATTTAGCACTTTGACTGAAGGATAAAATTAATTGTAACTTAATATATTATTGTAATGATTGAAATGTTCAACATACCTTCACCAATGTCGTCATAAATCTCTCCATCGCTGAAAGTTAGAAAAAGAGAAGAATAATGTATTTCTAATGGAAATAGAGATTTTACTCTCTGCCTACAGATATAAAATGCTATAGCACTGTGGTTCAGATGCACTGTCATATAGGTTTGCTGTTTAGGAAAGTGCTGCCTTTATTTTAACAGAACAGCAGTGAGCAAGAAGGTAAAGACAGAAGAGCTTCAGCAAAGGGCAAAGCTCTATTTCTTTCCAAAGTAAAATGCTTGCATTGTTAAAGGATTTTTTAAACTAGGTTTTAAAATAGCTACTTCAACAAGTTCATAGTAACATTTCCATTAAGAAATCAAAATCGGGAAAGATAATTGAAAAAAAAATCAGTATAGGCCTGAAATGCATATTTGTTTCTGTATTTGGTTATGTTGTAATGATCTTGGAAAACCAGGTTTTTGCATAATGAATTTACATAACTTCTATATATGATAATTGTTCTCTGAGAAGGAATTTTCAAAATATGTCACTGAGACACTTGAACAGTTGCCTGGAAGCCAATAAGGCTATTTATATATGTAAGCTAAGCCCATGTGTAAGTGCTTGCAGGCCTGACTTCTAAAATTGACATCTGATTTAATATTTAGAGATCTAACACAAAGCACATTGAAGGAAATGGAGAGGCTCTGTCTGACAAAGATTTTGGATTAGAACCACAAAATTATTCTCAGCAACATGGAGCCAAATCTGTTCAACCCCAATAAGACTGAAATAAAAGTAAGCCTTATGAAAAATTTGTCCTCTTTAGTTAAACATTTGGAATTGGTATCAGTGCATTTAATCACATAAATGTTGGTTTTAATAATAGATTATAGTCCTGATAATACTTTATTTATGCCATTTTTTGTGGTTTAAACCAGAATCTATGGTTAAGCAACAAAGAATGAAGTCTTGGATATTTTCCACCTTATATGTACGTGGTTAGTTCTTGAGAAATCAAAACTCCATGTAGTATCTCGATTTATAGCACTGGGATGACATATTGAAATAATTAGATTTCACATTTATTTAACAAACAGTTCTGAACAAACAATAGCATTAAAATAAATGTTTCAAAAAAATGATTTTGTACTTACTTCTCAACTAAATTGCTTCTCAGAACGTAGCCATCTATAAAATTGAAATGCACATGTATTTGGGTTAAATTTAGTCATGATATTTGATCTCTTTCTATCACTTGTGAAATGCCATTTTCTCCTAATTATTTCAGAAAGGAAGACTTATAATGTATAACAATACATTGTAATGTATAACGTATGTACTCATCTTAGTTTTAAATGTTTAATTACTCTTATCCATGTTTAGTATAACATGGATCTCCTATAGGGACAGAAATGTCTTTTAAGATATATACAACAGACAATAATTATTAACTGTGGCTGTTCAAAATCTGTAATTGTGTAAAAATCTGAAAATACCTTAGAAAAGCTATTCAGTAGTGATTTAATCTATGATTGTGTTACACTGCTACTGAAATCTGATAAAACTGCACAAATTCTTCTCTCATATATTTAACCTCTTGGAAAAATGCTATTCACCATCTTTGTTAGAAGACATCAACTGAAATACCTGTCAATTGCTATAACTTATATAAGCAAAGAGAAAGCTGTAATGGCAATTACATATTTATAGGTAAATATTAGTATGTTTGTAAAAAATTAGAATAATTTCAAAGAAAAAATGTTCTGTTTCATTTGAAATTACTGTAAAATTTGCCCATTTTATTCCTTAGGAGGCTTAAGTAGTCACACTAAAATTGTGCTTTTTTAGCAATCCATACAGTGCCATATTAATTGGTTTTAGAATAAATGTATTAGCTTTAGTTGTAAGTTCCTTTGCATTCTTGGAGATGCTGCTACATCATTACATAGTATGAAAGTATCAGTTTGCTGCTGGTATATCTGGTAGTGATCCTGCAAGTCAGTCTATATGAATCTTCAGATCTTACTGTCTTGCTTAAAGAGATGATTTCCTCCTTCACAGGAAATTCTCTGATACGTAAAAGTATCTTTCTTTTTTATTCCAAGAACGTACAGGAATGTCCAGATAAAAAATCATTACCTACTTTTTTTTTGTAAATGAAATTTCCATCTACAAAATCCCTGTTACAAGATTCGCTACTTTACTGGCAAGACTATTATCCCAAATAGAACTGCAAGTAATAATAACTAATTCTTATACACAACTTTTCTCCAGAGGGAAGTACTTCTATAACTCAACTTTGTATATTTCAACATGAAAATAGTTAGATATTGCTATAAATTTCAAATATGTAATATTTTTTTTCCAGTATATGCTATTTAATTGCCAATCTTATACAAAGTAGTACAAGCAGGCAGTTCCTTTGTGACAACCTTAATACTGTAAAAAAAATGAATGGTTCAGGAAAACTTCTGTCTTGTGCTAGAGCTGAAGTTTGCCTGAAAAGCATTATTTTCACATAGTAATATTTCACTTGACACTAATCTACTTTAGCTTCCATTTAATACTTAGCAGTTGTGGGAATACATGTAGAATGAAAAATAACCCTAATAGACCTGTACATAAGCCTCTGTGTTAGCTAAAGCCTTTATGAGTTCAAAAACACTTTAAAATTGATCACTGATCCACAATGCATACTCTCTATGATTAAGGAAGTCAGGAGTTGAATGGTATCTTATTATCTTATTTTGAATGGTATCTGAAACTTATAATTATTACAGATATCTTTTGATAAAATGATACAAATTTTTCTTGCTAAGAAAACCAAAAAACAATTATATAAATTTCAGATTAGACTACAGCGATGTAAGAAGAAATAGTTGCTTAACCTTCCTGTATTTATATCTTCACTATCGTGAAGATGTGATATTTACATAAGTTTGCTAAAACTTTTGCCTATTAAAAATGTTAAACTGCATGTAATCTGCTGTATTTCAAACCCGGTGCTGTGTAGTTTCAGTCACCTGTGTATTTTTCAACTGTACAGGTACAGAGCTGTGGAGGGGCTCTATATGTTAAAGAACAAACAGAAGAAGTAACAAAACCAAATATTAATTTTCAGTCAATCTGGGCTTCAAAAGGTAAAACTCTACTCTTAAGAAACGAGGATACTCCAACTAGAGCAAATAACCACAACTCCATAAAGTAGGACTCAAATTTTACTAATTAATGTGAAAATTGACAGAAATCTTTACAGAAGCTTTCACAGAGGATATTTTTATTTGTTTTGCTCCTTTATGCATAGCAAAGCAGTATCTTCTGTCACTATCTGAAAAGCTTTGAAGATTACATGAGGAAAACAGACAACGTGAACCAATTTCCACTTTGCTATTATCTTGCCTCAAAAAATGTGTCATTGACAGCCCCACTTTGGGAAGTAGCTGCACTAAAGCAATCCATATTTTGAAAAACATATATGTTGTTATGCAAGAAATTCTTCCTGTCGACCTGCCAGGAAGAAGGCTATACTCCAGATCATAACTGAGGAGTACAGAGGGGAAAGAAATAGAAAGTGACCGAATCCTCTTCAGAAGCATAAGGCATTGGATTGCCATCTACATAGGTTAATGGTAAAAGGTAAAGGTGAGAGGAAGGATGCTGCCACTTTGAGCACAGTCTATTCTGTGAAATTATTATGAGAATTGAAAAGCATTGTAACATAAGTGCATGAAGAAATTGAAACCAAGAGTAGATGGTCCAGATTTCTCCAAAAAAAAATGCAAAAACTTCTGCCAGTGCATACTCTCTCCAAGAGTTTCAGAGAAACACTGGAAGGCCTTGTGCAGTTCCCAAAACAGGCAGGGATGCCAACAAGGACATATGCCTTGGATCAGTTGGGGCCCGTCAGGGGAAGACTCCTCAGCAGTTTTCCCTCCCTGCCTGCTGAAGAGATTAAATTCCAGCTCTGAGAATCCAGAGCAAGAATACCATCATTAATCTTCCCTTGGCTGAAATCAATGGACAACCGTTCCAAGGATTTTACTATTTTACCTGGTTTAGTGGGGTATCAGTGCTGTAATCTTTTTAGAAAATGGAGGGAGATGGAAATAGCAGAAACATCTGCTTATCTTAGCTGATGCAAAGTGTTCTCTCTCACAATTCTATCTTTTGACTATTAAAGTTCTGTTTTCTAGGGTCTGATACACTTAACACTCTTGAGGACCTACTGTAAGTAGTACAAATAATGAGATAACCACAATATACTTCTTGTATCAGACAAAAACAAACATGCTCTGCTCTAGTATGACAGGAAATATGTATTTTTCTCATGTCCTGACTCGAGTTATATATTCTCAGACCGTTTAATTTATAGCACATGCATTCTGTACTACAGCTAGTTATTAAAACTTACATTTTCCTTCTTCATTCCTGCACAGCACCTTGGTATCATCTGTACTTTGTATAACTTCAAGAAGCTCTCCTGGTTTAATTTGCAAGTCTTTAGATCCCCACTTTTTCTGGGACAAATCCAGAACAGTGGTGGTAGAGTAAAGAACTTTGATTTCACCTTCAAACTACAAAAATGAAATAAAAAGATGCCAGATAAAAAACATTAATGTAGAACTTATAATCATGCATTTTTATAGCAATATATTCTCATTTATTAATAGATTTTTGAAAGTTAGGCAAATAAATGTCTATGCACTTGAAAATGGTTAAATACTGTTTTTACAAGTTGTAGTACTTTACCTGTTAAGAGCAAACTGATTGTTTACAAGGAGGATACACATTAGAGAATACTATATTAATAATTTTGTTTTTATATTTTACATGAAGAAAACTTACCTTGAACTTTTTTCTGAACTCTTTCTCTTCTCTTTCCATCATTTTAAGCTTTTGTGGATACTTTTCATCTGATTTGCCTTTTCCAAGACTCATAGATTTTGGTAAACTAAAACAAGAGGTTATTGATGAAATAAAATGAGTAACACTTCTGAGGTACTGACAACCTTTGTGGCAATTCTAAAGAAAATGCACTTCCCTCTGCATGTCTTTAGTATGTTTCTCTTACCCTAGAAAAATAATGTGGGTAGTACAATGCAGATTTGATTACTGAAGAAATAAAAAGTTGAGATAATCTTGCCAGCCTTTTTTTTTCCCACAAGTTCTGACGCTGATATATCTATTACAGTAGTGAACATGGAGAATATTTCAAAGCTCCTAGCTATTGCATCTGTGATTTTCATTACCCAAATAGTTTACATAAGCAATACTCATCACTCTAGAGCGTTTAAGCAAGAGTCAATTTTTGTGAAGTCTGGGTATCTTAGGGCAGTAGAATAAATATCATATGCCCCATTGTGGAGGTTGCTAAGCATCTTAGTCCTTCATAAATGAATTAATCCCTTATATCCATCATGGGAATTTGCTGCTCAAGGGAATCTGCAATACATTTCAAGTTCTTTTTTTTTTCTTTTTTTTTTTTCCTTCCCACAGTCCTGATATGTTGATTTGCACCATTGATCATGGAAATGTCTCACTTCCCAACTGCCTTTCCCGGTGTTATACCTGGTAATTTAAAGTCAGAGCTCTGAATTACAGTCTGTTTCACTGATAGCGAATATATATGTTTAAAGTAATTAAGATCTAAGGTGGACCATGTCCTGTTTTTATACTCCAGATTAGATCACTGTAATGCAATCTGTGTGTAATTCCACCTGAGAGAAATCAGTGATAGCAGAATGTGACAAGTTGCAGTCAGCTCTACAGATACTTATAACACATCTGTGCTCCAGAGATGGCTGTGAATGCCCAGTACAGGGATAAAAGTTTTCCAAATTGAACTTTACACTTCCAGATGTGTTTCATACTGATAACACTGAGCACTATCTTCTTTTCTCATAAAATACTGTAGCAGCCGAGATTGAGTATAGTACTTATCTTAACAGTCTCCAGATTTTAATAGGAAGAGGTCTCCATGCAGATAATCTACAATTAAGGATCTTCAGGTCACACATTTACTTCTACCTCTTGTTCATCAGAGGCTTCATTTGTTGAAATTTAAAGCATTACTATTTATAATAATACAATAATATGTATAATAAATTATTATTTATTCTGTACTTAATGCAATTATTGTTTCAACATGTGATGTAGGTCATTGCCAACAGCAGGATTGTAACAACTATGAGACCTAATACCACCACATAAAGCATAAGTCCACCTAGACTGAATACTTTGAAAATATATCAGAATGTACTAAAGATTTTTAATCAGAATAGTAATTTTCACTTGCTTGAATTCAGGCGGTGGAGGAGGGAAGTCTGAGGAATCTACGTCATCATAAACATCACTGTCTCCACAATCTGAAACAATAATGGTTAAGCAGATTCAAAACTATTATGCGATCTGTGAGTAGTTGTATTACAGTTCATAACAGTATAGGTAAGTTGACAGGAAACTGCAGCAAGTCATGTAGTTGCTCCTTTTCTGTGGGCCTTCTGTTTTGCACAATCTGCTGAGTAAAAGATACGTAAGCAGCCCTTTTCAGAATAAGACTCTGTATTAATAATAATAGGTATTCACTGATATTTTAATCTTCTTAATCTGGAACAAGTTTTAGCACATGTTGGCTAATGCAATAGCCTTTAATCTTCCTTTTAATTAGTCTATTTCCCACTGTGTTGCATCAAACTATATTTTTAGGATTTTATTTTAATATACACCAAAGCACTTCTATTGCATTTTTGTCAGTGTAGCATTGCCTACAAGTGGACACGATTCACACATGCACTAGTTTTTAGGCCACCTTACAGTGTCAAAGTAGTGGAAAAGATTTTTACCAGAAGAATGTACTTTGAATCACATCCAGAGCATTTGTGGAAAGGAGGCAATTATTCAACTTATCAAATCCATGGCTTAAAAAAGTCACAGTGGGAGATAAAAGGTTTAGAATTCAGTTCAGGCAGCAGCCTGCAAACTTGTGAGCGTTTGCTCTTTATTCCATGGCTAAGCTGATATTTATGTTTTCTTACAACACTGAAAGTGATAAAAATAACAGCAAGCATCTATCTCTCTATGCTTTTGAAGTCTCTCATTAAGAGTTTCTTTTCAAGTGTATCTGTTCATGCTTATGTTAAATGAAAAGAATAATTGGAAGTCTCCCAGAGAAGCATCCTTTAAAAATACATTAAATTTTTCTCTAGGAAGCTTGCACTGTATTGGTACATCCTCATCTGTAGCCAAATCAGACACAACATTTGAAATTTGTTTGCTAGAACTGGGTAAGTAATAGGAAATCCTGTTTCCTTCCTTGGGTATGTTTTTGTGACTAGCACGATACAGAGTAATATATACACAGGAAAAAAAATCAGTAATCAATATGGGGACAAAATAATAGACTACTAATTACCTTTTCCAAACTGCTTTGTTGAAGGAGACCTGCTGGAAAAGAAAGAAAAAAAAGAAAAAAAGAAAAAATTTGGCCATTATATATTTATGTCACATTAATAGCCTTTCAGATCACTTACAACAGAAGGGTTCCAAGTTATATCCAGGCATTTTTAAGACCTGCTGACATTATCAATTGTTGAGGGCCACATGTTTTTTACCATTGAAAACTAGTTTAGAAGTGAATGAGAAAAGATGAGAGTAAAAATATTAATTGCTGACCTAACCATTAAGCAAGATGTGAAGAAGATAATTTTTGCATTTTTCTCCATAATACAATATTCCTAAAATCTGGATTGGCAGAAGTAGATATACCAGTTCATGTCAGCTGTCTTGTACTGGTGAACAACATACATTTAAATAGAGAACAGAAGAATCTGGCATCACCAGAGTGGAAGAGATGATTTGAGCATTTTTTTTAAAGTATATATTTTTTGTTACATTTTAGTTATCAGGCACATGCAGCAAATATAGCGTGTAAGCATACTAATTATATTGTGAAGATTAGAAGGAAATAGAGATCAATGTTTTTTTGCAGAAAAATACTGTCCTGATTTGCAATTTGGTGCATGATTCATTAGGCTGCAGTGATAACATGTTAGTAGCATGTGATCAATGCTTTATTAGCATTAGTTAATGTGTGCTGTGATTTCCTAGCAGACTCTTACAACAAATCTCCATTATCTTCTGCCCCATTGACTTTGGCTGTTTTTTCTCGTACACTTTTCTTTTTGTCATCTTTGACTTTTAGCTTCTTCAAGATTCCCCAGGACCAGATATCATTCTTATCTTCATCCTGTGATACAGACCTTTGGAGTATGCATGCAATTATCACAATGTAAAATGTAACATTCCTTTCAAAAGCTCCAGTTTAAGTTTTCCATTGATGCACATAGTTCTCATTAATGTCAACACTGTATATACCAAAAAATGAAGACACTTAACTATCTAAAATGCTGAAGTATGTATTTTAGGTCTTCCATAGAGATACATTTATAGTTGTTGATATTCATCAACCTGATTTCTGACTTGGTGCTATTATGTAGCAAGGTAGCTCTTCTTTATGTTGTTTTCATTTCAGAGTTATTTGGTCTACCTGGTGATTTTCAAGATTGCAGCTTCTTTTGCTGACATACTGAAATTAGTTCCAAAATGAAACTTCTCCGAAAGACGAAAGAACCTTTTATTTTTTAGATTCCTGTATCACCTGACATATACTCACTGGAAAGTCCAACTGTTGCTAATTACTATGTTAAACTTTAAGAAAATAAAAACCAAAATTTAAACAGAAATATTTAAATGACATGAAACATACCTAGAAACAGCATCCGTGTCATCAACGCCATCATAAATTTCTTGTTCGGAAGGAGGAGGTGGGAAAATCTCTTTAAGAGATCAGAAAGTTAATGTATTTATATTTAAGGCTTCTGAACATGGTACTAATTACTGGCCTCAGTGTGTCAGATTTCTGTGCAAAGTCTGTGCAATATCCTTATAAAGTGAGTTTTTCTGTAAACCTGCAGAGCCTAATTATTAAAATAGCATTGAGACGTATCCCGGTCAAGCACATCATCCATAGCACTTAAACATGATGACACTGCCACTAACAAGAGCATGAACAGAGAAGACAAATGAATTTGCGCTGTATTTGATGAAATTCTCAGCAGCTGGTTTTGTCCCATTTATATGATGACTTTTTTGTGTTTCTGTTTGCGATGATTGAAGATGTCAGACCAGCACTTCAAGCAGATGACACCTTGTGTTCATCCACGGGAGTTACAGGCGAGTGCAATGCAAGCTCCACATGTTGGCCACAGCTCTGACCTCTCAGCCCCACCTCCCTCAGTTCAGGGCTAGCTCAGTTTCCATACCCAGTTCCAGCTGCTGGTCAGAACTCCTAGTGAAATCTGTACTTATCTGGCAGCAGCTTCATTCAGGACTGCCAGGGGATACTTCTTCCATGACTAGTATCTAAGCTGAGAAGATGAGCTGTGCTCTAGTGATCAACAGAGAATGCTACATAAATATATGTGTTACCAAAGAGGAAAATGATTTGAATGTGTGTTTTTGACAGTGAGGAAATACTGCAGATTTAACAGTTAGGACTGCAGAGTACTGCCAGAACTCTTAAAACAGCCTTAAATTTGCCATTAAAATTCCACTTTAATTGGTAATATCACTGGCTGTTTCAGAAATTGATTTATCTGGCACAAAATCGTAAGCTCACATTAATTTGTTTTATATAATAATGTTTTCTAGTTATTTTCCTGTTCTGCAAGATCATTTATTTTTTCATAAAAATACCTTAATTGCCTGTAATCCAGCATGCTTCCAATTCACAGTATATGAAGACAAATTCATTTTCATCCAAGTTAACACAGGTGTGTAAGAAAGTGAATTTGGCCACTACAGTTCCTTGTTTGTTGTTTGTTAGCTAATGCATGGCATGATGGTGGGTAACTACTGCATTATTTGGAATCTGCAGAGGCCTGGATTTTGTAGGTAGGATGGTAAGCAGTATATAGAAACAACTTCCCCCAAAAAAGCACACAAAGAAACTTACTTCCAGCTCCATTTCGACCACCACTCTGACTGGAAAAACAAAAACAACAGATGTTTTAGAGAAAATACTAATTATTTGAACAAACAAGCAAACAAACAAACAATATAACACATCATGATTACCTCTTGCTTTAATTGTTCTTAGTTCTAAACCTCGTGGCTTTGGTACTCATCTGTATTACTGGCTGTATGCTACAAATTCCGCGCTGAAAGCTCAGGCGCAGGCTTGTATGTACTGGGGGGGCTGCAACAGAACGGGCCACTTCTGTTCTTCTGTCTGCCTTCGTGCAGTGACTTTTTAGAGTCAAAAAGAAGGTGTCCTCTTAGTAATGCTAAAGAAAGTATGTAATCTAATTCACAAGTGAATTAGCTCTTAGATGAGGGGAGATTAACTTTTAGCAGAATTAGGTAAAGGAATTTAGGAAAATTTGCTCTGTTTTTATCCTTGGAAATAGTTCATTACAAAATAGATGGAAAAGTGTTTTAGAATATCATTCACAATAATTCACAGTGAAATAAGTAAGAGTTATCAACTGCCTCTTCAGTTAAAAGGAAAAAGGAAAGGGACACAGCATTTGCAGAAATCTAACCAAATTTGAAGGTATAGATAGGTGCACATTTTCATATCTGCAGCGTGCTTAAATCTAATTGTTATTAATTGATATTACTGGAAATTTAGGCATTTTCACTTAATTTAAAGGAGATGCAAACCATAGTCTAGAGCTATTAACTAATCATGTATTCAGAAAGTATTTTTTATTGCTGTTGATGTCATTAAACTGAAGAACAAAATATAGTTTATGATTACAGGATAATTCAAGTTGGAATAGATCTTGGTATGTCATGTAGTTCACCTGGATGGAAATTATAACCTGACTGAACACATGAGAGTGTATCCACACCCTTCAGATTCACACCTTATGAGGCAATTTTCACGGGATTAAATAGTAAGCCAACAAACTTGTTGCTCAATTATCTTTTAATAGGTGATTCTTTAAACCTCTGACTGCATGTTTCTAGAATTTCAAGGATTCTGTATCAGCATGATGTTCTAACAGTAACCAAAAAGAACCTGATGGGCTCAAGTTACTCAGATTAATTCCAAGTCAAATTCTTATTTAAACTTATACATCAAAGTGAGATTTTTCTTAAACTCTTGTGCCAGGATCTACTGAAATACAGTAGCCATAGTCATTTATTAATATTGGAATATTAATAATACTCCTGATAATGAGATAATGCCATTTGGTAAAGAAGCTTTTTTTAGTGTGGCATTCTTACAGTGGTTTAAAAACATGTTGATGCACTTCAGACATTCCAACAATTCATGCTCATGAACTGAACAGAATGCTATTAATCACTAGAGAAGATAAAAATGTCAAAATAAACTTAAAGGATTTAATGAATATGAGCCATTCATTCAGCCATGCAGGTTCATTTATCTATTATTTCAATATGCAACAATGTAAGTATTCTTGTCTGCTTTTGAAATTGAGGAATTTCAGGACTTTGAAGAAGCATTGAGGTAGCTGATCGTAATACCTGACATAGTGAAATGGATTGGCTGGAGAAACTTCTGTGATGGAAGTACCAAAACTTGGAGTATCTAAGCCCTGGAATAACTCAAATAACTCTTCTGACTACCATTACTATGATATGAGACCAGTGCACGTTGAGGGAAATTGATACTGAGCAACCTTCAAAAATATCAGATGCAAAACCATATTAGTTACCTCAAGAATGCCAGCCCAAAGGCAGATCTTCAAAGTGCTGCTTTTGGAGCTCATGAGGCAGTTCTAGCAGCTGAGGATCATCTGTGGCCCAGCCAGCCAGCTGTGGTCATTTTAATCCAGTTAAGTCTCTAAGCTAAGGTGCTGGGAAGCACTAAAACCAGATGTAACAACTGAGTGCTGCATGACAATAGTCCTACACACTGAAATCCTCCATGCTTATATACAGACCTCTTATCTGAATTCCAGTGTATGTGATTCTGCACAGGATGGAGAATGAGCACTGGTTTGTTACTTCATGTAAAGTAAGAGTCTCTCATATTAAAGCCAGCTAACAGAGTTACTCCAGCTCCTACCACAAGAACGTACATATACTATCTTGCCAGTAAATCTGGTATCAGCTGGAGATGGCCATTTCCTAGATGCAGATCTCTTTGGCATTAAAAGCACAGCACACTGAAGTACAGAGGCTGTGATGTAGCACTGCATTTGCAAATACATGGACACTGTTTAATTGTAGAACTTGATCTAGGGGAAGGTGCCCTTGCTCATGACAGATAAGTTGGAACGAGATTATCATTCAAGGTTCTGTTTTGCAATTCTGTTTTTTTAACAAGAAGTTAAAAAAATGTAGCTCATACCCTTATCCGAGAATTTAAGAGGCTTCTTTTTAATTCTCTGAAAGAAAGAAAGGAAAGAAAGGAAAAGAAAGGAAGAAAGAAAGAGGAAGGAAGGAAGGAAGGAAGGAAGGAAGGAAGGAAGGAAGGAAGGAAGGAAGGAAGGAAGAAAAGGAAGAGAGGTAGTAAGGCTTATCATTTGAGAGCAATGAAGGTGATAAAAAGTTCTCCAACACAGGGAGTGCTTCTGGAGTCTTTTATTCTTACATGTTAGAAAAGGTAATATATGACTTCAAGAAACAGAGCAAGGAATGAAAGGGAGGAGAGAAAGTAGCAAAGCCTGCAGGTTTTATGTTTTGTTTCTTTTGAGTTGTGATGGTACAGTATGGACAGCAAGGATTACTCCTGAGGATGAGTGCTTATAGATACTGAGCCATTGAGTCCATTCTTATTCTTTCGACTACTAAATGAATAGTTTGGTTACACGTTTTTGATACAAATAATTGTTTTGTTTTAAGAAAACAGTCTACTTGGTAGTTGTAAAACTTCTGCTGTTCAGTTTGGCTGAGAGGCTTCCTTTTAATGTGTTCCTTATACATACCTGTTAATACTGTCCTGCTCTCCAACATCATCATATACTTCTTGGTCAATCTCTGATTGTTTCACAACAGCTTGTTGCTTTGTTTTTAAAGAATCATAATCAATTTCCACTACAGTTGTTTTAATGTATCCATCTAAATAAATGAAAGCATGGTAATTACAGAGTTTTAAAGCCTGCAGTAAAAAGAGCATTTTAACAGAAGATACAGAATCACTGATTACATTATATTGGATCATCTTTGAAAACATTCAGAGAAATGTGTCATTCTGTCTGCCTACGTATGTACAAATCTCAGACCCGTCTCAGCCCTCCTCAGCTTGTGTCAAGTTAACTTCATCTTTGCTTCTCGGCTACAGCCTAAGAATTTCTTTAGCGGGCTCCAAAAAGAGAGATGGTACAAGCTCCCTATCATTTGACCCTGGGTCCACAGCAATCTTTTAGCATGTTTAAGGACCATCCATGACAAAGATTCCAACACAATATAAGGAAAAAGAGACACTTTTTTTTGCAAGGATTGTGCTTTGGGTTGGTAGACACACTGGGGTTGTATTGCAATCCTCCGCTCTGTTGAATTTCATTAAAGAGAACTAATTATATTCCTGAGTGCACTGTTCCAACTCTCTTATTCTATCCTCATGTAGGAAATATTTCTTTAATGTTACCTAAAGCCCAATACTACAAAATGCTTGGTTGGTATTGTCCAGTTGCACATGTGTGAACTCATAATTAAATTGTCATTTCAGTCTCCTCAAAGTTTAAAGCAGTGTTTTTAATAACTTTCACTGATTTTAATGATTTCCATTGATTTTGTGATCATCTTTTAATATCTTCGCTACATCTCAGGAGCCAGATAATTAGTCTTCATCATAGTTATGGATCTACTGAATTTGTTAATACAAACAGAAAAATGTCTTACATTTCAGAAAAAAAAAAAAAGAGAGAAATCGGTGAGAATTTTTTTTTTAAAAGAAAAGCATTTAAAATAAGATCTTCTATTCTCTGATTCTAATTTAGGTATATCCATTTTATTTCTCATAGAACAATTTGAAAAAGCTAACATCATTACTTGCACAGAGCCAAATTCTGATGCTAGTTTGAAGGATGATACTGAATTACCTCTCAACAGGTCCTCAAAGATCCAAGTGTATGCCTAGACTAGTTACTAATTTATTGTAGTGCCTGTTGATGCTACATTATGTTTTACAGTAACTTGCTGCTGTGTACTGAGCCCTGCATGCCAGGTAAAGACAGCAGGGCTCATAGTAGTAATTACTGCTTTGTTGATCAGTGACTCAGCCTTGTTAAGGTGACTCGTTTGGTGAAATGCTGCATGCACGCACATGTTCCCTGCCCTATAGTGAAAACATTCAGGAGTACAGTGAAGAAGCAGAACTTACAACATCCTTTTATCCTGCCCAGCCACTTTCCTTCTGGGTTGTCTGTTAGACGAATGATTTCAATTTGATCCCCCTGCTTGACAGTCAGTTCATTCTTTCCTCCCTTGCTGTCAACACAAGCCCGTGCCTGATGAAGGACTTGGATGGGTCCTGTTAACTGCAGAGAAAAAAAAAAAAACAACAAAAGAAGTCACAGATGTAGAAAAATACAGTTCTTTCCCAAACATTCACATAAAATATAACATAACTATCATGATGATTGTTTCATTGACATTTAAAATACTACAGACAAATACAAAGACATCACCTTACTTCTAGCTTATGAACTACAGTTAAAATGGGGTGTTTTTTAAAAAAGAAGGCAACTACTTAGAAATAAATCAGCTGAGTGAGTGGCAGAAGCACAGTAATAGAAGACTAAAATCAACCTGTGGAGCTGTTTCTCACAGAACAGATTTGTATTTGATTCTACTGGGCAGGTCCTTGTAGTTGCAGCAGAAATACTGATATGAAAAAACCTCCAGCAGGATTAAGAAAGTCTTCCACATAAGTTATATGCAGAAAATTATGCTTTATAAATGATTGTACAAGCACCTTAAAGAGGCATTCACCCAGTTTGGTAGAATTCAGGAGTTTCTTTATGTATGTTGAGAGGAAACTTGTTTGGATTTTGACTTCTGTGGCTTTACCATATGAATAGTCTTGCAGAAGGATTTGGCTGTTAACAACTATAGACTATCTTAGGAAAATCTATTCCTATATCAACTAGATTTGCAGCTAACTCCCTACAAACATCAGCTAAACCACTATTAACTATTAATATTTTCCTTTAATATTTTCCTTTAATATTTGCTCTTTGGTTCATGTCTGTTTTTCGTCACCGGTGCAAGGCCATGATCTGGGAGAATCACTTTAGCTTTACTGTGTACAGTGCATAATGGAAATGGAGAAAAATAAATCCACCTACTATGTACAGTAAAACCAAAAGCAAAGAGTGAGAACATCACAAATAAGCATCAATTAAAAGAAAATGATTGGCAATTTTGTAAACTGGGAGTGTGCTGACCACTAGCTCCATAAAAATGACAGAAAGCAGAAAGAACTGCCTCATAACTCAGATCCTAGGCTCTGACAGTAACTATAGCTCCCATACAAATGTATGATACTCCCTTCCAACCCATTTAGTCTGGAAGTCCCTTTGAGCTGGAGACCAAGACAAGGACAATGTGATACTATTTAATGCTGAAATCTCTTAGAGGCGCAATGTGGTTGTATTTAGCTTGAGTTAAGCAAAGAGTATTAAGTATAGCGTCCCCAGTTTCACTTTTATAAAAGGCTTTTGGTGCTATTCAGTGAAGCAAAATTATTTTAAACTAAGAAGTAAAGAAAAGTGCTTTTAAGGTTTTTTTTCTTTTCATAAATAGAACATAAGGGAATTTAATGAAAACAGCATAAACACTGAAAAAACATCTTTGTCTTCAGTACAGAGTCTGAAATCAGGCATATGCTAAACATAAAAGCGTAGATGAAAATGGTACTCAGGACTTATCCAGGTGCTTGACCTACCTAGCACAACAAATACACATCTCAGCTGTCTGCAAATTTTTTGAACTCAGCAATGCTAATTAATGAATCTTAGATGTCTTTGCCCATTTTACAAAACAAAGTGCTTACTTTGAACTTCTTCCTTATTTCCTGCTCTTTCTTTTCTTTTTCCTTTTGTTCTTTCTTTTCTTGGTCCAGTCTTTTCTTTTCTTCCTTTTCCGACTTCTTCTCTTTTTCCCTTGATGTTCTAGAATTAACAGCAATGCAGATCTCAGTAGAGGTTTCTTACCCAGTGTTCAAGAACAGCTAAATATGGCAGAAGACTACTTCTCCCAGTGAAACCAAAGATGCAAATTCTTAACCCAAATGTGGTTGCAAAAGACTGAAGAAACAGCCCTCTCTCGTATACCACATACATAACTTAAAGCAGTTGTTTTCAAGAGGACAATATAGCAGAAAGGAAGGTCGGCTCTGCACGTGCACTTCCAAACATTTTGGTAAGGAGGCTTGGAAACTGGCAGCAACATAGGTGCCAAATACATATCAAGGCTAACAGTGGTTCACAAAACCCAAAATGAAGCCTGAACTATCAGTGTAATGTTCTTTTAAACTTAATTGAAAGATGGTCTACATAAAATGCACTTAATTGTAAGCGTGCCTAATACATCAGGGTTCATTGCCTGTGATGCCTTGCATGCCAGGTGGTACTAAGATGTGGGGATGTAAGTAGGACTATAGTTACAGCTTTGCAGGTTGCTGCCAAAAGATTGGCTGGAAGAGCTATGCTTCTTCAAACCAATTGAGTGAGGCTCCCTCTTCTTGCTTTATCAATACTTTTGCTGAATTGTTGTGCTCAAAAAAAAAAAAAAAAAATCGATAAATAAAAATACTGACTGAATGAGTAGTTCTTTTGGCTGTACTGCTTTAAAATTATCTGTCTTCAAAGGGAATCCAACAAGACACTACTGCTGAAAGTCCTTATACTTCTGAAACAATATTTTGGTGCAGGAACTTTAGAATCTCATTTATTCCAAAGGAATTAGAGTGTTTCTTTACATTCTGGCATATAATGAATCCCATGTATTTATCCATTAGTGAGATGATACACTCCTCAAAATGAAGGGCTAAAGGGTGAGCAGAGCTCTGATTTCAGCTCTACAGAAATACTGGGAATCTTGGGCCATGAGAGTTGTAAATCCAGCCACTCATTCAAATTCATTTATGTACATTTATATACAAAGCAAGAACAGCCAAAACAAAAGGATCTCCCTGGGACCATAATATTGAGGGGGCTGACCTTACTTTTGCTCCTAAGCTGTAATTCAAAATAGTGATTCATACATGTTCATTAGATCATAAATCAGACTTTTCTGTTACCTAGCTCACAGTAATGATGTGGTTTTATTAAAGATTTTTTTTTTTTTTCACCCCAGAGCTTATGAGATATAAGTTGGAAAAAAACTGTGAACTGAAAAATCTGACTTTCTCTAAGTGAAATGAATGAATCCAACAATACTTGGCAGCTATTGCACTGGAATCACACTATTGTGCCAGATGAAGCACCTTTTGTAGCAAGCTTTTGCTAATAAAGATACAATAGGCTACAGGGTTTTAAATTAATACCTGATGTCATTTATGTCCTCGTACATCTCTCCATCACTTCCATGGTCCTGTAAGACAAAAATAATTTTCAGTGGCTTAGATACATCTGGAAAGAAGAAAATGCACCTGTTATATGAACTTCATATGGACTATATAAAAACATTTACAGCAAGATGTAAATTCAGATCTTCTCAAGTCTAGTTACTACATTTTCAGACCCATTCTTTCTTTTTTTCTCCTGACTTTGTATTTGTCATATCACAGTTATAAAGCCCTGAATTGTTGCTATCACAGTAACAGTAGCACAATGCTTCATCAAAAGTGGATGTTTTAATTGCAATGCTAGTCCTGAAAAGCCTTTATCTGAAGTGATTATTGCACTGCCATGATGAAAGTGCCACGGTTAATAGCAGTAACTAACATCCCAGTCTGGAATGCTTGGGATATAATGGAAGTTCAGATTAGGTACTTGCATACATCAAGACAAACCTGTGCTTAACTGATGCAAGTCATTCACTACCAAAACAGAACAGGGCCCTTGTTTCTGGGAAAGCCCAGTAAGATTAAATGCCAGAAGAAATAGAAGGGTTTTTTTACACTCATTTTGTTAAATACTTTTTTGTTAAAAAATGAAAACCAAGTACTGGTGTCAAGCCAGCTTTGATAATTAGCTCCAGGTTGCTCTGCTTACACAGTTTTATTTATGTCCTTCATAATAAGTACTTCTACAATTTATTGTCAATATGGCTGGATTCATTCTACAACTAATTTTCTAATTAATTGGAAGTAGCCTGCAATAAAAAGGATAAATTTATCAGGGAGGATAACACTTACCCCATCTTTATTTCCAGGATCTGTTTAACCAAAAAACAAAACAAACAAACAAAACAGGATATTAATTTTTTGTTGTACAAAAGCATTCCACTCTAAAGTTAATTCTTTACAGACTGCTAAAACATAAGTGGTATTAACTGGAAATGGATGCAGACTCTTGCTTTCAGTAGGATCTGAGAGTGGAAAAAACAGGTTTTCAAGGTATTTTTTCTTTTACTGTGTAAAGCAGACATACCTACCATAAACACTTCACTTCATCAGCTGTTTTCTAAAAAACAGCATATTTCACTACATTTTTAGAAGTGAAAAATTTGTTTTCAAGATTCTTCAGTGACACTGACATACTTACCTATGCAATTTGTATGCAAAAATGTCTACTTACACAAGAAAATCAACGTTAGAAAAAGACAAATAAGTCTGTGCAGACCACATAAAACTTTCTTGCACCAGCCCTGCAGCTGAACAGGGAGTGAAAAGGTTTTCCTGTTAAGCTGGTGACTGCTCTGAGCTGCAGGAGAAGGAAATCTGAACCCACTGCTTCCTCCTCCCTACACAGGTAAGCTAGGTAAGCAAAGAGCTTGGGCTCAGATGCAGCTCCATCACCCACACTGCTGTACAGTGCGGATGGCCACATACTGTGCCTGGCACAGACTGATGCCTCCAGAGCAGAGATCAGAAAGCAGACTGAAATTCTTTGTTGCAATCTGCTTGCTTCTCTGGCTGCTCCTGGTACAACACAGCCACTCACTGCCTCTTACAGAAGGCAGATCAGAAAGAAACACTAAAAACACAATCAATATATTATTATTTTCTTAATCAAGTATAAAACTATGCCTGTTTCACCAGGGCGCACAGCTTCAGCTCTCAAAGAATAGCATTCATTTGGGTTCGGATTTTCAAACCTGGTAATTTCAGTCCCAGTACATTTAACAGAACAACAAAATAAAAACAGAGAGCAGGGGAAGAGAGTGGAAGAGAGATATTTAAAGCAGTTCTTGAGAGTATGTCATATTAATTGTAATACAGCTATATGAGAAAAACTTCTTCACTCATAAAACTGCATTACCAGCATAATCAGTAACATGAATCATTCACAAACACATTTAGATATATGTGCCTTTGCTTCTCTTATCAATACAATTTACTTACAGCTTCATATAGCTGTTATTAATTAAAACTTACCCATTCTACCCTGTAAAAGAAATTCAACATCATCATAATTTTCTTCAGCATCTGGATTTCTGTAAATAAGAAGAAGGGATCATGTGAAAACTATAAAGATGACTTTATGATTGCATTTTCATATAACAATTTTTTTTTCTGATGCTTTCTTCAATTATTTTATAGAATGGCAGGGCACTCTGTTGAGTCTTGTTGCTCCTTAAGTATCTGCGTAATTCCCTAAGCTGCTCTTCCCGCGACTAGGTTTCTCACACAAGGGACACCCTTGAATGGAGAAAATGAGCTGAAGGCACTCAGACACCATGGAGATGGGTGTGGATGAGAGGTGCCATAGGCAGATGGGCTGACCCAATGGTCTATTGGTCATCTTAATCACGCTCGCAGATGAGGGCTTCTCACACAACGTACAAACACCAGATGTTTTGCACAACATTAAATATAGCTCTACAAATTGCTCCCTGATTTGTATGGCAAGTGAAAACAAGGGACAGGAGAAACCACAATGTAAGGATAGGCCGGGTATAAGGGCTCTGGTGTTGGATCTGAAAGTGCTGCCAAACCGAGAGAAGTAAGAAAGTGAAAATTTAGCCGGCAATTACATTAGAGATCCCTAACTTTTGAACACTTTATAATAATGGAATGAGGACTATCAACCCGAGCATTCATTCATCAGGAGGGCGTCACGGCAGCGAGGAGAGGAGAACGGGAGCACCGCTAACAAACGCCGACCCGGGGCCGCCGCCGCCAGGGGGGGCGCAGCGCGGCTCCCGGCTGCAGCAGAGCCCAGGGCGCTGCCGCGGCTCCCGGCTCCGGAGGTGTCTCCCCGTCTGCACCTTGAAGCCAGCTGCTGGCACTATTATCCTCGGCTTGTTTCCGGTCAGTTTGCACGCCGTAAAGAAGGGCTCTCTCCTCTTCGCCGCTGTAGGTTTCCCGATTAGGTGGCGGCTTTTCGAAGAAAGGAGAAGACCGAGGCGTAGCGGAGGCTTCTAATATTATCGCGCTCCGTCGTGCGGTTTTACGCCCACCGCTGAACTCGTTTCCTCGCGGTCGCGCCGTGGGGTGTCAGCTAAGACGGAGTGACCCTCCTGACTCCTTCCCTCCGGAAAAATGCACTGGAGGGTTTGCGTTATTGACTCAGCTGACTTTGTGCAAGCATACGAAATGTACCTCTTCGGAGTACAAAAGCCAGCAGGGTGTGTGTCTGCTCCCTCCCCTACCCCCTTACCAAGGGGCAGAGAAAGCCTTCCTACAGATAACGCGATCTAGGGAAACGGCTAATGCATAGAGAATCCAAACTAACAAAACTTTTCCATACAGGGCAGGGAAAGGGTAAGATGAGCAAAATGCCCTGAAAACTGGAAAACCGTCTTCAGCTGCTACCTCATGAACAAATAGGCAGAAATAGGAGAGAAGATGAAAGACCTCGGGTGTTAAGCTCACTTACGTTGTTTCAGAGCTGGGCTTGACATTTCTGGGCGGCAGGCTGGGAGCTGCAGGGGTGTGCAGGGATGGGTGAGAGGCTGGTGGAGGAGGTGGTGCAGGTTGGGAGGCTGCTGCTGGGGCAGGGGCCATTTGTTTAAACCCTTCATTCTTAGGGTCTGAAAAACAAAGACATAAAAAAACAAAAACAAAAACACACCAAAAACAAACAAACAACAACAAAAAAAAAACACAACAGAACAGACTAAATTAACCAAGCAAGCAGCTCAAGAAAAAGAAAAAATGGAAACCTTAAGTTTCTGCCTAGAAGAATGTAATGCCTACAGCAGACTTTGAAAATGTTTTTGCAAACATATGAATGAGATACTAAAACATCAGTTTGTCCAGTGCAAAAGCTATTGTGCTCTCGAATTATCATTTATTCTACAATGTGCTTGCAATGATCAGTGTCACAGAAGCAGTAATGCAGTCTTGCTGCAGTTTTCCTTGCTCAAAAACAAGGTTTAAAGGGAAAGGATGAGAAATGAAAAGACTTTTTGGTATTGATTAAAAGCTGTACAGGTCTCTGTACGCCTTGAATTAGATTTGTAATGTCAGCTATAGAAGATTGGACCTAGTTCTTTAGCTGGCAAGCCTATACTGGAAAAGATGCAGTGTGGGAAGTTACACCCTCAACAAACAGGTGTAGTCTTAAAAACAAGATGATGCAGTGCAGGAGAGACACAGAAGCCATAATTATATGAGTAGACTACACTGTACAGCGCTGCATGTGTGCTCCACACAGAGGCCGCAACCAAAACTGTCTTAACTATTGCTTTGAGAGTTCACATTCAGAGAGGTTACACATACTCAAACAAAATCACTGCCTGCATGCCATGATGTTAAGCACAGGATTATATTTTAACTAACATTAGTGGATTAGAAGCTACCCACAAGGAATTCTTCCCAGCTGTATGGAGCAAAGTCCAGCAAAATCTAAGAAAGAGAGGAGCAGCAGAAGAAAGGGTATTCACATGACAGTTAAACCAACAACAATCAGAAAGAACCCTTCTGGCTTCTGGAGGTTCTCTTCAAGTTTACACATGTGTAGTGAGATGAATATCTTGTCATGAACAGAGTAATCTTCAAAGTGTTGGAAAAAAAAAAAAAGTGGCTAAAACACAAAACAAGAAGTATTTAGTAATGGTTAATATCCAGACTGAAACTTAGTAAGACTACTGAAAGAGCTTTCCTTAGCTGTTTGGGAGTTTGAAATTCAATGGAAAAAGCTCTTGCACAGATTTCTCTTTTTGTAAATTTACAAAACAGAATGTTTAATTTATTCACAGTGCATCCACCAAAAAAATGTTCAGAATCCCATTACCTGTCTCTGGAATAATGTCATTTTAACAGTATCATGAGACAGAATGAGGAGCCTGAAGTCTATTGTATTACAGAATAAAACACTGAACAATATAAATGTTTCGTGCTTCGTTTCTCCACTTCGGATCATTGTTGGGGGCACAAAACAGGAGTTATTCTTATCTCCTTACAATAGTAGACATGAATGTGGCAGGGAAGTTGCTACACTAGGTTTATTTTATCTATTTTTGGTAACAAATACCAGAACAAACTGAATTTGCCATGTACCCCATCTACAGTGCGGGCCAGCCATTTGCTGCTCAGAGGTAGATGTGTGTATGAACAGTACTTCTTCCTGATACCCTCCTAGTCTGTAACTGCTGTGAGTTTAGATAAGCTAAACATGGCTTCTGCATGTTAACAGTTCTCCAAAAAATTGTCTTCCATGGACTTGTGCAGTCTCTTCTTCTCCCCATGCAAGTGCACTGTAATGACAGTATGCTGGGAAGAATCCCAAAGCCTACAACAACCCAGGTCAGGAAGGGGTTTTTAGGGCCACCTGACCCAGGCTTCGTCTCCAAGCAGAGTCAGTAAGTAGCTCATGGCTCCTTGAAGCAATACCTGAACGTACACATCAACAAAAGTAAATTTGATGAGATTAAAATGCGTGAGATCATAAAACTGTAATGTCAGAAGTGCAATCTTCTTCAAAAGCCTAGCCCCAAAACAACATGAAGTAGTACTTTTTCTGAGTACTGAAGAGATTGCAGCAGTGATAATGTGCGCTGGCTAGAAAGGGCCCAAGGAAGAACAGTGGGAATGGTTAGAGATTTTGAAAAAGTGAATTCCTGAGACACTGAATGAATTGTGGTTATTTTAGTGAAGATGACAAGACTGAAGGAAAGCAAAAAAGAATACATAAAAGTCTCTGGCAAAGAATTTTTTTTTTTTTTT